>OZ007532.1:988151-1701601 GCA_963931895.1 Eupithecia pulchellata
AGCGGCGCCAGCCAGGGCGACGGGCGCCTACACAGGGGTGCCAGCCATATCTACGGCGACGCCATTCCGCGCGCAAGTCGCGCGCGCCAGCGCGCTCCAAGTGACGCCAGCCAGCGCGACGGGCGCCTACACAGGGGCGCCAGCCACGTCTCCAGCGGCACCATCCGGCGCGCAAGTCGCGCTTGCCAGCGCGCTTCCAGCTTCGCCAGCCAGAGCGACGAGCGCGCTCACGGGCGCCAGTCGCGCCTCCAAGGGCGCCTCCAAGGGTGCCATTCCGCGCGCAAGTCGCGCTCGCCAGCGCGCTTCCAGCTTTGCCAGCCAGAGCGACGAGCGCGCTCACATGGGCGCCAGTCGCGCCTCCAAGGGCGCCATTCCGCGCGCAAGTCGCGCTTGCCAGCGCGCTTCCCGCTTCGCCAGCCAGAGCGACGAGCGCGCTCACATGGGCGTCAGTCGTGCCTTCAAGGGCGCCCCGCGCACAAGTTGCGAAGTTGCTGATGAACGGACCCTGAAGTTCCAGCACCAGCGCTGATGAGCAGACCTGATGTACCAGCACCCGCTGATGAGCCGTCTAGAAGTTCCAGCATACCGCTGATGAGCTGATCAGACGTTCCCAGCATCCGCTGGAAGAGCCGCCCAGAAGTTCCAGCATACCGCTGACGAGCTGATCAGACGTTCCCAACCTCATCTGGAGGAGCCGCCCAGAGGTTCCAGCAACCGCTGACGAGCTGCCCAGACGTTCCCAGCATCCGCTGGAGGAGCCGCCCAGAGGTTCCAGCAACCGCTGACGAGCTGATCAGACGTTCCCAGCATCCGCTGGAGGAGCCGCCCAGAGGTTCCAGCATACCGCTGACGAGCTGATCAGACGTTCCCAGCATTCGCTGGAGGAGCTGCCCAGACGTTCCCAGCATCCGCTGGAAGAGCCGCCCAGAGGTTCCAGCATACCGCTGACGAGCTGATCAGACGTTCCCAACATCATCTGGAGGAGCCGCCCAGAGGTTCCAGCAACCGCTGACGAGCTGCCCAGACGTTCCCAGCATCCGCTGGAGGAGCCGCCCAGAGGTTCCAGCAACCGCTGACGAGCTGATCAGACGTTCCCAGCATCCGCTGGAGGAGCCGCCCAGAGGTTCCAGCAACCGCTGACGAGCTGCCCAGACGTTGATTTTGCTCGCCCTGGCCCTCACGGGGTTGAGGAGCGTCCCGCGGGTGGCGGATGGGGAGCGGTCGGTAGCACAGCCAAGCTATGCTACCGGCTAAGTCCGATGGACTCGCTGACCGACGATGGCGTGGTCCTCCAACATTACTGGGGGTTGTGCGGAGAAGAAATACGATCCGACCCCCACCTCCACGACTACTGGCTACGAACAATGCACTTCCGAATAGCTTCATGAAATGTACGCAGCTTGTATAGGCCAGGCACCATGTACCAAGTAATGAATGAGCTGCAGCGGTATAAAATGGGTCTGGCAGCCCTACAAGAAGTGAGATGGTCGGGCAAAGGCGAGTGTAACGTAGACAATAAAGCAACCTTATTCTATAGTGGCGCTGATGCAGGAAGACATAGCAACGGAACGGGTTTCATGATCAACAACAACCTCATGCCTAACGTCCATAAGATTTGTGGCAATCTTAGATAGATTATGCCTACTCAGAATGAGAACGAAATCCTATAACATTACCTTCATAAACGCATATGCACCTACTGAGATGGCTGAAGATGTTCTGAAAAACACAGTTAAAGATACGGGTTAATATATGGGAGTATGGAAGCAAAATTTGTGGAACTCCAACATGAAAACAAAAAACGGGTGATCAAGAGAGCAAAAAGACAGCACTTTGAGAATCTTGTACTGGAAATTGAGACTCTAGCAAAGGCAAACAACTCACGACATTTTTACCAAGAAATAAGATCGCTTAAGAAGGGCTACCTACAACACAGATTCTCGAAGATGACGATGGCAATCTTATGACTGACCCAGACAACATCAAAAGTACGTGGCGAAGCTATTTCCAACAGCTGCTGAATTGCTGCAGACCTCCAGAGCCTATCAAAGAGCTTACGCTCGAATTAAACGAAGCGGAAGTAGTTAGTGCATTCCAAGAGTTTCATAAAGGCTTCACTACGCTCAAGAATAACAAAGCACCTGGAATCGATGAAATACCAGCGGAAATATGGAAACATTGTGGAAAGGCTGCGCTCTCAATGTTCTACAATCTGATCTGCAAAATTTGGAACACAGAACAACAACCTCAAGAATGGAACGTAGCGGTTTTATGCCCTGTGCACAAAAAAGGCTGTAAAAAGAAGTGTTCAAACTACCGGGGTATAGCGCTCCTACCCACAGCATATAAAGTCCTCTCTTATATTCTTCTAGATAGACTTGAACCGCACGCGGAAAAATTTTAAGGCGACTACCAAGGCGGATTTAGACGCAATTGGAGTACAGTCGACCAGGTTTTTCTGCTGAACCAACTCGTGGAGAAAAGATGGGAATACGCCCAGAGCATCCACCTCTTGTTTGTTGACTTCACCAAAGCTTATAATAGCGTAGACAGGAACTCCGTTTATAACATTCTGCTCAACTTCGGGATTCCGAGCAAGCTAGTTAGGGACATACAAACAGCTACGAGCCAAAGCAAAATGCATGTCAAAGTTGGAACCGAATTATCTAAACACTTTGAGGTAGATACCGGCCTTAAGCAGGGAGACGCACTGTCACCCATTCTGTTCAATCTAGTCCTGGAATACACAATCAGAAAAGTCATGACAGTAGACGCTGGGATTCAACTCAATGGACAGCATAAGGTGAAGGTGGCTACGCGGATGATCTAGCACTTCTAGGGCAAAGCATGGAGGAGGTAGCAGCGCTAGCTAAAATCCTGGAAGCAGAAGCTAAGAAAGAAGGTCTGAAAATTAGCCACGAGAAATCAGAATATCTCCACATGAACCGCTATAAGAACATCAGACGGCGACGTGAAGATCTTCAGGTGGGAGATATAGCATACAGAGGTGTGGCTCAGTTTAAGTACCTAAGCTGCACTGTTACTGACACCTATACCAGGCAGGAAGAAATAGATATTCGCATACAAAATGCCCTAAGATGTAGTGCAGCACTTCATAAGGTGTTGGTATCCAAGATCCTAAGCAGAAAGACCAAGATTCGGATCTACAAAACCATCATTAGACCGATACTGATGTACGGCTGTGAGACTTGGACATTAACTTTCATAACACTGAAGGAGGAGAATAAGCATCTGGTGGGAGAACGGAAGATCCTGCGCAAGATCCTGGGGCCTACACACAGAGAGGACGGCAGCTGGCGAGTTAAAAAAAAAATGAGAGATTGAGGAGCAAGTGAATGAACCCAACATCATCGGCGAAACTAAGACTCATCGACTCCGCTGGCTCACTCACTTAGAGAGGATGGGAGAGGACCGGAACGTATACAACGCCTATATCGGTTGCCCAGTTGGCCGACAACCCGTGGGACGCCCACGATACCGCTGGAAGGATGTGGTGGAAGCGGACCTGCGAAAGTTACAAGCAGAAAACTGGCGGGAAACTGTGCAGGACAGAGAAAAATGGCGACTTCTCTTATCGGAGGCCAAGCCACACTTCGGGTCGCTGAGCCACAGGTGTAAGTGAGTTAAATATCATAGCTAATTGTGATTAAGGGATCGCTGATTTACATTATAGATCGAGGACACACCCCTCAATTGGAAAGATTGTAGCGATTGAAAAAAATCAAGCCATGGCTGAATTTTAAAAGACCCCACGACTCATCTACTGATGAAGAAATAGTTGATATTATGGTGCCGATGCTACGTGAAACGTTACCGGTGTTGGTAAATTCCCCTGGTTCGTTTACTCATAATTGATATAGTGCCAAAGTGCCGATGCTACGTGAAACGTTACCGGTGTTGGTAAATTCCCCTGGTTCGTTTACTCATAATTGATATGGTGCCAAAGTGCCGATGCTACGTGAAACGTTACCGGTGTTGGTAAATTCCCCTGGTTCGTTTACTCATAATTTATATAGTGCCAAAGTGCCGATCTTACGTGAAACGTTACCGGTGTTGGTAAATTCCCCTGGTTCGTTTACTCATAATTGATATAGTGCCAAAGTGCCGATGCTACGTGAAACGTTACCGGTGTTGGTAAATTCCCCTAGTTCGTTTACTCATAGTTGATATGGTACCTACAGATGCTCCGTGTAACGTTACCGGTGTTGGTAAATTCCCCTGGTTCGTTTAAAGACCGTGAGTACTGACGCCCTGTCGAGCATTACCGGTGTTGGTGAATTCCCCTGGTTTGCTTACACAATCTTGTTGCAAATTAAATAAGTTCTGTATTCATACAATATGTATGTGCATAAAAGTATACAATATGGTATTTACTCCTAGAACAATTCTGTTTTCTTATAGCTTATGAAAGTATTTATTAAGTTGGAATAGAATAGAATAGGAAATACTTTATTGTATCACACAAAGAAAGAAAACATTACCAAAAGACATGTTTATAGTAAAAGAAGTCGAAAGGGAATACATTTATTGTAAGTAAAGTAAATATTTATAGCATCAAATACATGTAAATAGGGTACCTACATGGTAGGTGGTGTATGTTTAAATAAGACGCAATGTATTCTACCTTTGTGGCCAAATCTGTTTACAATAATTATAACTTAATCTACTAATACACACCTACTTATTAAATAAATTGAATATAATAATTAATAAATTGGAATAACATTGATAAATAACGAAAAGCTAGGATGTTATTTATTTATAACTATATAATGTTTGTCAGTCATGAAATCATTTAATGTATTAGTATTTAGCTTCCAAAGTGGCTTTTATCTTTCTCTGAAACAGTGTAAGAGTTTCCTATACGGAGCAGAGACCTGGACTTTGAAAGCCAAAGATCGCCAACGTGTGGATGCCTTCGAGATGTGGTGCTGGCGGAAAATGCTGCGTATTTCCTGGACTGCACATAGAACAAACTTCTCGATACTTAAAGAACTCACGCTAGAGCGGAAGCAACGCCTTTCGACGGTGTGCCTTCGCAGGATTTTTGAGTTTTTTGTTGGTCACATAGCTCGCAAGCCCGCATGCGGATAACCTGAAAAAACTGATAGTGACAGGAAAAGTAGAGGGAAAGAGATTGTGAGGAAGAAGCCCAACGCGCTGGTCGACCAGTTCCGCACCACACTCGATATCAACGTGTCAGAGGCGGTACATGTCGCTCAAAGACGGAGCCGATGGCGCGACATCGTACGCAAGAATCTACGTCTGTGATGGGTCACGACCCCTCAGTATTGGGGAAACGACGCGAGGAGGTATTATGTATATCGGTCATCTAGTTCCACAACACAAGCGTTGCTTAGCTTGGGACTAGATGATGCTGTGTGGATTGTCCATCATTATTTATTATTATTTATTTATTATAATTGTTATACGTACGAGGTCGTTCTACAAAACGGATGGCCGACTGTTGTATATTACTATAATCAGATAGCATATTTTCGCATATTTATCTTGTTTAACTTAGACCTATAATTAATATAATGCGTTGTCAAGGACTCAACGAAATGATAGCTAGCAACACTAGCGAGAGTTTAGAGGGTAGACAGAAAAAACAGAAAGGAATGCGGTTGGCGTAGGCACGCCCCGCATAGCCAGTCTTGTTCCAGAGTCTGTCTCGAGTGGTTGGGAAGCCAATAAAAACTTTAAGTGGAGTTTTGTGTGACAACAATAAAAGGGAATAATTGTGAGTAATGCATCTTTCATTTTTATGTACAACCAACCTGATACACTAATTGTTAGGACAGGTAGATAATCAGGCCAACCCAAATTATAATGCTATGATTCTATTATTATTATTACATACTTACATACTATACAATCACTAAGCTAATATATTCAGAAGCGGGATAGAATCCAGAACCCACATTAATGTACATACCTATCTGTATAAAGATTATCCGTATCTGTATAAAGACTATCTGTATAAGCCTTTTTATTTTAGGCCTTTGCAGATTCCAAGAACTTTTAACTCATAACATTTTAATTATTCAAGGTCCTGACCTTTTTTGTTTACCCTTGAAAAGGTTAGTATTCAGTTAACCATAACCATAAAATTGAATATAATTGTAAAACTAACCTCATTGAACAATGATCTTTTGTAAGGCGGTTCTATTGTCCAGTTAAGTTCAGTTAGTGGTGCGTATATTCTGAATAAGGCCACTAAAACCATTTTTGCATCTTTATTGCGCATAGCCATTGCAAAAACAATTTATAGGGAATATAGACTATAACTAGACTAGACTATGTATAATTAAGACATACCTAGCTTGTTTTTATAGGTTTAGGTTGTTTTCCAGCTTGTTTGGAATAGCTACAGCATTTTCTTTCACACCTTTCTCACTTTTAAGTTTTGATAAAAATGTAGTAAAATTACCAACAACTCCGTTTCGAAGGTTGGTTACATCGTGTTTTAAGACAAAACAAACTCATAACATAAATGAAACAGCTACAAAATTGCAAAATAAACCAGGTAATAAAATCTGTTGTGACTAACACATCTTCATTTTTATAAAATCTCTATAAGGTTTCGTGCACATAAACAAACATTAAAATGACGCCTAAATCCTGCAACCTTCTATTATTTTATTTCTCCAGTCTGCGTGCACCGGCCAGTAAGCCCTGGTGTAAGCCGCCTCTAGCATTAATTGCCTATATCCCCGCATCCATATTCACAGTACTATCTGTAGCTCGGAGTGTGAACTTGCTGCTGACACTGACTAGCTGTTCCACCTCCTGCATCACAGGCGGACCTTCGACCACCGCGCCACAGAGGTCGTCGTATTAGCTTGTTCCTTCTGAAAAACTGCTCCTCTGTTGATGACGTGATCATGAATTGGGTAAACTTTTGAGAGATCTCACATCCAGCATAAGCTAAGCTTATGTTTCCCTGGTACCTCAATATTTTATACTTTGACGCAATAGGTTTTTAAGAGGGTAAAACCTTTAGTAACCAAAAAATTAACAATTGAATTATAAAATTAGAACTAGTATTTACAATTGAAACAATGAAGCTAACTACAGACTGTTGCAAACAAACTACCGGTAGCTCAACTGATCCATATTAACACAGTCGGGAGTGTGCCTAAGATGCTGGCTGCATTGCCTCGCTGTATGGCAATGCTGATGCCCTGTGCCAGATACTGACTAGCTCTCAGGTCACACGTCGTAAATTATTAGTAATTTATATAATTTTAAGATTCAGTCAAAGCTAACAATAGTTTTCACCACATATTACTCGATATTTTTCGACCACGTGCCATATTGTTTTCGAACCAAATGCATAGGTCTACGCAAAATAAACGTTATCCTTGAATTCGACCATAAGCTCCACAAAGTTCTCTTTCATTAATTGAAACTGCTTAAACAAGCTTTCCTTCATCTAGTAATAAGTATTCTCAAAAGTTCAACACACTAAATAAGCATTTTCAAGGCATATAAAATCTTTTGTATGCTACGCTGGCCTCGTAGCGTCGTAGCACGCGCTGCGGACGAACGACCGGAACGAAGATACGAACTAAATGCACAGCTCTACACAAAAAAAACGTTATCCTTGAATTTAACCTTAAGCTCTATAAATTTTTTTTACATTAATTGAAACTACTTTAACCAGCTTTCCTTCTAAATAAATAAGTAGTCTCAAAAGTTCAACACACTATATAAGCATTTTCAAGGCATATAATATTTTGTATGCTACGCTGGCCTCGTAGCCGAGGTTCGCACCTAAGTGGTGGCCCTTGCGCGTGTTGCCCCTACCTAACTTTACCGGTGTGGTGTGGTGCCCTCTGCGCCCGCCAAAAGTCTGCGCTGTCATGGCCATCTGCGATCAACAGCATTATAGTCCACTCGAAAAAAAAAAGCTGGCCTCGTAGCGTCGTACGAATTTGTTTGCACTAAGGACGAATCACACCGTATTCATAATTATCAGATTGTATGAACAGAAATACTTAATCAGCTCTTAGCTCTGTATTGGAGCTAACGAACCAACAGAACGTCTCTGTGGAATACTTTGCCCAAAGGGAGACCTATGGTGCTACGCCAATGGAGCTTCACTTAAAAAACTGGCGATTAAGAGTGTTCTAGAACGGTTATAATGTGATTTCAATATGATTTATTTGACTTAGAGTCAGCATAAAGAGTTTGATCCTTCGACGAATTTACGATGACCATTATAAACTTTGTGTACGAATGCGTCTAAGCGGTGTACGTTGTTATTTTTTTACCACAACATCGGAATCAATTGATCGATAATTCGGTTATAGGGGTGGGGGATGATAGACTTAGCTCCACTTCAATCACTTTAACTGTTTCTATTATTGTGAATCAAAAAGTAGCACCACCTCATCGCAATGTAACGTTGAATATTAAACACCTCTTAAAGCAGGAATCGCGTAGCAGCCGTTTTACTTATGTACCTAATTGTCGTCGTTATGATGTATATCGTTCTGCTAATTGTGTTACTAATTTTAGTGTCGTTTAAATAACATCTGAGGCCAGCTATGTCCAGTCGTGGACTGCTGAAATGCTGATGATTTGATGTTATGTGAAATAAAATCTTTGTAAAACTGTTCAATATGAATTAGGTAATACTAGTTACACGTAAGAGTACATGTCTCGAAGTCTTTGATCTATACTAATATTATAAGGAATAGGAAAGATTTGATTATTTGTTTGAATTGAATAGGCTCCAAAACTACTGGACCGACTTGAAAAATTCTTTCTTTATTGGAATCCTAAATTTTTCTGATAAATCAAAGTGCTATATTTCCTTTAGACCTTACAGGACTCTTGGACTCGTCACAATATATATTATAGAATATTTTCAAAAAAGTAAGGAATCCGCATAGAAAAATCTATTTTTATTAAATACCACGGGTATTAACCGAAGCCGGGGCGGATGGCTAGTCTTATCTATGAAACAACAATTTCGTGACCTTCGTTATCACGGGGCTCAGCAACGTTCAGATTTAATGAAAAGGAATAATACCTGAAACAATAAATTAAATGATTAAACATTATAATACAACGTTACTAATAATTCATCTTTCGTTTTTTGTATCGTTCCTTATGAGCTAAAATAATTATTTGTATAGTGAACATAAAAAGATACCTTATAAGGTCTCTGAAGATAATAATTGAAAGCAAAACTCTCAAAGTGGATAAGTCCTGCGCAAAACAATCTTTGAA
This sequence comes from Eupithecia pulchellata, assembly GCA_963931895.1. NCBI lineage: Eukaryota > Metazoa > Arthropoda > Insecta > Lepidoptera > Geometridae > Eupithecia > Eupithecia pulchellata. The sequence goes on from OZ007532.1 coordinate 997,416, forward strand.
TATTGAGCTATTGGCAGCGATTGGCAGCGACTTTGCAGAAGGCGCGATGTTTAAGGCGCTACCCAAACACAGAAACCGTAAAACGTCCACATTTTCGTCGCACACAGTTAGGCGTACTGCGACATATTACAAGCCCAAAAAATACAGTATATAGTCAAGTGTATGGAAAAAAGACTTATACAAAAATATTTCATAAAAACAAGATCCATGAAATGCGCGAAGGGCTTAGAAAGAGTGTAACTCGCGCGCCAAGGGCTTTTTTCGACATTTTATGCAGAAATAATATAGATACTAGTTACTACGGAGATTAGGGAGAGAACTGGTAAATTTATCTCTTTTCAATGTATTTGGATGTATAAAAACAGTTTAGAAAAGTCCACATGAGTACCTTATATTTATATATGATATCCTTTCAATGAAATGACTCTATGAGAATTAGTTTTTAAACGGAATAGGGAATTGTGTTGTTGAATTGTTGTTGTCAATAATATGAATATTTTTCAAGATATTTTAAAAAGTATGAAATCCTAGGAAAATAAATAAAAACTGTTTTGAAATTTTTAATATAAACCAAATAATATAAACAATAGGTCACTTTTCAAATTATTCAACCTCACAATCAGTACTTATTGAAATTATTTTCATATTATTTTATATAAATTTTTTTGTACAGGCCCATGAAATGTTTGGATTTTTAAAATTTCAAGCAAATAGTTGCTACAGCAAATATATGTATAAAGGACGTAGGGAAGACCTAGCTCTTTGAAACCTATCTGAGATAAGTTGCCATTGATCAGGTGAATTGAAAATTTCAATAGATTCATATTTGCATATCCTTGGATTTTGTTCAACAGATCAGTTCAAATTCAACCATCCGTATTTTTGCTGCCAAATTTAAAAGAAACAAAGTACGTCAGCAAAAGTTCAGCACGGAATCTTTTGAAATCTTTCCACATTTCACGTTGGAACTATTTCCTGCTTGCAAAACTTTTCACACCTGAAGATTTCAGCAAATATCCGCCAGCAAAATTTTGGACTTATATCAGAGTAGGGATAACATACATATCGTGTAAAAAATTTTTTTTAACCATCTCCGAACTAAACATTTATGTTTTTAGCTAATAAAACTAAGCTTTTTGTATACTGTGCGTTAACAAACACATTATATCTGAAACTTACGAATCTTTCAAAATAATAGCTGACAACAGCCACGTCTCACATACGAAAACTACACGTAATCTCCATAATCTAGTTATACCAATTTCACAACTAAATTACAAATACAAACATACATCACATCATCATCACATCACCAGCCTATAATAGTCCACTGCTGGACATAGGCCTCCCCTAATGAGTGCCATAGATGGCATCATTATTTGGGGGTAATTGCCCATAATCCCCACGCTGGGCATGCGGGTTGGGCATCGCAGTTCGGTGTAGTTGTTCTGCAGAAGGCGCTGCTGCCCGCCCCCTGGTGTGTTTGTGTGTACAAACATACGACACAGGGTATTTTATTCGTTACACTCTCCACTGATTCGTGCGCACCACATTCTAGCACGTCCCTTGAGCTATACTCGCAATAATATTACTCTGTTACACAACTCAAGGCTTTCTCACGTTTCGATAGCAAATTTTTACATGTTTCCTTGCTTTAAGGAAGTAAAGATTAAACACAGTTCACGTCTTTCAAGTCTTTTGAGTTACAATTCTTTCAGAAATTAAAAAAAATAGTTTATACTATAGTGTTTATAAACTAAAAAAACATGTAACAAATTTCCTAAATACTTTTCTGAAATGTAATTTAACCTAATAATTTTACATCAAAGAAGACATGTTTTCTTAGTATTTGTATAGAAAAGTATTTTCAAAAAAACTTGTAGCAGGAATCTAAATAAATACTATTAATTATTATTTTATACAAATAAAAGCAAACCATGGTAAAAATGTTCTCAAATTACAAATAACTTTGGTACTACGTTTGTTAGGGAAATTTATCCGTCGCCGGAGGCATTTGCAATTGAAAAACAACTTGGGAAACTAATCTTTTTTTTGAATAGAGATAAAAATACCCAGAAAAATTATTTTTTTTACAAAAAAAGCAAATTTTATGTAAAAGACCATGTCTTCGTGTTTTTGCACTTGATGACCGGAATATTTTCAAATCTTTTCATTATTCTATTGATGGAATGTGAACATTATGTTTATGAATTACAACAGTAGGTATAAAAACTTACTTTTTAGTACGGCTTTAATGAAAACATGGAATGAACGTTTAATGAACCTGGTTAAATTAAAACACACAAATAACTCAAGGCTCAGCTTTCGCAAAATTTTGAATAAGTATATTCCAAAGAACTTCATCACAATGTGATCTATATATATTTTTTTTATTATAATGGTTAAGGTAGTTTTGAAGTAACATAAATCTTGAAGTAATATTAAAAACATTATAACTGTTTCCTTCTACCTGTGGCTAAGTTAACAACCTTCAAACCGTGACCAGTCGCGCCGTTTCACTAACAAACGGAATCTTTCATCTCACATAAGTTACGTTGTTACGTTTCTTATTTTTTGTTTTCTGGGTATCATCATCATCATCATCATCATCAACAACAACCTATAATAGTCCACTGCTGGACATAGGCCTCCCCTAATGAGCGCCATAGATGGCATCATTATGTGGAGGGTTATTGCCCATAATCCCCACGCTGGGCATGCGGGTTGGAGATCGCAGTTCGGTGTAGTTGTTCTGCAGAAGGCGCTGCTGTCGCCTCTTACGATACCCACGGGAAGAGTTGGGGTGGTGAAATTCTTTGCCGGCACCACAAGGGTATGTCTAATATATCCAGGAATTCTTAATTATTCAGAATACTAAAGAACTTTTAAAAAGTTAGGTCCGTGAACTTGTTGACCCGGATTTCTAAAGAAATAACTAAAAGTAGAGGTATACAAAAACGGTGAATGCCTTCTCCAACCTTAACTTGAATTACTACTTGAACCCTAACACTTTAGGTACTAATCAAGGTTCTTCTCAGCCAAGGCAACTAAATTAAAACTTCATGGGCGATCCAAACTCTAAACCAATGTTTACGTTAAATCATCTCAGATGTTAGTTGTGAGCTACAATTTACTCCTTTTGAGAGATTATTTTAATGGTATGAATTATTGAATTTCGAAATTGTATATTTTTATGTTGGCTTACGACCCCGTAAGCTAACATAAAAATATACGATTTCATTTCAATTTCTGAGTTAACAAAGAGCCACCACACACCTGGTGGCTTGTCGTTCACTCAGATGAGGATTAAGGTGGATTGAGATGAAGAAATCACTCTTGGTTTATGTTAGTGTGTACATACAACATGCAGCAAACAACCTTTATCCTCTAAAGTCAACCGACAACTGCGACCCATTTTAGAATCCCCTAAAATGTACTAAACTCACTGAGCGCGCAATCAGGTCTCCAACATAAATCTGGGACGCAATCGCACCGTTAGCTCTCTCCACAAATCACAGCACACCTCGCCATTGCCGGGAAATAAAACACTTCCAAAATAATCCCATTACAGAGGAACCTCCTGAATCATGTACAAGGGTGTTATTATTCGGTCGTTTATTATAAATAACATACGTTAGGTTAGTTCTGTAAACACATATTTCATTGATTAGCTTTCCTTTTTCAATTAGCCATTATTTGCAACTTATTCTAGTCCTTGGTTATAAATTATAAAAAAATCTATTAAATTAATTAATATAAACGAAATGTAAGAACCATTCAGGATTATTTCGATGATTTAGTACTTACGATATAAATAATTGGTCTTTCATTTTATGAACGAGCAATTTCAAAAAAATCTAAGAATTCACTACTACATATCTTTAAGCTTTCCATACACCTTTATTTTGCGAGATTATCACATTAAAGTAAAATAATGTAGCAATCACAACACAACCCAGCCTTGGACCTGTTCGTATGTAGCCTACAATACTGAAGAAGAGCAAATTATACCTCTACACATAGGCGTCTGGACATGCCTACTATGAAATAAACATTCACTTCAAAATCAACATTCATGTTTGATCAACTGAGAATTATAGTCATCATCATCACCAGCCTATAATAGTCCACTGCTGGACATAGGCCTCCTCTAATGAGCGCCATAGATGGCATCATTATTTGGGGGTTATTGCCCATAATCCCCACGCTGGGCATGCGGGTTGGGGATCGCAGTTCGGTGTAGTTGTTCTGCAGAAGGCGCTGCTGCCCGCCCCCCGGTGTGTTTCTCTTAGTCGCCTCTTACGACACCCACGGGAGTGAAATTCTATGCCGGCACCACACAGCCGAGAAGAGAATTATAGTATATCTTTTTTATGGAGTTAGAATCAGACGATCCTACAATTTTTAGATCTCGTCAATTTCAAAGTAGTTTACTCAACAACCGTATTCATTTTGTCTATGGATAAACGTTTATAGGTACAAAAAATAAAATGATTGCATTCAAATGCGGTCTACTGCTGGTATATACAGGTATGATACAATTTGTCAGCCCAAAAAGAGATTGACTGCTATTTCTGGTTTGTTCTCAGTTTATAAACCCTCGTTTGTCAAGAGGTGAGCATGTCGCTTTTCATGACATAAAAGCGAAATGCTCACATCAGCAGTCAATCTCGTTTTGGCCTGACAAATTGTTAAAAGTAAAGTTTTTATACACCCAGAGCTAAACAGATTTGGGTAAGAAAAGCGTTTACTTTTGATAACATTCAGCGCCATCTTTCATAACTCAAATTACCACGAAATTTAATCCACTGCTCCAAACTTTAATACAAAATAGCGCAACTTTGAATAAACCGCACATAACATAACGCCTATTTCAATTGGCAGGAAAGCCGGCATGACATCAGCTTATGGTTCGTTGTAGGATATTTAACTGAACCGTACGGATTACTGAAGTGAAATGAGTTTGTTCGTCTGACTTCCTTATTTGACGTATGATTATGACAGATTTATATACTTAAATAGCTCAAAGGAATCTCTAACAAGTCCCCAAGATAATTACTTTGACTAGTCGTGCTAGATGGAAATGCAAATAAAGATAAAGGACCAGATGGTTCGTCCACATGTTAGCCGAGTAATGAAACATAGATGATTTCTGGTTCTGTATCAGAGATGGCCTTTGAGGAATTACCGCCACAGGGGAAGTTTCCATTATTGCCATGATGATAATCGCTGCGTTGAAATTCGCTTCAAGTATTAGTTCATAGTGACTAATAATTTGTGGATAAGCTAAAAAGTTCAAAAATCTAACAAATAATTTTAAATGTTGAAGGTAAAGGTTTATTGAATAGATATTAAATCAAACTTATTCGATAGATATTAAAGAAAACAATGTAATTATCGTGTTGCAATAACTTTAATACTTTTTTTTGACAAATTATTTTCTCGGGAAAGTGGTGAAATTTTCCGCGAATTATTAATGGCCCCAACCGCGGACGTAAGTTGCCCCCTATCGCCGCGAGGACTGGACGTTCAAGTGGATAGCGGTTTTGAAAAAACTGATGTGAAATATGAAATCGGATATATAAGATAGTATAAGATAAGCTGATTAAAACCTAGCGCTTGTAAAGGTTCTTTTAAAACATTGTTTCTGTTTATTTGATGTTGTTAAATCCCGCAAAAACATTCCACATTGTTTTCCAATCTAAGAAATAATTTAAAGGTCTCGTTAAAAATGCATTAAAACTACTACACTTTAATATTGCTTTACGAAAATATCGTAAGCGTCTTGAAAATGTGCTAAACTCTTCTTGTTTCAAGGAATAAATACCGATGAAGATTTTAGGTACAGGAAAATAGTATAGAATAAAATGAGCGCAGTAGTTTTCTTAGTTTAAACGGTGCAGTCATTATCGTGGATTTACAGCTTGAAATAAACTAAACTTCGTTTGATACCAGGATTGTTTTTTCTTTGTTTATAATTTTTGTTTGCAAATATTTATACCTTGTTAGTTAAAAAAACTATTTTAAGGAGGAACAACCTTTCGTTTCTTACTCAAAAGTTTTTACTATAGATACAACTATATATAGGGAGATAATATAAAAGAGATTGAGTTGTATTAAAAGAATATAGTATACGGAATAATTTTATTACACAATGTTAATTCTATCTTTAAAATAGGTATGAATTAGGTGTGGTTTGGTTTGTGACTGTCAGAGCTAATAAACACTTCCGACTGGTATTGATATGGATCAGTTGAGCTACCTGTAGTTTGTTTACAACAGTTTGCAGTAAGCTCAAGTGTTTCAATTGTAAATACTAATTAATCGCGTAATCAACAAAAGGCGCATACTATACCATAAACTGTGTCACCACAAACCTTTTCAGTGAAAGAATAAGTTCGTTTTCAATTTTGTTTATTTTTTATTCTTTAAACTTGATTTAGATACTATTTATATTTCCGACTACCACTAAGGTTTTAAAACATACACGATTGTATTGTAACATGCTATTATAAATAGGTACATTTTTACACAAGGTTATATCGGTTGAACCACAGAATAACTACATTATATTGTACTTACTTAGTCGAACCTGCAACTTTAAATGTTTTTCTTATAAGCTCTTACTCAAAACTCCTCTTTTTTCTCGTTAAATCTTTTTATGGATTATAATACAATACAAGAAAAATGGAGTTATTCAAAGTCAATATTACGGTAAAACCAAATTTTAAGAAAAATGTAAATAGCCCAGCGTCGGAAAAGCAAAATAATCCTTCTAATATTTAGATAGATACTGGAAAAGTTCAACTCATCGACTTTCAAGTAATTCAGAGTTTCGGGATTTCTTTGTTTCAAAGGGGAAATTTTCCATTAGATTATTTTAAGGTTCGCGCATGGAAAATCAAGTTTAATAAGGATAATGTTGAAGAATTATTATTAGCGGGTACAATAAACTGAACATTGCTTATGAAGCTAGGCAATGCTCAATTTTATTGCATCGGCGGCGCGTTTGATATAAATTCATTCTGCTTTAAATAAAACTCTAAATACCCATACGGGGTACCGTACACCGTATATTCAGCAGCCAGCCTTTGCGTCTTTATAAATATGGCCATTTCCGCCAACCGTTGTCAAAACAAATAATAAAGCGCATAAAAATATTCCTTCATAATAAGCAAAGCTCCACGTCGACACGCGTTAGCTTGAATAACGAGACTGTTGGACAGTTCTATGCAAATTGCATTTAGCTCCTAATAAAGACTCTTTGTGAGTTAAAATAGAAATAAATTGATGAGGAATTAAATTTATTTCTATTTTAACTCACATTTTCGCGAGTTTATATTTTTAGCATAATATTAAAATGCTTTCAAATGATGACCCTGTATTTTCTTATGAGTGTTTGAATGTTTTTAATAGGTTCTTGTAAAAGGTACACTATAACATGATTGTAGATTTAAGCTGCAAGTTCGTTCAAAAATCGAGCTTCCATGCAAACCCACATTCTATTTACATACGAACGTTGATAGTTTCTTTATTACACACGTTAGTGCGTAAGTTAAACTACGAGTAAGTTGCTTTATGATCTGTTCTAGTTGCTCACCAATGGTTTGTATTGAAGTTACTTAGAGTTATAAAGATAAAGATATATTTATTTAGCTACACAGGAACAGCACAGAATTACATTAAGATATACATAGGTATACAATATGAAGAAGAAGACAAACATACATAATGATCAAAAAACTATTACTAACTAGATGCTACTTATACTAATAACACAAATATACCTATATATTAAAAGGTTCTTGCAAAAGGTACATTATAACATGGTTGTAGATTTAAGCTTTTAATATATATATCGCACCTCTAGAACAACACGGAATTATGTCGAAAAACTATTTTTTTCAGGATCGTCAAAAAACCGTTATCTGCTTTTTCATCGAAGTTATTGCCCAAGTCTTGAATGTTTTATGTAACGTATCTAATGTGAATCAATATTATGTCGTTTATTCCCCTCAATAAAAGTCGAGCAAGCGATAATATGCATTTTTCGTTTTAATTCTCTATTGTCTAATTATCTCATAAAAAAAAATATAACTATGTCGAAATACGTCCTGCTTGTTGAATGATTCTGAAATAATACTCTTATATTTTATCATCCATTGGTTAAGAGTAAATAGACAATAAGGACCTATGATTTGTTTTCAGGCATTTTCCTGTTGTTAGTAAAATTAAAGACATTAAATTACGAAAATCGGCATATTTATTCAAGTTTGTTTAACAAAACCAACAAAATCATCCGAAAACCGCAGTGTGGTTTTGGATATAGTGATTATTATAATATGAAACAAACAACATTATGCAGGTATAAATTTAAAAAAAATATACAGTGTAGAAGTGTAAAACAGTTAATAATAATACTAAGGAAAGGAACCATTAGGATACAATAAGTAGTTGCTGACTACATAGTACTACTGATTGTATACAATGTAATACCATTAGGTAAAAAAAAAATCCTTACTATTTGTACTATCTCGGTAACTTACGATAACCTATCTTTTATTCTATTTAAATGGAAAATAAAACCGTACGCAACCTTACGTTATAAAATATTAATTTACTTAAATCTCACAGAATCAACAAGTACCTTCATAAGAACAAATCAATACAAATATCAAAGGTAAAATCAAGTAAAATTAAAGTATAAACACCTTTTGAAGTCAAACGGTTCCATATGGAACACTTCATCCTGTGTTGCTTTTCAGTCTTACGTTGATAAGATTAGGGTCTCTTTTCCAAAGCTTTATTATTCAAAGACCTCAGGATGATGAACTAACCGTTGGAATTTCTTAAAATTAGTATTTTGGTTACTTCTAAGGTTAGAATAATAAGACTACAATAGGCCGAGTTTTTTGTTTAGCAGGGAGAGAAAAAATAGGTTCTTCATCTGAATCGTATAAAAAATTACTTTCATCACTTGGACCAGCAGCCTTATTGTCTAACTTAAAATCCATTACCAGTGAACTTGGTATGCTAATGCTTCAACTGCTGTTGATGCGATGACTGGTGCCGCCACAGAGGAAAGTTCCGCATTATTTTCCATTTTGATATCTTGGACAGTAGACTGGTCTTCTATGGGTGTTCCAATTGCCTTTTCGAGCATCAGCAGGCAGCGACCTTTAATCATCTACCAGAAAATGAGAGTATACTAAATTAATTCAACAATAGAGCATTATCTGAAAAACTTGATTTATTTTTCCTATTATGATGAGATAAATACTGCTCAAAAACATTTTTTTTATAATATAGAACAATTATAAGAATTGAAAGTATCCAAAATTTAATTTAAACTATTTTTTAATAAACTATGGCTAAATGAAAATGTATCATCAATAGGGCATTATTTCAGAAATTTTCACCTATTTCAAACAATACTGTACTATTTTGGAAAAATTAAAATAAATTTACATACCTTCTTCAATAACACCGCCGTATTTCGGAATACCAATAAAACACCAACCAGAAAAAGTTCAATAACTTCAATAATACCAGATTATTCCCTAATAATTTGCTCTTGTGTAAGCGCAATACGGTTTGCCCCGACGGCGAACATGTTGTAACTGGACATAGATTATTATTCGTGGTATGACCTTTTACACATTAATTCAATAAGAGTGAAGTACAATGCCATCTCTTGGGCGTCTGTGCGAATATAAATAATCGTGTGTTAGTGGTGTGCGCGGAAAAACTTGGCGGATTCAAATATGCAATAAAGTCGATTTTGAGATTTTTCGACATAATCCCGTGTTGTTCTAGGGGTGCGATATATGTGTATGTTATCTGAGAAATCCAGAGAATTCCATTTTAAAATGAGTTCTCTGCGTGTAATTTTTTCAAAGTTTTGTCTGGGCACGAAGTATATGCTAAGATATAACCTACACATATTTGTTCTGGATCTGAGTTTTGTCTATGGTCCCCATTCAAACATAGAGTAAAGACCAATTAGCAGTAAAACATTTTATACTTCAGGGTATGATATAATATTATTATTTAACGACGTCCTCTTCTATCTAATATTCTCCCGCCACAAAATTATAATGGTCTTTACTTTAGAGATTAAACAATAGGCATAATTCTAAGCCATCTGTTTTCGAAGTACGGTCACATTCAATATTATATTATACGTACTTTGAAAACTAACGAAACATTTTGAAATTAATGTAGAGTTGCTTTAACTCAAAATACGCGATTTTAATTTACCGTGACGAGGAAGGGCGTCTGCTTTGGCCTGGTTTGATTAGTGAGCTCAGTGCTAAGATGCTGGTGTTTTCAATTTATTTAACAATTGTATGGTGTTAGCCTAGGCGAAAGGCATCAGGGAATTCTAAATCGAATTTTCACTTTCTTAGAAACAACGCTAATAAAACGAAGCCTTTTCCTGAGCCTCAAATAAGCAATAAGTTACTGTTGTTTATTTTATTTTGTCAACATTAGCCTTAATTGAAAAAAAAAACAAAAACAGCTTAGAAATTGTGAAGTGAAGATGGGTCAGACAAGTGTTAGATGGACAGATAATAAGTACTGTTAAATGTTAAGTTCAAACTAAATACAAACAAAATACGGCTTGTTCTATCGATGCATTTTAGTGATTACTGTTTTCAAACATGTCTCTAGGACCCATTAGATATGAGAGATAAATAAATGGCGTGAGGCTCATACATACCTAGCACATAGGCACGTTATTCGTTATTTTCCATCAATCTCAGACATAGGCATAGGTTGACGGCGAGGTCTAATGCCTCAAGGCAAATCAATCATTAAATTTCCAAGACATATGTTGTTTGATCTTCGGCGATGCTTAATCACAGAGAAGTTATCATCCCAATATGTATCGTATGGTTTCAAGGGTGTATTTTGTGTTTGTTGTGTACTACAAAGGACAATTAAAGAATATTTATCGGGTATTTATCGTGTACCTTTTGTTTTTATTTTCCCCTACGTTTCCATCGCGTTGCAGCGATCGTGATCACGGGGCGACTGGATGTTCTGCAAGTTACTGCCAAGAATTGACGGCAGTATCCACGACTACCCTCAATTCGTCTTCTGAATCAGGAATGTCCACGTTCACAGTATGAAACACTACACTGACCGTGTCCGAATGTGTGCAGTGCAGTGTGTATGTCAACAAATCGTTTATTTATTTATTTATTTAACAACTAATACGATTTATTATAACCAATTACATTAGTTGCATATCATTAAAAATTATATAAATTCAGTCTTAAGAAAATTTTGTAAAATTAATAATAAGTACCTACCTACTTTATACAATAACATGTTTAAATTAGTCCAAGAAATTAATAATCATTTACACAAGTCAATATTGAAAAACAAATAAAAAATTAATAAGTCAAAATATTGGTAAACATAATAGAATAATAATATATCAATTTAAAATTACCTATAAGAATAATTATAATAATTTGGCCCTTTCATGCGTCACGCTCACAGAATCTCAAACAGACCGACAAAATGTCACCCAGACTATCTGCAAATAAGTCTGTTTCAGGACTATCGTTCAGGAGAGAGTTTAGTGCGGTGAGGATGCGCGGGATAGGTGACGCGGAGCGGGCCGCCGTGGAAGATGGCGGCACGCTAAAGAACCTGTGCTTCCGGCCCCGACAGTAGTTATCAGGAACATAAAACCGACACAACACATCACTCAGTTCGGGGGCGTCTATTCTGCCTCTGAAGACCTTACACGCGATGGATAGTTGATCAAATGCGCGCCGCGTCTCCAACGAGTTGTACCCCAGACAACCCATCAAGAATCTGGTCGGGTATAGGAAGGGATAGTAGCCATATCGGCGCTTGTACAGAAACCGCAGGAATGCCTTCTGCACTTTTTCAAGCATTAAGGCATACTTGGCTTCATACGGGTTCCACACACAAGCGCTGGCTTCAAGCTTGCTGCGGACAAGCGCGCCAAAGATCAGGCAGATCACATGCTCTTTACGGAAGTCGCGCGCGTTTCTGAGTACAAATCCCAGACGTCTGAAAGATTCTTTTGCGAGTTCAGCTATGTGGGAGTGGAATGTTAACTTCCGGTCGAATGTAACACCCAGGTCCTTCATGGCATTTGTTCTTGCAATCAGCTCGCCATTGATGAGATAATTATATAGGATTGGTTGCTTCATTCGCCCGAAAGTCATCACATAGCATTTATTCGCATTGAACTCCATTTTGTTGATGACTCCCCATTCATGGATCGCATTAACATCACGCTGCAGTGCCCAGCAATCTGCATCTGACTTAATCTCACTAAAGAGCTTTAAGTCGTCGGCATAGAGTAGGCTCTGTGCGTAAGATACACATGAGGGGAGGTCATTGATCATCAATAAAAACAATAAAGGTCCCAGAATTGACCCCTGACTGACCCCTGAGCGCGTGTGATAGGGCCGTGACTCGTACAAGCCCAACCTTACAAACTGCTGACGATCGCGTAGATAGTCTGCAAGAAACCGAAGCAGACCCGGGGCAAAGCCTATTGAAGCGAGCTTCGTCAAAAGAATGTCGTTGTTGACCCTATCGAAAGCCTTTTTAAAATCGAAATACAGGACATCAACTTGACAGCGTCGATCTAGGCTAGAAGAGATGTAGTCCACCAGGTACAATAAGTTAGTGTTAACAGACTTTTTGCTTCTAAAGCCGTGCTGCTCTTGACACAAGTACTTATTGACCTGTGCATATATGTATCTATGGAGAATACTCTCATAGACTTTAGCCAGAGACGACAAGACTGCAATAGGCCGGTATTCTTCTACCACAGATTTATTGGAGCTCTTGGGTATGGGGATCACTTTCGAAAGCTTCCATTGTTGTGGATACACCCCTGACTCAAGGCCTAGGTTGAATATATGGCAGAGTGGACCACACAGGACCTTTTTAGCATCCTTGATGATGATGGAAGGGATGATATCAGGTCCCAAGGAACTGTTAGCCTTGAGTTTGTTAATTGCCAAGATAACGTCTGACGTGGTCACTTGCTCCAGATTGACATAATTGCTGTCTTTGTCAGAGGTAAGAAATTGATCAGACCCAGCACTGGGGTCCAGTCGGGGGACGTCAGGCAGAAAAACACTTGCGAAATAACTGGCAAAGGCTTCGGCTGCGCTTGCTCCGGTATAGGAAGAGCCTTGATACGTGATACTCTGCTCGAATCCTCCCCTACTCCGCAGGCTAGAGACATGCTGCCAAAACCTGCGCGGGTTACATCCGATGTTGTCTTCAAGTGACTTTGTGTACGTGCTATATGCAGACGCGATCCGCTTCTTTAAGTCCGCTCTAAGCAACGCAAATTGCTCGTACTCTTCAGACATCGACATCAGTCCAGGCCTGTGATTCACTCTGTAGTGGGTTTTTTGAGACTTCATCTTGTAGGGTAGGAGTTGCAACCGTTGCACGCTGAGCAGCCTGCTTTCCTATTTTTTGCTTTGGTTTGCCTGGAGAAGCAGCCTTGACGCATGCAGCTGCCGCAACAGCGTAGGATAAAGCTGGTAACGGGGTCTTAGTGATCTCGGACAGGCAGGATGCAGACACTGCCAATGCGCCGGAAGACACAACTGCAGGCACTCTGCTAGGCTCTAAAGGGCAGGAAACTGGAGCCACAGAGGAGCCTGGAGAAGCTGGTGGATGATCCCTGCAGGGCTCAGGTTGCCCGAGGAGGACTGCCGAGGAGGAAGATGGCAGAGGAGGAACCCTTCTTGGCACTAGAGGAGTCGTCACTGCGATGGACTGAGCTACCGGAGGGTCACGCATTTTCAGACTCGTTTGGAGCTCTTCAACTTGGGATGCATAGTTCTCAAGTTGTGTTCCATAGCTGGATATGAGCGACACCGCCCTACTGAGCTCATTCCTTAAGGATGCCATCTCTTGACGTAAGCTACAGATTTCGACGGAAAGTGGCTCTGGCTGAGTTTTAGGAGGGTCTGCCTTAAAAGGAATAGCCTGTGACAACTTCTTGCGGTGCGTCACATTTGAGTCCTGTTGTTTCTTGGAGGCTCCCACTGGGGTGAGAGAATTATCACCTCCTCTTTTATCATTACATCGGCATTCGGGGCATATCCAGTAATTGTTATCGACAGATGTAATATTCATGCACAGAAGGTGGAATATGTTCCCACATTCGTCTTTGGTGCACCTAAGAAATTTCTCCTTATCCGAGACAACAGTGAAGCAAGCAGCGCAATTCATTTTGGCAAGTGGGCAAAAGGCTATAGCCCACACCAAGACGCATAGATAACTGTCACTGTCAGCGCTGTCAGCGTCACAGTCTAGTTCGGTTTGTTTGTGTACTTTTGTTTACGTGCCGGGTGCGGTAGTTATAAAAATATGGAAAACAAAATAATCGGTCACTTTTTTGGTGAAAGAGAGCCTTTATATGTGTGTGTGAGGATTTCAAATAAAACGTACCATATTTCCAGCTTTTGAAGTGAACTAGCAGCTCTAAAAACTGATCCGATGTTCTATGAATGTCTCGGTATAATCACTCTTTCATTGCTCTTCGTACTTCTGCTGCGTTTCCACAGGTTTGATGCTTCTTTATATTATTTATACTCAAAAAAACCACGGAGGCTATACAGACGATGTTAACAACACAACACCTCACACACACATCGTGAAAGTTTAAAAAGTTTTATTGCAAAAGACAATGTTACCTCAACGTAGTATCCGTAATATCGGACTTGCAGTAGGTAATCTCACTCCCTGCTTTCATCCGTGGGTGGCGCCACCATTGTCGGTCGGCTCAGCGGCTCTAGCGGACACACACAGGTGAGTTAGATGATGCCATGCACTGTAGGGAATCAATATAAACGCGTAAGGAGTAGGTTGTTGGAGTTATTACATCTTACGTGGTTTTAAATAGGATTAAGACAACACGCGATGTAATAAAATTTTAGTTTATAGATACGCAAATATAAATTAATAAAAATAAGTAGTTCGATGCAACTTGAAAAAAAAAAATTGTCGAGTTAAGAATTTTCTTTTGTTTTTGATTTTCAGCTGAATTGATTTATTAGAAACGAAGCCCAACTAATACTTATTCACATGTTAACTCAATTAGACACTAATCCCATACAATACAAATCAAATTTCCGCAACCGCGATTAGGTCCACTACAACACAGGGGAAAACTTCCTATTGTTAAAACGATTGTTAACCTTTTGCTTGTAATTCAAAACACGCTACAAAAACTTGCTTTAGTTGGTAATTTTATACCATAGAATTAAATTATTTCGATTTCAAGTACTTTTTTCTCATTCTTGTATAATTTAATTTCTGTTACTACTAAACAAATTAAAAAAGCCTACATAGAAAATACAAGAATGTACAAGTTGTTCGCAGTCCCACGACAAAACCTGTAACCACAAACCGCTATTGATGGCTTTAACTCTGTGTTGCTTGTAGGTCTTATTAAGAACTGGAGTAAAATGGCATAAGCTCCCATATTAAATTCTAGAACTAATCCGCAAACACAACATCTCACTCATGGCCTCTCTGCCCGAGGGAATCCCAATAACGCAACGCAATTTGTTTGGTAGGCAGAGAATAGCCGTTTATGGAGTATATAGTACCTTATTAAGGCGCATTTAGTGGGTAGTGGATTATTTATATCATGATCATGATCAGCCCATGTTTATCCACGGCTGGACATAGGCCTTCCCGAATGAGTGTTGTCGTAGCCCTATCTTCAGCTTGTCGCATCCAGCGCCTGCCTGCAGTCTTTCACAGATCCTCATCCCACCTGGCCGGAGGGTGTACTACACTACGTTTGCCAAGTCACGGTGCCACTCAAGAACACGTTTACCCCAGCGGTTGTCTGAGTGACTTTTAACTGGTGGAGCAACCCTACCATGAGTGTCCACGTCTCAGTTCCGTAGGTATAACTGATTATTTTTGCTTTTTTCAATTTTAACAAACCATTTTTAGTGTTCCGTTGCCAAATAGTAGTGTATATGTTAGGGAACCCTCCGTGTGCAAGTGTACTCGCACTTGGTCAGTTTATTTCTAAATCGTCTCTATGAGCGGTAAAAAGATGATCATTTAATTAATTTCTGTTAACCAACAGAGATTTATTATAATGACCATCTTATTAATGGTATAATTGTATTACCTATATATATTTTAAAATAATCTTACCCTCCATCGGGATTCAATGTCTGCCAGGTTCTAAGTAAAATCAACATCTTTAATTAGGTAAAGGGCCGTTGGATTTGAATAAGTCTTTGGACAAAGAATTAGAGGTTCAATATTGACCCGTCCTTATACAGGACTAATTGAGCGAGACTATTTTAGAATTATCTTGATCAAGTACCCGGCTTAACGAGATGAATAGGACTAACGAATACCTTAAGGTAGTTCTTGTGTTGCTGTGGCTTTTTGAGATGGGACTCAATTATAGGAATTTATCTTCACACTGGCAGAGTTTTATAGATAGGTCTTTTTATAATAAAGGTGTCTTCAAAATTCGTACAGGTGTACCTTGTGCTGAAATATGTAAACAAAAACTTTAGTGAGTTTAATTGTAGAACTTTCTTATTAAAAATAACAAAAATAAAGTAAGTTTAACCAGATCTCAGTCTTAATATAAACAAGATCCGGAGACTCCCTGATATTTTATAATAAAAACTTTGCCAAAGAAAAAGTGCGCATCTTTCAACGTTAAGACAGTGTCTTAAAGTTTATTACTGTACTTATTTACTTACAAAATTATAATGTTTAATAACAAAACTGGGGCTACAACGAAAGTTTGTATAACTTAAAGAAGAAACTAAAGAATAGCAATATACTAGGAAATTGCATTCTACAGTATGTTTTCTTCCCAGGAACAAGACGTTTTCTATCATTTCTCCCCTGGCTCACTTGGAAATAAGAAATAAACGACTCACGGGACTCTGACTCGAATCAAACATTTTAAAATTAATCCAGTATTTAAGGGTATGTCAGACTACGTAGACAGTGATGGGTGCCGTTGCAATTCAAACGCGACAAATACGAAAATTTACGAATGATGATAACGAATACTGATGTACTTATATTATATACTTCTCAAAATCTAATACATAGTTTTTCGTATTTGTGTTTTAAACGTAATAAATTTCTTGTAAATTGGAATCACTAGTTAGTATTTTAGAGATTGACCGACGCACAGACAGGCAGACAGTGCAGCGTGAGGTAATGGTAGCATTTGCAACATAAGCAGATGGAACAGTAATAAGTCAGTTTTCCTTTTTATTTGAGCTCCACATTCCCAGAGTTAGAATGTAGAGCATTATGAGATTGAGAATATCGACAGGGAATGAGATCTAGATTGATATTTGAACATCGATTGCTCTAAGCACGGTCCTCGACAGATCAGCGTAACGACTCGTAGACTTGATCGCTGATACGTGAGGTGTCGCACAAGGACGATATTCATTCGAATGTTATTTCCTAATTCGATGTGCTTTTGTCGTTGTAGTGTTTGTGGGATTGAAACCTAAATAATTTTGTATTTTTGACTCAATCTTTCTTTTATTTTTTTCTGATTCCGGCCTAGCATTTTATTTGACATGTAGAAAGGTTTTTGAAAGGCTAACGTATCTTCTTCTACGATAGATAAATATGATTGGTAGTTAGCTCTGGGTGAGTTCATTATGTGCAATATTTTATATCTGCATAAACTCTCAAGTATGCATTTAAAAAAAATATTATACATTCTATTTCAATTATGTTTCAAGCATTAATGGTAATTTAATCCGCTCTAAGACTCGAATTGTTTCAGGGTTCATCGTGTTAAGCCATGATTAAACAGTTAAATAAATAATTTGTGATAAAACTTTACTAATTGTTTTTAGGGATTTAATGTATTGATGTTATCTGATATTTATGAATCGCCTAAACTTTATTGGAATTCATTTATAATTTAGATGGTAAATTAGTTGTTGTATCATATTATTGGTGAAAGTAATAAATGTATTTGTGAAAAATTTGTTTATCTGCTTAAATGTATCTTATGTTAAAAAGCGTTAGATGAACACTGTTAAAATCTTTTAAAACGTTGAAAAGCAAAAAATATTTATAAAAAAGGAAGGTAAATAAAGAACGGACGTAAGTTTCGAAGATATTTCATTTCTCCTCAACTAAATCAAACTCAGCACTCGAGTTTTATGAAATGTATTTGTTTGAAAGATTTATTGTTATAAGTTGGAATACGCTTTGTTCGGTGAAACTTCCAACAGCGCCAGTCTTTTCGGTAACCCTTTAATAGAACAACAATTGTAAGCAAATATTGTGATTATAGCTAAACCAATTTAGTAGTAAAAACTATATTTCATAAAAAAATCTATCTATTTACTCGAAAATTATAATGTATATAAGTTATCTAGTACCCATAACACAAGTTCTGCCTAGCTTGGGGCTAGATAATGCTTTGTGGATTCTACAGAATTATTTTTTTATAGCTAGCAATAAATTCTTTATTACTTTTGTCGAATGTTATTATAGCCATTTGTTTCAGTCGGGGTTAAGTGTGTTTGAAGAAGGGTTTTTGTATTTAAACTCATTCACGGATCTCTCACTCAGAAAATCAAAGTGATATAGTTAAACTTTGTATGTGCTTTTTTATAATCACTTTTCGATGACATTTTTTCAGGGAGTGTCCGTTTCCTGAATGTGTTGACCATTCAGGTGACGAGTAGTGACGACCTTTTGGGCGTTATGGTGAAACTGAAGTTTAACCTATCTTCCACTGAATCACAGATATACCGTCAGTTTTTCTAACATCATTTCGTATAAGGCGACGCGGTTCGAGAGTAGCTATCACACTGACGCTGTTAAGAGCCCGACGGATGTTATCATTAATTGAAGTATGACGGGGCACACTAGTGCAGGACACTAGAAACACATGCTGGTGCATGGTCTCTAGAACGAACTTATCAACGTTCTTAACACACTGGCAGCAATGTGCGACTAAACAAGGATAACCGTAACGCAGAGGTTGGCTCCCGAAATGAGTTATTGTCTAAATGGGTCCTTAATGTTTGGAATGCAGAACATATAACCAAAGTCCTGATTCGCACTCGGAAGCGGCGAGTAGACGAGCGCGTTTGGATGTTCTGATAGACGTGGAACAACACCCAGCTGTTTATTGTTAGATTAGCATTTCCAGGTAAAAAGTTACTGTTAACGAAATCCCATAAGTAGAAATAGCTTACTGTTTCAATGTGGACAACCAAAGTGATTTACTTACGTCTTCGATGCTCTAAAGCAATTATTAAGTAGACTGCCAAATTCATATCCTTAAGGATATGAATTTGATGACTTATTCCTTAAGGAAACACTATGAATTTGGCAGTCTAGGAAACAGTTTTTCTGAGCCAGAAGAGCTTTGAAAAAATAAAATTGTCCTTGTTGACAAATGACAAGAGGAAAGCTTAGTGCGAATATTATGTAATTGTGAGTTGTACAACGTGAATATTTTATTTATTATAGTTTATTAGCGTTGGGTTTTTTATGCTCACGCAAATTGCTGTAAAGAAAAATATGTTTTTATAGTTGAATTATGAATAAGATAGTATATAACTGTGGCTTCGAAAGTGTCTTTCCTGGGTATAGTGTGGCTGTTGTAGGTACTTCCACAGGAAACAATCGTGTCAAATATATCTTTTGTCAAAAATTAAACGTAAACGATAATTAAAAAGACATTTTGGCTTTTCTTTAACAAAAAACACGTCAACTTTAACACTATGTCGCATAAAACTCTTCCCTAACGGAGTGCACTCGCCTTTCATCGGGCGATGGCGTTTAATATGAAAGTTCGCATTAAATTCGTATTCACGAGTGTTGCACGTATTAATGCGAGCTGCATCCATTTAGACTTCATCAGAAGGCACTGGCAGCTTAGGTGTAGCAGCTGGTGCATTTCTTTTCTCTCCCCTCATAGTCCCTTTGTAACCCTTAGTAACTTCGACTCATACTCCGGCTGAAGATACCCCGAAAACTTACTCGATTTCTACTCGACTCGGTATGCATAATCTTTAAATAGTCGAAACTTAACTCTCTAACGCCGATTTTACATGCATTAGTTGGAGGAATTAACTGTAAACGTATCTTGACGTACCTTATTAGAAAATATGCATTGTTCCCTGATAAAACTAGAAGAAGTAAAACAGCTTTTTTAAATGATCTGTGCCAGGAATTTGTAGAAAGTGCTGAAACACTCAGTGGTTAAACGAAATTTCGGGAAAGCTTTGAATGGACTGTTTTTACTCTCAAAATGGTTTCTGTTTTTTTTTTATTAGAATGCATGTCTCTTATGATAGGCCTCTACGTGCGACTATATCACAGTGTTATGAACCAGTAAAAAGGATAAAAATGTAAAATTCTTTAAACGTTAACATACCTTTTTTCAAGCCCGCATGGAAATATCAATATTTTCGAAAAAAGAACACGCGATGAATCGAATTTACGGTAATAGAAAATCAAATCCATTGCATCAGTGTTTTTTGTAGATAGAGAGTTTTTGTAGAACATAATGCTCTTTGGTTGAATCTCTTTTATCATTCTTGGTATATCAAAGTGATCTTGAATTATGGTCGCAATTCAATGACGCCCGTACGCGAAGCACTGATTTGAGACCTCGTGAGTAATTCATTACAACTAAACTATGTTAATATCATTTAGTTTAAAATTTCGATGTTTCTAACGTAACGGCTTCCGAGATTCCGCCCTTAGCTAAACCACTGGCTACATACCAACATGGCTAACGATTATACTTGACCATGCAAATAAATAGTCTGTCCGCTTCATTAATAGACAGAGAATCTTATTTTTTATGTTGTACTTAAACAAAAATATTTTACAAAATATTTTTGAGCTCTCGAACACGATAAAAATTATCATCTGATCTCGAGAGCAATGAATCCGGGTCACTCAAAGAATTCAAAAAATCTCGGAAAGTAAGAATGCTAGGTTAATGCAATAAATTGTTCTCCGACGAATCAAAATTTATGCTCTACAAGCACGATGGAAGACACAGAGTGTATAGAAGACCAGGGGAAAGATTCAAGCAAGCATGCATCGAAGAAAAAGTAGCCTACGGTGGTGGGTCTGTACTTGTGTGGGCCGGAATTTCCTCTGAAAGTCGCACAGAGCTGGTGATCATAGAAAACGGCTCTTTAACTAGCGTAAGATATGTGGAAGAAATCCTCAACGAACACGTTGGTCCATTTATGGTCAATTTGGGTGAGGATGCTATATTTATGCATGACAATGCCCGACCTCATACAGGTAGGATTGTGAATGACTACCTTCAAGAGATGAACATTACTTGTATGGAGTGGCCAGCGCGCAGCCCGGATATCAACCCGATCGAGCATGCTTGGGACGAGCTAGGGAGATGCGTAAAACAACGAAACCCTCCCCCAATCACGCTTCCTGAGCTCAAAATTGCTCTCACAGAGGAATGGGAGAATATTCCCCAAAATCGTATAAGGAACTTGGTGTACAGCATACCAAACCGCGTAAACGCAGTAATGGAAGCACGAGGAGGTAATACGAAGTATTGAAATTCAAGAAAATAGTCATAAAGTTCAAAAATTTCATGTTTCCTATTTTTGTTTTAAGGAGAGATCAGCAGTTTTTTTTCTTTATGTAATTTTGTGTAAATAAAATGTATGGTGACTCATATTTTTTTAACTTTCATTTAAGGAGTATTAAATTGTCTATTAAATACAATTTATTGCATTAACCTAGCATTCTTACTTTCCGAGATTTTTTGGATTCTTTGAGTGACCCGGATTCATTGCTCTCGAGTGTAGTTTATAAATAACTAACTGAACATTTCAGATCTTATTTTACTACGTTATTTTAATGGTTCAAATTCTAGAAAAATCGTATTTTTATTATCGTTATTTAATAAAGTGAGCTCGCACCTCACGTTCCCGGAATTCTCAGAACAATATTTTGAACAGAGTTCGCAACAAGAGTGTATGTCACCGTTCGGACACATTTGAATATGGAACAGGGGCAAGACATGTGTTAATTAGAGATGAATTCAGCTTATCGCATTTCTCGGAATTGATTTGCGCAATGCGAAATTTCAGTCGTAATTTCGTAAGTAATATAAATTGACTTTTAAGAACTTCTTTAATCTTAAAAAATAAGCACTTAGAGAATTCAAATTTCATAAAATAAGTTATTATAAAATAAGATTTTTTTGCCGTGTGGTGCCGGCATAGAGTTTCACCACCCCAACTCTTCCGTGGGTGTCGTAAGAGGCGACTAAGGAAAACACAGCGGGGGGCGGGCAGCAGCGCCTTCTGCAGAACAACTACACCGAACTGCGATCCCCAACCCGCATGCCCAGCGTGGGGATTATGGGCAATAATGATGATAACCCCCAAATAATGATGCCATCTATGGCGCTCATTAGGGGAGGCCTATATCCAGCAGTGGACTATTATAGGCTGGTGGTGGTGATGATGATGATGAAAATAAGAATAAAGTTATATTGATACTGCTAGAACTCTTAATTTTTCTTTCAAAAAGATGTCTTTTTCAGGAATTGTGTAACAACCAAGTTTCTTAATATATAATCAAATAACATAACATATAATGCCGGACAATTCACACAGCATTATGTAAACCCAAAGTATGCTTGTGTTACGGGTGAAGTAAAGTGCAACAACATACTGAAACAAACTTGAAATCTTGCAAATAAGAAAGGATTTTTAAAATTCGTGGTACAAATCGATTGCCCTCTTTTCAACTGGATACATAGATCATAAACGGTTTAAAAATAAATTTTAATTCTGAAGCGAAGTACGTGAAATCGTTTATACTCAATTTTATTGGGAACTTCCGATCTTCAAGCAATTCAAATTATCTTTTCAATCAGGAAATGATTGCAGAAGTAAGCATCCCCTTTTTTATTACTAACATAGTCACTTTATGTGTCAAATTATGAATGGTACCTTGAGATACTGGCTTATTCAGAATCAACATCTGGATTTTGCGCTTTGGTACAATATTTGACGTATACTGTACTGTTTGTGTTAATAAAATAAAACACTGACTTTTAATTCATATTACTGTTGAATAATACATATATTAATGTTACACAGGATCATAAGTTATTTCAGCCAACTAGCTATTAATATTTATCTATACTAATATTATAAAGAGGAAAGATTTGATTGTTTGTATGTTTGTTTGTTTGTTTGTTTGAATGGAATAGGCTCCGAAACTACAGAACCAATTTGAAAAATTCTTCCACCATAAGAATCCTAAAATTTTCGTGATGAACATAGGCTATAAAGTATTTTCAAAAAAGTTAGAGATCTGTATAAAAACTTCAATAATAAAACCATAGCGATATACATCAACTTCTTTTTTTTTTCTTTTTTTGCGCTGCTCGCTTTTGCTGTGACTCAACTTCAACTTCTTTTTTATGGCACCGCTTTTGCTACGACGACTCCGCCAGTGTCAGTTATGGATTGTCATAGACATCACAGTTCGTTACTGGGGTGCGAGCGGAAACTCAATGTCAAAAAATATAAAAACTTCAAGATTGGAACCATGCGATGTAGGCTCAGAAAAACGATCGATGTAGGCGATATAGCGGTGCGAGAGAAAAGTCAATGCCAAAAAATAAAGTTCTCCCTGTTTTTCTATATATAAGTAAAGGAGGTAAAGGTACAATTTTAAAAAGGAAAGGTTTTATTGTTTGTTTGTGGTCTGAATTGAATAGGTTCCGAAACTACTAGACCTTTTTGGTAAAAAAAATCATCATAGAATGATAATCATAGGCTATAGAATATTTTTAAAGTTAGTGATCCCTATGAAAACTTCAATACAAAACTACCATAACTAACATGTGTATGTATGTAAGAACTTAAAATTCTTTAAAATACCCGTGCGAAGCCGGGGCGGGCTGCTGGTAATATTATAATACTGTGAAAGGTGAGACATTTAAAATTTGAAATAACGAAGATTCAAGATTTGAAATCGAACTAAACTACCCAACTCCTTTATGTTAC
Organism: Eupithecia pulchellata; assembly: GCA_963931895.1. Lineage (NCBI taxonomy): Eukaryota > Metazoa > Arthropoda > Insecta > Lepidoptera > Geometridae > Eupithecia > Eupithecia pulchellata. Next base: position 1,021,496 of record OZ007532.1, read on the forward strand.
ATAAAGTCTACTTACTACTAAAACCCTTAAGAACTTAAGAAAACCGTGTTGAATTACCTATTTTCATCTTTTTGGGTATGTTTGGTGGCGCAGGCAGGGCGATAGCAAGATGTAAAAGAAACCCTACAGAAATTAAAAAAGGATTCGTTTCTAGATTTAAAAGGTTTGGGCTGAACCCAGAGGTATTTAAAGAGCTTTGATACTAATGTGTTTTAGTACTAGGTAGAGAAATGGTTGAGCCCTCAAAATGGTAAAAGTAAAGTAAAGATCTATATAAGTACTAAGATGATGTATTGTATAGGAGAGTCCAATACTCAGTAACTAATTTTTATTGTATTGTATGTTCTCTTCTTTTTGTTTTATATTTATGTGTGTGCAGCACGGTCTCCACGGAAAACCAGCGCTATGGCATGATCTGCTCTACCATAGCACATGCTGAGTGGAGTCCGATTTTGTCAGTTTTTAGTTTAAGGTTTATAATGTATTTTTATGTGTTTTCTGGCAAAATAAAATTTATTTGTTTTTGTTGTATTTGTATTTGTATGTATTGTAGTTTAGTAGTGTATTGCAGTGTATGATTTCACTGAAAGAACTCAAGAAACGATAGAATAAAACTCAATTATCTAGATTTATATTCATTATACTTATTTACTTATGTATATGAAGTTGCCCTTTTTGAATTTATCTATATTATTGCATAGAAACACGATTTGGGTATCCTTTCATGATACCTATGATTGACTCGCCTACTAGGAACGACAAAGAAAAATTAAATCATGGCAACATTTAACTCAAATGCATATTTAACTAACTTTATAAACATTGGAAAACACTTGTTACTTGAAACAGAAGAGACTGAACTTAAAATAGAGCTGCGAGCTTAAAAGAGAGCTCCCGCAATAATTTTGTTATTTGGATCAAACTGAGTATTTTTATTAACCATAACATAAAAATAAAAAATATTATTAATTATTTTCCTTTCGACTTTTTTATTCCAAAAATTACCAGCATCATTTTAAACAGTTCTTTAAAACGCTTCTCCACTCAATCTAAACACTCGTCGTAGTTTATACTCGCGATTTCTCTTTATAATTAAGACAACGCGTCCAAACTACAACATATCGAGACGCCTTTTATAATATCCGTGCTAATGATGCTTGTTGGACTAGTGGGAAATGTGACGGAATGTGTTGAAACTGTTGCCACTGTGTGTACGCATACTATTCACATTATATCCTATCAATTATTATAAGTGCAAGAACCCTGTTTGTTTGTTATGTTTTTTGATGACAAAACGGCTAATTGGGTCTTTGTTAAACACAGTAATGATTGTTTCCATGTTACATGCACGATTAAATGATGTCCCGGGAAACGTAGCGACGGACTAAGAGTAAAAACTATTTTTTTTTCACTACAAACAGTCGGTTTTATCTCATAAAACTTTGTCGGCTTGCAGAAAATAATAAATAATTGAAACGCAGTATTCTGCGTGTATTCAGGATATACGCAAATGAAACTGAGTTTAGAGCTAAGCTTTTTATTTTTGAACAGTAAAAATTGCCATTGAATTTATTAACTCCAAAACGGTTGGTTAGGTAATGGGAAACCGTCGTTAAAAGTTTCAACCCAATTATTCAAGAGTCGGAAAAATAACTAGTTTAAAACTGCCCACCAGTCAACTGGTTCTAAAGTAAATTGTTTGCCAGATTGTAATAGATTGTGTGCAGAGATATATTGGATCGGGATATGGAGTACAGTTTTCTTTATTCCTAGAAAAAGTTTTTCCAGTTTGGATAAAATATTTTTGTTGCTTGGCCCTTCTAAATTTTAAACAGCTGTAACGTGCAACTACTATGCACTACGCACGAGTACCATCTAATAAAGACACAAAGGCAAGAGAAGACATGAGATAATGACCAGACAGAAACTTCAACATAACTTAAACATTCCAACAATCTTGATACATTTTAAAAACTAATAACAAAGTTTAGGATAAACCTCCACCAATATTCGTCTGGACAATTCACTTTGATCATAGTAAAAAGTAGCGACTGGCATTTTCTCGTGTTGCATTCGGAGACGAAATTAGGTAAAAAGCTAACTATATTTTGTTTACTTCAAGGTACACAATACCTTTGAAGCTCGTCTTATATTTGGAATTCTGAGGGTGTTGGCATTAGTTTAACACTGCTTGAACTTGATTTATTAGTCACTCTTTATTTTTAGTTTGTTATAAATTATTTCAAGTTATTTTTAAACAAAAATATGAGACATAAAAATTTATCAGTCCAAATTCGAAGTAGGTATATTTCCTTATCCTTAGGTCCACTTCATATCGTTCAAGTCGTTTTATTATAGCTTATTATGACTAAAAGGCCATCAACTTACATGTCGCACCTCCAGAATTAAAGTGACTCAACTCAAAAAATAGGGAAAATGAGTTAAATATGTAGAAAGAATCAGAAAAAAAAACTGCATCGGCTAGTGATTGAAAAAGTGCCATTTGTTGGTTAGAATGCGAAAAACATAACATGTGCGTCTCTTTAATTCCGACGGTTCCGCATCCCTCTCCCCTAAAATAGTGATCCTGTTTAGTATTGCGTCAGCCAAACTCTTCGCGCGTTTAGTGTTGGAAGGACCTAAAGCCGAATTCAACACTATAGTACGCAAATATCTGGTAAGATTGTTATGAATTTGGAGAAATAAAGTGACCTCTTTGTTGTTTTGTGTCATTTTACTACATTGAGCCTAGTTAATTAATTTGACTTAAATCGAATTATATAACGTTTTCTACTCAAATTATTCTTATTCTAATGACCGTTTATGGTTAGGGTCGGTTTTGTTCTTAAACATAATGTAACGTTGTTGCCTTATTAGTTAATTTTGTCTATTTAATATTAACTTGCCAAATCTTTTCCAGTTTTTTTATGGTTCTGTATAAGATAAAAATTATAATTATGTTCTGTTTAGGTAACAATCAATATGCCAAAGTTAATACTGAACATGGATTAGATAGAAATAATAAACCGATTCTTTTATTTGTACTAATCTTTTTAAAATTTTCTTGTAGATAACTTCTGAAGCACCACCTTATGATATTCAGATCAAGGTATGATTGCTTTAGGCAATCATACCTTCTTTTATATTCTATTCTATTATTTCTATAAGTGCTTCTTTTCTATTGAAAATAAGCACTTAGATATTGTGGAAAAAATTTATCCCTGCATTATTTTATCTTGGAATAATAACATCCCGAGATCTGTGGTTGAATTGATCAGAAGAAAATAGTTGAACCTACTACCCAAAAAGGCCCAAATTGGCCAAAAAAAACTGTAACAATCAGAAAATCGAGCTCATAAAGCAGTTCATCGAGTTCTAGTTCGACATGTTCAGATTCTAGCGGGTAACTTTCGCGAAAAACAGCTAAGCGAAATAAAAATGTTAATTTGTTGTTTTTTTTTCATTCAACGCATAAGAAATTGATGTCAATTTCAATGAGACTGAACTCAGAATCAGACTCAACACGTTCTTCATCTCGATCGAATACTACCGACGTTACGCAAAGTACCACACCTTGGGATGACAAATAGATAATAGTAAACAAATACTTAGATACTAGAATACCTAGTATTTACTAGATATACTTAGCCTGCTAATACATTATTCAAACAAATAATAATCAAATCAAAATCATCAATTTAGTTTTTTACCATACATTTAAATAAATAATGAAACCATTGACTTTTACAATTCTATGTAATATTGATGAAGCAGTTTTTTGAAAACGGGCTGTGATTTTGCTGTGTGTGTTTGTGAGGGGAGGGGGAGAATATTTCAAAGACGCGCAGCTTGTACTATAAAAGATTTGTCGTAGAAAGAGGTCCTTTTAAGATGAGGGTTTCAGAGGAAAGAAAAGAGAAACAATGGGGGTTTGAAAGGAATTTCTATCAAATTCAGGATTGCAATCTTTGAGATAAGAAGGGCTCGGAGGCTAGAGTAAGATACTGGACAAGAGAGTAGTAGTATGTGAGTTTTCCTGCGATGCTGGATGTGCAACCACTTGACGCGATATTCGGAAACGTGGTCATATTTGCAAAGGCTAAATATGAACCTGATCTTGGTTGTACGAATTAATCACTACACAGTATAAAACAAAGTCGCTTCCCGCTGTCTGTCTGTCCCTTTGTATGCTTGAATCTTTAAAAATAGACAATGGATTGGACTGTGGTTTCTTTTTAATAATGTAATACAGTGTTTCAAGAGGAGGTTTTAAATGTATGACATGTATCTGTATCAGGATTGTAACCGTTCGAAGCTGGGCAGGGTGCTAGTATACAATAAATAATTGTTAATGAAAATGAGCTTAGTTTAGCACGTTCCATTATGAAAAAAGATGTTGCTATGTTAACGCAGACTTGATTTATAAGTAAGATGATTAGAAATAGAGAATATCTCTTTATTTCCTGCTTTACCATAACAACCTTATAAATTGATAATTTAATAAGGTAAGAGAAGACTACATTTACTATGGGATTGTTTTTTGTTTGATTTTATTATCAGAAGTTTTTTTGAGATTGATATCTTTATACTTTGATTATTTTATTGTTGTCTTTATATACGTGTTATAAAAGGTTTTTAATTCAACTGAGTAACTTTTCTAATGATTAAACGTCACGTCTAACATAAATCTATAACCGAGCAAGCTTTCATAATACGGGCCTTCTAAATCTTTATTGGTATCTTTTCTTATGCGATGTGTTCTAAACTGATACCTGTTCCTCTAACAATCCATAAGAAAAGCACAGCAATCGTTTTAAGAATGTCAATCAAGTTACGTTACAGAAAACGTTCATAAAAATCGATACCATTGTCTTACTTAGGTATAATACTTATAACTGATCACCGAGAATTTGTATTGAATTTTTTTTTATGATTTCCTTTAATTACAATGGGTACACATTGATCAAGAATGCAAGTTTAATAATGTTTTACTGTTGAAAACCCATTTTTGAGAAAATTTTACTAAAAGATAATTAAAGTTAACTAAGTTAATTATAGTGTTTTTCTAATAAATGTATTAATCCCATCGTATTAAAATGCAAAATTTTATCTTAAACCAAATATTTTGCCGAGCATTTCGGAATAAAGTAACCTATTTACAAATAAGTCATTAATATTTATTGAGCTTTAGTACAAAACTGACTCAATTTCGGAAGGTTTTTTTTAAATGTTAATTACTTATATAATTTAAATTGATTTTCAAAAAGTAATAATTTTTAAATATAGATAAAATACCAAATTATTATATGATTTGTAAATAATATAGGAAATCCGTTATTTGGCTGTGCCATGATACAAATATGTAAAAATAACGCAAACATGAAATCTTTAAATCGCATTTCCCAAAAAACATGTTTTTTGAAATGAGTCACTTTAATTCTGGAGGTGCGATGTGTACAAAGGTATATATAGATAAAAATCCAGGTATTTCTTTGGTATGAAACGCTGCAATCAAAAGCTAGATACTTTTCCACCTGACTATTTGTAAGATGCCATCGCAGAGCTACGCCTGTCCTATTCATGGCAGAACCGGGGTATAATAGAGGTATATCCTGCCGGAAACGGAAGGTGGGGAACAGACGTTAAAACGAAGACCATTGTTCTGAACAATGCTATTTGGTTACATGCGATTTGTGGGCTGGAATGGGTTCTTATTTGAGTTTATTTTATCTCTTTTGAAGCAGAATGATGCTTAAACCTAGAAAAGGGTAGCATTGATGTAGATAGATTTATTAGACGCATTCTACATATTCAGTAAAATTGGTAAATCACCTATGCTTTATCATTCTACACTTGCAAGGCTTAAACTGGAATCACTTCATTAGGATGAATGAATGTAGGATTATGGTAGGTATCATATAAATCATTTGGAAGATTATTTTTCTATCTTTTTCTTCTTGTTTGGAGAATTCTACGTGGTACCTTAAACATCAGGTAAACACTCGCGTATGGCCCGAGCTCGCTATCAATACTAACATCTATGTATGTATTGGTTTCCAAAATAGCTAATTTGCAGTGTTTCCTCTAAATCTTAAAATAATGTTAACTCGGATAGCGCATGCGAAGTTAGTGTGCTGTTACATTATTACTTTTTATAATTAATTCATTAAAATTTTCGCTTTCTCTATAATACTCTATAATCTGGCATCCAGTTATTTTTCTTTGGGGCTAAATCACGTGTAAATAATATCGCCGCGTTAGAGCAAAAACCAACTAAGTCGCCTTTTTTGCCAAAATGAGTTAAAGACGCAGTTCTACTCGAAATTTAATTCTCTTTCGACTGATGAAATCAATTAAGTGATAGGACTGCTGGTTTAGAAAATATATAAATCGAAAAGCAACTAACTCGAGGACTTTCCATTAAAAATTAACTTTTAAAAGAGGAGATAGCAAATATCTTGACTTATTCTGCATATTTCATATTTTTATAGTGGTAAAACATATTTTATAGAAATAATTTGTTTTGACACTGACTTGTTGCCTATTAAAACGTTTCCTATGCACATATTAAAAACTACTAATGTGACTTAATTGGTTTTACCTCGGACGATAACTGAAAGAACATTAATTTTTCATAAAGTGAAACACACTTAATCTACTTAGTTGGTTTTTTCATTTGAAAATATTTGCGGTTAGGTAAATAGTCAACTGTTAATTTTAACTAAATATAGATAAAACTTTTCATCACACGATATTTATTTAATATACTTTAATTTTAAACAACAAAAAACCGTAAATGGCAATAAGTAGCTATTAAAAATTAAAATTTCATAACTTGAGAAGTATTTGCTCAGGTTTTTTGAAAACACTTCATCAAAAGTGGCAGAAGATGTTGTTTTCACGGGCATGGAAAATTATCAAACCGCGAAGACGTTGGCGACAGCCTGATCCAAGTTCTTGGGAAGTAAATGTGGAAAAAGAAAGACTCGCTGATGGTCTACCCTACGAAACAAGTAAAAAATGTAGAGAGTCAAAGAATCCTAAGCCAATTCATTGCACGAAATGTAAATATAAAGGCACAGCAAAATTTTGAGGAAGATCGAATGCTACTCTGTCGGAGTTATTGGAGACAAGACTATGCTGCTAAGGAAAATATGATACTCAGTTAAGTCTCGGTGGAGCCGATCAAAACTATCAAGGTAACGTCTATGTCCTAGATCCAACACAAAGAAATACTTCTTTGAATCACAGGGCCTAAAAAAGCAAGTTTGTCAAAATTTCTTCTGCAAAAGCGTTTTGCCTTTAAGCGTGTGTCGTCAATGAAGCAGTATCAAATCGCAACTACTTGGGGGTATATCAAACCAATAATGATCCATGTGGAATCAACCCTGCTGCAAACAAAATGCCAGCAGAGATAATAGAGGAAGTCCGTACACACATTAAATCTTTTACCAGGATGAAAAGTCATTACATTCGAAAATCAGTGCAAAGAGAATATCTTGACTGTAAGTTATCAGTACCAAAAATGAACAGGCTTTACCTGGAACAATGCAAAGCAAAGCAACAAACTCCTACTTCAGAGGGAATTTACCGCAAAATATTTAGAACCGACTTTAACCTAGGGTCTTTGTTCGAAACGTGTGGAGGACAAAATAGGAATTAGTATATTGCTTCGCTTTTGCTGTGGGCTGTCCATAAAGTTGACCACATAAAGATCATTGAGCTCAAATTTCTAGAATCTTGACATTTCTACATGGAGGTTGACTCTATGCACAGTAGTATAGAGTCAGCCCGAAAACATACGTCGATATTTTCGATGGCTGAACGTTTTTCGGAGAGCTCGTTCTTCCCGAGCATCCAATGTCAAGGAGATGAAGTTTGATGATTTCTTTGACCTAAAAGAGTTGGCAGCGAAAATCATGAGTAAAAATATGAACAATACGGAAGGAGAAAAAGTTATGTGGATGGAAATAAAACAGATGAGATATTTAAAAGGAGAAACTAATGTACAACTATGACATCTCCGACAATTTCTATGTCATAGATTTTACACCTAAAGACACCAACAACACCAACATAGTTGAGATACACACGGATTCACTCAAACATAATTACGGGGCAAGAAAAAGAAGAGGAGAAGCTGCTGAAACTGTAATACAGGCCCCTATTATACAGGCAGAGCAGAGCCTTTGCTCTGCTCCCTAGTCAGCTGAAAAGGTTGTACCAGGTACCACTGCCAATATCTGTAGCAAAAAAAAAATGATTTAATCAAACTATGCGAGAAAGGCGTAATTCCTGAAGAATTTTACGCTTGGTTTCAAAATATTCGATTGGATGGTTGTACCGAAGATCGTCTTCCAGATGCTACAGCATCAGACGTTTCTTCTGATGAAGACTAGCGCGTATTGGTAAAAAATTCTGCACAGCTCATTAGTTGATTAACATTATCTGATTAAGAGTTTTCTTAAGTGAGATTTGTGTTTTTAGAAATAAAGTTTGTGTATAACAATAAAAAAAATTTATAAATTTTGTTTCTTTTTTTTGATTTTTTAAAGTCATAGTTATTAAATTTGAAATTTGATGTCTATAAAAAGGATCACTTTTGTTTCCTTGCAATATAGATAGTAAAAACTACTAGTTTTTCAGCGCTAATTCTGACTTAACTTTTTATTAAATTTGTTTCTAGTGTTGAAACCAACTAAAGTTTTGGTTTTTAACGTGTTACATAAAAAGTAGGAGGATTACAAATTTCAGTGTTACAATTTACGTGTAGTTAGTTATAAATCTATAAAATACAGCTTATTAAAAATGCCTCAGTGTTATAGTTGTTTAGTTTTGAGTTTTCGGTAGTCGACTGGAAAAACCAACTAATTCAGGGGTTTTCGTTACAAAAACCGTATTTTTATAGACTATCCTTGCCTTTAATGAAAACCGTGATACAAAAGATAATAAATATTGAACCACTTCTATAGAAAGGCATATATGAATAAAGAATATGTAATGTTTAAATGCAGTAAATGGGATACAAAGTTTAAAAACGCTCTATCTCTGAATTACATTCTGATGAGTTAGTTGGTTCTTGCTCTAACGCGACGATATGCAGGAAAATAAATTGTGAATACAAAACACTTAAACCTTTATGCGAATAAATCACGTGATTTGGTAGTAAGACCCTGTTATTCAGCGAACATTCTATCCACGACATTCTATTAAATGTGTACCCGAAACATTCGCCTTCCCAAGGAAATTGGTTCTACGGCTTATCTTCAAGGGAATAGAAATGGCGTGAGTCGGGCTTTCTTATTGAGGGTTCCGTATTTATATAAATTAAATGGCTTTGGTAATCGAATTAAATAATGTGGCTTTATTTATTTATTAAACGTCTAAACACAAAAAAATAATGTACTCGTATATAATGGACGTCCAATTAAAAGTTTCACTAATACTACTAAAAATTATACTACCTCTACTATAAATTGTATTGAGGAGTATAAGTAGTGGACAAAACTTACTCGCAATGCTGACAAGATGCAGAACGTCCACACGCCTTTTCTCTGCCAGTGGGAGAATGTGAACGACATTGGTGGTCTAGTTCCTCTACCAAAACCAAAATTATCGTGCTTGGAAAATTTTGGCCATGATGCAAGCTTCGGCTGCACCAGGAATTAATAATGAACAACTTTAATTTTCTTTATAACCTTAAAATGTATAGTAAATAAACTAGTTAAAATCTAAGGAATTAAATTTGAATCTGTAATTTTGTGGTTAAGAATTTGATCATCAATGAGTAAATTCAGGTTTTTCGAGAAAAAATTTAAATCGTTAAATACAATATTCTAACAAATCTTTCAACAATATATTTCTTTTTGCCTTTTAAATTTACTTAGAAAATGGACCTTATTGTTATAAACTAATATGTATCTGAATTTGATTTTAGCTTGTTATTGCTAACGCTCTAATTTTACCGCTCCTTATCATTTACGTAATTACTATGTAAATTTCACTACAACACGTGACGATACATCAAAGCTTTTATCAAATGTGATGAAGTACTTCTATCGCTTACCATTTAAATTATGTTATTAACTACATAATAGCTGTTTGAGGAGAGATCGATGACGTGGTTGTGTAGAGTTCTGAACGTGTAATTAGACCTTATTTTACACCCGCATTCAGGTCATGTATCATTTATACATATTATTAAAATTAATGTATGATAAAAAATATATATCTATGTAATATATTGTATTAAGTAAATATTAGTAATTAGGACTCATACAAAATCTTTGTTTTACCTGGGCCTAGATGATGCTGTGTGGATTGTCAATCTTCATCGTTAGTTTTTTCTGCGTTGTATTTGATGACATGTCCAATAGTCCTGTGAGGGCTGAAGGAAATAAAGCATTTTGATAGTTGATACTGATTAGGTCGTGTTTTTCTAGGTTTCTGAGGAGTTGTTAGTTAATTACACGCTCCACCTTAAAGAGGGAAGTTATAGCGATAGGCATGTAGTTGGATCGATCTCATCTATCGCCTTTTTAGGCACAAGGTTAAAAAAATCTTCCATGAATTCATTATGAATTCTAGCGGGTTAACTACAAACCTATTTTGTGTTGGAGGAACACCAACGTGTCATCCCTTAATGTGGGACTGCATCAGGGTGACTAGGACAGTTTTTCGAATAAAATCTTCCTTGAAGTCGTGTCTCGCCGTGTGGAGTAAGGAGTTTGAAGGGACGCGTCAATACAGGACACACTTGGGAGCACACCGTTTCATCACCATGATTGCCGATATGCTATCCCGCCTCCTCGAATTATGAACGTCAAGAGAGAGTATCTTGTAGTCTTTGAAGCAGAAATACCCCAGCACATCGGCTTTCTTTTTTGCGGAGTGGTAGAGCAAGGACGGCTGATATAAGTTTTCCTTGGTGGTTTTGGTGAGAGATTAGTAAGCACAATTCCCTGAATTGCTTGATGGCTTGAAGGAAAAATAAATGTTCTGGAAATGGCCTTCTTAATAGATCTTGAAGCAGCTTTGACCATTATTTTCACACCCGACAAATAACAACAGATAAGACAGACAAGCCCTTATGCTTATTTCTTATTAAATATTGAGTAAAATATAAACTGAATATTGTTTTCAAAATTTAACAAAGTTGATCTTGCCTTCTACACACATTAACAAACTTTAATAACAAATTCAAATCATACTCCATTGGTGAAATTAATGTTCAGTAATGGAAATAAAATGTCTAAATTTATACATATTTATACTATTAAATTTATACCTACGCGGTTTCAGAATAATAGTTTTACGTTAATGTAAAGCTTATTTACGATTAAACAGTTCCAGACGCTCGAATTATTCGTCAGTTTAACGGACAGCTTTGCGGAACCTAACGTTCATATTGGTTGAATGCAGATTTAAGTTAACACGGAGACTAGCTTCAATTCGACCACTATTTCAGAACTTAAATTTTATACCTTCTCAAATTCAGTGGTTTAGTTGGCAGGCGTTACTATATTTCTGATCATCTTTTAATAACTGGGTTCTGTGAGTTTCCCGCAGATCCCTAAACCCCTATTTTGTATAGCTGCGAGTTTACGCGTGTAATTTAATGTGACTTTTAGGAAGAACTCCTCCGGTAGAATAAGTCATTTGTAGGATCTTGTTATCCTCAAATTAGATGACGTGTGTGAGGAGACAGCAACTCATAATTGAGAGGATTTTTCATTTTCTTTACCAGCTGTGCTTTTTTAATATAAATGAAAAGTATTTGAAGGAACTTCTGTTCTGCGCGTATCAAATAATAGAGGTTAATGTATGAAATTGTCGTTTCATTGTAATAGGTTACTTCGAATTGACATAGAACCTTCATGGCTTGCGATTTTTGAGAGAAACTTTTTTCACATGATTCCTATGGAGGTTATTTTTTAAAAAAAATGTGCAACATTTGATTATGGACTTTCAGTTGTTTTTCTTATTCAGCTATTACAAGTAAGTTGGGTACTTCGAGAATATGAGTGGTTTTTTAAAATGAGTTCTGACGCGGAACTAACGCGGCAGAAACAGAACTCAATATAAATGTTGCGTTTGAAGAGGGGACTGCTAATGAACGCACCATGCGATTTTGAATTGATATTAAATCAAACTTATTCGATAGATATTAAAGAAAACAATGTAATTTTCGTGTTGCAATAACTTTAATACTTTTTTTGGCTAATTATTTTCTCGGAATTTTTTTATGGCGCCAAGCGCGGACCTATGCTGCCCCCTGTCGCCGGCTGGACGTTCAAGTGGTTAAACGCTTTCGTGATGGAAACTTTGATTCGAAGAACGAGCCACGTGGAAGACTGCCCACATTGGAGAAAAACAATAAATGAAACAATCATAATAATAAATAATGCTGGACAATTCACACAGCACTATCTAGCCCCAAGCTAAGCAGAGCTTGTGTTATGGGTACTAGAAAACTGATATACATAATATACGACTTCATTGATAGAATTGAAAGATATGGTGGAAACCGATCCGAGTCAAACTACCCAGGAATTAGCGGCATGGTTTAACGTTATCTTACCAACCAATATTGACTCATTTGCTTTAATATTCAAATTAATAAACTAAAACTATATGAAAAATGTGTGCCTCATGATTTGACTGATCAGCAGAAAGAAACGCGTGTTGAAACTTGTGTTGCCTTGTTGAATCAATACAGAAATTATAGAATATGGATCGAATTGTGACGCAAAATGGATTCTTTACGATAACCGTAAGTGAAAAATGCAATGGCTGACCCCAGGTCAAACGCTGCAATAGTGTACTAAAGCAAAGCTTACCAATAAAAATGTATTGGTAACTGTTTGGTGGTCTCAGCATGGTGTTATATATAACGGCAGATGTCTACTGTGCCGTGCTCCGAGAAATGATAGCAAACCTAACAGTAAAACAGCCCATGAATCGATCTCCACCATTATTGCTCCATGATAATGCGAGACCTCATACAGCACGAGAAACCGTTTTAACTCTACAAGAACTGCAATTAAAACACATTTTTTGTGCATTAGACTTTTTCCAAGCACTTAACCAAATTACATAGTTTCATGTTAAGCTTCCGCAAGTTTTTCGTAAAACTGTTATTTCTCGTAGCGCTTGTTCTACGTAACGCTTCGAAGCTGCTACGATTGCTACGCCGTAGCGCTTCTACGAAATGACATCTGAGATTGGTAAGCAATTTTGTATAAAACCAACTAAAGCAACTGAAAACTAAAGAAGTGTCTATTATTCAAAGTCTTGCGATTTGCGATTAACTAAGATCTAAAACATTTAGTGACATGCTGCACAACTTTACATTCCGTATCCAATAGTACTATACCTTCAGCCTGAGTTATACAGATTGATATATTAAAACAATATGTAGATAATCTCTCAACATTCGGGTAGAGGTGCCGGCAAGGCCGTGTGGTGCCGGCATAGAATTTCACCACCCCAACTCTTTCCGTGGGTGTCGTAAGAGGCGACTAAGGGAAACACACCGGGGCGGGGGGCGGGCAGCAGCACCCTCTGCAAAACAACTCCACCGAACTGCGATCCCCAACCCGCATGCCCAGCGTGGGGATTATGGGAAATAACCCGCAAATGATAATGCCATTTATGGCGCTCATTAGGGGAGGCCTATGTCCAGCAGTGGACTATTATAGGCTAGTGATGATGATGATGATAATGATGATGATTCGGGTAGAGGCAATCGATACAAAGACCTTTATTTATTTATGTGTATGGGTCCGAGGCTAAATATCTTAAGATATTACGTTAGCCGCATCACGCAGTTTAGGCTTTTGCGGCCTTTCGACGAGTGGGAATTATGATGACCATGGGCCAACCCTATAAATTACTGTGGTTTAGAGATTTAGCCTAATTTTTGTTTGAGCAGTAAATATTATTTATTTTCTTTGCTTTTCATAAAATCAAAACAGATAGACTTACAGGATAAGAGTTGAGAATAAATACACTAAAAATGCGTCATGGAAAATTTCACCGGTATTTGGTTATATACTACCTGACTAGCTACTACTAGATAGATGATATCATCAGGTACAGTCCACCTGATAATATCATCTTGAACAAGCTTCATATCGATTTGACAGTTTGTTTTAATTTATGGTTGTTACCCAAAACATCATACATTCAGTGATTTACACCCCACTGTTGTTTAAGGAACATCATCATTCCGCATCAGACGATGAGCACTGTTAGGTATCTACAACTGTTTTCAGACATCAATATTTACTTAATTTTAAAAGGTAGTTTAGTCTATAGCATATTCACATCTTATCTAACACAGTTTAGAAACATTATTATCAGTGGGAGAGCACGGCGGCTAGTGAAATAATTAAGGAGACCGTACTCTATTAAGTTCCTATAATGAAACGTTAAGGGCAGGAACGTTGACAGTTAAAATAAGAAGTCGGAGGTGGATGGTTTGAGGTTATGGCTTTAAACCATTTAAGTATGTTTTGTTGCCTCTGAGAAAAGACAGTTGTTTTTATTGTTTTAAAATTTTATTAAGAACTTTATATGAATTTTATCAAGACCACGGAACACTAAATACCTTATTCATATAATGACATTATGAAGAGCCTGACTGAACTTTCAACGAACTTTTGATCATATTGATTTTGTCTGTGTATAACAATAAATCTTTTTTAATTATGATCAAAACTGTTGTTTCCTATCATTAAAGAAGGTTAATAATTATTTTGTGTTCTTATTTAAATAAATGTTGTATGAACTTTCATAATCTATATGAAGAAATAGTTCATCAAAAGATATAGATTATGAACTTTGGTATTCTTCCAACTCTAACTTGGTTTGTAGTCAACCTGCTAACTTCGAATTATATCCTTCGAACTACGATAGTGTCTTCACACAGTATGTGTGTTTGTGTGTTAGAAGAGTTTTAAATTTGCAGGACTAGCGTGGAACGAAACCATCGGAATCATAAATACGTTAGTAGAAACGAAGTCAGCTGCACTTCTTGGCAGTGTTGCAGGGAAGTTTAGAGATCAGATAACAATATAACACTATAATATAGTGTCATATTGTTGTAAATGCATATTATGCATTTTCATTTGGACGTTACATTTTACTAAGCAGAGGCGGACAAAGCTTTGCGCTTCTTTTAAATGACTGTAATGGATTCAGGTCCAGTTTTGTCTTGTTTTTAAAGTTTTGACTCAGTGGGGACAAGAGATTCTAGAACTTAACTTTAACTTTTTTTTTTACTTACTTTTTTTAACTTAACGAGCTCCTTTGCGACACTAAAGAGCCGTAAGTGCCAAAAAAGTGGAAAAACATATTTTTTACAATGCGGGCATTATAAGAAAAATAAAATTTTCTTATAATGCCCGCATTGCCCTAGTCATAGCTAATGACTTCATGTTACAGTTTGATACGAGAAATTATGCAACTTGGTTCCCTCAGTGCTTTCGGTAAAGCTTCAATATCTATACATGTATTCTGTCTCTACATCACATTATTACAACAACATTAACATAGCGATTATTCTATGTTCCGTGTATGAAACCTTAGCTAAGCAACAACTTCTATACAAGAATTCATCGTTCTCCATCATTTACAAATACAAATTAAATTATACTTATTTTAAAGCTTAAAGTAAGAGATCTATACAAAAGATGGAACGACATCAGCCAAATCGCTTCATTGACAGTAGGTAAAGGTGTCCGAGATACCACTCAACTGAACTTCCCCACTTCATTCATCTGAAAGGTGAAGATACTTGAACGAAACTTACTGCAATAACATCTAACGAAATACTTCTAAACTGCCTCGCTGGGAGCTGGGGCCATCTGGTCATTAATGAAATTGTGGTGTTAGGGTCATGTGGAGCCATGCGCATTTACAACCCTTTTCCAACCGCATGTAGCCGTTAAAGGCGGTTTTATTGATCTTGATAATGAGTTGTTTTACAGATATGTTTAAATAAAGGAAAGAACTTGGAAATAATCCACTTGCTAGCCGTGAAGATGGCACAACTTAGTATTTACCTCTAAATACCTTAAAGTTCATTTTTGTCCAAAATTTATTAATTTAATCCTCTTCAAACCGGGGACCCCATTTCCAGCAATTTAGAATAAATCCCGCTTGACGCATGATGGTTGCAATAAATTATAATAAATTAGACATGAACTTTTAATAATTTTGCGGCCGCAACTTTTACCCCAAAATGAGCTACAAAAATCAGGCTTTTACACATCGGGCGTTTTTAGAGCGCATCATCTCATTAAAGTTACAGATTTACACTCGAGAGCAATGAATCCGGGTCACTCAAAGAAAAAAAAAACGAGTATTAAGATTATGACTCGCGCGAACTCAATAGGTTTTTGCTTGATTTTTGTTTAATAAATTATTATTATCAGTCTCAAATAAAATAACCAATTTACAAAAAACCTTTTAGTACACAAAAGTTCATGATTTTTTTTTAATAAACTCTGTTATGTTAGGTACCATACTTGAATTAAAATACGTTTACAGAAATAATGACGTTATTCTATCGAAAACTCTGCACATAAATAATCTACTAGGGCCCCTAAAATACATAATTTTCTTAATAAATTAACTCTGTAAATAAGTTAGAAGTTTAGAAACAACCATAAAGCGAAGGGTCTGAAGTTAAAGCACTTTTTCGGAGTTTTACATGTTTGTAATTTTGGACGGTTTGATAAATAAACGTGGGCTTAATTCACTTAAGTTTATGATAAAAGCTTGTCGGAAGTCTATCATTTTCATCCTGAAAGCCCCTTTTATAATTTGTTGCTGCTACCTTGTTTTATTTATCAAGGTGGTGACTTTTCTAATAATCCAAAAAAAAAACAATACGGAAAAAGGAGCATTGTTTTGTATGCAAGCGAAAATGTTGGTAAAACTTGTTAAGAACAGTTACTAATTAGAATTTTTGTAAATAGTGCTACAAAGCTTATCATTTATAATTTTAAGCTAAAGATTCGTGCAGCTAGTTAAATAAATATTGATTTATTGAATTCCTTTAGCCACCATTGATCTAGGATAACAAAGATCTTGTAATCGGAGCAGGGTTTGATAATAACAACCCCAGTAGTAATAATACAGTTCTGCGATTGTATAAGCTGCAAAAGATCGCAATCTAATGGCTCGCGAGAGCCCCAAGGACAAACCTGGGCGCTTTGTCTATAAAATGACGAATTTCCAAGATCATAGAAATGCTTACACAAAACAACCAATTGAACAAAGTACAATGTTTAAGACCAATCTAGTTTCCCTACGACCGTGTGGTGCCGGCATAGAATTTCACCACCCCAACTCTTCCCGTGGGTGTCGTAAGAGGCGACTAAGGGAAACACAGCGGGGGCGGGCAGCAGCGCCTTCTGCAGAACAACTACACCGAACTGCGATCCCCAACCCGCATTCCCAGCGTGGGGATTATGGGCAATAACCCCCAAATAATGATGCCATCTATGGCGCTCATTAGGGGAGGCCTATGTCCAGCAGTGGACTATTATAGGCTGGTGATGATGATAGTTTCCCTAAAGTCTTACTTGCAATACGTGATGTTCGTTGTTCCTCATGTTAACCTATATTCATATAAAATTTAACTTAAGTCCTACGTACTTACAATATGTGTATTGTTTATTCTTAGCTTATTTATTCTTAATTTTTACCTAAATCTAATAAATAAACCAGTTGCGAACTATCAGCGTTAGAATTATCATTTACCTCACACACCAATATTTGAATGAAATCTTATAAAATGTGTCTGTGTATTAGATAGCAATGGAATGCAACCTTGTAATGTTTCTGAAAACTCTCCAAAATAAGTTGACACAACAATTTGTACCAACTGGGTCTCTCCAAAATATTTTTCTAGAAACATCAGAACAATACAACATAAGAAGAAATAGAGTAGGTCCCGTATTACCTAGGCTCTAGTCAAGTCAATGCCTATGGAGGTTATCCTATCATAGATACTTTATAACTCACGTGTAATATTATCTATACAAATATTATAAAGAGGAAAGACTTGATTGTTTGTTTGTTTGAATGAATAGGCTCCGACACTACTGGACCGATTTGAAATATCTTTCACCATTAAAATCTTAAATTTTCCTAAATATAGGCAAATTTAAATTTGTCAAAAACATAGGCTAATTTTTTTGAATATAATTATGTAGATTAAAAAAAAGTCCGCATGAAAATTGATTTTTTTGTTTAATACACGTGCAAAGCCGGGGGAACTGCTAGTATTATATTTACGTAATTACCTCCTAGATCCTACACATGATTTAATTCCAATAACATCCTGCTATTAGAACCTGATCCCATATTGATTATTGGGTTCAAATTATCTACTAGCTGTTTGGCTGTAGTATCGATGATACCTTTGACCATTAGTGTGATTGTAATTATCGCACATTAGGTAAACTATTATCACGTAACACATGTACTTGGATTAACAATACAGACGCAACAATAGCTATTGCAACAGAATCATTAAAAGCTTTGTTTTACCTTCTAATGAAAAAAGGCCTCCACAAGGCTGGACCAATCCTGATCCTGAGCTAGTTCTTTTAGATTTTAAACACAACCTATTGTGCTATTCGGTGAGTTTAATTTTATATAGCGTTATGGCAATTCCGATACGAAAATACAACAACCATGTAAGTTAGATTAAAGTTGTAAATGTTATGATTTCGATTGAGAAAACAAAAATTGCATAATGTACGAGTATATGATTTTATTTGATTGTTCCCTTTTGCTGGAAATATAACATAATATGTTTATATGTTTTTTAAATATTATAACCCTGTGTTTTTGCGAAAACGGATTCGGTGGCTGATAAAGATAGGTCTAAGTAAAATATTCCATAATTGAAAAGGAAAATAATATATTTTTTTTTTGTTTGAATTCGCAGGGGACTAACAAAGAATGATGATGAATGTACAAGTTATCAAACTTAAATAAACTCAAGTCAAAAAAGTCATCAAACAGGAATCTTTTTCTTATGATTTAAGTTCAGAAAACGTTGTTAAATATATTATTAAAAATAATGAGCAAGTTTAAACATAACACGAAATCTCTTAAGCAACTTAACCCTATAACAATAACGTAAAACGACGCAGAAGTAACGATAGGGTATTTAACTTGGTATATGTACGTACACTTAAACACGGATTAAATTAAAATTTAAAGGGTGTAGGTACATAAACAATGAAGATACGGATTATAATTAGGATCTTCGAGTTAAAAATACACTGTAAAAAATGGTTTAAGGCAAGTTGATCAAGATGATCCGTTTTATCTATTCATCTACAATTAATGCACTTGCCTTCTTGTAAATCAAAACCTTAAAATACCTATTTTTATTATATGGATACGCAACGATATATTAAATATCGAAAATAATGAATTATATAAATTCATTTGTCTAATCTAGGTCCTCTTCTTATGTACCTACATACATTTAGTCTGCTATGTGTAGATTGCTATGTGTGAGCACATTTATGGAGCAAAGAGTATACGCTCTAATTCTCCCAGACATCCTTGAGGTTCGCGTAGACGCCTTTGTTATTTGTTGCTACAAATACAGATCACCGTTATTACCACTGAACTGAACAAACATAAAGCTTCGACTTTGAAACACACATTAATTTAATCATCATGTGTAAAGTCTTTAGTATCAAAGAAAATTACATGTATAGGTATAACTAAATTAGAACTAGTATTTACAATTGAAACCATTGAGCTAACTGCTGATTGTTGCAAACAAACTTCAGGTAGCTCAACTGCTCCATATCAATACCAGTAGGAAGTGTACCCAAGATGCTAGCTGCATTGCCTCGCTGTATGGAAATGCTGATGCGCTGCGTCGGATACTGCCTAGCTCTAAGGTCACACTTAGCTAAAATCATGTAGGTACAAACCAACAACCAATAAGATCTCGTGACGAAATAAATGTGATTCCATTCCATTCTAAAAAGTAGATTGTTTAGATGAGATGGTAAAGGCAGTTGCCTTAACCCTTGTATAGGAAAGTGGTCTTAGGATACTATATAGGATACTATTCTGACTACAACTGTGGCGCGGTGGGCGAAGGTCCGCCTGCGACTCAGGAGGTTGCGGGTTCCATTCCCGCCTCGGGATAAAAAATTGTACGATCTGCAGATATTTGTTCAGGGGTTCTGGTATGTATGTATCCGCAATCATAAAAGAAACGTTTAACCCATTGTCATTATTTCCAAAACTTTACAGTTACCAAAAGAGTATAGAACTTTACACGATTTTTTAATGCCGTTTGATCCTGTTTCTTTTAGGTACCGATCGAAAATTTCTATCATCTATCTGGAGTACTAAATAAGTCAGACATTGCAAAACTTTTCCCATCTCTTTTTAGGAAATCAACGCAGCATTGATGACCTTTTTAATCTGTACATTTTTTGAAAATATGGAAATGGGTATGAATTGTCTCCTAAGACACTTTTCCTGTAGCTACACCGTTAAAGGTCAATACGTCCTCTTACTGCCCCATCCAAAAATTTACCTTTTATCTATCTATATACAATATCTCGCTTCTTTCTGGCTTCTTAATCCTGCATAAACGTATAAAATTTAAAAAAAAAACCTTACAAATTTTGTAAAATCTTGCAAGATTATTGCGTTACTTTCCTAACTTTATTAAAGCTCTTTGTCATAGCCCACATTATTTATTCAAACTAACAAGATGCGACGCGGAGACTTATATTTATGGTTTTAATTCCTTTTTCAAGATTATGTTTCGTACAAAATTACGAGAATTAGCTTTTTTGCGTTAGAATAAGCCACCGAGATTAAAGTCACTTGTTTTCTTTTATTAGAAGCGAACAGAAATTAGCTGTTTTTGGGAGATTCATATTATGTTCGCTTTTATTATCTCAGTCTAATTTTGAGCAAAATAAGGCTTCATTTTTAAGTTGTGTCACACTAATTGTTTCTCTTAAATATATAGTTCTGTTAGGTATCTCACAACATTAGTCGGCATTAAGACATGAAGAGGCCGCAGGTATTACAAGCTCAAGATAACTCGGCCAATGCCGGGCAATATGTAACTCAACCGGTGCATTCACATGCTGATTCATAGTAAATCAAGAAAGTCTATCACAATAGTCGCTTGGAATGTTGGATGTTTGTGATGGTAGGACCAGCATTTCGATATACCACAAAATATTTTTAACCTACCTTTAACATGTTTAAAACGCAAAAGCTGTCTTTCTTTTACCTTTTCCCTCGTCTAAAATCTATAATCTAAAAGATAAATGAATAGTCATTAACATGCTCCGTCTGTCCAGGCATTATTAATTAATCAAATGTTTTAGCATTGAATGGAATACAGATTAGTGTACAGCCTTGGATATTAATTACGAATCGCGTTTCAAACGGAATAAATGTAAAAGAGAGATAATTTGAACCCTGAACAAGATTGTATCGAGGTGATACAGATCACATGCTTGAAGATTACTTAAGGTTGATCGATATTGTAACAGGTCAGATCTCAACCTGCCTGTTACTGCAAATATAAATATAATTACTAGTCTTTATCTAAGTAGGTATGGTAATAAAGTAACGAGATTTATGGTTCTTTGTAATCATTGAAATCCAATATTTAAAGTGTAGCTTTCTGCAACTTAAGCTGAACATAAATAATTCGTCAAGTGATTCTTGTGAGTCAATACTTCAGATATCATTCCCACAGCCATAAATTAGGCCCTTTTATAAACAAAAAATAATAAAACTCTTGAAAACAACGGTCCACTATTGGTAAAATATTCAAAGTAATTTAGCGATAATTTAGACCTTATGTGCGTAGGCGTCACCAATAGATGTGTTAGAGGATTTGGGTTTGGAGTCTGGAGATGGGGAGTTCGAATCTGGATGGAGATCAGTTCGGTATTGCGGGTCCGGGTTACTGTTCCCAAGCATTAAGAATCGATATTTTGAGATTGAATTAGTTGAATAAATTCAGTGTTTATTGTAGAATCTGTTTAGAAGATTTGTTAAAGTCTGTGTTAATTTTTATATAAATTATTTCATTTTAATTTGTTAGATAAAATTAGTGTTAAAATTTTATAGAATTTTACATTTTAAGAAATTAGATTCGAGCCAGTGTTTGCTTTGATTAAATAAGTGAATTAAAATTAAAATCAGTGTGCTCCTGGGCAGTTTCCTGATATAGCTAAGTCGCATGATTTTTATCACTAAAAATACGTCTGATATTTGTTAAAATTCTAATAAGTTCCTAAGTATTGGTTTCTTAGCCAAAGGTTTAAGAATTCACATAAAAATCAATTATGATACAGATTTGAATCATACGTATTTTTACCTTTTATCGATTATTATTGCAATGTCTTAACGGATGGTGCTGAGCGTATTATTTATTTCATTGTGTTTTACATATACATAATTGATATTAATAGTAAATACAAATAAATGCTAAAATTGAATAAAACTCGCACAGTTATATACTCTGATTTCAGGTATATATTTACATTATAATGTAACTGTATTTTCAGTTGTAGAGAGACCATACCATATAATTATTGTGACTAATCTAACTACAATAGCTTGGTGCGAATGTCACCCTGGATAATTCCTCCGGTTGTGAGAGAGTCCTAGTAAGCTATGAGAAATATCTCAGTTGGATGAATCACTGACTATATTGTATAACTATTTTATAAATCATTTAAATCTAGAAATAAAACCTGAAATAAGAACTATAACTACTTTTAAAAGTTGTAGACTTTTGGACATAATCTCTATGTAAAGAGGTCCTACATGAATTATTATATTTTCATCTTGAGTGTAATATCTCAAATGGAAACCAAATATTTATGATTATTTTCAATTAAAAGCTGTAGACTTTTGGGCATAATCTCTATGTAAAGAGGCCCCTCCTAGATGAATTATATTTCATCTTGAGTGTATATCTCAAAAGAAAAGCTGATATTTATGATTATTATTATTTCAATTAAAAGCTGTAGACTTTTGGGCATAAACCTTAATTAGGGTAGCCCTGGAAGTTCTAAGTATTATATTTTCATATTGAGAATAATGTCTACTTATAACATCTGTTATTAGAATATATTTTAATATCTGAAGCGTCGTCTTCATTGGTGGTTTGGGGAAAGGCACATTTGGAATTACTGGAGGATGTTGCCTTTAAGAATATTTAAGAATATGAAATTAAGAAAATTGGAATCTAATGATTTAATAACACTTTTAAGTTCCTAGATATAAAGGAACAATGAACTCTATTGGTTCCAAGTGTTGGGGTTGGCTATGGCGGCCTTTCCGGTTAGGTTTTAAATATTCTTTTAGTAGAAAGATTTTTACTATCTATTAAAAGAATTTAACTAAGCTATAAGAGGTTTGATTAACATCTCAATAATTGATAGTAAGTAAATAATATTTATGAGAGTATAGCTATATAAGTGGTTAAGTAATTATCGTAATTTTAGGATTAGTTCGTTTGTCTTTAGCACCTAAAAGAATCGAGTTACTATCACAACACAACGTAAGAGTCCTACCACTAACTAGACGATCATTGGCCACTTTAATCATTTATTCTACATTAATTAGATTAAGAATCTTAGATATATAATATAAGTAGTAGATTAAGGTAGTAGTTAGGTGTAGTGGTTAGAAATTATAAATAGTTATAGGCGGAAAAAATTATATGAGGGGTGGGTGTTACAATATGCAGAAATAACTAAGCGTGTTTGAAAAAAAAAATGATCACACTGACTCGCCACTCTTGAATGAGAGATAGACCCGCGGCGGTGGAGGGATGAGAAAGATAAAAAAATACGGATAGCTCGAGGCAAACTATAACGCCCCAAGCAGCATCACAAGCTGTATAACAGCTGTATTAAAGTTCGTTTATACTCTTAATGCTGTATATCTTGGCTGCATAAAGGCTGTATAAGCGCTTATACAGCCCTTATACCCCTTAAATGGGCACAACTTATACAGCGTTTTGCGTTATATTAGCTGTACAGTAGCTGTATAAGCATAAAATAGGCTGCATAATAGCTGTATTGTGGCTGTACTATGGTGTAAGAGGAAACCAATACACTCCAATTACTACATTGTAACTCACTTGTTCAGCTTTATGTCGTAAAAAGTCTGTTGAACAGAGTTACAAAAGAATTAAAACGAAACAGAAGATATATTTTAATAATGGCGTTCAATTATAACACTATTTGATCAAAGTGACATTTATTATAAACGCTTTGTGTTTAAAGATTTGGAGATTCAATAAGCGCAGGATACAGTGCATTATCGTGCAAAAATAAATTTATTGTGGACATATAATATATGTCCACAATAAATTTATTTTTTATCACAAAACATATATTATATGTTTTGTGATAAAAAATAAACGCGCCAGCAAAATAACCAGGGAAGAGATATTAAATAATATAAGTAAATATGGTTTTTATAGGTTAGAATTTAAAAATGTTTGAATTAATGGACGTAGAGCCTCATTGGTGCATAGTAGGTTATTGGACAAACTGAAAATATTGACAAACATAAAAACATTAGTCAAATTTTTATGTATTCATGTTCGTAATCTTCGATTTGTAATTGATAAAATGGCGACAACTTGCTAAGCAGCCTAAATTCTATTTTGATGGTCTTATACAGCTATTAGCTGTACTATGTACGTAATGGATACTAGTATTCAGCTTTAAGCGGTTGATGGGCTGTATAAACAAATAAATTTACTATTAATGCTGCATAGCAGTGTTTCGAACATAACCTGTAACTCTTTTTAGGGATACGTAATATTAAGTGATACCAGCTATTTATATTTCAAGATAGTAAGTAGGCCCCTTTGTGAAAGTTGTTTATATTCATGGTTCTCCTGACAAACGGAACCTAATACTTAAATTTCACGGTTTATAGATAATATGTCGAAAATTATTTTGCAATGAGTATTGCAATTGTATTTGTATGACTCTATTAGCGAAAATTATTTCCTTACCTTTTTTTTTGTATATAATTATGTTTTGTGAGAACTCTACATTTTCTTTTTCATATTACCTACTGTGTTCATTTAGCTCTACATGTGTTACTTAATGGAGGAAATTATATTGGTTTATGTTTATTTTAAGCTCTGTTACTTTAAGTATTATGTACTGTTTATTTCCCAAATAAAACAAAAAAAAACTGATAAAAATAAAAAAAAATATATAAATTAGAATGAATTTTATTTCTCTATCAAACTGTGTGCAAAAGGAGTAGGTATAAAATATAATTGGTATTAATGATGGTTTATGGGTTTCTAATTGAAAACAATCTATTTGTAAGCAATAGAAAAGTTATTTATTCACTTCTTTGTACAGACATTTGCAAGAACACTCAGTTACAATAAACAAGATAGTGTTGCCACCTAGGCTAGAGAACATTTCAAGTTAAATTTTTTTATATACTTCATTAACAAATAAATTACAATGATCTAACTAAATAAAAAAACCACTAGTATTTACAATTGAGCTAACTGCAGACTGTTGCGAACAAACTACAGGTAGCTCAACTGATCCATATCAATACCAGTTGGAAGTGTACCCAAGATGCTGGCTGCATTGCCACGTTGTATGGCAATGCTGATGCGCTGTGCCAAATATTGACCAGCTCTCGGGTCACACGTCGCTTCGACCAGACGCTCTGATAATATTTTGAAGACCCGGAGAGCCTCGGTACCCCACGGACCTAGGGTCTCGACACCAAGGGGAGCAAATTTGTAGGCTCTGTCGAGACCTGCATATTTGCGCCTCTTAAGATCCTCGGCCAAATCTGCCGCCGCACTAGCCCTCACGGATGTCCTTGGAAGATGGGAGGGCGCAAGTGTGTCGACGCAAGTAGCGTCGACGAAGTCGTACGTTTATATACTTCTAATAATTAATGATCAAATATCACCAATAAATATCACCAATAATTTGAATATATTCAAATATGACGATTTTATTGGTGATTCAAAAACTTCTGATAAGTCTGTAATTATAAAAGTGCATATTTTTAATTTTCTCTCACTTTCATCAGAACTGCTGCATGACAAAATGTCGTCATCATTTGCAGAAGGTAAAAAAGCTAATAAATTACACCTGATATAATATGATCAATCACAATATTTTCTACGGAACCACTTTCATTAGATGTCGACGGTATTGACGCTTGACTGTAGGTGATCTGATCTGTTGCAATATCTCCATGTTCCTCGGCAGTAATTTCATGTTGTAATATTTACATATTCCTGTTCAATCTTTCTTCTAATAAAACCAAATCTTTTTCGCTTAAATACTGCTTCAAATGCACAATAATTCAAAAAACGATTCTGTCACTTATACAGAGTAAGGCTGTACTATAGGCGTCATTTATTTTTATTGCTGTTTATTACTCTCAAAGACAGAAATTATACAGCTACCTATTGTCTGTAAAAGGGTGTACAATTACACCATAAAAATAAGCTGTAGAAGAGAGTGTGCCTACTTCATAATACAGAAATAAGATTTGAGGACCACCATAATACAGCTTTAAGCTGTATTAAGTAAGTGATGGCGTGCAAAATGCAGCTATTGTACAGCTTTAATGCTAAAATGAGATTAAAGCGTTACAGGAAACTTAAAGCTGTACATGACAGTTATCATACACTGATTTAAAACTTTAAGCGAACTTTGACTCCTTAATACAGACTTAATACAGTTAGAGCTGAATACTTGCTCCTAAACCGAAATTATAACACTACAATATCTTTTCAACGTTCTTATACAGCTGTAAAACAGCGTTAAGTGCTATATTGGCTGCTTTTTAGGTGTCCATTACGCTTGGTTGCTGCTTGGGGCGTGTATGAATAAACTCTTCCGCGTAAAAATAACGCGCAATAATATATATTTGGTAGATATCAAGTTAAAATATCACGGGTTTCCATTTGTGCAACTCAAAGTACAAAAATACTTGAAAAATATCAGATATGACAGACGATGACAGATTTTAACATAATGACAGCTAATATATCAGTAACTAGCGGCCCGCCCCGGCTTCGCACGGGTATTAAACAAAAATTTCAGAAATTATACACACTAACATGATGGGCTTCACAGATTTCATACGGATCCCTTACTTTTTGTAACAGCATTGGGATTTTTGACATTGACTCGACACTCCATAATTGACACTGGCCGTAGAGAAAAAGCAAGCACCGTGCGCTATTATATTCAACCTCTTTTTCTATTCTGACGCGCCATAATAGAAAAAGAGGTTGGATATACAGCGCACGGTTCAATTATTGAATTTTTCATGCGGATCCCTAACTTTTTTGAAAATATTATATAGCCTATGTTCATCACGGAAAATTTTGGATTCTAATGGTGAAAGAATTTTTCAAAACGGTCCAGTAGTTTCGGAGCCTATTCAATTCAAACAAACAAACAAACAAACATACAAACAAACAATCAAATCTTTCCTCTTTATAATATTAGTATAGATTAAGAAAATACACACCCACCATTAGGTACACCTCGAGAAGAACCAAATGAAAACCTTCCACATCATTAAATCCCTATGGTAATTTACTATCACTCCGTTGACTCACTAAACACAGACAAAGTCAATTAAATGATCAGAACAACTGCATTTGTCACTAAAATTGGAAATTTCTATTTCTTCGGACCCCCAAAAGAATAAATCCCGAGAGCACACTTTGGTAAAGCCCTTTAGTCAATTCTGAAAGTTCACTAAAATTCATTTATTTTACTAACGAGGGGTCTCAGGAGTTTTTATAAGTTATAGATAAGCGTAATTTACTTCAGATTTCGAGGCAAACAGGGTTCATTATGAATCAAAATATGAGAATGTGAGAGCTGTCAAGAAAAGTTCGTTCGTTTCTTTCTGCTTCACAAAGATCGGCTACGGTATTTCTTCATGTATGTTTAATCGATTATTTTGAACGACCCAATATTTCACCAACACAAGCAAGGTACGGAATAATGCCTATTTACGGATGCACCCGATAAAATGCCGGAAATAAGGGTGGGAATTTATTCGCTCGTCCTAAACCGCTTAGATAGCATTCATGGATGTTATGGAAAGGGGTCGTAATGCCCCGAAGATTTTATTCATGCTATAAACAAAGGAATAAATGGGAGTGATTTTGCCCTCAGGACCTGTGTAATTGTACATCGAAATTTTATTTATATCTGACCTTTGAGTACCTCTCTATACACCGTGTAACAAAATATGTGTACTAAGCGAAAGGGGGTGAATTTCCACCCCCCCAGGGACCAACTTTTGTTCAACGACTTTTCGAATTTCGATCGGTATCTCGAAAAAAACTGCATCAAAGTTTCAATATGGACAGCAGATTTTTGACAACCCTAAAGGCAGCGGTTTCTTGTACCTGTGACAATGACGTCAGTATGGTCACAGATGTTAGAGTGATAGATAGAAAGATTAGGTAGTCTCTCGCCCCGCCATAGCTGAACTCTACGAAGATAAATACCGTGTGGTAGTGGTCGTAGGTATGTATAGGTTACCCGGATAGGGTTGTTACTTTTTAAATTAAAACTTTTTTTATGGGAAACGAAAAATAGGAATTTTCAATTATCTCCCCCCACAACTGATCACCATTGGGGTCTGAAACCTCCCCCTTCGGCTTAGTACACATATTTTGTTACACTTTGTATATTTATTTAACAATAAAAACTCAAAATACAGCAAATTTTCGTGATTACAGCTAAGCGCAGATCTATGCGAATCGTTGGAGCCGAATAAGTTATCGGAAAAATTTATTCTGACAATTCTTCTGACTTGGTGGAGATAAGTGCAAGCTTCACGGGCTTGGTCGGATCCTTAAAATATTATTTTTGGGAAAAAATAAATGCAAATATTCATGCCCAAAGAGATTAGTTTTTCAACAAAAATAAAAATTAATACTAATGCAGCTTTATTGTTTCAAAGTTGTAAAATGAAAATTATAATTGTTGTGTTTTTAAGGTTAAGTAACAGTTTCGGAACCAAAGCTGTTTATTTTATTTTTGTAGCATTGAGT
This sequence comes from Eupithecia pulchellata, assembly GCA_963931895.1. Taxonomy (NCBI): domain Eukaryota; kingdom Metazoa; phylum Arthropoda; class Insecta; order Lepidoptera; family Geometridae; genus Eupithecia; species Eupithecia pulchellata. Next base: position 1,050,630 of record OZ007532.1, read on the forward strand.
AAACAGAATTATTAAAAATAATAATAAATTTTATGCGATTCAGTAAGTTTTATGTATAATTTGTACGAGTCTACATTATGGTTTCCAAATGCGTTATATGAAAAAAAAAATCATCATCATTATACTAATATTATAAAGAGGAAATATTTGATCGTTTGTTTGTTTGAATTGAATAGGCTCCGAAACTACTGGACCGATTTGAAAAACTCTTTCACCAATTAGAATCCCAAATTTTCCGTGATGAAATTAGGCTATAGAATATTTAAAAAAAATTAGGGATCCGCATGAATAATTCAATAATTAAACCGTGCGCAGGTGAATATGTAATTCACCTTCTTTTTTTTATGTCTCCGCTGTTTGCTTTTTCTCTACGGCCAGTGTCAGTTATGGAGTGTCGAGTCAATATCAAAAACCCCAAACCTACTTAAAAGGTTAGGGATCCGTATAAAAACTGCGAACTTTTAGTGTGTATAATATCTGAAATGTTTGTTTAATACCCGTGCGAAGCCGGGCCGGGCCGCTAGTAATGAATAAAAAGCTTTTCAAATGTATAAATTCCAGCGTTTTTAAAATGTTGTTTTCAAATTGGAAAATCTACTATATTTTTAGAAAAATTTCGAACTGGTTGCACGTCAAGCAAGCAATCCACTTAGCTCGCATATTGCATTAGAAGACGCCACTGCTCATTTCAACCGGAATCTTGTCAAGAATTGAATTTAGGGAGCGTCACATTCAACCCGAATTTCGCTCTCACAAACGATATTTCAATTTAAATGAATATTTTAAAGAACTTTAAGTAAAATACGCTTGCTTTGATTTTCTTACGTATAAAATTATCTCTCATTTTTGCAGTTTAGAACTACTTTGATCGCATTATGAATGATATTGTACGTAAGTGAAAATTTACCAATTGATTGGTAGTTGAAGTACCACGTACTTACTATCTTTCAGTTAAACATTCAAGGTAGGTTATTTCTTTTTTAATATAAATAAGACTTAACTTTTCGCAGATATTTAAAAAAATACTTTGTTACTGCTGTAAGGATAATGAACTAAAACAAATGAAAATGTTTCGATATCTGTAGAGGCAGAGTTTAATATCAAACAGAGAAAACAAAATGCTAGATAAATTTTGCCATATTTTCATCACGGTTTTACTAATTTATCCTCGGTTTGTAGAAATGATAGTTTCGATCTGGAAACTGCGATAAATTTTGTGTTTATTTGTTTGTGTGTTAACCAATTTACCTTTTCTCTAAAGTGTGGACCGATGGGAATTTGATTGTAGACTCCAATTACAACCATGTATCATGTTATAACATTATATTAAAATATGTAAGTTAAGACGACGTCTGTGGTGCAGTGGACGCTGGAGATAGTGGGTTCGATTACCGCCTGGACAAATATTTGCAAATAATATGTTCTGAATTTTTACTATGTTCAGCATTACAAAGAAATACGATGGTAAAAGACTGGCACAAAATGAATTAAATATTGAAAGTTAGAAACTGCAATAATAAAATACAATAAATAAAACAAATATGTTGCTTAAATATGTTTTTTAGCTCTTTTATCAAATGTGATAAAATAGTAATGGAATAAACAGAGGGAATTCAGTTTTTCAAACAAAATCATAATAAATTTACATATTGCAGAAGTTAAACGCAGATAAATCTCGTACATAAATCGTTAATCTAAACAGTCTATAACTCTAATTCAAAAACCTAGATAATTTTCGTAAACAAAGGTGTTACCATATCAAAAAATATTTTTCGAAATAGAAGTTAATAGAAGATTACTCCATTTTTCTAAAAACTTAAGATACGGCTTATTTTCTAATAAATGTCCATAGAATGGAATGTAGCAATGGTTTTGTGCTATAAATTATATTTTATTTCATTTTATTAACAAAAATATAAAATGATGAAGAAATATAAGCAGAAAATATTTTACGACACTGGTATCATCGGAGTAAAATGGGAGCAAATCACAGAAGTTCGAAACAATTTTTGCATTTTGACAATAAACGCCATTTTATTTCGTGTATTTCATTCGTCTCTCGCTCATCGAAGTCGAATCTGTTCCTTTTTCGCTGCTCGTGTGCAATTATGCGTTGTTGAGTTTTTGTTTTGTTTTCGTTTTTACAATATCGTTGTCTGTTATTGTTATCAATTTGTGTTAAAGTTTTCAACCTTGTTGTTGTGTTTGAGATGTCAGAATAATATTAACAACATGCAATAAGAACATGTAATTATTATATATTGTTTTATTTGTATTTCGTGATGGACACAGGGAAAGCCGCAACGATGCGGGATATAAATATCTTAGAAGACGTTTCAGTGTTCTAAAGTTTGGTTAGGGAGTATTTAGTCAGGTATCTATCGCGCAAGCAAAACTACGCGCCATTACTAATAAATAGTGATCCATGGTAAAAATTAAATTCTACCCCTGACTTGTCATTGTGGCAGTGACATATCATGACATTTCTTTGTTTACGTAAATTATCCAGGTTTCTGAATTAGAGCATATGTATGTTACAAGTATTAATAAAATTAAACAACTATTTTCTTTGCATTCCACCAGCAAAGTTCTCAATTTTTTGAGTACTTAGTAGTAGTTTAATATCTTATTTGAGTTCAAAGGTCAACTTGATCAGTTTAGAAAAATGGTTTGGAAGAAACCCGCTTTCTCATAAGGAAGATGAAACGGACGGTTATCACAAGAAGTTTGGAAGAGTTTTTGTTAAATAAAAAATTATCTCAATAATTTCGAAACAAATATTCACAAAAGTCTCCACGTTTTTGACAAATTTGTGAGTTTCCCATTAAGTTACTTGTAAATGTTTTGAATAAAGAAAAAATAAATATAAAACGCTGAAAGGTAGCTACCTATAGTCTGATTTTTTTTTCAGACTTTCCTTCTAGCGTTTTATGCAATCTCTAAATCAATTATAAGACAAACTTACCTCGCAAAAAGCTCACGCGTACTTTTATCCTCAAGTAACAGAGACGTAAACCACTATTTTCTAGACACAAAAATATTACGTACAATCGCACGAACAGTCGCGAGCGAAGACACGCCCGTGCTCTCCCGCGGACAGCGGTATACTGGCAAATTTTTTTTATGTCACCGAAACTAAAATGTTAAGAAATAACTAGAAATATCAAATACAATACAATCAGGGTGGATTAATTTTCCCACTCTCCGCGGTATATGGAGCAGCAGGTTGTATAATTAAAAAGATCCCTCCTAAATATTTTTTTGAGGTAAAGCTGTTGCCTAATTGTGGAGATGAAATTAACCCCTTTAAGGAATCTGGTGAATTTCTGAAGGAAAGTGGCGAAGGGTAGATTCTTTTAAATAAATCTTAGAAAGTGCGGAAGAATTTTATTTTTTTTGATAATTAGGCAGGAACTTTTGAAGCAAAAGATATGAAAGCACCTTATTATGTTGTTGGGATCTAATCAATTTTCCAGGTATAAAGTTCCTGTAACATTTTTAACACAATCTTAATGATGATTGAATGAACATGTTTTTAATATAGTAGGACACAAGCCAACTTTAATGTCATGGCTGGGTGGATCTCCAGATTATAAATATATTTGAAGTTAATAATATACTCTTTTTCCGACGTCGTAGAATGTCTACGACTCCGTAGAGCTGCTATAAAATCGAAGCACTTTGCGTAAAATAAATATTTAGTTTTCTTTATCTTAGGTTTAATCAAAATCAAAAATCAAAGTGCTTTATTTCCTTACGACCTTACGGGACTCTTCAACACGTCACAAAATACAAATTATTTATGTAATACTGACAAATAAAGTGATCACTTTGATTCTTTGTTCACTTTAATCATTTTAAGGTAAAGTAAAGAAGCCAACGAGAAACCTTTACCTTGATTGTTAGTTTTTGAGTTGGAGCAAAACTCGTCCAAAACCTTTGTATCGTCTAGATAATCTTATATTTTATAGTAGGTAAGTCTTTTTGCTAAATAAGTCTTTTTGCTAAAAATACGTTTGACAATCCGTTTTAATTTTTGATAGACAATTTTTGCATCTCACTTATCTTACGACTTCTCCCAAGCATCAAACATAATGCGATACCAAATCTACACCGGCATCAGTCATTGGGTTCATTGAATATAGAGGTAAAAGATAGATCTGGTGCAATTGTATCAATGTTTTAATAATTCTAATGGAAATGCCCCAAAGATCTGCAATTTTATTTACATTTAATATATAGTTTACATAGGCCTGTTATTATAGTAAAAAATTGTATATACATAACTATGTATAACACATACATAGTTATGCCATACTCAACAATTTACTAAAAGTAATTGGAAAAAACATCTTTGTGAACTTACAGCCGCGGTTAGGAAACATGAGTAGGAACCTCGGTAATTATTGGTCTTTAAAATAAAGTTAAGTATAATCCCCGAATACTTAAATGCAACTTATATGTAAGCACGCCTCAAGTAAAGAATTTTTTTACAAATTTTCATTGAAAATGGTAAAAAATCAAAGCTCGGGCGTAAAAATAAGCTGCTTGATCTTAGCTCTGACTATAACATTGTTTGTCTTCATATTTTTAAGATCGCCGCGCCGCGCCGCTATAAAATAGAAAAATATTTTCAAAATCAATCCATACGATTGGTAGATAAAATTCCTACATCAACCTACCTACTAAGTCCATTGTGTCTACCGCTGTGATTCTATTTCATCTGACGCGTCCATTAATTACATCCTTGATAATAAATGTATTAAGTGTGTGACAAAACAACAGGTTTTTTGCGCCCTAACAAACAAGTAAGTATCATACACTCAAAGAAATGCGGTCAAAAGTCAAATTAAAATAAGTACCCTCAAAGTTCCTATGAGTTAGTATCTACTGAGCCATCGAGACAAAAAGAAAATGTCTCCTAAGTTTAAATATATTACGTGAAAATGTGAAGTGATCAAAAAAGTAAATCACAGTAAAGTTCTCTGGAGCCCGTTTGAGTAAATATATCGGGAGAGAGGCTGACGTGCTGAGCCTTATCTCAGTTGGATGGAGTCAATGCCTTCGAGGAGTTTCTCGACAGCTTTGTCAGGATTTGGTTGTCAAACACCTGATCTGTAGCAAACAAACTTAATTGTTTGTCATGTCGTCTATTTGTCTAACTATAGTGAATAAGATACAAACTCAGTTTGTAAATAAGATACAAACTCAGTTTTAGTTGTAACTTTGTATTTTGGATTTACAAAACCTACAGATTCTGAATCAGTACTTTTTGCATCCATTTGTTGTCCATACTATTGAGAAAATCCACTGACTTTCACCACGATCAGTCCAGTGCAGTGAACTGCCGTACAACCAGGTAGCACGTCCGCATTCAAATGTGCTATTTACATTCTGCAGGCGCTGCGCTGTGTCGCAGGTGCGAGGCAGGCTATCCACTGGGAGAGGTAATAATGAGATGATAATTTAGGTTATGAACCTAACAGAACAGGTCTTATCACAATCAGTTTTAACACGTGCATCGCCTTGCAGGATTTTTGGGCCGCTGGATTGCATTATCGCATTCACTAGTCTGACTAGTGTCCAAGTATGTCCAAGAGGTCTAAAGGAAATAAAGCACTTTGATTTTGATTGATTTTGATTTTTTGAATCAATGTAATTGGATTTCATATAGGGCCCACCTGTGGCCTAGTTGCGGAAACCAGTCCAGTAACAAAACAAATTGGATTTCATGAAGATTTTAACTCATTATGAATGAATGTTAGCGGGTTAACTACCAACCTAGATTTTATAGTAAAATGTTTGTGACTATTGAAAATGTATTTTCTATTTGTCACCTAATTGAATCAAACATAAACAAAAATAATCGTTAATTATTCTTTTAGAAATCATGTAATAAATTCAAAAACAGAAAGCTGGATAGGCTGGATCAAACAAACTCTTACCGAAAACATAACTATACACACGTTATAACCTCTTAAAGCTCTTAAAATAAACATACACCTGCCCCCTTCAGCTTTAATACCTGCAAACGTTCAGGCTCCATTTATTAGCGTCGTGACATCGAACGTCGCATGAAACTTCAAGAATCGAACATTCCAGAACTTACGTGAAATATCAATCTAGTAACCATTTCATGTTTTCGAATGCCAGAGTATGTACTGAATTGGTTATAATTTTGAATAATGAAATAAAACCCTTGATGATTTCATTTGCAATATTTTAAATGAGTAAAACAATCATATTTCATTATTAGCACAATTGTAACGGTTTTAAACGGTTTTAAGTTTACATATTTTGCCGACGTTTCGACAGGTTTACACACTGTTGTGGTCACGGGATGACTGAAGTACTGGAGCTACCGCCTTTGCGAAGCGGAGGCAGCGTTATTTGAAACTACCCTCACTTGGTTTTAACAATTATTTTCTGCTGTTGAATATTGTTTATCAAAAACCATGGCATTCTCAACTCTTTTCAGCACCTCCTCATTAGTTTCCTGCTTCATGCAGCTTCCATCCTCCTCTAGCACAAGATTTCAAAAAAAATATCTGGTGACCAAAGAATTCAAACCAAAACGCAGCAATGCACTTGATGGCAGAAGATGCATGACAAGTCTTGACACCCTTCACAAAGGGGTTCTTTAACTTCTAACTCTTATTAAGTTCATTAGGAACACAACTGGACATAGGCCTCCGCCAGTTGTGAAATAACATGGGTTGATGATGATGAACTACTAACTAAATCCTACTGATATCATCACATTCAGTTGAGGCACTTCTGGTCGCGACATCATATTTCAACTAGCTCCCTGTCCGCGGTTTCAGCGTGGGATCTGATAAAATCGATTCTGTACACTCACTGATAATGTTCAGTCGACTGGGCTGTGTAGTATTAAGTACGATATTATATGCATTTACCTCTCTATACCACTTTTCACAAAATTCCCACACATTCAAGGACATTTCTCAAAACCCTAGTATACAGGCCTACAGATGTTTGTATTACAAACACTCCGACTACACCTAACACTGCAATCCGCATTGATTGACGTGAACAACACTGAAGCCCGCAGCTCAGATGTACCGCAGACTTTGAATTGCAAATGAAACAAAGAAAACAAGACAATTAATTCTGAGCTTGTTTAATCTGCTGAGTAGGCGCCGCGCCGCGAGCTCCTCGCTAGCTCTGACTGGTGTTGTTTATTGTACGTTCGGTTTGAATTGCAAACATGACTTCCTAATAATACTTACGTCATATTCCAGAACGTTCCAAAATCGACGAAATCACAACCTATCTAGGCCGTATCTCATCTCAACGCTCATTCTTCACTAGCCCGGACAAGCGAAAATATACCTAGGTTCATAATTATTATACAGGAACTTATCATCATCATCACCATCAGCCCACATCAGTCCACAGCTGGACAAAGGCCTCCACTAATGAGGGCCACAGCGCCCTGTCTTCAGCTTGTCGCATTCAGCATCTGCTAGCAGTCTTTCGCATATCGTCATCCCACCTGGCCGGAGGGCGTCCTACACTACGTTTGCGGAGTCGCGGTCTCCACATACAGGTACTATAATACATTATTATTGATTAGGTTTGCAAATTATGTCTTAAGTACCCTAACTTTAAAAGAACAAATAGGAATTGAAAGGATAGAACCTCCAATAATTAAACAGTTCCTCTCGGTTATAGTTCCATACTCAAAGTTTAGATTCATAGATAGATAGTTCATATGTTTTATCATATTTTTATATGTAAATGATTGAAAAAATGAACCATTTACCTAGAATGCAAAATTGATAAAAATTATTCAAACAAAGAGAATTCAGAATCATAAAATTACATTTGCGAAAATTAATTAAACTGCAATAAACAAGAAATATTTTCCCCCAAAATAAGTCTCATCTCAATCAAGTTGACATAATAAATAAACTTGCGATTTTCACGTTAAATACAAACTGTATTTATCGTCGAAATTCGTTTAAACATTGCATCAAGTTTAAAAGAAAGAATTAACGTTCCGAGTTCATCAACAATTTACGGAGAGGAAGCTATTTGCTTGTATCTTGATACGGAATTTAATAAATTATTAATGTGAGAGTACATATTCCGTATAGTGTGGATCTGAACAGTCAGATTCGCTAACAATCGATGTGCAAGCGGATAAAAAGACTAGATCGAAATAATCCATCAGGAGCGAACACTAGAACAGGCTTTGGATAAGCATGTTTCTTGTTTAATCTAAGTCACTTTCAGTTTAGAGGGAAGCAAAAAAAGCGTGCTGCTTGCACGCAATTTATAAATCTAAGTTTATTTTCAGTAAGTTGTGAAAACTAGTTCTTACGTCGTCTCTAGTTATGTCGTTTCATTTAAACTGCCGTCGCCTTCCAATTTCAAAGTCTATTTAAACAACTTTCAATGTACAATCAACAAAACAATATTAATTCAATAAGCGGTAAGGACGCTACTTGAATTTACACAAAAGGAAGTACGGAGGAGCAATGAATTTTTAATGTTCCTGATTTGTTCATCACTGAGATACAGTCGCTTAAATCATCTAAAGGCTTGCAGAGAATTTTAAGTAGCAAATTGACAGAGGAGAATATAAATGACAGTTGCGGCGCGGTAACGGATGGCGGTAGAGTAAAGTGTAAGAGAGGATAAGGTTACTAAAGGCAAGGTGTAAAGTACTCCTGTAGGTACTTATGTACAGTGCGCGTCACATATAAGTACCCCCCCTATCTCAATGTATGTGGGACACAATAGTTGTTATTGTTGGGTACTGTGGGGTTGTTTGGGTACGAGTATTATGGAAGGGTGGTTCGATCCTAAGCGGCGGCGTGAGAAATTTTTGCATGTGAAAATTTGTGACAAGTTACAGGGGAATCAGAAGTAGTCGAAAATATTTTGTAGAAAAGGGGGGTACCTAATTCTGACGCGCACTGTACATACATAATCTAAGGCTTTACTTACCATATGCTTTAATCTATCTATATGTAGGTTCTTCTCTGAAAACGATCAGATGATAAGAATTTTAATGGAAACTTTCAAATAATCGCCATAAAGCAGCTTTGCACGCACTTCTTTTACTGAATTAAATAAATAGTGGAGCCACAAATGTAACCTTTATATTTAAAAAATTATTTCGCCTTTTAATCTTTGAAATGATTGTCATACATATCACATCATTATTACTTAAGTATCAGTCTCATTTAAGCTGTTAGTGGAAAAGATACAGTTTTTTTAAACACACACAGAAATACCTCTCATCAAAGCGTTTCGCGCCAGATTATTTTATTTTATTTTATTTGCCACTTATCCACGGGGTAGGCAGTAGATAAAGCGTGTTATGTAGACGATCTTTATTGGGTGGACTGGAGTTTGCATAATTTTATGGACAATTCTGCGGGAAAGTGCTTTGATAGATACTGAGGAGACTTAAGACTTCTGATACGACTCAGTAATTTAAGAGAATTTTCACTGTAAGGTAATGGTTACGATTATTTTCTAATTTACAGGTTTTTAGCCATAAGATATACAAATAAGCCTTACAAGTATAGCAAAAATATTCATTATTGTAGAAAAATGTTTATTTGATCTTTTTTTACTATAAAAACTATCGTAGTTTGATGAATTCATTATGAATGTAAGCGGGTTAACTACGAACCTATTATATGTTGTAAGAACACCAACGTTTCATCCCTTAACGAGGGACTTCATCAGGGTGAGTGAGCCCACGTCTCACGTCGCGCCCGTACCGCCTCTATGCGCTCAATTTATTTGATCTCACCAACTTTTGGATGATTAATTTTATAACGAGATGATTCATTTAACAACAGTGGACGAACAGCAGGAGCCGCTGCTTAAAGCTGCTCATCTCCAAAACACACCTTTTGCTCTAAAAAACCGTTCTATAATGTTTGCTATTAACAGCCTTTTGCTTTAAATAAAAACAGAACTTGTGATGTTTTTTTAAGTACCACTTAATAAACACATTATTTTATATACATAGAAATCGCTCAGACCCGGAACAAATTACCATTCGCAGATCAAACGTTTTACTGCTAGGAGCAAATACACAGGCTACCTTCCTCACAATAACAAAAAAAAAACCTTTACTATTTGTGGTAGTGACAGCAAATACCACATCTAATTATAATACCATATTATAAAACCACAACGGAATAACAACCTTTTTGCCTTAAGATTAGTGTTCGCTTTGCGACAAAAGCCATTTGAATTTAATATCACAGATATGTTTATACAGAGGAGTTATGAAAAACTGTTACATGTTGAAAGTCAATAAGATGTTACTTTTTATTTTCAATAAAAAAATTAACTACTCCACGTTGGCAAAAAAAAGGCAAAGTTAACTTGGAAAATTTTATAATTTTGAATATGATCGAATCTATCAAGCCGCTGTAACTTTTTTGTAAAATAAATATTATGTGTTGTAAATGATGATGATGATGATGATGATGAAAGCTCAGACTTACATATCTATGCAGACGTTTCCTGCGACGTCAAACTTACCTAAACAGAGCAATTTGTCTATTTAAGGGCAAAAGATTTCTCGGAACCTCATAAATTATTAAATTGTTTATTGATTTTCTTCTGAATTACTCACCCAAAATTCATGAATTGAATAATCCCGTTTACACTCGGAATAATAGCAGAGTGAGGTTAACTTAAATAAACTAGATTCGTCAAGTGCGAGTGTAACTAGCGTGCCGAGAGTTTCAAACTATTGTCGATTATGTATACAAATCTTGGGGTCATCTTGGGATGGGTATCAGTTACTTTGGAGATTAAGGAGTAGTTAGGTAAATACTGGTAAATTTTTCGACCCTTCTCAATGTATTTCAATATGTATGAAACTTAGAATTTTAAAAAAAATCTCTCTTGAAATGTCGAAATGAATAATATTTAATATGTGACGCAATTAAATAGCCCTCCACCTTCAAAATATAGTTTTATGACGTTTTTCCAAAAGAGTATTCTACTTACGCACTTCTCTATATTTTTTATGTAAAATTTGAATCAATACATATATATGAAACTATAAAAGCCTGGTACATTTCAGATGGATCGCACTGCAAACATCGGAGTTAACTAGTTAGTTAACAACTGAAAATCTTAATCTTTATTTCTATATTTTTTTCTAAATCTGTACAGGCGCACGAGATGTATTAATATTTAAAATATCAGTTAACAGCTACATTATTTGCTGGGATATTAAATATTGAATAATATTATAAGACAGAAAAAAGCAAGACTATAATGGTTTGGAAACCGACGAGGAAACCCTAAAAAAGAGTAAAACCAATCGGATAAAAATCAAACTAAACATGCTATAACTTCAATAAGGCGACACACAAACAGAATTCCCTTTTAAGCCAGCAGTGCTTGAAACAGATCCTTACACGAAGAAATCTCGTAAAAACTCTATTAAACGTTGTTCAATTTAGTCAAAGGCATGGATATAGTTTTAAACAGCTCGGTCATGCGTCAAGAGCGAAAACAAACCGGTTTGTACTCACTAGTTGTTAGTGATTACTTTACTATACCTTTCAACAATGCTGCATCATAATACAAGTAACTTGTGTGTGTGTATGTATGAGTGTGTTTGAAGATAGATAATATAAGAAAATGTCTGGTAACAAAAACCTACGAAATAAAGAGAGTGCAGTGACCTAAGTGTTTATCAAACACTGCAGCACTGCAGCCCGAAGGCGATGGACGCAGAGCCGAGTGAAACGATACGATAAAATAATTTCCTCAAGAAGAGGGCACAGATGGCATGCTCACACGCGAATATACACCCTATCCTACTATCTTAAAAATTTTCATTTCGCTTGGAATAGCACAGATGAAGGGTGGTTCAGGATTAAATTATTATAATAATATAATGATAACAAACATATTAATATTTCTATAAATTTCTCGGCGGAACGTAAACGACTTTGTTCAGGTTTCACACAAATATTTCAATGTACTTGTGAACTAAATAGACTTCATAAAACCTTCGTCTGTGAAAGCTTTATAAAATATTCTGTGGCTCTCTTTGCTATCCTTAATTTTTCACCTTCTTTAAAACCAGACGTACCCAAGAAAACAGTAATGAAATTACTTACAAAATGCTTTTACCCAAAACTTAACCTCTTAGGACGAAGGTTCGTATAGGCTTACTTTGTAATAAGTTTTTACGATTATAATTTTTAGTGGCTGTTGAGGTAACATAATTACTTTTATATTGCACGTAGTCGTTCATGCATAATTAGGGAACGACATAATTTAGACAACTTTCGTAAAAGATGGTTCTAGATTCGCATCTGTTACTTTGCAGGAGAATATATTTTTTTGAAAAATACAGCAAGTAGATACGCAAGTATATATACATATATAGAGTTCAGAGGCATAAAATTTTGATAACGATAATGTTACGAAAATTATGTTAGAGTTTCGATTTTGAAATATGGTTGTTTTTGACAGTACGTCTGCACCTTGAAAAGTTAGGGGTAGTGAATACTTTGTTATAAAAACATTTCCGTTTTGGTATTTTGATAATTCATACAAGAGGTAAAGGTTAATTTTAAATAATCTTCTTTGTTTTATGATTCTTTCACAAGATATCTCTATTCCAAAACATCTACTTCCATGAATGTACTTTACCAACCTCAGATTAATTTAATTTAAACTAAATCAACATATTGTAAGAACTATATAACGTACTTACCACTACCTCGTCAGTATTAATTGTTTTAAGAGCCAAAATAAATTTTTAAATTAAAGTTCAGCGTACCATAGACAATAATAATCTTTACCTTTGGTTTTGGGGTTAAGAGGGCGACAGGACCACAAAGGCTAGCCTGGAGCCAGGCTTTGCATTATCGCAGCCTTTTAGGGGACTGTTGTTAGTTGATTTTCTCTAGGGACATGTTTATATATAAATAAAACAACCGCATTTTTGTAATTTCTTTGAAACGCAATTATGTTTCGCTGTATTTAATTGAATAAAAAAATGTCTAAAATATTTTATATTTCAATATATGAATATTATATATGAAACACAAACTTAGGGAACAGAGCCATTCCTACCATACAGCCTACTGTTTTAATTTTCATTCTGACCCTAAGAAGAGACGCGAGAAAGAATCGCGGTCTCTTCCTAACTCATGCAAACTCTTCTTTGAATTTTATATTATTGTACCTTTCTTATTATGTGTTAAAGGTAACGTCTCCATAATATGTAAAGGTGGTAACAGACGATAGCTAGACATTCGGAATATTAAATTAACCTTCTTTATATTAATACGAATAAAATAGTCATTCATAGTTTGGTCTAAGTATATTTAGTCTGCCGTGTGGTGCCGGCATAGAATGTCACCACCCCATCTCTTCCCGTGGGTGTCGTAAGAGGCGACTAAGGGAAACACACCGGGGGGCGGGCAGCAGCGCCCTCTGCAGAACAACTCCACCGAACTGCGATCCCCAACCCGCATGCCCAGCGTGGGGATTATGGGCATTAACCCCCAAATGATAATGCCATCTATGGCGCTCATTAGGGGAGGCCTATGTCCAGCAGTGGACTATTATAGGCTGGTGATGTATGATGTGATGATGTATATTTAGTGATTCTATTTTTAATCAAGTTCTGCCCTAATAACTCGCATTCCCATGCGAGTGCAAATACACTCCCGTGTATTGTGTATCATCCCCCTGCCTAACCAGGCTCTAACCAGCCAAACTCCCTAAAATACCGGAGCAGAATTTGATAATGGACAGATTCATTTTTCTGAATAATAAATACTCTTCAATATCATTATCGCCTCAATTTACCGTCTTTGTTGTTAAATGTTAGGTGAGAAAACTGAACAAACCACATAATTATGCTAAATATCCAATTAAAAGTATTATACTAAACATTTTATGAAACAGAAATTATTATGTCCCTGATAAAAGCAGCTTATAACGATGTTATTGGCGGCAACACATCGAATCTACGAGAAGGGATTGCGATATTTTGGCTAGTTGTTAGATTTTAGGGTTAAATTGGCATTTTGGTTTTTATTTGACTTGTCAGATATTTCCTTACATAAAATAAAAACCCGTTCCAAATATTTTAAGCTCAGTCTAAATTCCAGGAGGTTGACTCTTGACCAAAACAAAGTGACGATTTGGTTGACGAGGATATGCCAAAGAAGCTTACGCCTGGCGCCGGCGCCGTGACCAGTCACGAGGTGGACTCAAGAAATACTACTTTTATATTCACGTTCGGGGTGCGTCAATGAATAATGCAGACCTGTGGTGTTTAGACTTTGTAGTCTCAAGTTAGCTCATACACGACTGCAACATATTGGGCCACCCATTGGACGACCCAGTAATTGATGAAACCTGACTTTTTGGTGAACCAGTTGTATGATGTGATGAGCCATAAATAGATCTGCTGCGATTCGGTTGAACTACGACATCTAAGAATTAAACTGATGGCAGTTCAATCGATAGATATTGTGGTCTATTGCTCTTACTCTTACTTCTCTTCATGCTGCAATAAATACTGGTTCCTAGTTAGGCGCTTTTTATTGACTACAATTTGTCGTTAGTCAGTATGATTTTTTGACGACCTCTGTGACGCGGTGGGCGAAGGTCCGCCTGCGACGCAGAAGGTTGCGGGTTCGATTCCCGCCGTGGGACAAATATTTGTTCGATCTGCAGACATTTGTTCAGGGGTTCTGGTCGTTTTCTATGTATAGTTAAAAATATCTATCTATTTAATAATATTGTATTATGTATATCAGTCATCTAGTACCCATAACACAAGCGCTTAGCTTGGGGCTAGATGATGCTGTGTGGATTGTCCGGCAAATATAAAATATAAAAATAAAATATGATGTCATAATATGTATGTATGCTCACCCGAAAAAGGTCAGAAGGCTTAAATCAGTTACCGTCGCTTTCGTTATTCTCCGTGTTTGTTTTTAAACTACTTGTACGTATCAGGAATTTTATCGGAGGATCAAAGAGGTGGAACACGCACATTAACAATCACAAAGTATGTCCATCTATAAGCTGCTGGATTCCTATTTCAGTACACTCGAATCAACGCAGAATATCTTTGGCTAAGGCTCGCCCAGCGTTGTGGTACGCTACGTGCACAATTAACTTGCCTATACCATAAAAAAATATGAAAATCTTAGCTTTTTTCCATTGCTTAAACTTATCATCCTTATTTCAAAAGCGATGAAGTAAGAAGGACATTTATTGTGAGAGGATCACAGCTGTTTAATTGTATATTATAATTTTATTTTATGCATATTTTATGTTATTCGTTACTATTGGAGTACTAATTTAATCTTATAATGGTTCTTTGGTTTTGGGTTTTACTAGCAAGTAGGGCCCAAAGTGAACGAGACATTGTTTAAAAAAATATTATGAACGATGATATAAAAGAAACGAAATACTAGCTGTAAGTATTCCGTTTTTTATGAGGGTATCCCGATAAATATTACAAATCGAGCGAGATAAATTAAATGAGCTTCGATTCCCAAAATCCTGATTAATTAGTGCTTTGTCGGCAGAAATGTAAAATTAAGCAGATTTAGCCCATTCATGATTTGCAAAAGGAAATTAATTGCTCTCAGAATTTCCGTCGAATTTACACAAACGGTGTCGATAAAGATAAATGATGTTTCATTAATCAGTAATTTTCCTAATAGAGATTTTATTCTTAATTAAATAATCACATTTTACGTAATTATTATATGTAGGTATTTTGATAATTTCCATGTTTACCAAGATGCCCAACTAGCACAGAAGCTGCATAAGCAGACTTTGTACAGCAATTTTGCGTTATAGGAGCTGTTTAAGGGCTTCTTATTTATCCTTAGGCTGTACAGTATCGTATTATACAGTCATTCTACAGGAAGGTGGTATAGTAGCTCTACAATAGCAATCATAATCCTAAAACAGTTACAGTGACGTCTTGTAGCGCTATTGTACGGGCTTCAGAGGTAAGTCAGAGTTATAAACATATTTTATAGCACAAGAAGATCTATAAGAGGACTTTTGAAGGTATGAGTGTTTGTAAGGTGTTATAAGATTCTTTTGAAACACTTTAAGTGGTAAAGAGGCTTTCTATAGATTCTTAAGATCTGTAATAGCGTCAATTACAACTATTGTAGCGCCATATTCACAGCAGAGTACTATAACTCTATTTAAGCGCTAAAAGCGCGACAATTGGGGATTGTTGAGTACTTGTACGGTAAAAGCCGGTATAAGAGTTTCTTATAGCGTTATAATAACGCTATAAGAAATAAATTTTAGAAATTTTATCAAACAACAACCTAGATGTTTTTGGTTAGGTAGATATGAAATAAATTTCTTCATTATTAAAAAAAATTACCGACGTTTTGAGTTCCACGGACGGATCCCTAAAATAGTTATGATTTAGGCTCTTAAATGGAACCTTGAAGCGCTGATTTATTACCAAAAGAGTTTTAAAGCACGTTAATACCACAACTGTACGCTTCTAAGGTCTACAAGAGAAAGTAGTGGCGCCTTTGTACAGCCTAAAGCGGTAAAACGGAGAGAATTAACTCTATAACCAGGCACCATTACTACTTATGATTAATTTGTATTTTGGAAATTAAAACAACATTTATCATAGCATTATTATAAATATAATTCCGTAATATACGACATTATTTGTTCATAAATGAGTTTAATTAAACTATCAAGAAGCTTAAAATGTCTTTAAAAAGTTAAACACATTTTGGCACTACACACACACTTATATTTCAAATTGTATTTTCATGTTAAAATGTAATATCTTGAGGGCGCATGAAAATTGAAGCGAAATTACGTATATATATTCACAGTAAACGGATACTCCCAGTAATATCTTGCACAATATAAATCAATAGGTATTCAATAATACCTTTTGGTTTTTACTCTAGATAATTTATTTAATGTCTTACACCAGCGTTGTTCATCACAGTTAAAATTAATAAAAAAAATTATAAAATTACGCAATAAGCGATATTTTAGCCGCATAGTGGCGACCAAATACGATGAGAGCGGTATAAAAGCGCTACAAGAAGTTATTTTTAGTCAAAAGCGCTTGTAACAGCTGTTAAAGCGCCATTGTACCTCAATAAGCGTACACGACCGCTCTTGAAGCGCCTTTGTATGGCTCTTCTAACCCCATAACCGCTACTGTAGCGCTACTTTAGCACTAATACCTGTATAAAAAGTGCCTCTTTTGGGGGTACAGAGGCCGTATAGCAGTTTATACGGCTACTGTACAGCTTATCTATGGAGCCAATGCCGTAATCAATCGCCTCTATACGACCACTATAGAGCTTCTTATACCGCTTGTGTGCTAGTTGGGTGAGTCTTGTATTTTTGTTTCAATATTGGTAACTGTAAGAACACTGGCAAAAGTACGAACGGATGACGTGTTACAATTCATTGTTTTTGTCGTTCTTTTTCTGGCGATAACACCAAACTTTTACCCTTTTCAAACCGAAATAAAATAAAATGCTCAATCTAATACCCAGATGTTTTTTGCCAGAATTTTATTCGTTTGTTTTTCAAATAAATGTACCTAGAAGTACTATTTTTTATTAGAAACTGTTCGGAACATACACTTATATTGTTAGAAGTTAGGTACCATGCATTGCATGTTATACACATTTTTGTTGTATTAAAGCTGTATTCCTTCACAGAAAGGCAAGAAACAATTAATAAAGAACCCTTTAATTTTCTTGTGATAAAATCAAAAGTGTCAACTGGGACACTGTGTCCCAATAAATGTTGTCCGAATCGACAGCAATCAATAATATTGATTTTAAAAAGCCAAAGACCGACATAGAATTCCTGAACTTTACATATTTTATGTTTCTAATTTTTGGCATATAAAAGCTAATGGGAAGAACCGGAGTACATATTTTTGTGGGGCTTCTTCGGAATCATTCTGCAAATAGCAAACTAATATTCAAAATCGGTCCACAGTTGAAGGTGTAATCAACAAACACACATAAATAAACATACAAACAGTAGAAAATAGAACGTCGTCCTTTTTCCAAAGTCGGCTAAGAATAGAAACGGCTTTGTGTGTGTTGTGTTTTAATGTTTTAACTTTTGGTACAATAAGTATTAGGATATTATATTAATTGACAAACATTATATAGTTGTTAATTTTTTTGAACTATTATGTGATATTCTAAAAGTGATTGTTGCCGTAACCATGATGCCATCTTGTTACTTTCTGGATCTTTTGCATTCACCAAAATACCATCGCAAGTTACAAAACAAAGTAAATGAACTCCTATATCCCATCTGTCAAAAGACTGGCAAAGTTTTTACGTTTTTACAGACTCGAAGACAAAGACAACGATGAAAAAAATAAGCTCCAACGCCTTGTTTAATTAAGTCCAACAAAGATGTGTTGTCATTGCAAGAAGTTTTCCGTGGATTAAATAAATAAATCATATATTATTTCACTGTGTTAAAGTCCCGTGCTTATTGATGATTGAAGTTTATTGATGTCACATCCTCAAGTTAAAGATAATAATAATATTATATTATCGTATTTTGTGGAAAAATTAGAAATGTGCAAAAAGTCAGAGTGTAGATCATAACGATAATTAAATAAAAACTGCCCAGATGGCTTTTGGTTACGGAGTAATTCCACACTGAGGTACTTACCTTCACGAAATGTATGTACTAATTTTCTCAATTTGGTAGATGCTATTTAAAATATATCTTTGCTTACATTAAAATTAAAGAAAAAAAATATGCGAAAAAATTTGCCCTTATTTAAAAAATAAAATGTTGAATGCTCAAAAATGTTCAATTCCCTGTTATGACCTAGTAACTCTACAAAAGTAAATGACAGCCTACTTGTCAGTGAGAGTACGGACGTGACTAAACCTACCTCCATGTGTTCCGGCTTACCAGTAAATATGAACACGAATCCGGCCTCTCTCCTTAATCGACATGACGAATTGCTCGCATCCACTCTGAGACGGTCGTGTCACATCCTGAGCAGGGAGGTTGGCTATCTAACTTATTTTGTTGAACTTATTACTGGAACTAATTTGATTTAAGAACTTTTGAGTGCATTGAGGTAAAGATCGCATACCCACGTAGATAATTAAAGCTCATGTCCAGGTAGTGGTAATACTTTTCAAAAGCAGCATTTTATCTATTTTGGCCACAAATTACTGAAACTAATTATTGTTGAAATTATCGATAGTTATTTGCAGCTTTAATGTTGACACCATGTTGAAACGACATTTTATGTAATAGAAACAAAAGATAGTGTGATGGACAGCTTGAGTAGCTGTCTAGCAGAAGCTGTGACGTAATTGTACTGTATTTGAGCCCCGATACTATTTCGGTATTTATTCATATCCGTGCCCGAATATCACGAGATTCCAGATATTTACGAGATCCGCTCGCAGTTCAACGAGATGAAATATCCGTGTCTGTCTGTACCTACTGAAATAGCCATTCTCGCAATAACAAGAAACGTCCAAGACTGGAAATTAATGAATATCTATTCTATAGCTGAGCATGCAATTTGGACGATCGATTTAACAATAACAAGCCAACTTTTTTAAAATAATTTCTCTTATAATGCACAGATCTTCTAATTCAGAAGTAAAATGCATTAAACAGATTGAATGATGATTCTATATGACCTGCAGTTGTCTGTACAAATTTCATACCATAAATTATGTCTTATAATATACATACATTTGTAGTGACGATTTCTTTATGAATGTAAGCAAAGTAAAGTCCTTTTCCTTTTCGATTCTTTAAATAATAGTAACTAGAGATTTATTTTTTGTTATATTTATTTAATTTTTCTACCAGAGCTGCTTGATATGGTCACGGGTGCATGAAAAAAGATTTTAATGAACATAAGTTATAAACTTTTTAAGGTCTGGATGAAATAAAAGTTGAATATAAATATTATTTTACTTTACTTTGATTTTTACTTCATAATAATAGTTAGATATTAACCCATGTAACGTGGGTTATGTATTTTATTGGTAGCAAAAGTTACATTTACATATATCTTAAGAACGATTATCAAAAAAGGGCCAATGAAATGAAGCCCTTTGCCTTGCAGTGGCCAATGCAGAAAATGTTCCTTCTGAAATGTCGGAGATGGGGCAGAAACGTGCCGAAGGCCAAATTATACGGAACCCGGTTATGCAGTCCACTGACACTCGAATAAAAGAACCGATGCCATTTTCTTGCTCTTAAAATGTGTAAGATTATTTTTTGTAGACACTTCTAGTTTAATAGCTTATAATTTTGTTTGAATTCCTGAAAATGTCACTTTAAATTAAATTATTAGTGAAAACTGTCGAGTCATAAGATCATCCAACATTTAAAGTATTCCTAAGTAGAACAAACACTTATTCATTTAGGTTCTAAACATTATATAAAATTGTTCGATAAGTAGCAAAATTCGTATACTATTATTCGGCCAATTATGTGGGATTAAAACAAAGGGTAATATTTTGCGAGGCATTCTTCAATAGAATAAAGGGTGGGTATTGTTTTGAAATAACCGCGAAATGGTATTCATTGCTATCCATTGTTATGCGGATTATTTTAAATTGATCGTTAGCCATTCACTTACCCGACTACCAACGGAAGAGGGTTAAGAGGTTGGCACCCCATTCAGATGTGTATGTATCCGAATATTTCTTTGTTCCCACGCAGTGATGAAACTACTGTTCCGATTGTGCACAACAACATCATCAACATCACCAGCCTATAAAGTCCACTGCTGGATAAGCCTCCCCTAATGAGCGCCATAGATGGCATCATTATTTGGGGGTTATTGCCCATAATCCCCACGCTGGGCATGCGGGTTGTGTATCGCAGTTCGGTGTAGTTGTTCTGCAGAAGGCGCTGCTGCCCGCCCCCCGCTGTGTTTCCCTTAGTCCCCTCTTACGACACCCACGGGAAGAGTTGTGGTGGTGAAATTCTTTACGGCACCACACGGCAGTGCACTAATGGGATGTCATATAATTCTTCTCGGTTCTTATAGGTTATGTGACGTCAGCTAAGTCACGGTCGAAAATCTCAATGTTACTAACTATGCTCGCCTGGGTCATGCTTGCGAAAGTCTTTGTTTGTCCTTTCAAAAGTTATACAACGTTTAGTTTTTTCAAGCTAAGTTCAAGTTTAAGAATCTACATAGAAGTAGTCGAGTTTTATTTTATTTTTTTCTTAGGGATAACAAACAATCACACTTATATATTTATTAAATGTACTTAAGTTAACTTATTTCTAAAAGTGTAACCAGCCCCGTTATCCACAGGTTACTATAAAAAAGGGGGTGATGTTAGTGAACACTTGGCATTTGAAAATATTATTTCTACATTATACATTTATATAGATCTTGATATTTGCACAGAAGAACATTAACATTTGTAACTTATTCTAAATTAGTATCAGATGACATGATAAGTTTCATAGCTTTCTTATATTATATGTTTTAGTGTTTAATTGCTGAATGAGGTTTATGGAAAACTATATCTGAAAAATCTTTTCCGATTTGGTGTTTTTAATTGAGCTTGTCTTATGGACATCAGATGACTGATTCTATACCAATAAATTTATTTATGAATCGATATGTTACCTACATTTATAATAACTACCAAGAGAGAATCACTCTTTTTCTTTGTCTCGGGTAGAAACATTCTTTGAAAGATCATATAAAGATTCCCGAAAATCGAACCCGCAGAATCTGCGTCTCAGCCACGAGTAAACGTTAATAAACGTTATCGAAACATTACCTGGCCGTATTTTCGGTCCGTTTGATAGGTAGCTGAATCCTTACCCTACTCTTAGTTGACATGTCCCTAAGTAGCCCAAGTAATTGCTCCTTTGAGAGTTGACTGATTGTGCGGCGCGTCAACTTGGAACTTCAGACTTACGGTAAATTGTTCAGATTCTAGACATAAGACTGCTTGTTTAATAGATTCTTCCTTTGGTCCACATTTTGTTGAAGAAACGATTGGGAATTTAGAAACTTTAGTAGCTTTTACTAGATCAAAGAAATAAAGTAAAGTTGGTAATAAATTTAATCAAACTTAAAGGCGGTGTTTTCGAAAGAAGAAGCTTCGTCGTTCAACTTTGACGTAAAATGTCACACTTCGGTGAAAAACATGAGTTTACATGTAATCGTCGGAGTATTTTTTCCAGCCTCAGACAGTCCCTAACGTAACGAGTAAACAAAACTACATTCCCAGCAAAAGCACATAGTATCAGTCCAAGGCAATAGACATCTGACATTATTATTATTATCTCAGCCAAACGCTGCCCGTCTATGCTCGCTGAGATGTTAGAGTCAACATTGTGCAGTGAGGGAACTACAAACAGCGGTTACGTTTAGCATAAGTTCATCAATTGATTATATTATACTTCAGTATAATATCGACTGCAGCAATTAACATTGTCGGATCTACATTTTTGCGATTTTCGTTTTATTGCATAAAAGGCCTTAAAATAAGTCTATAAATGCTCCCTTAAATTATTAAATCTCTAAAACCAACCATCTCTGTTTTTCTAAGATAAAAAAGTAGTATGTGTTTAGTGCGCCCAACTAATATTGTCGCATAGTGCATTGCGACTTTGTTACGGGGCGAAAAAGGCGCGCGCGGCGCGGGGATCTGCCACTTCCGACAATGTTAGCGGGAGCAGCGCACGCGTCGGTTTAATTTTTTTACCCGTAATATAATTTAGACAATTTATATGATAAATTCAATATTCATGCTATATCGAGGTCGAGACGGATTTTAGACTCATAAGGTCCTGAATTTAATTATATAGAGGTTACGATAAGCTGAATTAATTAATATTTTTCTAAATAATGTTCAAAACTACTCTGAACGGACAATAATGTCGTATATGACAGATACAACAATGTTCATGGTTTTCTATTTAGTTTTCTCTGTTGGATGTGTCATATACAACATTGTTACTTGCTAGGATGTGGTTAAATTTTGTCGGATATGGTACTACCGACTTTGTTTCATGTTAATTTGATAAATAGTTTTGTAGGATGTACCACTAACTACATTATTGCTTGCTGTATGTTTGATTGTATCTTGTCGGATAAGGTATTACTGACTTTGTTACCTGTTTATTTCTAATTTTTAGTGTCGGATGTACTACTTTTACTCAATAAACACAATAGCTAGACCAAAATTCTATCTGCTCTGGCTTGCTATTTTAATATTTTAGGAGAATCCCCTCAAGAAGTCTCCTCATCTCCGTGAAAAGAGGGGACTTCTTGCTGGATTTGAAGCGGAGCTACCAAAAGTGTGGTTGTATGAATAATTTGTAAACCTGACGAAAAAGAGGGGTTCGTGATTTCACTCTACTTATATGTAGCAAAACCGCTCGGAGTGACTATGATCCATCGTTTTCTAGAAAAAGGTCGCACACTAAAGTAGGGAGACAGTGTGCACGTGACAGTAGAGCGATCAAACAATAGCAAAACTTATTCTAAATTAGTATCGAAGCAACTGTACTACGAATTATAACGTAAATCTTACCATGTGCCATAAAAGGTAGTGATTAAAATTTAGCTTTGTTACTTATTTTTATAGATGAGAGATTTTCCACTTGCATTCTTTGTTATTGTTCCTACTAACGTACGTACTACTGTACGTCCTTTGTAATAATTTTGTAATATATCTTCTACTATAGCCTATTCTATGCATGTTATATTTAAAGTTAGTACATTAAATTAATGAACATACGTTTTTAAGAAATGATGATGATCTCAAATGTACAGGATGGTTTCTTTGTTTTGTTTTGTTGATTCAACTCTACTTGTGCTGTATTGATTCATAATAGAAGCTGCTTAGTTTTTGTCTTATGAAACTCTAGATTTTTATATAGATTTCCAATAACGGATTGAATTTGAAAACCTACACAATGACTTGTTAATTTCTGGAATGTTAAAATAATAGGTTTGGAAAAAAGTCTTTTCGCATTATTAGTATGATTGTATGAACTTTTAATAAGATCTCCTTGGCTATATTATTTGTATCTGGCTGGTTTTGGTATCATTAAAAGTTTAGATTTTAAGGAAACTAATTCCAAATTCCAATTACCTAGGAAAATGTCTGATTTTTATTTGTTTTTCGTATTTTCAAGATGAGTGAATCTAATAAAGAAATACGATAACGATTAAAATTTTACTACACAAAAAAAACAACAAAAACAACGCAAGCCGTAAAAAAAGGACCTAGTGCAGTGTCTGTGAGAGTAGATTCTTAATTACGACGTAATGAAACCGAACCATTTTCGAAGAAGCTTATAACTGGTGATAAAAAGTGGATCACGTACGACAAGAACGTGCGAAAAAGGTCGTGGTTTAAGGCCGATCAGGCATCAAAGACTGTGGCGAAACCCGGGTTAACTCGCATCAAGGTGATGCTGTGTGTGTGGTGGGATCGGAAGGGCATTATTCATTATGAGAGCCACCAGGCAGAACCATCGAACAGCTGACGAGATTAAAGCAAGAAGTTGAGGGACAGCGGCCGGAATTAATAACAGAATCGGGGAGTGGTTTTAGCCACTCAGCAAAAATTAAGAGAGTTTGGCTGGGACTCTGGGAAATGTCAATGCATCCGCCGTATAGTCCTAACCTTGCACTTTCCAATATCTACCTGTATTTCTCTTCTTGAATGTCACTTCAGAATTCTTTAGGCAGTGTCAGGTTAAAATCACGAGAGGACTGCCAAAATCACTTGTCGCGGTATTTTGATGGGAAACCCTTAAGTTTCTATAGCAATGGGATCATGTACCTACCTTTAAGACGGCAAAAAGTTATCGAACTAAATGCTTCTTACATGCAACAACAACACCAGCCTATAATAGTCCACTACTGGACATAGGCCTCCCCTAATGAGCGCCATACATGGCATTATTAATCAGTTGGAGGTCATTGCCATAATCCTCACGCTGGGCATGCGGTTGGGGATCACAGTTCGGTGGAGTTGTTCTGCAGAGGGCACTGCTGCCCGCCCCCCTCCGGTGTGTCTCTTACGACACCCTCGGGAACAGTGGGGGTGGTGAAATTATATGCCGGCACTACACTGTCTATTCTATGCCGGCACCAGACGGCCTTCACCTACATACTATAGTTAAATGTAAATGAACTATATTAAAAATGTTTTGTATATTCTTCACAAATGGGAAGAAACTTTTTTCCCAAACTATTATGTAGCATGTACTTACTTAGTGGTCAGGTAATGTGGAGTATTTAACAGCTGTTTATAAGTGAAAAGTTCTGTCAACAAAGTCATTGATGTCATCTATCCATTGCCTAAGTCCCCGAAATAACGTCGTTAGAGATACTTAGTTAAAAAAATAAAAAAAATAACAATTAATAACGTTTTTAGCGACACATCCAACACAAACGAAATGTGAAAGTCCAGGCAATATTGCGAGATGTGCCATATCCGACCAAATTTAGAAATTGTAGTTCAGATAATAATGTTGGATCTACCATATCCGACAAAATAGTTGGATGATTAAGTGGTTAACAATGTGGCATGTGCAGTTTCTCATATTTCCTATTCATTTTAGATAAATTTGAATATACTACTACGTCAGGTAAATAATATTAATATGCCATACCAAATTTGGCTCAGGTACATTGACTATTGTTCACTTTATTCATATTTGAAACTTTAAATGGCTGTACTGTAAAGTATCGATTTTGCACATACGACTATGTTAATTGCGACGGTCGATATAATAATATATCAGTATATACCTTCAGTCGTGTTGCCGTGTGGTGCCGACATAGAATTTCACCACCCCAACTCTTCCCGTAGGTGTCGTAAGAGGCGACTAAGGGAAACACACCGGGGGGCGGGCAGCAGCGCCTTCTGCAGAACAACTACACCGAACTGCGATCCCCAAACCGCATGCCCAGCGTGGGGATTATGGGCAATAACCCCCACATAATGATGCCATCTATGGCGCTCATTAGGGGAGGCCTATGTCCAGCTATTACGACTAGTGGACTATTATAGGCTGGTGATGATGATTTTGTACCTTCAGTCAGCTTGTACAAACTAATAATAATATCACCAAATATCAAAAAATTGCGCTAAATTAAAAGTATAACAATTACACGGATTTATTTGTGACAAGAATATGTTTTATTGAGAAAATTACTGGTTGTACCTTCTTGAAAATGTAGCTCAAGTGAATACATCATTTATTCGGGTGCTACAAAAGATGTGCAGCTATATGCTCGTAAGATAGTAACGGTTTGGTAATGTCTAAGTTATTCTGATTGCAGATGATTGTAGTAAAAACTTTATTAGCTCAGTAACATAGGCGATAATGCTAAGATGACCTTGTGCGAGAGAGGGATTGTTTTGAGATTTAATGGGCGCCCTGGGTCACAAGATTATTTGCCAAAGGTTCTTAGATTTATATAGTCTTTTCTCATTATGATCTAAGAAAATAAGTATACTTTTACGTTTAATATGATACCGTCGGAAAGTACTCATGCAAATAAAGTCTTGGCAACGTAACTATTCAGCCAAAATCTACACGTGCTTCTAACTAAGAGGGAGTTGGTTATGTTATTCGTTTCATACTTCTCATGCCCACGTCTAAAAATTGATATTATAGGTAGTAAACCAATTGAAGGAAGGGAAAGGTGGACTCGCATCTGAGGCAAACGTCTGTTCGCGGGTCTTCTACCAAATGTTATACTACAACATGATTTATTTATGACATCAAATCTCAGGCGATGTTGTTGATTTTGTATCCACTTATTTTTATAATATCTATGGCGTGAACAAATAATAATAATGATAAAAATAATAATGATAAAATAAAATAGAAATAAAAAATAAATAAATAAATAAATAATGATGCCATCTATGGCGCTCATTAGGGGAGGCCTATGTCCAGCAGTGGACTATTATAGGCTGGTGATGATGATGATGATGATGGCGTGAACGCGACGGCCGCTGTCAACTATCATCGAGTTGATCGATTAGATGCTTGACACACTACGTATCACACTAGTTCCTCTCAATTTGGTAGGAGCGCTGCAAGGCGCGAAATCTAAAGGAAGGACTCGAAATCGAAGGAAGTTTTCGAAATAAATTGCGCACAAGTAACACACACACACACTAACCGCTCAGAACCAGGCATAGTTATTCAAATCTGAAATCTAAATCATTAACTTGTTGGCAAAGACGGCTTATGCTTCGTCGGACGTCTGAAAAATGTTTTGTTGGAATGTACGGAGCGATAGTAAGAGATTTTTAATTTAAATCAAGACTGAAATTGTTATATCAATTATTATTTTTAAGGTTTTCATCTATATTCCCATTTTTATTTTTTTGAAAGGCGCAACACGATCTATGCATACAGAAATACCTTCCTCTATAATATCGTCCCACACTGTAACGGTTTTATAAATAACTAGAATTCCAAGACCTTCAAGTGAAGGTCGCCTTAAATTCATCCGTAATTGTAAAATTTTCAATCTCATAATGTGATAGACCATCTAATTTAATTAACGTTCCATTTATTTGAATTCTGTATGTCAAAGAATAAATCCCTCATCAAGATGGTCCCGCATAAATTTCTTGTATTCTTTGTATTTATTTGCAATTCTGATTGTGACACTAGCCAGGGGTACTCTGGGGCAATGAAAGTAGTGAGATTCTTTGGTTTTATTTGTGGGAAAGGCAATTCTGCGTTTCTTACCCAAAACATTTTTTTTGCTTTCAGTCACCTATCTGCACAGTAAAGATTCGCTTTGAATCAGCCAACATGCATCAAAAGCTGCCTACTCCATCATCAAAATAATACATCAATAATTAGTACAACTATCGGATGATTTCGTTTCATTGAGATGGATGGCTCCCCAGCACCGTTATTTCCTTTAACCGAGGAATCGGCATCAGCTCGTTATCTTCTATACTAATATTATAAGGAGGAAAGATTTGATTGTTTGTTTGTTTGTTTGAATTGAATAGGCTCCGAAACTACTGGACCAATTTGAAAAATTCTTTCACCATTAGAATCCAAAATTTTCCGTGATGAACATAGGCTATATAATATTTTCAAAAAAGCTAGGGATCCGCATGAAAAATTCAATAATTGAACCGTGCGCTGTATATTCAACCTCTTTTTCTATTATGGCGCGTCATAATAGGAAAAGAGGTTCAATATACATAGCGCACGCTGATTGCTTTTTCTTTACGGCCAGTGTCAGTTATGGAGTGTCGAGTCAAAGTCAAAAACCCCAATGCTGTTAAAAAAAGTAAGGGATCCGTATGAAAACTGTAAAACCCATCGTGTTAGTGTGAATAATTTCTGAAATTTTTGTTTAATACCCGTGCGAAGCCGGGGCGGACCGCTAGATTATATATATTATTTCATTTCATTCTAATAAGAGCTCTGCTCAGAGGACTGGCTGAAGGCAGGATTCTGAAATTCCTTCCACAAAATGCAAATCAAAATTTATACATTGTGAAGGTGAACTCGTCGGAAAAACGTTTTATCCTTCACACACACCACTTACCTACTTCTAAATACATTAAACTACTTACCCGCGTTGTCTTCAAAGACCCTCGTCCTCAAGCATCGAAGAACCTCATTAACTAAAGTACCATAAAATCGTTTGTCGTCATAATTATGGATCATATTAGCATAGATAAGGTCAACATTTTAAATAGCAACTTAAGTTTAATCTGTAATTAGTAGGTAAGATATAATATACATATGACGTGGTGTCAGGATTTTGGTCCGTTTTCTTACAACGTAGCTGCTGTGCGTGTCCAGGGTAGTTGAGAAAAATAGAAAGGTGTTGTGCAGAATCACAGTGGATATAGACGACCTGTGGGTTCGATTCGCGCCTCGGGACAAATAGTTGTACGATCTGCAGATATTTTTTCCAGGGAGTTTTGGTATTTTTGATGTACAATTAAAATATATATTAATGTAATAATATCATATTTATATAGTGATTTGGTACCCACAACATAAGCTCTGCTTGGGTCTAGATGATGCTGTGTGGATTGTCCGGTATTGTTTAATATTTATTTATTTATCGTGCTATCATACTCGAACCTTTATAAAATTTAGATACTTATAACTTTTTTAATGAAATACTACCAACATTTTCATGCCTTGATGACATTTCAAAGTAGTAAAGGGCCCTTGATCATCTGATTGAATAATAATGTGC
Organism: Eupithecia pulchellata; assembly: GCA_963931895.1. NCBI lineage: Eukaryota > Metazoa > Arthropoda > Insecta > Lepidoptera > Geometridae > Eupithecia > Eupithecia pulchellata. The sequence goes on from OZ007532.1 coordinate 1,079,905, forward strand.
ATGCGACCCAGTAGGAAGGGAAAGGGCTGTGTTTGAAGTCTGCCCTCTTATATACCAACATTATATTACCTACTTTGTAGGCTAACGAGCGATTAATAATAAGTTCACTGACGATCGATGTGGCGTGGCGGGCAAAGGTCCGATCGCGACGTAGGTGGCTGCTCATTTCTCGCGTTGGGACAAATTCTTGTACCATCTGCAAATATTTGTTGCAGGCATCTTGCGTATATACATTTAACTTTGTTAATGTAACAGTAAGTATAAAATTCATCTATTACCCAAAACACAATCTCTGCTTTGCCTAGCTCTCAGTATTAACTAGATGCTGCGTCAATTGTCCAGCATTATTGATATATTATAATTATAAATTAAATAATTGAACCCACGTAACAAAAAGCAAAAGAAAAGGAGCTAACACACAATAAAAGAATTTGCCCAGAAGAGCTCAAGTCCAAGTGAAATAGCCCAAAAAGCTGGCCATTATTTAAAATTCAGTTTCATTTTATTCAGTATTTTTCTATTATTATTCAAGGGAAGACAAAATCTCTGTGCAGTTCATATTTAAATGTTCAGTCACTAAAAAGAAAAATAACCCTACCCGTCCATTATAAACTGACCTCCAACCGGCTGTTTTTTTAATTGAAAATGGAGTGAAAGGTAACAATGAGGGAGCTCTTGGTTCATTTGTCCACCTATCCATTGACCGGGAATAAAAGCTTTCGTTAAAAATTAATAGCCATCGGTTTATGGATCGCCTCCTGCCTCCAGTGTTTGTTTGGGTATTTTTAAATTCAACTCTTTCATCTTCATTAAGTTTAATATAATAAAAAGTGCATTTTTAAGCTTAGGGTAGTTGAATTATTCTGTAATTTGAGATAAATACGCGAGAAAGCCTCTGATATAGTAATATTAGCTAGCATCAAAATTTAAGAAACATAATTTCATGATTAGAACAAGACTAGGACAACACTGTACAAAATGGCGAACGGCACTTGACATAGTGGATAGTGTGGTGGGAAGAAAAAGAGGGCTGGGACTTACAGAGAAAGGACAAAGGAGTAGGAATATTTTTCCTTCGTATTTAATATGGACCCAGTCGTTTATGGGTATTACTATATCCATGCAATATCCTATTACAATGACTTTTGACCAGATCATCTTCAAAGAGCTAAACAACATCAATCGCATTCCTCGTGTTCCTGCCCTCTAAAAACCTTGCAAAAAGTCACAGGCAAATTAAAAAAACTTATTTCGTATTCCTCCGATTTCAGACAGCTACTAAAAAGAAGAAGGATTTTTCAATTGAGAGTTTATTTTAGGTAGACAAACGAGTAGGTAGGCATTTATTATTTCATATATATTTTAATTATTTTTGATCCGATCCGCTTAGGTGTGGGCTTAAATGGGTTAAAAATTACTTTGGTTTATTAATTAAGTATTTACATATGTAAATTTACTGCCAATCTAGCAATAAAAAATGTCACTGCATTTATTAAAACACAATGGTAAGCTTTAAAAGTTCTTTGAACCGTATATTTAGCAACAAGCAGCCATCGTAAAAATACGCATTTTAACCAAAGTTTCATAATCTATTAGGGAATAAAATAATAATAATAAGGAATGAAAAAGGCCTCTCTCAAGGAAATCTTTTCATATCAGCGCACAAAACCCCAACCAATGGCAAACCATTGTTGGTTCAAAACCACAAGATGCCCTACTAGGTACCTATATTATAACTCATTGACTATTGACAACAAGATTTATATGTCAGCCCTGGTTGTGAAGTGACTACGGAGGGTGTGGAGTAGAGAATGTGCTCGAATTAATATATTTTGTCACTTTATTTGGTAAGTAATCATGATCACTATCAGCGCGGGACCTTCTTTCCTGTGTCATTTGACAATGGCATCCAAGTGCGTCTCCATACTTGACGATATCTTGTCTATACTAATATTATAAAGAGGAAATATTTGATTGTTTGTATGTTTGTTTGTTTGTTTGAATTGAATAGGCTCCGAAACTACTGGACCGATTTAAAAAATTCTTTCACCATTAGAATCCTTAATTTTCCGTGATGAACATAGGCTATATAATATTTTCAAAAAAGTTAGGGATCCGCATGAAAAATTTAATAATTGAACCGTGGGCTGTATATTCAACCTCTTTTTCTATTATGGCGCGTCAGAATAGAAAAAGAGGTTGTATAGCGCACGGTGCTATACACCTCTTTTCTCTACGGCCAGTGTCAGTTTTGGAATGTCGAGTCAATGTCAAAAACCCCAATGCTGTTAAAAAAAGTAAAGATCCGTATGAAAACTGTGAAACCCATCGTTTTAGTGTGTATAATTTCTGAAATTTTTGTTTAATACCCGTGCGAAGCCGGGGCGGGCTGCTAGTATGGTATAAAGTCTGAACATTAAAGTTTCCTATCCGAACTCGTAGTAGGTATAGATCTGTCGTATGAAATCTTTCAGGTGACGCGAGACAACTCATTCAAAATAATCTAAACTAAAAAAAAGAATCTAATCTAAAGAATCTAATCTAAACAACTCATTCAAAAGAATCTAGAAAAATAAAGAAATGTTGTACTGAAAGAGTCTCATACGATTTTCAAGCCCTTATCATACCACATTAACCTTACTGGTCGCAATTCAATAATACTCTCATTTTATTTTATTAACCTCCGTTTCCGATTCATCGCTTTCCCTTTGCGTGGCCTTTGAACGAATTTTTGACACATGATTTATTGATTTTTTGAAAAGTGAGTCATTGTGGCGATGTTTTGTTCTGCGTTTCAGTACCAAATAAGCAGACGTTCTCTTACATCGTACAAATTTGTGAAATAATTATAAAATAATTAAAAGGGAATAAGCTTTTAATTAACTATGAACTTATATCTGGCGTAATCTTAAAAATAAGATATATATAATTCAAATTCATATAAGCTCACAATTAATTAACGTCCAAAGCTAAACCAATTAAACACCAGAATCAGACCATTATTTTACCCCATCGTTGGCGACATCAATAATTTTATTCAACTCGGTCCAATGCGTTCATTGGGTTACACTACATTAACTCTTTACACGCGGGATTTAATTAATAATGACATGAGTTCACACGTCGCTTATTTTACGGTTTCAACTGTAGCCGACTGTACGAAGAATTTTTGGGTTTGAGGACATTTAAAATTTTTGTTTCATGCTATTTCTGGGTACTTACTTGAGAAAAACACATCGTAAGATAAACCCAAGTTGGGTTTATATATTTTTATCTATTCTTTGTACCTAAATATTAAGTTGGATTACCCAACTTAAGAAGAAATACTTTCGAATCGACCAAGATGATAATGCAGCCAGCAATCTATGCACAGTGCTTTTTGGTAACACTCTAAAAATTTCTGTAGCGTTTAATACATTTTGGAGAACAGAACTTTCCTGTATTACTAGGTACCCTTGTTTTAAGTACAGCCAAACTAAAAATAGATTAAAATTTACGTATTGTCATGAATGTGAGTAAAAAGTGTGAAATAAAAAGGAGGTATGTATGTATATGTATGTATCGAAATTCGTACCGTTAAAACTAAAATAAATAGTTTCCCTGACATCTCAACATAAAATTAACTTCACTAATTCTCTCTGGCCTGAGCTTGGCCATTACGAAAAGGTTAATCATCCCTCTGATAACGATCTTTTCTCTACGGAAACCTCAGGGAAAGGATAGATGCAATATTTCTACTTTGGTACGGGTTTTATTTTGTTTATCTGACTATACGAGAACATCTAAAAAAATATGTCATAATTTCTTTTAATAAACGCTATATATCTATCTATATATATCTATCTATCTATCTGTCTCATTATTAAAAAGATGAGGTAGAAGTATCATATTGCTTATATACTTTGGTTTTGGCTACCACTTTATTTCACTGGAAGATAAATTTGTTACATTTACTTTATTATGTGGTTAAGCAGCTTCATTTAATTATAATATTAGCAAATGGATACAAAGTTGGTCATTATATTATTGGTGCTATTGAGCTGCGTTTTTAATTCCCATTTATATCGAAATGTTAATAACTTCGCAGGTTTACGCTGTCTTGCGGGCGACTCACCTATTGTAGGTAGTCTCCCCAAAAATGTAAGAACTTTCCCTACCTTAGAATCTGGGTAGATACTGTGGCGTAGGGAGATACAATACCAAATACGAAAAAAGATTGATTAGACTACTGCTGACCTGTCATAGTTGTACAGTAAGTACCATGGGATAAATTTATATATTATATAATATATTAGATAAATAATAAAAAAAAACACTAGTATTTACAATTGAAACAATTGAGCTAACTGCAGACTGTTGCGAACAAGCTACAGGTAGCTCAACTGATCCATATCAATACCAGTTGGAAGTGTACCCAAGATGCTGGCTGCATTGCGACGTTGTATGGCAATGCTGATGCGCTGCGCCAGATATTGACCAGCTCTCGGGTCACACGTCGCTTCGACCAGACGCTCAGATAATTTTTTGAAGACCCGGATAAATTAATTAATAATTTTAGATAAATTGTTTTGGAAGAACAAAATCGTTTCATACCTTAAATGCGAGGTGAGCCACGCTCACCCTGTTGAAGTCCCTAGATAAGGGATGAAACGATGGTGTTCGTTTTATTGTATATTTTATCGTTTATCAAAAAAATTATAACTAAGAAAAATGGTTCCTCTCTATCCGGTAGAGGGTCTGCAAGCAAGAAAACGACCAGAACACCCTGCACATATATTTGCAGATCGTACAAATATTTGTCCCAAGGCAGGAATCGAACCCGCAACCTCCTGCGTCGCAGGGGGACATTCGCCCACCGCGCCACAAAGGTCCGTCGAAGAAGCTTAGTATTACCACAGAATAAATATATAATACTAACTTCTATGATTTTATTTGAAAGAATTTTAGCCTATGGTACTTACCTACTGTACTATTTTGATAGGTCAGCGGTAGTTAATGCAATCTTTTTCTTACGAGGGCTGCACTAAAAGTATCGGGAATGGAATATTTCCACTGTTTCTGTCATATTAAAATCTTTTTAATTGAAAACTCCTTGGTTTTAAAAATCTAATACCATTTATTTATTTAAAAAAAGATTCTCGGTCTTGTCACAAGGTTTCGTCAAATTTGTTTAGTCGTTGAGAAAATGGAATTGACTCGAGAAAATTCAAGAGCGATGATTTATTGTGACTTTCGAAGTGGTTTAACTCAAAAACAGTGAGTTGACCGGATGATTTCTGCATTTGGTGATGAAGCCCCATCCAAAACCACAATTTATCGCTGGTTTGCTGAATTTCAACGTGGACGTGTCAAGCTCAGTGATGATCCCCGTCAAGGTCGTCCAAAAACTGCAGTCACCCAAGAAAACGTTGATGCTGTGCGTAAGCTGATTGAGGAAGACCGACATGTGACATATCGCGAAATTCAGGCAACTTTAGACATTGGTATGAGTCAAATACAAATAATATTGCATGAACAATTAGGTGTAAAAAAGTTGTTTTCCCGATGGATGCCGCATTCGCTCTGTGAAGAGCAAAAAGTGGCTCGCGTTACTTGGTGCGTCAGAACTCTCGAAAGATTCCACACAGGACCCTCAAATGCTGTATACAACATCGTATCAGGTGACGAATCCTAGATATACGCGTACAAACCCGAAACAAAAAACCAAATTGCGTGGTCAGAGGTTTTCTTCGCCTGAAGAAGCTGTGGACGCCTACAAAACGGCCATTTTGGAGACCCAACTTCCGAATGGAATGGTTGCTTCAATAATTGGTTCCATCGTATGGAAAAATAAGTCAAATTTCGCGGAGAATACTTCAAAAAGCAATAAATACATTTTTAAATTGTAATGTTGTGTCACTTCCTTGATTCCCGAAATTTTCAGTGCCGCCCTCGTATAAATTTTTTTACCTACCTACAGTACGTAACCCGATCCTAAGATAAGGACAGTTCATTCCTGGACTAGAGACAGGCCAACTGAGTATTGAGCATATTTTTAGGGTTTTGCCATCGGTTGCAAAACCCTTATGAAATCGCTTTGGGTCTGTTTTGTGTTTTGAATCCTTAATATCTCAGAAACTACTGCAGCTATTGACTTGAAATTTGAAATAATAATACATTTTGTGCGCCCGCACATATTTATAGAAAAAATATAAAGGAACAAGCGATTTTTTGGCGACAACGCCCAGCCTAAACCGCTGAAGCTAGAAAGCTGAAATTTGGAAGGTAGGTTCCTTTTACAGCACAACCACCCGCTAAGAAGGGATTTTTGGAAATTCTACCCCTAAGGGGGTGAAAAGGGGGGTGGAAGTTTTTTTCGTCCTTTTTCTAACTCTGTAACCGGTGGCCCGATTTTCTTGAAATTTACAGGAAATACTAAACATACAAAAATATTGAACACGTGTTTCAGGATTTTTCAAAATATTCCTGAAAATAGGGTGATATGGGTTATTCAAGTTTGAGATACGGAGTTTGGCTCCGTTTTTAAATGTCTATAACTTTTTAATATAGCACACTAATGACTTGAAACTTTCAGTATGTACTGAAAAAACTATAAATTAAAACACGTGTTTCAGGATTTTTCAAAAATGTCACTACATAAGTATGAAAAGGAAGTCGAACTATTGAGGTTATTGTGGTGAAATTTATCAACCATTGACGCTATTGGCTTAAAATTTACAGAGAAAACTACACAAACAAAAATATTGAATAACTTCGTATTTTAGGATTTTTCAAAATAATCCTGAAAATGGGATAAAAACGGTTATTCAAGTTTGAGATGGGCTAAAGTAGAATGTTTGAAGTCCATCGTGTCATTCATTATCATTCACTATGAAAAAAATACAGTAAATGGTTATTTTTAAAGAAAACCCTTATAACGGGATTACGGGATACATGATATTTAAAGCGGGTTTCAGGAATTTCCGACTCTTAAAATAGGGTATTAGCTGATTTCGTCAAGATTTTTTACCCTAAAGTCCACGCAAATGAAATTGCGAGGGGGTCAGCTAGTAGAAAAATAAATGAAAAATCAAAATGAAGATTTTCCATACAAATTTTGAAATCGAAATTTTAAATGGAACGTACAAAGTCAAAAGTGGTATCAAATGAAAGGTACACGTTTGTAGATTTCAAAATAGTTTTTGAAATTTTGGTAGATACTTTGGTATACTTTTTAAAATATTTTGAAAAAGGTCAAAAAAATGACCGTTGCCCCCCCTCTATCTCCGAAGATTGCAGAGCGATCGACGTGATATGTACCAAGTGTTTGTAGATATGGATCTATATTTTACAGGAAAAATATAGAGAAGTCTGTAAAAATAATGATTTTTGAAATATGGCCAAAAAAGAGCGGGAAATATTTCTAAAGGGCTGACTACCCCACCGAGTTGGGTATCAAATGAAAGGTATAGGTTTGTACATTCCAATACAGTTTTTGAAATTTCGATAAATTTTTAACTTTTCGAAATATTTTGAAAAAGGTCGAAAAATTGACCGGTACCCCCCCCCCCCCCCCCCCTATCTCCGAAGATCGCAGAGTGATTGATGTAAAATGTACTAAGCGTTTGTAGATATAGATCTATATTTTACAGGAAAAATATAGAGAAGTCTGTAAATATAATACTTTTTGAAATATGGTCAAAAATCTAATTTTCATACAATGGGGGCTATTTCATTGAGAGTAATATCAAATCAAAGGTATGGAATTCGACAATTCAAAACAGATTTTGAAAATCGTCTAAGTTTCATACTTAGTGAAATAGGTTGAAAAAAGCCGAAAAAAAATTGTAGGTACCAACCCACTTACCTACCCACTAATCTCTGTAGTAACTGTACTAGGAGTTCCACAGCGCACCAAAACCGTTGTTCTCAAAAATTTTGAGAAGAGATAGGTATGTATCCTAGATAATCCACACAGTATCATTTACCCACAAGCTAAGCAAAGCTTGTGTTATTGGTATTACTACGATAGCTGTTATAGGTACTTAATAAAGTATAAGTATCACATTAGATGATTTATTTTTGTGTACTGAAAAGGACTAGAACACCCGAACAAATAATCTGAAGATCCTACAAATATTAGTCCCGAGGCAGGAATCAAACCTCAACCTCCTGCTTTGTAAGCCCACCGCGCCAAGAGGTTGTCATATGCGTACCTACCTACCTAAACGACAAAAGTTCAAAACCCTCGGCGCGCGAGTTACACTCGCACTTGTCGTACTTGTTTCATATGTTTATCTTCGCTGACGCAGCTACGACATAAATATGTTACTTTACTTATTATAATTTATAAAGGTATGGCCACAGACAGCTAGCACTCCACTTTATAACGTTTTTCTTCTCTGGCCTGGTACGTCTGGACTGAATCATATAACCTATCTATTTTACTAGAAAGACTCAAATATTTACGCCTTATAACTTCAACTCCTACTTTGTTATATTGAGATGAATACAGCAAAGACATTAACTTGCTTCCGCATCTTAACCCCAGTGATGACACTTTGTAATTCAAATTTACCAAACGTACACACTTTCTTAACCTACCGTGTTTAAATACATGTCGGTCAGTATAATGTAGACACCTCTCATGGCTCTGTGCCTCGACTCAATCCTGTTGTGATTTTTAGTGACATTATTTTTGACGTTTATTTTTTATTTTTGACGTTATTAAAGCTGACATTATTTTTGACGTTTTATAAAGCTCCTTGCCTCAATTTTATGGACACAGTGATCGTAAAAACATTTTGTGTTCTTTATCCTTTTTATCGGATCTTGACAAAAAAAAATGATTTCTGGAACGGACATTGAGATGAAAATGGTTTATATGGCGATGACGATAACCTATTTCAATTTATAATGATATGCATTTTTCATTCTATGCGAGCGTACTCGTTCCAAAATAAAAGTTTATTCACAAGAAAAATTAAATAATGCTAAAATCCCTCAGAAAACTAATCTCAAAATAATCTGCCGCAAATGTTTGCCACATCGAAGTACAAATTATATAAAAACGATAACCTAACATCGCATCGAGAACCTGCCAGTGATTCGTAATGCCTTGGCTGCCTTACAAAGTCCTTTTTGTTTTTGGATAGAGGTTCTTTCACACGGTGTCAACAAGAACACACAAGAAGGGTTAAAATATCCACACGTCCTGCTTTAGGTTATTGACCTCAAGCATGACGTGTGTTTTTACTTTAGCATTTCTACAAAATCATACAAAGTAAAATTTACAAAAGTCAAAGATTTTTTCTTCCTTTGACGCTTATAGGATTGATATCTAAAATAGAAATAATACGACATGTCTTCCTACTACCCACCACTTGTCCCTAAACCCTCCCGCATTAATATTCAAATCGAGTGTTCGGTGTAAATTCTTAGAAGTAATTCAATACTACTGTCTCGATTCTCAGACCAGAGAGGACTTGAGAAAGTTTCAGAATTATTTGAACCACTTCTACGTATTGTACCTTTCCCTAGTAACTACAATGTACAATGGGTCATAAAGCTCCGACCGAAGTTTTGTATCAAGATTGGGCCAGAGGAACTCGGGTTGTTCTATTGTCGAGTTTGATGGCCTTCTCGAAGACCCAGCTTTTTCTTTTCTTTCGTTCATGAACAATGAAAAGTTTTATTACACTAAATGAAACCACACGATTTACCGAAAATCACTCTCCATTAATGTGTTTTGTAATCGAAAACAGTGAAATAAACTCGTAATTTTTATTTATTCGTGGTTAGATCATGACCATCAGATGGTAAATCGCTATGTAATTAAACATCCGTATTACTTCGTACTGAGTTTATCACTAGAGAATTTACAATTACTCATTACTTGTAAAATAAATTGAAAAGTCTTCCTTAGGGGAATTGCTCGTTTGGTTCAGTTAAAAAAAAGTTTTATTTGTTACTTTCTTGACAAAAAAAAACTCAGAGATTAGTGTTATATGTAGTTCTCCCGTAGAAGGAATAGTCGTCTCTGTCAAAAATACCCGGTCTATTGAGCAGACTCGTGGTCGTGGACCAGTATTTTTGACTATATTTTATCTAGAAACATTTTGCAGACAAGATAGGGTTTTATTTGCTCAATCAACAAATAAAGAATTCCTTAACATAACATTTGCCTCGCGACTTGATTGGCGTGTTCGCAAACAACCAGTCACCATCATGCTCCTATAAATATGTAAAATAAATGTGTTTGTCAGTACTCATAACGTATTCAATTTCACTGTACTGTGTTACAGGGCTTCATCGTACCCCTTTCTTAGAAATAACGCAAAGGGAAATGATTTCTTTTGCTTTATTTCACTCATACTAATTGTATATCTAATATTCCGCAAGTAGCTTTGTTTGCATATTGTTTTTGAATAAATGCTGATATAAACTAGAGAATTTAATAAACTTGTCTGAAGTTACTAATACTCGTACACAGATCTAAGGAAGCCGTACTGAGTATGGATTTCAAACAAAATAAAAAAATAGAACTATTAAAGCATTGACACTTGACACCGACCTGCTTTTACAAGTTGGGCACACGACGGCGGCGCGCGGCTACCCGCGGTCACCCGCGCTGCCAATCGCATGTTGCGTACCGCGTACCGCTAGCTCAGTGGAACGGTTACAAATTGTTAAATGGATACAACTGAACTGCACTGACTGATTTCTAATGAAGCCTGATGCTATAATGTAAAAGAAGAGCTCGAAGTAAAATTTTATCAATAACGATGTTACGAGATTCAACCATCAAATAACTGTGCACCTTGGATAAATATCAAGACAAAAGACAAAAACTTTTGTGAGAATTGTCTCAAAAACAATTCTCAAAGAATGTGAAGACAATCTGGTACTTTTAACAGCGTGCGTAAAACTGCAAGAAGCTGAAATAAGAAGTTAGATTTCATTACATGTAAAAAAAATATAAGCAAAGAAACTCTAATAATCGACTAAACTTGTGAAAATTGTGAAGTTCATTTGAAGAGAACACATAATTCTATTAATATGGATGGTTCAGCGAAACAATAAAATGTTATACCTTCTAATTTATTTTATGTTCACACGTATCAATAACCTCGAAACACATTCTCCTCGTTTAGGGCTTTTCGCGCCAAAATACTTAGGGTAAGTCCGGGGGAGACAGCCGTACGGGAGAGATAGCCAATTGAAAAATCTGCAACTTATTACCGACAGACGGTGTTAGTTTCAAGGTAGTTCGCTTCGCCACACTGCTAGCAACAAGTGTAAACGTGATTTTTCAGACAAAAGAAATGAAAAAGTAAGTAAAATCCACTTTCTTTTTTTAACATATGTCCGATGTAGTGATGGGTTGACATATTATGTGTTCTCAAAAAAGTTTTCCAAAATATCCCCGTTTTTGTACTTTTATTGTGATATAATTACCTTTTCCCGAATTCTTACCTTAAAATTTGCAATGAGGATGACGTAATTCTCTGTTTAATTGAAGTGGCCATATCTCCCGTACAATCGGGATAGATGACCATGTTTTTTGCGGGGGAGATGGCCGTATTTTATACTTGTTATTTTACTAAGTATACTGATATTACGATGTTTTTCACAGATTCCTAACTTCTACGTCCCTAAGGCTTCTCGAGGCGTTTGGAGAGAAGATGATGTAAAAAAAGCCATGGCGGAGTTTCAAAATAAAACGATTTCTGTCTACAGAGCGTCTATTATCTACGATGTACCTAGGAAAACGTTGGAGAGACGACTAAAATTTAATAATGACTGAAAGGGTCCTTATGGGTCCAGCTTCTAGAAAAAGAGACTGTAAACACATAAAAGACATGCAGGGAAAAGGGTTTCCCTTGACTATTGATGACACAAGAAGCATTTAGTTTTGCGGAGCTGTTAAAGTTCAAACACAGGTTCAATTCAAATGAAGAGAAGGCTGGTTATGATTGGTTAAGACTGTCAGGAAACATAAAGCCATTCGCAGGATCTCGGACAGTAGCTGTGAAGAAATTCCAATGGTTTTCTGCGAGTCGTCCGGAAGTGAAAATCAAGAAAATAAAGAAGATAAATGCAGGGGCTGCGGTGAAAACTACTATAAGACACAACTTATTGAAGACTGGCTCCAATGTAAATTGTGTATGCTGTGGGTGCATGAAAATTGCACTGAATACGAAGACATGTGATCCAGCTGCGGAAAAAAGAAATTAAAGGAGATTAAAGATTTAAAAGGCAAGGGAAAGGGCAAAAAAACTAAAGGCTATCTCTCCCCGAGCCCCATGGCAATCTCCCCCGGACACTCTGGGAGAGATGGCCAGTCTTGATTTTTTTTAAGACACTTAAAGTCTACTTTTTGTTAATTTTGAGGCTGATTGAGAGTATAATACGAGTAGAAGAATAATTAAAGTTTTGTTGACAATTAAAATTATTATTTTAATCGCCATAGTTTGTAGAAAATATATCGTCAAAGTTAGTAGGGCCATCTCCCCCGGACTTACCCTATATATTTTTTTTAGGAGCAAAATTTAAAATATTATATACGTAAAAAGGCGATTTACAAATCATTATAGCATAAATCTTCAATATGCGACAACTGAAGGAGATTTCCATAAACAACAAAAGTTAACTCACCTAACAAATTCCTTGCGAACATTCATCACATGCCAGGCGCTTGAGTAAGAAGGGAAGGGACGTTAAAATAATCGATGTTTGTTTCGATGAAAATAATCATTTTCAAAGTTATTATCTTAAATTTTTAAACATCGTATTTTTTAATTTTGTCTGAACCGATTTTATACAAATGGGTTGTTTACTGTATGGTTGTTTATGCAAATCTTCTTTGACTTTTGCTCTCATTTATATTACCTGTTTCATTGTTCGTTGTAATTGTAAGTTAATGGATGGTACTTGATAATATATTTTGTTCTGCAAACTTTTAGTAACGTTTCAGTTCAAATAGAAGAACCCTTCTACTCGTTACTTACATCAAGATCCTATTCCTATTCTATTCAGTCAATTATGTATGTAATACTCAATCAGCCTTGTAGTACGTAAGTAATTGATTAGATCATTATTATATTTGTATTGTGTGCATACACTGCGGTGACATTGTGTATACAATATTCGATAACCCTAACGCGACGTATTCATCTCGCAATTCTATTATATTGATAGAAGAATTAAAGTTTTATTTATATTTACAATAATCATAAAATTTTATTTAAATACTTATTGTTTAAAGCCGTTCTTGACTTCAGGTTGTTTTGACTAATTTAAAAAATGTTTAACAGAATTAAATGCCGGTCGTGTTTATATAAGGTACATAATGACGTAATGACTACAGATCGAAAAATCTTAAAATAATAATAAAGTATGAAGGTCGATATTCAACCGAGTTTTCAATCCCTAGCAATAAATTTTACCCAACGCCTGTAAAAGAAAACACGCTGTATCTGCAAACACCCTAACCTTATTATTGATCCCCACTAAATCATACAAAACAGGAATTCATCATACACCGGACGTGTTATTTTTACCATTACCAATACGTCCGGGATTATCGGTTAATGGGGGAGTTATTGATAAGATGGATAATGGATGGATAATATGATTTCGAATCGCGTAGCATCACTAGTAGTTCTCATGACTGTGTATTAGTAGAAATTGGTTGAGAAAGGGTTCTGGTTATTCATGGTTGAGCCGCAGAGGATTCGTTCGGGTTATGATAAATACAATGAATGCCCCGAGTTTGTGCGACCTTGGAATGGATGAGTATAGAGGTCGTGATATTTCCGACCCTGAGTTTGTATTTTTTAATATATTTTGTGTGACATTCAAATGGATTTTTGTATCTATGATATCTATGTCATTTGTCAGGTATTTTTTTTTTATTATTAAAAACAGCTATACACAGTGTAGTATGACGTAATATGTGACGTTGTAATATAAGAAAATGTTCAATGGCCTTTCCATTAAATTATTTGAGACTCATTCAATCATTCGCCTCGAGACGAGATGATAAATAAATTATTAGCAGACCAAGACCAGTGGCTCTATTGTTTTACTCAACTGGTAATCGTAATCGGCTTCAGTATGGCATTTCAAACCTAGCTTGGACTTCGAATGTCACTTTCGTATTGTGTAAATAGCTGAAATCGAAGACCAGTTGAATACCTTAGACAATATCGTCAACATTCTGACTGGGTCTACAACTGGTAATGGATTTCAAGTTAGACAATAAGGCTGCTGATATTGTACTTCTTTGTGATGGCTCATGCAACTCAAAATGCAAATGTTATAAGTTATTTTCGAAACACTTTGCATTACAAACACCTGTTCACAACATTGAAGATGTCTATGAATTCCCTCCCAGGAAGCAACTGTGCCCGTGTGCGGGGTTCACCGGAAATACAATAATGACAGATTTGCTTATTATTCACGTGATATACGTGCTCGTACTGCCTTACGTTGTAGCCATGCCTTTTACTCGATAGATGATCACTTTAATGATACTAATGCTTGGCCAGATGTCGCTCCATCCCACACCGACAATAGCATGTAAGAAATTGAATGTTGTGCTTAGCTATGTATTTAAATAATGATTGACATGACAAAACAAATATTGTAGGTATTAGACACATAAGTTATATACAGGGTGGAATTTTTTAATGCCACCTGGAGGGAAAGTACTCTTAATACTGAAGATAGAAAATTGTACTCAAAGAAAACATTCCTTTAATTTTGAAAAGAAAGAAAACTGCATTCAAAGATTTTCGAAAATTCGCTTGCCACACCCGGGAATCGAACCGACTAAAATCTGTAAAAATTACACCCTGTACTTTAATTGCATAGATCGTTAGGGCCAATAATATGGATGAAATGTCTCTAACAAACTTAATAAATTAAATGAAAGTAAAACCATGAAATCTTAAATTATAAATTGAATGGGTCAAGTTAAGCACTTTAACTTAAAGGTCCATCTGTTTACTTGTGTCAATAAATGCTATCGTGATGGTCGGTTGGTCCAAAAATTGCATTCTGGAGAGAAATTGACCGTAACCCTAATTATTTGAGTAACATTGTATGGTCTGACGAAATCAACTTCAGCAATAACGGCATGCAACGAGGTACAATCGCCGCAATAACCACTATTGGTCTCGAGTGAATCCTGTTCGTGTCCATGGAACTAACAGTCAAGTAAGGTTTTCTTTCAACGTTTGGTGCGGAATTATGCGAAATATGGCTGTATTAGTCCACGTGTACGAAGGTTATTTAAACACTGTCATGTATCTTGAAATACTGGATCTCTTAAGAAATTAGTTAAATGGTTTCCCCGGGGCAGAGCGAAACCAAATAATTCTACAGCAAGATGGTGCTCCAGCCCATAACAGCAGAATCACTACTGCCTACATTAATAACCATTTTAATACCTGGATTGGTACCAACGGCACAATCAGATGGCCTGCGAGATCACCAGATCTCACCCCTTTAGTTTTTTTTTTTTTTGTGGAGATATGCAAAAAATCTACTTTACATGAAATCTTATGCGAATGTAAACGAGTTGAGAGTTGAAGTTCGGAATACGATTTATAATATTCACCACAACACGTTATTAAAAGTTACTAGAAATGAATTCGTTAGAAAAATAAATTTGTGTATCCAAGAAAATGGAGCCCATTTCGAGCAACTAATTAGTTAGTTGACTTTTTATTGTAAATAATTAAAATAATTTAAGATTTCATGGCTTTCCTTTCATTTAATTTATTAAGTTTGTTAGAAAGATTTCATCCTTATTATTGACCCTAACGATCTATGCAATAAAAGTACAGGGTGTAATTTTTACAGATTTTAGTCGGTTCAATTCCCGGGTGTGGCAAGCGAATTTTCGAAAATCTTTGAATGCAGTTTTCCTTCTTTTCAAAATTAAAGGAATGTTTTCTTTGAGTACAATTTTCTAACTACAGTATTTAGAGTACTTTCCCTCCAGGTGGCATTACAAAATTCCACCCTGTATATACAAATGTACTAGTGGTTTCTTTTTCACTTCTTCCACTTGTGAACAAAAAATTTAAGTGAAGAGAAATCAATAACAACTTATTTCTTTTTTATAATAATTAACTGTATGAAATTTGACTTGTCTAAGTGCTTATTTTGTAAGCCTAGAGAAATATAGTTATTGAATCTGAATCATGGCAGTGGCCGAGAGCTGCACGGACTGCAGTGTAATGCAGGGAATATTGGATAGGTACCAACAATTCTTTTTTTTTTTTTGCACAAATTTGGTTTATAACGAATTTGTTTGGTTATGGCATAGCAAAGCTAAATTAATAGCAAAGTTTCTTTGAGATTGAGAATGATCCTTGAAAACTGCAATTGTACAAATTATGCACATCTAACTTAAACAAGCTCCATCAAGTGCGAGCGTAGCGCGATAGGGTTTCAAACTTCAGTCGATTGTGTACAAAAATACTACCAGGTGGCTCATCGTTAGCGTTAAGAAAACCGTCGACGATGGGGTCGACGATTTTCTTAACGAAAAATTTTAAGTATAACTCAAAATTTTTCGCTAAAAAAGTCGTCGACCCCATAATACGTCTTCTAGATGAGCCACAGCTTTAATTTGTTTTTAAAAGAAGCTAGAAAATAATAAAAAAAAGGGTGGGCGAATTAGTATTTAAGTTTTAGTAATTAGTAAGTACTTTTAACAAATGTGTTTGATGTTGTTGTGTCGATTGCAATTAGTATTATTATTGAATGGTGTTCAGAACCTCGCTCCTCGTAACACGGAGCGAAAGGTTAGGTTATTTTCACCCGAATTGTGTTGTGACTTGGATTACCGCTCGTGTCTCAAGATTATTTTTTATCAGAGTCAACGCAAATTCCACTCCAAAATCTTTATATTCAAAGATTTCTGAGTAATTTCCTTAAAATATTCTTTGAGTTCAGTTCTAGTCCATAGTTGCCGGATTTTTCGTCAAGAGTGTCTCCACCCAGCCCGACCACATTTTTAGCCCGGCTAGAGTCACGTGACGACTCCCTAGGGCTTGCCTTTCGGTACTTTCGGGCAACTTTGCGGCTTTTGATGGAAATGTTCCGCACATTTCCGGTTTATAGCAAAGACCTCATTTACAAAATCTAACCAGAAGAAAGGTGAAAGCATTGTGAAATTTCGTTAACTTTATCTACCCGTCTTTGGTAAGAGTAAAATATGGAGAGATTCGAGTTTTCTTAATATTTTTGAAAATAAAAAGTTTAAGCTGGATTAGAAATCAGTGTACCTAGAGATATTAAATTGTTGGACTGAACCTTTTTTCTGAAAATCGATAGAATACATAAAAGAGAAACAAGAATACAACAAAATTAATTCTGACCGCGTCATTTTTTTATTTTATCATGCCAGTAAGTTGTAATGTATTTTTAATTTATTTTTTTAAAATTCCTGTATCATGGATCATACTATCGAAAATTAAATGAAAATGAAGTTGGTGAATTAAATCTGTAATGAGTATATCATGCACCAGCGACTCACGAACGAAGCGCTTTCACGCAGTCAACAGTTAGATAGGTCAATACATACCTACTAAGTGCAGGACCTAGAGGTTCATAAAACTGCAAGGAAACTACATAGGACAAACGGAAATGGTGAGTCCAAGAAGCTCTTTCACTTAAAGTTTTATACATAAACGAAACCACAGCGAAACTATCCAAGATCACTGGCACTAACTTCGTAAAAACAATCCTATAAATGCGATAAAACAATATTATAAATGTGAAAGTCTGTCCGTCTTTCACGTTTATAATATATTTTAAAATACGTAAGTCGGAACTCAATATTCTCTAAATAAAAGTAAAATTCTACTATTTATTTTGCTTTTTTAATCTCTTCAAGTCATAAAATATTATAATGCTATTCTAATTTGTTTATTACCCTGACGGACAAGAAATGATACACGATACAGGGTCCTTAGCCAACCGGCATTCGCTATGAAGCGATTCGATTTTGAAAATTGTTATCGCTCTAGCGATGGCAACCTTCAAATGGATTAAACGTCAAGATTTTTGGTAGGCAATGTACGAATATTTTGATTTCACCAAACCGATTGACAACATCGAACGATCACTTCCATCAAATTCCTAGCCAAGTGGCAGTTTTGAGAAGCGACTTCACGTAGTTGTCTATTCTCTTGATGGATACACTAGCGAACGCTAAGACCCTGTAGAAATCGAATCGAAATGGCGATTTCATAAACAGCTGTTGGAATTACGTCAAAATTTTAAGTAGCCTTGCGCTAGCGTGGATGTAGCATTCACGATCGCACCCTTGTTTCCCTGTGTCCATGAGGGATTAAAAATATACTTAACAACGAAAAAAACAAGATAAAGCTTTTGCAAATGATCGGCAAAAATTCACACATTTGGCTTCTAAGGGCGAGAGTCGAAAGAAATTACAATACAAACTAAAACGTCTATTGTCAAAATGCAAAATAGTTTTGAATTTCTGTTATTTACTCCAATATTACCGAGATGATACGAGTGTCGTAAAATATGTATTTTCTCCTAATTATTTATTTCTTCATGATTTTAAGAACTTGTTGAAAATAATTAAATAATATAATTATATAGCTCAAACCATTGTTATTTTCTTTCTATTGATTTTAATTACACAATAAACACTGCCATAAGTATTTCAAAAGATTGGGTAAACTTCCAAATCGAAACAATTTTTTTGTTATGTATCACGTTTGTTTACTTACAGAAATTCTATCTGAAGTTATAGGTAACAACCTACTTGGCTTGGTACTCCTTTTTATTTGACCGTCATTTCATGAACGGTGAACGGACGAAATAAGCGAATGATTGAGTTCGATAACTATAGACTACAGACCGTACACCATAAGTTGTCCTGCCTCAGGAATTGGCAGCATTATATTGGCAGCACGATATTGCCAACATTATGAACCTTTTACCCCATTATGTAAACGTGTGTTTATGTTTTAATTTCATATTTGTATATAAATATATAAGTAGTTAGGACTAGGAAAGTTTTAAATTATGAAACAATTAAAATTTTAAATTATTTATTGAAATTGTTCTGACACCAATTATGGTCAAAAAGGAAATAAACAACACAAAAAATGCTTATAAATCGAAATCTTCAAGATCCACGACGATTTTCAGCAGAATTGACTTGTTGCAGGCAGCAATAGCTTCGCTTCTTTATATATGTATTCTACTCGTGGTTTTCTCCGACATGACTGAAAATGACACATAAAATTTGTATTTGTATAATATAAAATTCTAAAAATTCAATATTAGTATATACAAATTAGGGATATCATAACAAGATAAATTAAATAACCTGAATAATTTACTTTTTTATTTTATCTTTTTATGTGAGTAAATCTTATGATCCATACAAAAGGTATCGTGTATAAAGCTGGTATCCCTATTTTACTTACCAGTTGCATTGATGGTGCAACGCGAGATCGCACTAGATTTAATGGATTTAACTGGGCATGGTCTGCCTTTTCTTCCTCACAAAAGGCACGCACCTTCAACACAATCTCTTTTGCACTGCTTTTAAAAGGCTTTGGCATGAATAATTCGAAAAATATTAATTAATAACACAAATACGAGCGCAATACTTCAATCAAACTATGACAGTCTAACAACAAAAGATTGACAAACAATTGTGCCAACTTATCGGCATTTAGCGATCAGACGTATAGACATGGCGATAGCTACGCGAAGGTTACTTTGTCTACCAATTGAACTTCGCCATCATTTGAGCTATGATGATTGTCGTTGCGATGCGTGATATCGAAGGAATATGTCAAATCCATACATTTTTGTACTTTTCGACCATCGCTTTCGCTAATCAAATGTTACTTTGTCTAGAGCCCCAGATCATGTTATTGAATAGAATAGAATAGAAAGAAAAATCTTTATTTGTGTGACAAAAATTAAATACTAAACATTACGCTTATAGCAAAATATGGAGACAGAATAAAAAAAACACCACAAAAAGGTCACCGGCTCAGCTTATTTAATAGGCATAGCGTTTTCCATCGTTACTACCATGATATATTATTACTAAATAAACCTCACAAACAAATAAAACTAAACCAATATCTCACTTAGCCATAAAGAATACATTATAATAATTTGAGATTACACAGGACAATAAAAACTCGGTCCAAACTTCACTTCAAAGTTACCTGCAACAGATAATTAAGTTTAAAAGTACTTAAAGTTTCAAGATTGCTCTAAAATAATTAAGTTCATACTTGGCTGAGTTTTTAACCTTTTAGTGAGCTCGAGTATATTTAATTTGATACTTAGTAGTAAATTTGAAGAAGTTTTACGTTTGGATGATTAAAATTGTATTAGGAGAAATGAAATACTATGTTGAGCGGTTTTTTGGCACGTACCTACAATAAACGTAGGACAATCAATCTTATCTAACTCAGCGTGTTTATTGAAAACCACATGGCACAAGTCAATTTATGGAGATAAAACCTTTGCTGATGATAGTAAAAACTAAAAAGATAGCTTCCGGTCAATTCATAATTATGTAAGCGTGAGTGTTTCATTCGTACATTTTTCGCCGGCTATCAGTTAATCTGGCTTAAATGTATTGTAAATTACGGCAATGCCAATGTCTTAGCATCCACCATAAACACCTCACAGGACTTCGTTTTTAAATTATTTCAGTTACATATATCTTTGTTTTAACAAAGAAAATTACAATGATCTAACCAAAAAAACCTAGTATTTACAATTGAAACAATTGAGCTAACTGCAGACTGTTGCGAACAAACTACAGGTAGCTCAACTGTACCATACCAGACACCGCCTACTATTGGAGAACAGTACCGCGAATTCCGCAAAACCCACAAGATTCTCTAAATAATTCGACTAGTATATTATCAAAGGCTCATTAAATATCTCCACATTATTTTCCCATCTTCACCTAAAAGCCAGCCTATACCGCGTGCCAAGCACATAGTCAACTGTAAACTGAAGCGCTACGTTTCAGAATCCCTTGAATAATCAAATAGATACTTCGTTCCAATGAAATGAGGGTAATTTATCAGTGTTAAGTACGATGTTCTTGTATATTTAGTCAAACAGCCCTTGCTTACGAAGGGTTGACCCTTCTACTACCTTGTATGAAGGTATTAGATCTAACCCTTTCATTCGCTGAGTAGCGACTTTATGCCCTATTTCGGCGAAATAGTTTCGGGCTAAAATATATTTACCTAGGAAACTTTGATTTAAAGAACGAACCACATGGAAGACAGGTGAATAACGACGAATTGAAAGAGATGGTGGAAGCCTTTCCGAGCCAAAGTATCTATAAATAAGCGGCATGGTTTAACGTTACAATAATTAATAATTAATTAATACATTTGTGTCAAATAATTAAATAACAAAATATCAAAGCTAAGTGCCTGAATGTGACTAATCTGCAGTAAGAAACGCGTGTTGAACCTTTGTTGCCTGTTGAATCGATAAAGAAATGAAGGAATATTGGATCGAATTGTGACATGTGATGAAAAGCGGATTTATTACGATAATCGTAAGCGAAAATTGAAATGGCTGACCCCAAGTCAAACGCCAAAAAGGTAATTGTAACTGTTTGGTGATCTCAGCATGTTGTTATTCACTATAGATTTCTCCGATCTGGTCAAGCAATAACGGCAGATGTCTGTGCTGAAATCCGATCAATGATAGCAAAACTAGCAATGAAACAGCACCGATTCATGAATCGATCTTCACAATTATTGCTCCATGATAACGCGAGACCACATACAGCACAAGAAAACGTTTTAACTCTACAGGAACTGCAATTAGAAACCATTCGTCACCCTCTTTTTACTATAAAAACTATCGTAGTTTGATGAATTCATTATGAATGTAAGCGGGTTAACTACGAACCTATTATATGTTGTAAGAACACCAACGTTTCATCCCTTAACGAGGGACTTCATCAGGGTGAGTGCGTGCAATTTTTTTCGTCATTTAGACAATTTTCTATGTGATAAAGAGTTTTCTTCCCAGGAGGCTGTACAAAATGCTTTCACACAGTTTTTCAAATCTAGATCACCAACTAAAATTCTATCGCAAATGCATAAATGACCTTCCTTTGAGATGTTAGCAAGGATATACAATAATGATGGTCATTATTTTTATTAAATATGTTAAATTTAAAAAAAAACTAATTTCGATTTAAGTACAAATCTGCAATTTCATACGTTAAACCCTAATACTACGCTAAACGATGGCTCAAACAAGATAAATGCTCTTACTTAGTCGAATATGTTGTTATGATCGAATTAAGTTCCGTGATAAATAAAATAAATAATGGCGGACAATCCACACAGTGCCGTGTGGTGCCGGCATAGAATTTCACCACCCCAACTCTTCCCGTGGGTGTCGTAAGAGGCGACTAAGGGAAACACACCGGGGGGCGGGCAGCAGCGCCTTCTGCAGAACAACTACACCGAACTGCGATCCCCAACCCGCATGCCCAGCGTGGGGATTATGGGCAATAACCCCCACATAATGATGCCATCTATGGCGCTCATTAGGGGAGGCCTATGTCCAGCAGTGGACTATTATAGGCTGGTGATGTTGTGTTGATGTTGAATCCACACAGCATCATCTAGCCCCAAGCTCAGCAGAGCTTGTGTTGTGGGTACTAGATGACTGAGGTGGAGGAGGGTGATAGATAAAAGGTATTTATACTGACGACCACTGTGGCACGGTGGGCGAAGGTCCGCCTGCGACGCAGGAGGTTGCGGGTTCGATTCCCGCCTCGGGACAAATATTTGTACGATCTGCAGATATTTGTTCAGGGGTTCTGGTCGTTTTCTATGTATAATATAAATTATCTATCTATTTAATAATAATGTTGTATTATGTATATCAGTCATCTAGTACCCATAAAACAAGCTCTGCTTAGCTTGGGGCTATGATGCTGTGTGGATTGTCCAGCATTATTTATTTATTTATTTATTATTTGTTAAGCGCACCACTCACCACAACATTTCCCTTTAATAAGTTTCACTAACACGGTTTATAAAACTAGTTTCGCTTTTTATTATTTTTGTAATCAAACGTGAATTATGTAGCTAAATGAAATATGAAAAAATACCAAACATGGCCTACTTAAGAAACTAGCTGTGCCGTATTCAACATTTATAGGTTAATATTTTAGGGTGACATTTATCCATTTTACTAAACCTCATCTTACTAATCGTCTATTCTGATGGAGAAGAAACGAAACTATTCTTAAATCTTTCTCGTTGTGAGATAGATGTGGTTGTGGGATACTTTATTTTGCGCTAGGTACGAAGAGGTCAACGACAGTGAGAAATACAGTCGTAAAATATTTTGCGATCTGTCGGCCAAGGCCAGCCGTGGACAGGGCAGGTATTTTTTTTATTGAATAACATGTAATAATGGTATTATGGATAAATCTGTATTTCTGTATGTATTTCTGGTAGTAAATGACAGTTATACGGACTGATTCATGATTTATTGCTGTTACAATTTTATAGCCAGTTATCAGCTGTAAAAAAATTATTGCAACCCGTTATACAAAAGATTTATATTCTTCCATTTATCTTATACGAAAAACAATTAGGTTACTTTTACAAAAAATAATGTGAAAATTACCACAGTTTTTACATGGTAGTTAACTCCTTTTACGACGACGATGCCCTAAATCCGTCCTCCACCCTACAAACATTTCGCTTACGCCACTCGTTGAAAGGATCCATCTCTGAATGGGTTGCATTACCTTCGTCTCCTCTCGGCCGAGGATTGCTGACGCTTTTAGTATGCATGTTTGTTTGCTCGTCTGCTGTGATACGTCGCTGTTTTTTTGAATAAAGGGTACCTAATTTTGGAGGGTACTATGAGGAAATGGCGTTGCTTTTACGTTTTTTCAAGGACTTTTTGTACGTAGATTTTCAATTATCTATATGATCAGTGATCTATGTGTATGAATAGATATAGTATAGTATAGTATAGTGATATACATCATCATCACATCATCACCAGCCTATAAAAGTCCACTGCTGGACATAGGCCTCCCCTAATGAGCGCCATAGATGGTATCATAGTCATCATCATCATCATCATCATCACCAGCCTATAATAGTCCACTGCTGGACATAGGCCTCCCCTAATGAGCGCCATAGATGGCATTATCATTTGGGGGTTAATGCCCATAATCCCCACGCTGGGCATGCGGGTTGGGGATCGCAGTTCGTTGGAGTTGTTCTGCAGAGGGTGCTGCTGCCCGCCCCCCGGTGTGTTTCCCTTAGTCGCCTCTTACGACACCCACGGGAAGAGATGGGGTGGTGAAATTCTATGCCGGCACCACACGGCCCATAGTGATATATGGGCCGTGTGGTGCCGGTACGGTATCATAGTGATATATGGCAAATAGTGATACATGTTAGAGGTATTTGTAGGATTTGACACAATGCTGAATGTGAGTGTGATTAACAAAGGTTATGTTAATCACACTCACACTTAAATGACAATATAATTTCGTAACCGTAAGCATTGTAAGACTGACTAGGAGATTTTTCTTCAAGCCCTTTAAAATCTAGGTAGGATGATATCAAAAATCAAAACCAAAGTGCTTTATTTCCATAAGACCTTACATGACTCTTGGACACGTCACAAAATACAAATTACTTAAATAATACTATGAAATAAAGTGATCACTTAGATTATTTGTTCATTCAGTATTTTTATGGTACGAGTAAAGTAAAGAAGCGAACAAGAAAACTTTACTTTGTTAGTTTTTCAGTTGGAACAAAACTCATCCCAAACCTTTATAACATTCATGTAATCTAATATTTTATAGTAAGCCATTTTTAAATTAACATATTTTACAATTTGTTTGATTTCTTGATCGATAATTTTTGCAACTCACTTGAAGTTTTGTTGTAGAAGCGTATACATTGCCCTTTAAAATATACATTAATCTTCTTCGTGTAGCTTTGTCATAAGCACAGGAAGTTTATTCTTATTTCTAGTGTTCAAGTGGTTTAAACTATGTCTAGTTTTAGGTACCCGATTTATATTTTTATATTATTAAAGATTGCACGAACAACCCTCTTCTGCAGCACAAATACGGAGTTACTATAAAAAAAACAATCCTGAGTTACGCGGTGCGGTTATGGTAGGAAATTCTCTAGCTATACTGATAGATTTAATAAATTTAACTTATCATCCTTGGATCATCAGCGTAAGTTACATGACCATACACTTATACAAAATCTTACACTCCTTTATCGATTCCCCGAACCTATTTTTCTTTCTTTGCACAATAAAAGCACTAACCCCAAGATCCAGGGCTCCTTTCCTGAATACTTTCGCCCTACAGGTATATTTTATACCGCGTTTTACAATCACGTGGTCAGAATGTGTCGCATTTTCAATGACTAACTAGTTAATCACTATGAAACCTTAGGTATCTTCGTCAGTAGGTAGGTAGTCTTCCTAAATTTAAAAAAAAGTTCTATCGGCTCTGATAGCAAAGTGTGATAAAGAATTAGTTTCAAAATAATGTAAGTGTTAATTTAGGTTTCGTAGGTACGTTATATTTTTTTTTATTGTTTGGTATTTTCTTTTCAACCAGTTGTAATAGTTAATTATTCTTATTATTTTCTATTTAATTTTGACTCTACTCCTGACTTCTGCAGTATTGAATAATATATCTTTATTTGTTGTTTTAAATTATTTTACTGAACTTATCACAGTCATACTTCTTATCCTATTCATATTTATTCTTATTCATAATGATCTTACTGCTCTATATTTATATTATGTCGTGCATGCATTTATAAGAATCAATCTATATCTATACTTAATATTATAAAGAGGAAAGATTTGATTGTTTGTTTGTTTGTTTGAATTGAATAGGCTCCGAAACTACTGGACCGATTTGAAAAATTCTTTCACCCTTAGAATCCTAAATTTTCGGTGATGAACATAGGCTATATAATATTTTAAAAAAAGTTAGGGATCCGCATGAAAAATTCAATAATTGAACCGTGCGCTGTATATTCAACCTCTTTTTCTATTATGGCCCGTCAGAATAGAAAAAGAGGTTGAATATATAACGCACTGTGCTTGCTTTTTCTCTACGGCCAGTGTCAGTCATGGAGTGTCGAGTCAATGTCAAAATACCCAATGATGTTAAAAAAAGTAAGGGATCCGTATGAAAACTGTGAAACCCATCGTGGTTGTGTGTATAATTTCTGAAATTTTTGTTTAATACCCGTGCGAAGCCGGGGCGAACCGCTAGTGTAGTATAAGAGTCTTAGTTATAGTTCCCACAAAAATATCATGACGTTATGATTATTTTCTGTTTTGTCTATATCTTTACTAATATTAGGTCCTTACATATGAAATTGGCGTTTTGTATGGGAGGAACAAAAAGTCGAATATTTTTTAATATAATATATTTAATTAATCAAAGTATGAACCATTATTTTCTATGCACTTTTGCCATCTTATAGGTAGTTCATTGATCCCTTTACTAAAAAAACCAGTCGGACGGGAATCAATAAAATCTTTGAAGGCGATTTGGACTGCCCCATCGGAGTTGAATTTTTTCCCTTGCAAGAAGTTATCCAAATTTCGAAAAAAATGGTAATCTGTTGGAGCAAGGTCCGGGGAGTACGGAGGATGTCTTAGACTTTCCAATTGAAGCTCTTCTAATTTAGTAGCCGTCTGTTGCGCAGTGTGTGGTCTAGCGTTGTCGTGAAGCAGCAGTGGCGTGGAGCGATTGACCAGCCTAGGTTGTTTAGCCGCTAGCTTTTCCATCATGGTTTGCAATTGCTGACAATAGACATCAGCCGTAATAGTCTGGCCAGATTTGAGAAAACTGTAATGAACAATACCGGCACTAGTCCACCAAACGCTTACAAGTAACTTTTTTGGGGTTAATTTTCGCTTGGGGCAGGATTTGGCTGGCTGGCCAGGATCCAACCATTGCGCTGAGCGCTTCCGATTATCGTAAAGAACCCATTTTTCATCACAGGTAATGATTCGGTTTAAAATACCTTCATTATTGTGCCGGTTTAGTAATGTAACGCAGCAGTCGACGCGCGTTTGCCAGTTTGCTTCAGTCAATTCGTGAGGTACCCACCTTTCAAGCTTTTTAATCTTCCCAATTTGCTTCAAGTGAATTAAAACAGTTTTATCACTAACACCGCAGCCTGCAGCTAACTCGGACGTGGTTTGCGATGGATCCGCTTCCAAAGAGGAGAAATTTGTGATTAAAGTGGCCAGTACGAAAAACGCCAATTTCATATGTAAGGACCTAATATTATGAAAAGGAAAGATTTGATTGATTGTTTGTTTGAATTGAATAGGATCCGAAACTATTGGACCGATATTAAAATTCTTTCACTATTAGAATCCTAAATTTTTCCTTGATGAACACAGGCTACATAATATTTTCAAAAAAGTTAGGCATGAAAAATTCTTTTTTTTTTTTAATACCCATGCGAAGCCGGGGCGGATCGCTATTAAACTATATGAGCCAACTCAATGTCTAGAGCATGAATAGGTGAAATGATAAAATTCCTAAAATCCTGGGCCCGTAATAAAGACCCTACCTTTATACCCTTTTTACTTTGGGTCAATATGTCTAAAAAGGTTTTGCTTTTGCTTTTTTTAGGGTCAAACTTAACAACGATCTTGGGAATATTATCGTAGTTTTCAAGTCATAATAAAAGTTTTCGATGGTGATGGTTTAGTTGGGGCTTTTTGTTTAGGTTTATCGACGCTAATACACAAACCACAAGTACCTTCTCCATAGTTTCTGAATGGTAATAGCACACCACCCCAGGGTGAACCACTGCCGTGATGATGCAAATCTATTATAGACAGAATCAGCATTGTCCTCACTTGCAAGGACAATAGACAAGCGCGTGTTAGCTCAATTATAGTTTACGATCTAAGGCATTGTCTAGATGCCGCGCCGGCGGGCATTTCAGCTAATAAAGGTTAATTATGACGTAATTGACAGAATTACTAATGGAGTACCTATGTAGTGCACCTAAATTATTATTTATTACTTAAATGCTTGAGACAGGACTAGCAACATAATTGTTTTTTCACTACTTTACGCTAGCTTAGCTTAACCATTTATGGCTTTTGTTTACAGACGTAACACTACATCGTCAATGAAGCCGGGAGAGAGCTGACGGTGCCACAGAATAAACAACATTAAAATACAACAGTATATTTTTCTAAGAGATTCTAAACCATCCTACTAAATAAATGAATAAAATAAATAAATAATGCCGGACAGTCCACACAGCACCATCTAGTCCAAGGTAAGGATAGCTTGTGTTATGGGTACTAGATGATTTATATACCTAATACAACATATACCTAATACAAGAGGACGACTGTCTTCTACAGGCCGATAAATTCGGACAAAAATAAAAATGATATTATAGTTTTAGCTCCCGGCTTAAATTCTACGCTCTATTGATACACTTTTTAATCAAGAGAAGTGAATAGATTTCAAGTCACAAAACAACAAAATACATACGTTGCTACCTTTCCCATCAACATTCGATACATAGCAAAAGCTGTAAATGAGTTCAGCAGATCTGAAGGCGCGCTGAGGCAGGCGGTTAGCGGGGTGGTAACGATGTCCGCTGCACTTGAGTGAAGCGGTGAGCCTTGTTGGCTTCTCATCGATTATAATAACACTGGATCAGTTTCTACAAGTAATGAGCTATTTACATTATTTTTTATTTTATAAAAATAAATAATGCCGGAAAATCCACGCAGCATCATCTAGCCCCAAGCTAAGCAGAGCTTGTGTTATGGGTACTAGATGACTGATAAACATAATACAATATTATTACATATATTTATAGATATATATGACCAGAACACCCTGAACATATCTGCAGATCGTTTAAATATTTGTTCCGAGGCGGGAATCGAAACCGCAACCTCCTGCGTCGCAGGCGGATCTTCGCCCACTGCGCCACAGAAATCGATTTTTCTTTACATCGACGCGTCGGTCGTCTCATATCAGAAAGGAACGATATTCATCACCCGTCCACAGATTTGAATTGCGGAGTCATAGTGAGCCTTGGCTTCCAACACAAAGGTTGTCTAATATGCCGTCACAAAGGACGTTTGCTAGGATGCCGGACAAAACGTTACATCAGCTACCGTGAATGTACCGACCCGTTCCCACGCAGGCCAAACCATCGCAAACGAGGCCTAATTATAAACTTGGGATGTCTAGATGAGTGTGGACTCGCTATGAACCGAAGAGTTTCAGTCAGCGTGCGGTCGGACCATTATGTATTGCTTGCATAACTAGTCGCCCTGCGATATAAGGAATCCGTTTCTATGCAATGCGTTTGGGGAACACGGTGCGTCTAATTCTATGGTCTCGTTTGTCCTACCTTTTTACCAAATAAAGCAGTACAAATATTTTAGGGAGGTGCGTTGGTTTTTCTTTTTTGATTTAATGAAAAATCTTAATTCCCGTTGATCAACATATTTTTTTCTAAAATTACAAAAACGACTCCTATTTTACAGCAGTCAAGGCATTAAACCGTTCTCGCGCCATCAATAATAGCGGATAATCTCCCACATGAAACCTTTTCTGTGGAAGCGCGCTCGTGAAAAACTAGCCATTCCAATGAACGACGTGGAATACCTTGTTATTCAAAGCCGTAGTAATTTCCTGCCTGTCAGACGCAGCTCGTATACTCGTATTTTTAACTGCGGTATCAAAATATAAATTCATCGGAGGAAAATAATAATACTCGTATAAATGTATCGGGCGCAGCGCATCAGCATTGTCATACAACGAGGCAATGCAGCCAGCATTTTGGGGACCCTTCCCACTGGTATTGATATGGATTAGTTAAGCTACCGGTAGATTGTTTGCAACAGCCTGCAGTAAGCTCAATAGTTTTAACTGTTTGGTTCAGCTTTAAAAAAATATTTGAAGGCCTACTTACTTTCTGTATAAATGTACAAAATTAACTGTAGCTACGAAATGACCCACTGTCTACGTCGAAATCCCTAAATACCTAGATACCTGAGTACATTCGCACGCTTGAAACGGCACCAAAGATCATTTATCCATCTTCCACTTCAAGCTATCAGATATATTAATATTAATATTAAAAAATAAGAGCGAATTCGACTTTCGTGGTGCATTGTTGGCCACATCATTATTTACACTAAGATAAAATTGTTTTCATGATTGAAAAAAAAAATAACTAGGAAGTTATCAGTTACAGTAGTACCTAATGAAAATAAATTGTTCCCTTCCCTTTATTAACTTTAAAGGGGACTCACCTTTTAATAAAAAAAAAACCCTTAAAAAATCAAATTTTAAAATATTTAGTTTAACCCATTTATATTTTTACGATGCCATAAAAATATAGAAGTTCCCATTTCTGTTACGTTTCCCGCGTATAACTTTTTATATTTTTTGTTTTACAACTAAAAACTTTACAATTGCTGAGTTTGAAATTTATTTTTAAGACGTAAAGGAAAAATTTAAATTATTTTTAGTAGTGGTA
The DNA here is from genome assembly GCA_963931895.1 of Eupithecia pulchellata. NCBI lineage: Eukaryota > Metazoa > Arthropoda > Insecta > Lepidoptera > Geometridae > Eupithecia > Eupithecia pulchellata. The sequence continues at coordinate 1,110,516 of OZ007532.1, forward strand.
ACCCAGTGCTTGTTCTAGAACGAAATTGATAACTCAATTTCACCAAAAACTAAAGTTTTAAAAGGCAAAACCTGAAAATTTATTTAAGTGTATGTACGACTTGTTCGTACTCCATTAAGGCAAGATTTTTGGTTTTTAATGCAAGGAAATATAAAATGTTCTGCCATTAGTAAAACATGTGTTCTTGCCTTGAATACTAGGGCATTCATTCAGGGTTAGTAATCTATTTCTACACCAAATAGGTTAGTTAACATGTTCGCTGAGTCATACTTATGGTGAACATTTAAATCAGTTTGCCTTTAGGCTTGCGTACGTGCAATGAAATCTCAAACCATTTGCAAACGTTGTTATTAACTTTGCTTTACTTTACATCATTTTTCCAATTTCAAGTACAAAGAACCCAGCGATAGACTATCATAATTTGTAAGTTAAAAGTCTTAAATAATAGTTTTGATTTACGGAACCCTCCAACTTTCTTTCACAGATCTGCACTCTTTGTTATGATCAAAGTGAATCCACAACCAAATGAACTTGATCGGCCTAAATAGCGCAGAACCGGATGTTTCAATACTCACTCTAATTCCGCCATAAACAGAGCTGTTAAATGTAAGGTATTTGAGTATTTAGAAATTTCGAAAATTTCTTAATACTCGAAAGGTTAAAGTAAATCGTAATCATAAAGAGTTTCTGACGTTACGCTAGAGAAGAACTACGTAATTGAGCATAACATTATTTACTCTGTGACATGAATTATGTCACGAAGGTATAAAGGTTAAAACGCAATAAGTATTATTACGTAAAAGCCTTTATATTCTTGTGAAAGGGTTTTTAGGGTTTCGTCCCCAACGAATGATCTAGGGATGTTTTTAGTTCTTTACACAATCCATCTACAGTTTTAAATAGTTATCAAAGAAACATAAAACTACATTTTGGTTCTGGACATTACGAGACCAGATTCAAAAGGCCTGTACCGGCAGTGGATTGACAGACTAACTGGAAGGCTAAGCCTATTCGCTCTGTGTTCTGTTCACCGTACGCAGTATACATAGGCCGTGTACTAACTACGTATAATGCGCAGCCCACGCGCCGCCAGCACCCCTCGTGTATCTGTGGCCGGCGCCGCGCAGCCCGCAGCCAGCTCGTGTCCGGAGTTGTTGTCTCAGTGGGACGACGACTCACTGAGACAATAACTCCGCAGGAACTAAAGTCATTTGCTTTACTCCAGTTACAAGACTGTTTTTATTGTGTATTTGAGAGATATATGTGTCTAGATAAAGTTATACGTAATAATATTTTATAAGACTGATCAAGAGTAACCTTATTTAAATGCTCCGTGAATATAATTAAAGTACGTGACAAATTAACCCACAGCCATTAAAAACCTAGCTAGAAACCAAGCTAGAACTATTCCGAGCAAACAGATAAAAGTTCCCGAAACTTTGCAACAACCTCACCCGAACGTGTTTGCTGACCGCAAACTAAGCGGCGAAAGATATAATAGCGTCATTATTACAAGAGGGAGAACACACAGCGGCCGTGACGTCAGAGATTTAGTGCATTATGACGTCGCTCGGCAAACGTAGTGTAGGACACCCTGCGGCTAGGTGCGATGATTACCTGCGAAAGATTTCTGGCAGATGCTGGATGTTGCAAGAGAAAAGAACATTTTCTATATTTTATTACTATTAGTTTGAGTCGTGCTATAAGCTGACCAATGGCCAAAATAATGTGGGCTGAAAAATTTAATTGATGGAAGATTTCCAAATAGTGATTCAAAATACCAATATGATTTGTTACAATTTCCGAAATTCTCTTTATAATTTTCGCAGAGGTATTACCGCAGGTATAAGATGAATAATCCAAATAATTGGGCTAGAATACTTCAATCAGAACATGCCACAAAATTAATAAAGTACTTCCTTGTGTACTTTATTAATTTTGTGGATGTTGCCCTAATAGAAAGTTTGATAAACTTAGTCTAAGCACAGCTTTTAAGGAAACAGCTAATACGTTTATTTTTTGCAAGATTAGTGCGCTGCATTATCTATTGAAAACAAACGATAACTCTATTACACTATCAGTACAGTACGTATGAACGTACGTGTTAAGCAGCTTTTTTAGTGTCCCGCTGATTTAGGGTCTGAAATGTACTGTATTGTTGCTAGACCTAAAGTACCTATTTTGTTATATAACATTATTTCATACATATTTGGAATATAATATAAAGAAAATCATTCCGCATCACAGGTAGGTTCAATAAATGAAATATGTCGGATGGGACATTTTTGATCTCTGACGAAATCTCTAAATAAGTTAATACAAAAAGGAGCATAGGTACAGGCAACACTAATATTATTTAAAAAAATATTGTAAATACTACAATTGGATGCAGTTATGCATAGTTAGTCCAAGCGCCATTTTCAGTTTTTTGAGAAATGACATAAACGCGTTTTTATTTGCAGAAGATTTGTATCTGTATTGTCTGAAAGTAAATCTATGTCCATCGAAACTTCTATTTCTAATTTAACATTCTACATAAAAAAAATATAAAATAAGTATATATTTTGGAAGATATAGCTAAAAATGCACTTGGACTCTCGAAAAATATGATGTTTTCATTTTACAAAATGAGTCCAAGCGACATTTATGTCGTTTGGACTCCTGATGCGTAATTCAATTCGAACGAATAGATTGTTGATAGCACGTGTAAATAGAAAAAACCTAGGATACCCATTATTTACTCAGCATTTAAAACGAGGGGATGATATAGAGGATTTTGAAATATAAATAAAAACTATACAAATGGCACAAGCAATATATTATGTAATGTCTAAAAAAAATGTAATGTATCAATCAGCTTTCTTAAACAGACGGACAGATACCAACCTCAAAACATGTCGAATAAGATGGACTATTATACAAAATCTACTCTTCTTCGACATGTTCTGGATCAAAATCTAAATGACCATTAAACCCTTCAATATCATTATCAATCGTGCCGTCTGAAATTAAATTTCTGTAAAATGACATCGCATCGTTGGGGATGTATGGGAACAGTGATTTTAAATCTTTTAGTTTTTTTTCTGAAACAGGCTTTCCATTAGGCCAAAGCGGTATAACCAAGTCTTTAAAACATGTTTGTCCTTTTTTACCTTTTTTCCTTTCTACATAAATTTTTACACTTTCTTCCTCTTCATCTACAGTTGTCTTGAAATTTATTTTAAATGGATGATCTTTTGTTACTTTTATTTGCCTTATTTTCAACCAATTGACCTTCTCGCCCATGTTATCTATTTTTCTATTGACAATAGCTTCATCCATTTTTTCAGTGTTAATAAAATCCGTTTTCTCCATTTTTACGGCGCGACGGGAAGAGGAATGAATCAGTAGTTAACTTCAATTATTGTTATGCATCAGTAGTCTATGCGACAAATGTGTGATATTATTGGTTTGCGTTAGGAATCAAACTAATGTTTATTGTTTTGCAAAACTAGTCCAAGTAACAAAATACTGTCGCGTGGACTACTGATGCATAACACTACGTCGTTTGGGCTTGTAATGTATAAATGGAAATGTGTTTATCTATTACGTAATTTGGTTATTAGTGTTAAATTGGTTTATGGGCTAGTTTTGCGTATCAAAATATATCGTTTGCTTTAGAAGGCGCTTGGACTGGGTATCAAAAAATACCACTTAGAGTGAAGCTAGCTGCAAGAGTGTTTTTCCTATGGCTAAATTATGCCCTAGTTATTACTAAAATGCAAAAAAATCCAAAAATGAAATTTGGCGCTTGGACTAATTATGCATAACTGTATCCAATTTACTTACGCTGACGTTTAACTGGGTGAATTAATTATATTAAGGAATACAAGATAACTAAGCATTAAATTTTATAGAACAGAATTGTTTACTTCTCAATTTCATTGGATAAATAACAATAAACTTGGGGATTCCTTTACAAAATCAGCCCGATTACCAATTCTGCTCTACTTTTGTTTATTTAAAAAATAATAAATTTAGTTCAACTGCCGCGCCAACCAACTGTCGCCGTCTGAATACATAACACAATTTGGCGATTACAACCACGCGATTACAAATCGCGCGTTTCCCGCGTGTTTGAACGAGCTTATAATGATAAGATAACAGTATATCATGCCTTATATTAATTTCTAGTGTTTTTCCGCAGAAGTTTCTTTAACTCTATCATCATCAAACCACCTGTAAACAGAAATCTAGACACTAATATTTCGTTCAAACCAAGATTACCTATTCACGACATTCATTAAATACCATTTAATTCTAAAACCTTTCCCCTCCATTTAGGGTTCATTTTAGCAGACCACGAAACATGGAAGGTGTCATCCTTATAAGCTCGTGCAGTCGAGTGTGAAGACAATATAATTCCCCCTATGTCGTGTGTTCTGGTTTTCATGGATTAGCACGGGCCGAAGGAAGCTGGAGGAATAACAAGCTAATTTAAACTTTGAATCTTTAGAGGTAAGATTGAGTTTCAAATGAAGCGTAGCGTTCCTTTTGATGTTGTACTAAACTATGAGGATGATTTAGTGTTGATCGAAAACTTTTATCTTTATCTTAGTATAATCGTTACGTGTATTTGTCTTTTCAGAATTTGTTTTAATTTTATGTTAACTAGAAGGTTGACTTGGGAAAAGTTTCTTAAAGTCTTCTCATAGTTTTATCCTGCAACTATAGATACCTATGACAAATAACCAGATGACAGGATACATTATTGTAACAATGGCCGACGATGAAAAGAGTGCATAAGACTAGACTTGTCACAAAATACTCATAACATCGAAAAACTACGTAAAACAAAGAAACGGTTCTGCAAGCGCATTCTGTAAACGTTCAAATTCGAACTCGAATTCACTCAAGTGGCTTACTAAATTAGTATTAAATAATAACTGTTCTTGTACTGTATTATTAAATAATAAATGTTCAAATTGAACTCAATTTGAACGCTAGTTTGTCAAATAAACAATTAAAATGCAATTATTTTGTAATTTTCTCTCTAAAATACACAAAAAAATATTAATCTCGACTTATATAAAAATTTTGAACGTACCACCCCATCTCTTCCCGTGGGTGTCGTAAGAGGCGACTAAGGGAAACACACCGGGGGGCGGGCAGCAGCGCCCTCTGCAGAACAACTCCACCGAACTGCGATCCCCAACCCGCATGTCCAGCGTGGGGATTATGGGCATTAACCCCCAAATGATAATGCCATCTATGGCGCTCATTAGGGGAGACCTATGTCCAGCAGTGGACTATTATAGGCTGGTGATGATGATGAACCCTAAATGACGTCATCTTGACGACGTCGTTTCAACATTACACAAAGCGGCGCCTGAACCCATTACCGGGGGGACGAACAGTGAGAAAGTTTAAATTCTCTTCGTTATAACGATAAAATCCATTTAAAATATTGATAGTACATTAGTGTCGAAGATAAATGAAATGTTGAAAAGAGAAATAACTCCAATAGCTACATGCTTACTAGCAAAAATCTTGATAATGCAACTTTAGCTGATATAATTGAAAAAACTTTATGTGTGCAATAAGTAGCAATATTAATAGAATTCACTTAAACATTATTTGTTTAAATTTTACATTCTTTTATGAACACAACTACATTCGTAACGAAAAATTTTATGTGAAATAAATTCAGCAAACCAACACACACTTATGAAAATTATTAAATTTTATTACAAGTCCTAGCGAAGCACTTGGGTTTACTGCGGCGGCGATACAATAACTCAATAACAGTATACCGTGAAAATATTCGCGTAAATAAACAAATTATGTAGACCGCAGCACGCTTGATACAGCTGGGACAATGTTAGGATCGCGTTCTACTACGAAAGTCATCGCTCTCTGGACCTTTATTCTCTACTAGCGGCCCGCCCCGGCTTCGCACGGGTATTAAACAAAAATTTCAGAAATTATACACACTAAAACGATGGGTTTCACAGTTTTCATACGGATCTTTACTTTTTTTAACAGCATTGGGGTTTTTGACATTGACTCGACATTCCAAAACTGACACTGGCCGTAGAGAAAAAGCAAGCACCGTGCGCTATACTATTCTGACGCGCCATAATAGAAAAAGAGGTTGAATATACAGCCCACGGTTCAATTATTGAATTTTTCATGCGGATCCCTAACTTTTTTGAAAATATTATACAGCCTATGTTCATCACGGAAAATTAAGGATTCTAATGGTGAAAGGATTTTTTAACTCGGTCCAGTAGCTTCGGAGCCTATTCATTTCAAACAAACAAACAAACAAACAAACAAACAAACAAACAAACAAATCAAATCTTTCCTCTTTATAATATTAGTATAGATATAGATGAAAAAGGAAATTCCTTGCCCAAACCGTGTGACGTCACAAAATATCGAGCCTGATACGGATATTTATCGTAACCGACATTGACATGATTTTACAGGAGGCGTTTTTTTTAATTTAAAATTTATGTGTAGCTTGTACATTTTTGAGATGAAAAATTATTCTATGTTATCGACTATGCTCTATCTGTTCATTATGTAATTATTCTAAAAATCGCCTAAATAATAGGAGATGTGTCGCTTACGATAAAAAATCAGTGCATGATTATTGTTCATTTTTCATTTTGTCGCTTACGTTATAAGGTTTTCGTGTTGGAATTTATCAATAAATCACAAATGAAAGGACTGAAATAAATGTATATAATATTGTTTAATCCGTAAAAAAGTTATGCTTACCTACATTAAAATTGTATTAGGGATTATGAAATTTCCGTTATGTATGAAAAAATTTAAACGAATTTTTTTCGTGTATTTTTTATTTGTATTAATCGAAGTAATCACCCATGCAATCAATGCATCTTTGCAAACGCTGTGGCAGTTTATTGATGCCCTTCTTAAAGAAATCAGCAGGACGGGAGGCAACAAATTTTTCAAAGGCATTTTGTACTGCCTCTCGGGTATTGAATTTTTTTCCCGCCGAGAAGTTATCCAAATTCTGGAAAAAGTAGTAGTCTGTAGGCGCAAGGTCTGGTGAGTAGAGCTTCCAACCCCAGTTCTTGCAACTTGGATACCGTCTGCTGTGCAGTATGAGGTCGCGCTTGTCGTGCAGGAGCAGTGGAGAGGAGCGATTGACCAACGCTGGTTAGAGATGTGCCAGCTTCTCCATCATTGTGTTCAGTTCTTCACAGTACACATCTGCAGTAATGCTCATCCCGTTTGGTAAGAAGCTGTGATGAATCATACCGGCGGCGCTAGACCACCAAACAGTGACCATCACTTTTCTAGGGGTGAGTTTTCGTTTAGGGCATTGTTTAGGTGCTGAACCAGGATCCAACCAACTTGCTGAGCGCTTGCGGTTATCAAACAGAATACATTTTTCATCGCAGGTAACAATGAGGTTCAAAATTCATTCATTTGTGTGTCTGTTGAGCAGTGCAAGGCATTTCTCGACGCGTACTTCGCGCTGGCGATCATTGAGTTCGTGGGGCACCCATTTGTCAAGCTTTTTTACCTTGTCAATTTGACGCAAATGTACCAATATTGTTTTGACATCTAACGTGAGGAGACGTGTAGCGCAGTCATAGTAGCTAGATGCAGTATCCGTGTACAGATCAGAAGATGAGAAATTAAAACGTCTTGGTCGTTCTTTATTGGGATCGTCCATGATTCGTCAGAGTCAGATCCGCTAAAGTCTTTGTCTGAATCGTCGACCGAACTACAATAGGTCGAATCTGAATCTGAGTACGAGACCAATTTGGGAAAGTCTTTGTTGGCTCCTTCTGCTTCCATGTTCGGTAACTGTTACTGAAAAAAATAGTCATGCTACAAACACCAACCACCATAAAATAAAGCAGCTACAGCCTAGCTAGCAGCAGATTATAAAAACATCAAAAATGATAATATTTCACTAAATTGAGACTCATGCTAAGGATAAAAAATAAGAGAATAATCCAATATCGAGCATCTGTAACTGATAAAATATAGTTTATTAGTCACCTGGGGGCTAGGTGCTGATTCGTGTGAATTTACCTATCATTATTAATTAGGTACACTTGATTCTATGTATTGTATACTTTAATTTTTCACTGAGTAACTGATTTATTAGATAATGTATTGTTTATACAATAAAAGCCTATCTGGTACTACCTATCTGGTAGTACATTTCACACATCATTATCTAGCCCCACAGTAAGCAGAGGTTGCCGTATGGGTACCATTATAGGTACATACCTACTACATAAACACCTAGACCCGGAAGCAATTCATGCTGGCCATACAATCATTTCAACCACGCGGGAATCGAACCCGCAACCTTCTTTGTCAAAGGTGGACCTTCGCCCTTCATGCCACACCGGTCGTACTTATTATCATAATTTAGGTAACAAAGGTATCTAGGTAGGAACCTTTAGTTAACAAACGTGGGAATAAAAATAAGAACTCCAGTTAAGCATTATTCAAACGTACGTTCAACAAACCAGTAGCAAAACGTGAGCAGATGCTATAGAGCAATTTTCATTCCCGAACAATGTAAAAAGTCACCACCATAATCTAGCTGCATTTTATTTTTGTAACCATGCTTAGGTATTCTAAGTAAGTTTTTAAATTAATGGCATGAATAAGTAAGTGATTGATCACATAGGTAAGTACTTTTAACAACTATCCATTATTAACTTTAGTTACCATAATCTCATAACAATCAGCATAGCAAGATAAAACTGTTAGAATGAAATAAAAAACCTGCAGTAGATAATAGTAGTAGTTACTTACATTTTTATCATAAGCTATCACTTTCTTAAAGTAATTCAATAAAGTATAGCTCCATTTTATAAACAACTAAGGATAAGAGAAACATCGAAACGCACATTCATAGAAAATTTAGCAACACAATTTTATCGTAACCGACAAAAGTCGCTTACGATACAACTGGTTACGATACTCTCTGTTGACAACATTTTCAAAAGTGTTACTTTTTGTCGCTTACGATAAAACAAACTTTTTGCTGCCATTTCTTTATTTATGCAGCTATCGACCTAGGTGTCTTTGCATTAGGATCTAAATTATTTTAACTTTATGTTAGGGTAAAAAAACGATTTCACGAATTTTGTCGCTTACGATAAATATCCGTATCAGGCTCGATATTCTAAATACGATTTTGTTCGTTTCCACGCTGTCTTGTCATATCTGTGAAACGCGTTGGAATTGGCGATAGTGAATAAAGGCCTTGGACTGTATTCATACGTATTCCTCACTGGTGCTGACAATGGTCACCTACGATGTGATTGTGATTTTTTCAGAGGACCAAAGGACTTTCAACATTTTCTGAGTTGTAGGACTCCCAATAGTGTAACGAAATTGGGAACTATTCATAGTAGACTCCATTAACTAAGCTATTTCCACGGCTGCTGGAGGAGGTGCTTTGAGCTACAAAAACCTAGGATAACCTAAACAAATACAATACATCGACGGGTTCCGGGCTATTTGTATTAAGCGACATTTTTGGAACTTTACAGGAGAGCAGTTTAAAGTGTCGATTTTTAGAAAAAAAAATATAACTTTAGCAAATCGCATTATTTAAAAAAAAAGAAGGATTTTATTGTTTTTATAACTTATTCCTCATAATCCGATTCATGTTTTTTTCTTATATTCCTATTTTTAACAAAGATAAATGTCGCTTAATACAAAATGACCCATATTTTACTTTTTTTTGTTCCAGGCTAAATGAATTAACCGCCTATGATTATTGTTTCTTATTCCAGGCTAAATGACTTAATCGCCTAGGTTTATTATTTCTTGTTCCAAGCTAAATGATTTAACCGCCTAAGTTTATTATTTCGTGTTCCAAGCTAAATGACTGAACCGCCTAGGCATGCATATAATGGCTCTAAGCTAAGTGCTTTATCCAAAGAGTAGGTCATATTTCAAACCTAAGCTAATTGATTGAAATATCATATCTTAAACTTATTAATTATGGCTAATTAGTTTATGCGACTGATTTTTTTTAAATAAATTGTTTGTAATCATACTTGAATAATGAAGTTTGCAGAAATTGGCGGTTAAAACATTGATAAATTAAAAGGTACATACATAGGGTATACCTACCTATCTTGTTAATACTTATGAAATGAGAAATAAAACACACATTACAAATTGTTCAAAGATAAGTTTTTTTATTATTATCACAATTGTTAATGACAATCACCTAGGAACAGCAGTAACTTCTTAGCTTACCAAGGTAACAACTAAAGTTTTTATTACAATTGTATAGGAATCAGAAGTTAAACTGTCTTTTTATTACATAGCCTAAAGTCTTATTACCTGAAATAATTATTTTAAGATTTTTTATGTTATTAAATTCTACTGGCAGGTATAATCTCGTAATATCCTTCCTACAATAATGAGATGGAAGTGCCGGCAATTGTTTTAAAAAATTGACAGCTGAGGCCTTGACTGTGTCAGATGTCTTATATTTTGGAATAACTCTTCCTCGTGATTCAGTTTTTGCTGATCCCATAGATGAATTTGAGAGAGTGTAGTAAACGTATCGCTGAGTAATATCCAGAGGTTTTAGCAAAAATTGTTGACATATAGGACGTCGACCCTCCCATCGTTAATAAGATATTTAAAAGTATTGAATTACTCTCTTTTGTTGTTTTTCTTTTAATTTCTTCTTTTGACGACGTTCCTACTAACCAATCTTTTTTCTTTCAGCGGACAAGGTCCAAAAATTATTTAATCTTTTCTTTCTTTCTTCACTAATCTCGGCACAATTATTCCCACATTTTTTTCCAGCGCAAGGGTTTTCATGTACTCTCTTTTCTTGAACGATTGATCCATCTTTTTTTGCATATTGCTGTCCTGATTTTTTCAATTGCTTATTTAGTTTTTTTTTGTTCTTTCTCTTTTTTCTTCTTTTTGATCTTTTCTTATTTTTCTTCTGTCTCTTCGTTGGATTACTAAGTTCGCTTTCGCTAGAAGATTCGTCACCAGTCTATTTCCACGACGAGGAATCCCATACGAAATCTTCCTGATCAGATAAAAAATCCAAATAACTTTTCATCATCACAGACTGTTTTCTTTTCTGTTTTTTAGATTGTGGTTCTTCATTGTCAGGAAAACTTGGTAAGTTATTATCTTGTGCATGTTCTTCTTCTAAAGACTTTCTTCTAATAATATTCATTATTATCTATTTCAGGAATAATTTCCATTGTGGAAGGTGTGAGATATTCCCTATTTTCTAAAAAAATATCTTTTTCTCTTTCTTTTTCTTGATTTGGTTCACTGTGTTAATATAATGTAATTTTTCTTCTTGTTGACAGCGCACTACTTCAGTTTTAAAAAGATTTTCTGTGTCTTCTTTATTTTGTGTCCTATCAATATTCAGATTTTCAGTATCAGTTGCAGTAAATTCTTGTCGGCAGTATACTTCCTCATTTCTTGAAAGATTTTCGGTGTCTTCTCTATTTTGTGTCCTATCGATTTTCAGTTTTTCGTTATCGGTTGCAGTAATTTCTTGTTGACAGTGCACTTTTTCAGTTTCCAAAAGATTCTCATTGTCTGTTTTTTTGCAGTCTTATCAATTAGCGGGTTTGCAATATCAAACACGTCAATTATTTCATCCTCTTTATCTTCTGTGTTCTAAAATGAGAATAAATTTGTTTGAAGTAGACCGTTATCTTAATATATATAAAGGAACAAGCGATTTTCTGGCGACAAAGCCGGGCCTAAACCGCTGAAGCTAGAAAGCTGAAATTTGGAAGGTAGGTTCCTTTTACAACACAAACACCCATTAAGAAGGGATTTTTGGAAATTCCACCCCTAAAGGGGAGAAGAGGGGGGGTGGAAGTTTTTTTGGTCCTTTTTCTAACTCTGTATCCGGTGGCCCTGGCCCGGGAAATTTACATGAAATACTAAACACACAAAAATATTGAACACGTGTTAAGTGATAGGGTAAAATGGGTTATTTAAGTTTGAGATTCGTAGTTTGGCACCATATAAATTAAAACACATGTTTCAGGATTTTCCAAAAATGTTACTATATAAGCATGAAAAGGAATTCGAATTATTGAGGTGAAATTTATCAACCATTGACGCTATTGACTTGAAATTTACAAACAAAACTAAACAAACAAAAATATCGAATACGTATTTTAGGATTTTTCTAAATAATCCTGAAAATAGGATAAAATGGGTTATTCAAGTTTGAGATTCGTAGTTTGGCTAAAGTCTACGCAAATGAAATTGCAAGCGGGTCAGCTAGCTAACTACGTAAGGTAAAAAATTCGAAATTTTATTATAATAAATGATAATTATAAACACAGAATAATTTTAACCATCAGGGTAGGAGAGGTTAATGTTCCCAATGTTTAGTATAACTCCGGTTGATTAAAGTTCCCTAAAATAAAATGTGTACCTATAATATTTTTTCAAACTACATAAAACGGGCTAAAGATGAAAAGTAAAATAAGGCTATATTTGAACTCAGGCTATATTGAAGCTAAGGCTATATTGAATCAACCGTATCATACGAAAAAAAATTCGGTAAATGGTATTTTTTTAAAGAAAACCGTAATAACGGGCTTATATACAGGATATTATAAGCGAGTTTCAGGAGTTTCTGACTCTTAAAATAGGGTATTAGCTGATTATCGTGAAAATTTTTTTAACCTAAAGACCACGCAAATGAAATTGCGAGCGGGTCAGCTAGTATTATATACAGTTATATAATAATAAGTATTAAGTAGTAAATTTTGATTTAATTCTTTATGTTCGTTTATAGGATAATGTAAAAAAACTGAGCCTTGTCTGAAAAAATAGAAAAAACATAACTATGTAGTAGGTACTTACATACCTCTTCTTCAAGTTCGAACTCAATTTGACAGACTTGTGAAGTGGTTTTTCCATTCATTTCTGTCCTTATATTTTTTTTAGTTCAGCTTTCGTTATTTTTAGGACCTGAAAACACAATCATTAAAATAGATACACATTAAAATTATTTTTAACATAGGTTTTTATATTTTTAAACTGTCTCAAACAAATAAAGTTAAATCAAAACTTTGAAACTCTCATGGAAATCGAACCAACTACCTTAGGATCTAGATCATACAACAGAACGTAAGTAAATTTACTCACCTCACCATCTTTTTTTGTCATTATCCGTTTAAGATAAACTGTTTGAAGTACTAGAACTTTACTTTTGTTATAACTGAAACGACACTGCAAATCAAATATTCAATAAGAAAAATAGGTTTAACCATAATCTTTAAATGTTTACTGTTGAAATCCTAAATGTTCATGCGACCGACATTATCATTTTCTACTGCAAGCTAAATGGTTGAAGTGACAACATCTAACATTTCATGTACAGAGCTAAATGTATGGACCGACACTGGGTTTGAATCTGACAAAGTATAATAGGCTAAATGTATTATACGACACTGAATAAGAATCTAACAAAGAGGCTAATTATATGAAGCGACACTGCATAAGAATTTAACACAGAAGCTAATTATATGAAGCGACATTTCTAAATATTTATAAGGTCAGGCTAAATGATTTAACGTACGTTACCTGTGAACTGTTGCTCCAGGAAAAAAAGTTTAAACGACTGACCTGGTATTTGGTGGTGAGCTTAAGTACACAGTTCCTAAATTTGACAATATTTTGTGTTGCTTCATACATTGCAGTCCAAAATGGGCCCCAAAAATGCGGTTGTATTAAGCGACAAAAAAGTGCTCCGATCGTCACCAAACCCAGCTCAAACGACGCAGAAAAATTTGCTGATTCCAAATATGTATAAAAGTCTATATCGCCCAGAGTGTCGCTTAATACAATTAGCCCGGAACCCGTCGACATAATTCTTTATTTTTTTTCAAGATCGCTATTTTATGTAACCTTTTAAGTTTTTGTGTTTGGAAAAAATAGATAGTGTGTTATTATGTTCATTGAAGATAGATGAATACTTATATGCGGCTCAGGCTAACTAATTAGTTTATGTTAGCTTGCACTAGCTGTCAAATCAGTGATCAGGAAATGTCTTTTGTACAATGCGCGTCACATATAAGTACCTACCCGCCCTATCTCAATGTATGTGGGACACAATAGTTGTTATTGTTGGGAATTTCAGACTTTGAGTATTATGGAAAGGCAGTTCGATCCTGAACGGAGGCCTGATAAATTTTTGCATGTGAAAAATTGTGACAATTTACAAGGGAATTAGAAGTAGTCGAAAATAGTTTGTAGACAAGGGGGGTACTTAATTCTAACGCGCACTGTACCTAATGATGAGTCTACTATCATACATCAGAGTGCATGCCTGTGTGAGTTTGCAAGTTGTTATCGACTAACAGGTTCTTTATTATTAATTGTAGTTACAAATATCTCAGCATCATCTAATTTATTTTTTGAATTAGCAGAAAAATATATTATAATTATACTAGATGTTTTGACACACGAGCTCTTTAATAAACCAGACATTTCCTGAAACAAGCCCTAACAATAACTCCCATCCTGAAAATATCTCCAAGCATAATGCTACGTACATTATGAAAACTAAATGCAAATACTCTGCCCATTTGTAATACATACAAAACACACACATTTTACATTTGAGCGACGGACAATCCTTTGTATGAGTAATAACTAACATAATACGTCAGAGAAACAAACATTTTAGCAAATAGGACTGGAATAGTGAATAATGTTTCAAATAATGTTCACCCACAGCAAAAATATGTTTCATATCTCATGTACATTTACGACAAACCCAGTGTAGTGTTTAACAATTAAGTCAACTCTACTACACGACCACCATAATGGATGCTTCATTAAAACAATAGCCACCCTCTTTCTGGCGTTCGGTCAAAAATAACTCAATAAGTGATAGTAGATAATAGTGTAATTATTGGTAAATATAATTGTTTCGAGCATACGCATCTTTTATAGAAACTTAGAAGTGTTCTTTAAACAATGTACCTACTGTACATTGTTTAAAGAACACTGCTAGAGATTTTTTCAAGAATAAAATCCTTAATATTTATCTAGTGCATCTCTGCGTCAGAATAAGCACAAATGTTGCAAACTTGTCCGGAAATCCGACAAATATTCCGGAAATTAGCTAATCCCGTAGAGAGGTAAGCTTTTGTAAGCTCATATTAATTTTCCAAGGGTTCTATTTTTGAACAAAAATTATCAGGACGCTCTGGGAAAGCGTTTAGAGGCTGAGACAGAGAAAAATTTAAGTGTATGTCGCACAAAATTTCGCAAATCAAACACATAGATAAGTACTAGCTGACCCGCTCGCAATTTCATTTGCGTGGTCTTTAGGGTAAAAATAATCTTCACGATATCAGCTTACCCTATTTTAAGAGTCAGAAATTCCTTAAACCCTCTTATAATATCTATAATATATGTAAAAGCACGTTAGATCGGTTTTCTTTAAAAAAATTACCATTTACCGTTTTTTTTCGTATGATACGGTTGATTTCAAATATAGCCATTTTTTTCTTTTCATCTTTAGCACATTGTATGTACACATTTTTTATTTTAGTGAGATTAAATCAATCGGAGTCATACTAAACATTAGGAACTTTAACCCATCAGGGTTAAAGTTACACTAACACCTAACCATCAGGTTAGGTGTTAGCGTGGGGATTATGGGCAATAACCCCCAAATAATGATGCCATTTATGGCGCTCATTAGGGGAGGCCTATGTCCAGCAGTGGACTATTATAGGCTGGTGATGATGATGATGATGATAATAAAATTTCGTATTTTTTACCTTACTTAGTTAGCTAGCTGACCCGCTCGCAATTTCATTTGCGTGGACTTTAGGGTAAAACTTCTTGACGAAATCAGCTAATACCCTATTTTAAGAGTCGGAAATTGAAACCCGCTTTTAATATCATGTATTATATTGAGATTATAATGAGTTTTTTTTTTAAATAATCATTTACTGTGTTTTTTATAGAGAATCTAATGACACGGTGGACATTCTACTTTAGCCCAATTTGTTTGTAAATTTTCTAATCCTATTTTATTTAAATATATCTACAGATTGGCTTTCTGAGATGGGATTGGATGGCAAAATCAGAAGCCATGCGGCTAACAGTCGTGAAAGGAGTCACGGACAAGTTAAAAAAAAATATTACGAATTTATATTTTATCGAGAAAAAAACACCATTGAATTAAAGTACTATAAATAAATTACCTGAATCTAAGTAGAGTGAGTATTCAAACAAAATTTTAAATAATAACCTTTTATTTGATTATCAATTATGCATTTCTTTTCAAAGAATGATCCTTATGAACTTACAAAAAACCTAAATAACTTCAAAACCTATTTTATGTTGAAAAACCATTAAACACATGTTCAATAAATTGATATTTTAAGTATTATCAGCAAGTTTCTAGGTAATTTCAACACTGGATAAAAAGTCACATAAAGTTAAAAAGTCCTTAAAAACTTCTTAATTTATGTATTATTGTCCTTATTAAAAGACTAAAAAAATGAAAACTTCGGAACTCTTGTTTTTATTCATTGTTTTTACAGTATATTTTTGAAACGAAAAGTCATTAATACCCTTACCTTTTGTATAGGTACTTATTGAGTAACTTTTATGAAAAGCTCTGAAATACGTGTTCCTTTTTTGTAAACTAAACAGTAAACTATACGCCATATTAAAAAGTTATTCAATACGGAGCCAAACTATAAATCTCAAACTTGAATAACCCGTTTCATCCCATTTTCAGGCATATTTTGAAAAATCCAGAAATAAGTATATATTTTTATTAATTTGGTTTCAAGCTGATTGGGAGAAAAGTTAAAAATTCCAAAAAATCTTAAGTGATTCGACTTCTTTTTATACTTTTAACGTAATTTTAATGAAAAATTCTGAATTACCTATTTTTATTTACTGTACTTGGTATTATGTATACCTATTTGAAATTTGATGTCCTTACCATCCTTCATTAAAAAGTTACAAACATTTCAATATGGAGCAAACTACAAATCACTCAAACTTAAATCACCTCTGTCAACACATTTTCAGGAATGTTTGGGAAAATCCTGAAATACATATTATAATTTTTTTTTGTTTTTTTTAGGACATGCAAAAGTAATTAGTACGCTATATTAAAATGATTTAGACATTTGAATAGGGAGCCAAACTACGAATCTCAAACTTGAATAACCGTTTTAATCCCATTTTCAGGATTATTTTGAAAAATCCTAAAATACGTATTCAATATTTTTGTTTGTGTAGTTTTCTCTGTAAATTTTAAGCCAATAGCGTCAATGGTTGATAAATTTCACCACAATAACCTCAATAGTTCGACTTCCTTTTCATACTTATATAGGGACATTTTTGAAAAATCCTGAAATACGTAGTTTGATTTATAGTTTCATCAGTACATACTGAAAGTTTCAAGTCATTAGTATGCTATATCAAAAAGTTATAGACATTTCAATATGGAGCCAAACTACGAATCTCAAACTTGAATGACCCATTTCACCCTATTTTCAGGAATATTTTGAAAAATGCTGAAACACGTGTTCAATATTTTTGTATGTTTAGTATTTCCTGTAAATTTCAAGAAAATCGGGCTACCGGTTACAGAGTTAGAAAAAAGACCAAAAAAACTTCCATCCCCCTTTTTACCCCCTTAGGGGTGGAATTTCCAAAAATCCCTTCTTAGCGGGTGCTTGTGTTGTAAAAGGAACCTACCTTCCAAATTTCAGCTTTCTAACTTCAGCGGTTTAGGCTGGGCGTTGTCGCCAGAAAATCGCTTGTTCCTTTATAATATAAGATTAGATAGCTCTACACAGCTCGTCACCACTTTGGCTCGGCCGACATGACTATCATTGCCGACGACCACTCTATTAATGAGAGAACTTTCACGGAAAAAATTAATCACTGAAATGTTTTTGCGTATACACAATGATTGCCACACCAATAGAAAGTTTCACAGAGCTATTAAAGGATTTTTTTTTCTTTTGCTACAAATGGATTGGAAAAAAAAATTTAAATGTTTATCCACAGGTCCGCACACATCATTAGGCATTTAAAGTGCTAAGAGCGCACTAAATAATGGGTCTTAGTGCAGGCTCGTTAGCAAGTACCTTTTATATAAGGCATGTGCAAGTGACTAAAGACCTTTCTCCGACCCAACCTAGCACCACCAGCTATTTATATTTTATTATAATGTAGAACAAAGGAAATTTTCAAAAATTTTCAGGTGAGTTTGTGATACCTATTATGTTTTTAATACCTCTGTAATATTTATTAATTGTCTATGTGAGTTATGACGTTGCTCTTGCGGCAACAAACTCTTTTTTCCAACATTAAATTCAACATAATTTATTTATTTCAAATATTGTGAAACAGAATTTAGAAAAAATTTCATGAAAATGCACTATTTGACACACAGAAACGTTGGTGTTCTTACAACATATAACCCGCTTACATTCATAATGAATCCTATGCCTTGTCATAAAATGGCGCGCATGTTGCGAACTAAACTCAATTTAGGGATTGTAGGTATTTTCGTTTGTGATCAAGTTTAATACACTTAGTTTTTAGCTTTATTTTTACATGCTTAGCTGTTTTATAAATTTTACTTTACAAGTTTTAGTACTCAAATCCCCTCATGTAATTTTATATACTTGATAGGGCCCATGTGCCTGTAATTAATATTCATAGGTACAAGGCCTTCTACTTTTCCTTGAAAACTACCGAGTTATTGCAAAATGGCTGAAGCTGAACCCTTCAAGGAACAGTCAAACGAAATGTTAGAGAAGTGTCATTCAGCAATTCTCTATTTTCATTAGTTAATTACTTTTCTTCAAGAGGCCCGCTCCGAATTAGCCTCGCTATGGATGTAGTCTGATATGAATGGCTCGATCAGTCTGTAAAACACTAAATAATATATACATACTATATATGATTCATATATTTTAGGCATTATTAGTCTAGTACAGGATAATGCTAAACAATGTGATAGCATCAACAGACCTTTGTTATGGGTACTATAGATAGTTGGTCCTAGTTTCTAGGTCTTAGTTTCAACAACTAGTTCTAAGTTCGAAACTTGGCTGTTGACGCTTCATAGAAGCGTCCACAGCATCAAGTAACAAAGCTTGTAATATATTACGTGAACAGATGCACTGGAGTATACCTAGCGTGTTTTAAGATCGTCTTTGGTTTTAGGAACTTAGTATGAAACTGGCGTCCGTAACCTAGCTACCTACTGCACATTTTGCTAGCTTCAGCCAGTTTTATCTTGAGACTGATAATTCGTCAAGCAAGTGGAGGAAAGCTTTGTAGGCACGATTTGGAATTATTTTGCTTACGAGCCGTGTTACGAGATAATTTATTCTAAATATAGGTACTTAGGACTTCATTTTAGTCTATGAGACACTTCAAAGAAACAGCTATTTTTAAAACTGCTAGATTTTTTTTGGTAAGCTCGGCAATGACTTGGTTGCGTTGAAAAAAAAAAGGTTGGTCAATGTATTAAAATTTTATTTTGTTGGTACTAAGACTTTAATAAACTTAATAAAGAATTTATATTTATCCCTCCTTTCTAAACAAATGCAATGAAATGACTATGAAAGTAGGAAAGCACAGCAATATTATACCTAATAGGTACTTCGTCTATTAAAACCATTAAAACCTTTAAGCAAATCGAGCGAATATCTCTCAGTAAAATATCCGATATATCGGAATAACAAAAAGATTTTGGCTTAGTCAACCGTCCGCCATTTTGACTTTTTTTTTCAAAATGGCGGCGCACGATGATTTATACTTATATACATATATCCATGCATATATCTTGGAGATAATTATATAAACAAAAAAAAAATATTGGCACCAAGTTCATAAATTGTCACGTTACAAAGTAATTTGTAAAAATAATGGTAATAAACTTAAAAAAGTCACTTGTTAAATGTTCCTACGCATAATATTCTTCTGAAATAGTTTCCAAGATAATTATTCATCTTCGATCTTTTATAAAGATAACTCAATGAAATAAAACTCAACTAAATGTGACGCTTTAGGACTACGAGTATTGTGATCGTATATTTTTTTCTATTCCTAATCGATCTTTGAAGATTATACAATATACAGTGCGCCGCTGTTTTGAAAAAAAAAAATCTAAATGGCGGCGAGCCACTAAGCCAGTCTTCGAACAAAAATATTCGAACCCCTTTGCATGTCCAACTTCGAGGTAGAAAAAAACCTGGAAATTATTCTAATTTTTAGACCTTTAATGTGACATACTAATTACATATACTTACAATAAAACACATTTAATTTAAAAGTGAAAAATACGGCCATCCCTTCCGCCGACATTCGTAAAGATTAACGAAACCCTCTTCGCCGAGTGCTTGAAGGCTGAAAGCCTTTATAAAACAGATCTCATTTACGTACTCCCTTATTACCATCATGGTTATCTATTTATCTCCTTGAATTTGAGTTTAACGTGTTCGCTATCAGCCGATAATAATTTATATTTTTTTTTGTGAATTATGAATAAGCTTAAGCTAATACGTTAAAAAAAAAGTTTTTTTTATTTCATGTGAACTTTCCTACTCATACTTACATGTATTTCTAATTTATTTAGTCTACATATAACTTGAATAAATTGATGACGTGTTATATTAAAAATTTAAGAAAGATTTAGAAATTAAAATTTGAATTTGGAAATAGAGAGAGCTGCAACAGTTCTTTGTATGCTGGGCTCTGGGTTTGATCCACTTTATATTCCTGATAAGTTATTTAAAATAAGAGTAACCGGCTGTAATCGGCTGTTGTCGGCTAAAGTCGGGTTTTCTCAGAAATAGCTTCGGAATTGATCATTCTGAGTACAATCTAAGAACGGATTTGATTCAGTGCGAGTGCAAGCGAAAAGCGCATTGCGGAAGGTGAAACACGGAGTGGGAGGTGATAATCAAACAGAAATGGGAAATTGTGTACATTTAATTTGAAATTGAAATTGGAAATTGAAATTTTATTTATTTCGGATTATAACATCCATTTTGTTAGTAACACAAGCTCTCAGAAAACAACACAACACATTTAAGCTCTCAGAAATCAGAGTAAGTTTATTAGACCGAGTTTGACAAATCAGGGCGAGGGTTCAACCGACTAAGCTTAAACATGTACCTCTGCCTAGTCGCTCACACTCTGACCGCGCCCTTCCCATCGCAATACCACCGAAATAAACAAAATGCTCAAGAAGTTGTAATAATAGTAAGTGACATAAAGAGACGGTAATAAAATTTTATTCATTCTTCTTTCCTTTTTGATGTTTTAGTGATTGAGACCTTATTTTCTTTTCATAAATAGCCGTTTTTTATATCAGTCCCTTGGCTTAGTGGATGATTTATATTAAAATGTTTGTTTTATTTCTTAAAATTTATTAAAATTATTAAAATTGAACTCACTTCAAAGAGTCCCTATTTCTATGTATAAATTCGACAGAAGCCTGCTATTTGTAAATGCGTAAGTAACTCTGGTTACTTACACATTAATGATAATAATATAACTAATTAGTCTTCTTTTGAATCTTAATAGATGTTATTTATTTTACAAATCAATACATTTCTCAGTATCAACCTTTTCTTTTTAAGTGTATTTCCACAATACCGCGAACGATGTACCAAGCAGTACATTATGTACAAAAGTCGTCAAATTAAATGATTCATAAAGTTGTCTGAAAGCGAAATAAGGTAACATACTTTGATTGTTAGTAAAAGGAAATGACATTATAATCATCATCTTATGCTAGTTTCAAACAAAAGATGCTAGAGTAAGAAAATCTTCTGTTATAATCTGTGGGTAATGTTATTTCTTGTAAATTTAAAAACACATGGAATAAGCATAGTTTATAGATAAAAAAGTATGCATTGTAAAATTGTTTTTTATTTTCCCTGATAAAGAAAACCTAAACTATAGTAATGAGTTTCAGCAAAACCACCGTAAACGGGTCATGGCAGTATTATTCATATTCATTGTTCACTAATGTTCATTTTATTTGCTCATGAGTACTAACTGCGGAAATCTTCCCTATGAGCTATATTAACTTTCATTATGAAACAAAGTATACCATTATTGTGTTTGTTGAAACCCTTTGAATTCTATACACAACAGAGTTCACAATTATTGTGTTTATTAACCCTTTGAATTCTATTGTAAGGAATAAATTTCGCAATGTATATTCATACACGATTTATACTTTTCAAATTGTTATGAAATTCGCTTGACACATTTTATATATTTCGTGGCAGATAAAATAAAATCTATATTACATAGTGACCTTTTGAATAAAAAAATGATACAACGCTTTCACTGCTAAGCCTCAACTACGAGGAGTGCTAGAACCACATTTCCAACGTGGTCTTATAACTTTATGGTTCCTCACTTTCTATCACAATCATTACAAATCACCAAAAATACATTCTCATTAGATTCTACTTATAACAGAAGAACCTCCAACTAAGACAGGACCACTGATATCTCAGTCGGACCCGACATTTTTATACATCCCGTCCCCTCCTGTCTCCGACGTAATTAGACCCGGCATCACATTAATAACATCACTTTCGTTATCTAGATGACATCTACAAACTGAGACTCGAATTTAACATTCCTTTACTGGCCTTGGATAGATTATGTCTTCTCATTTTGGCGGAAATTTGAGGAGAATGGGCCTTTTTGTTTTATTTCACATTTGCGTATTTGATATCTTGCTATTAAAGGTACCTGTCTGACTGGGCTATAGATTATGATCCGTCCACATGTTGGCCGAGTGGAACCTCCTTCTGATACTCATACAAATCTCTACAGACAATACTAGCCTAGACTCGCCATGTCTAGGTTCATGTGGATGACGGATCAGTAGTGAGCACACCATGCGATGACACCGTAGAGGTCCGTGTGTGACGAAAAAATTTTACTATGTGCATTTCAGTAGAGTTACGTCTTTTTATTTTCCTTCAGCTAATAGGGCAGTCTAAAGCAATTTAATAAAATCTCTATGGAAATGGCAAAGAGTTGAGAATATTTGTTTTATCTAAAAAGTGGAAACTAAGGGCCAAAGCACCATTGTGCTTTAGCCTATTGAATTAATATTTAAAATTTTCGAAGTTACGATTTGCTTCAAACTTAGCGTGGACAAGTACTATAACATTTTAATTTGATTGAAAATGGGTAATAGGAATTTCAGACTCTTACAACAGGGTTTTAGAGCTCCTGTTATAAGTACTAGATGACCGATAAACATAATATAATTATGATGCTACATAGATAGATATTTTTTATTTTATAAATATATAATAAGTAGAATACCCTGAACATATTATATCTGCTGATGAGATAGCTACAGCACAATATTTTACATCTTCTTTTTACCTATTTTAAATGAAAGAGTTAATGAGACTAATTATTGCTAACAAACACCGAAATCATACGGGGTTCGTTAATTCTCAGAACAATAGTATATTATAGTATGTGCAGGTCTGTATGATATGGTCAAACTAACGACAACTTAGCATGAAACTTAGTTGGTTATATCGTGTTTGAAGACTCAATATACCATGAACACTTTTGATTTAGAATAATTACAATGGATACTCAAAATTCCAAATCAAACAGCCAACTTAGGCAGTAAAAGTTGTGTTGAAGTGGTTTTAAAATGAAGGTACATTTTAAAACCACTTTTTATATTTTCATGCATAATATTCATTTACAAACTACATAAAAACCCAGCTGACCCTAAATTCCCTGTCTATATTAAAGCCATGTCGCTATTTTATTCACCCAGTCCGCGTGCACCGGCCAGTAAGCCCTGGTATAAGCCGCCTCCAGCATTAATTGCCTATATCCCCGCATCCATATTCACAGTACTATCTGTAGCTCGGAGTGTGAACTTGCTGCCGACACTGACTAACTGTTCAGTCGTCAACGGAACTGGGGCAGAGCGTCTCATGCATGCGGGGTTAGGTTGAGATAATGTTTAGACCGACGACGCCACGCAAGCCGTTTGTATTGAAGTCTTCAGTTTGATTCACGCATATTCAGTTATATAGTTTAGTAGTTGAGTTAGCTCCGAACAGAAAATATTTTATTCTTTCCATTTAACAAAACACATTAACTTTTGTTATGGGATGTTCCTTTCATTTGTTTGATGCAAATTTTGACTTAGCAGGTCTCTTTTAAAATTTCGACATCAAAGTTTGTAGGTACTGAAAATCTTCATTTTGATTTGATTTATTTGTGTGCGGAAACTTAAATTAAACTTAAAATAGGTATTATATTGAATAAAAACTAATCCTTAGGTAATCAGGTAAATAGATAAATGGTGTGCGGAAACTTAAATTAAACTTGAAATAGGTATTATATTAAATAAAAACTATTCGTAAATCAGGTAAATAGGCAAATCAAGGCTATAAGTACCCGTTACTGTTTATTATATTATATGTGTTCAGATCATGTAAGATTAAAAAACTTTAAAACTATTATTAAAGTTCATCAAATAACTAAATTATAATTGTTTAAGCTGTAAATAGCTTAAACAATGGAGTTAACTGCAGACAGAAAATAAACTACAGTTGCACTAATCCATATCAATACCAGCCTATATAAGCCTCTGCTATTATAATGTAGTACTCGCTACTGGGTACTTCATTATCGCAGTGTCCAGTGTATTAACCAGAATCAATTCAATAGTGCATTTTAGGTGATTATCAAAAGTAAATTTCAGTTAGCTTTCAAACATTTATTTACAGCACACTGAGTTTACAAAATGCTGCTACAAAAGCTGAGTATATTGAGAGATCTTACACCCCTAGTTAGTTTGTGATTTCCTGGTACCTCAAATAGTCACAAAATGTTGTCAATGGAGAATTAATCTATATACAAATGTAACCTCCCTTGAAGAATGTAAGGAATTCAATTGTCTAAGAAAATAAGTAATTTAATTATAAATAACAAGTTTTAATGGTTAAAGTTATATTTTAATTGCTAAATGCCTTGTTTATTAACTGCGTGTTCTATTTAAGACTTTAACAGGAAATTATTATTACTGCGTTGAAGTATAAAAAACCAGCGGTCCGCACCGGCTTCGTACGGGTATTTAACAAAAATTAAATTGTTCATGCGGAACCCTAACTTTTTTTAAATATTTCATAGCCTATGTTCATCACGGATAATTCAGGATTCTAATGGTGAAAGAATTTTTCAAATCGGTCCAGTAGTTTCGGAGCCTATTCAATTGAAATAATCAATCTTTCCTCTTTATAATATTAGTATAGATATAGATTACTGATTTAGGTACCATCTAGCATAAACTAAGCATAACAACTAGATAGTTGTTATGGTGACCTTTTCCTAAAATCCTAGTTTGGATTTAGTTTACGCCAGCACTAAGTCGTCGATAACTTTAGTCCACGTGCTACGCCGGCCTCGCGTCGTAGCACTCGCTACGTAGTTTATTCCCCTGCGGACAAACCACAGCGTATTCATACCGATTTGTATGAACAGTTAACCTATCTATACTAATATTATAAAGAGGAAAGATGTGATTGCTTGTTTGTTTGTTTGAATCGAATAGGCTCCGAAACTACTGGACCGATTTGAAAAGTTGTTTCACCATTAGAATCCTAAATTTTCCGTGATGAACATAGGCTACATAATATTTTCAAAAAAATTAGGGTTCCGCATGAAAAATTGTTTTTTTTTTTTAAATTAATAATATAAATAAATCATTTATTTTAGGCAACATAAGAACAGTTAAGGATTGTAAATACCCATGCGAAGCCGGGGCGGACCGCTAGTATAGTATAAAACACTTGAATCAGCTCTTAGGTCTGTATCGAATTGGTGCTAACGAACCGACAGAGCACCTTTGTGAAATACTTTGCCCAATTAGGGAGGTTTGCGTGACAGGGCTGCCACTTCACTTCAGCTCTGCTTAGCTTGGGGTTAGATGATGTTGTGTGGATTATCCGGCATTATTTATAATTAATTTATATTTATTTATATTTTCACCAAAATATGAGTGTTCTAATAATGATGAAATGTTCTAATATAACGAAATGTCTTGAAATGCATCGACAAATAAGACTATGATTTATGATAAATTCAATTTATAGGCAGCATAAGTAGTTGACCTTTGGTGAATCATCGATGACTTAAACTTTGTAAACAAATGGACCTGAGCTGAAAGATCGAGGGCCTCATTTCAAATTATAATAGTGGTGTACATAGCCATGTTAAAAATGTAATATCGAAATGAAGATATCGATAATTTGGTAACATGCGAGACATTTGGTTTAGTTTGATATTAACCACTTTAAGTGCTTTTATTATTGTGAATCAAAGAAGTGGCATTACTTTATCGCTATGTGACGTTGAATATTAAGCACCTATTAAAGCAGGAGTCGCGTAACGGCCGTTTTGCCTTTGTAATTGTAGTTATAAATTCTATTGCTCTGCGAATTATGTTACTAATTTGAGTATCGTTTGTATGGACATTAACTTATTTGACGAAATGCTGCCCAGATATGGGAGTAGGTACTTCCAAATAATTCTTGCATCGGTAATTATTAAAAAATAAAAACAAGCTTATTTTTTTTCCTGATAGTTTTCGGTTGGTAATTATTATGTTGCCACACATTATTTTCATATAATATTGCAAGCATAAAAACTGCTCGACCTCTGTGGCGCGGTGGGTGAAGGTCCGCCTGCGATGCAGAACGTTGCGGGTGTGATTCCCGTCTCGGGACAAAGTTTTGAACGATTTGCAGATATTTGTTCAGGGTGTTCTGGTTGTTTTCTATTTATAATAAAAATATCTATTTGCAATATATTATACTGAATATATCATATCAGTCATCTAATACCCATAAAACAAGCTCTGCTTAGCTTGGGGCTAGATGATTCTGTGTGGATTGTCCAGCATTATTATTATTTTTATTTCTTGCGTGTGCAGTATCCTGCTGCGTAACCTCTGAATTCGCATCGCTTTGTAATTTTGGTAATCAAGCTGAATTTAATATTCCATCTAATAAAATCCAACTCACATGAGCGCATTTAATTTAATTTATTTTTTATTTTTATTTGAAATGAAATGAAATGAAATGAAATGAAATGAAATGAAAGAAATTTATTTGACACGTGACACAACAATTTACCATAACCTTCATCTTAAAATAATTTAAACTAGGTAACCTGCCTGGTAAACCATTATTATATTTCATTTTATATTGTGATATGGGTCTCATTTTTATGCCTGCAATAAACTGATTTTATTATTTTTTTTATATAAAAAGTAGACGTAGAATTATTATGTGTTTTCTAATTATTTTGTAAGAAAATATCTCAAAAAAAAAACTATTTTTTTCTCGGAGCTGCTTAAATAGATATTAGCGCCTTTTCATTTACTGATTTTGACTTGCCTAAGAAGTATAATGGACTAAATGGCCGTTCTGATCAACGCGAATGGTCCAACTCTCATACAAAAATGGTCAATCAGAAAATGTTCAATATAAATAAAGTATTTTACTATAAAATCTATCGTGGTTGACTACAAACAAAACAAAACAAAAATTTTATTTATTTTTAGAAAATAAGACACTAATATAAACTTACATTCTATCGTTTTGTATTAACATATTTAATGAGACCTGATTTTGTCGTAAGTTTGAATCCTCGCTCTAACTAAGAGAATCTTGTGTGAAGATGCGAGGGATTCCAGCTTCGAAAATTAACAAGTTAATAATTTTATTTTCTATATCTAACTAAACTTATGGCATCTATTTGTGTTGAAAACCTAAATATCGTGGAAAATGGAGTCTGTTTTGTGTGCGACGAATTCATTATGAATTTAAGCGGGTTAAGGGATGAAACATTGGTGTTCTTACAACATAAAATAGGTTCGTAGTTAACCCGCTTACATTCATAATGAATAAATAAAGTATTGCCATACAACGCAATGCAACCAACATCGTACGGAGAGTTCCGCATGGCATTGATATGGGCCTATAGTTTGCTTACAACAGTCTGTATTCCTGTTCTCATTTGGTTATTTTCTTGCAAGTCTTTGTTAATAAATTTATAGTACTAGTAGTAGGTAAAATGGCTTCTAAGAGTCGTCCTCATCACTCGATTCTTCCATCTTATCTCTCAAACGACAACTTTGTTGTGTGATCAGATTTACTTTATAATTCCTGAAGCAGTGTTCAGATTACTTGGAACAAAAGACTAAATAATTAAATATTAGGTAGTACCGTTAAAAATATTTCCATTACTTTTCCGAAACGAAATTTCACATCAACTTTCCTTATATATAAAAGAATTAATTCCGTTTGACCTTCGACAGTAAAACTCAGTGAGGATAAAAATATAGTA
This sequence comes from Eupithecia pulchellata, assembly GCA_963931895.1. NCBI lineage: Eukaryota > Metazoa > Arthropoda > Insecta > Lepidoptera > Geometridae > Eupithecia > Eupithecia pulchellata. Next base: position 1,138,953 of record OZ007532.1, read on the forward strand.
GCTTATAAGATCTCTGAAGATGGTAATTGAAAGCAAAACGACGGGAATCAATAAATTCTGTGCGTGCCTATGAAAGTCGAGCCATTTGTAGCGACTCAGCAGGACCCAACTCTGAGGCACAATGTTTAAAAAATATATAATACTGGACATTTTTACACGGGATCATCAATGTATAAGAATATGTGCTATAAATACTAGATACTCAAATGACTACATTTTTGATAATTTTTTGAAATTTCTTGACTATGTGGCGTACCTACACGCCACTGAACATCGATCCGAAATATGAGTTCAAAATAATAATTAATTTTAACAGTATAATTTTCAAATCTTATAATTCTTTACACTTGGGCCATACCCCAAACGAACTGAACCCATACTTCGGACCGATCTCGAAACGTCACTCGCGCAGCCGCTCATTCATTCGCTTTGACATTCCGCGGCCAACCATCTTGCTAGCTTCACGCGCTCTCACTTTGCTTTGTTATTTCTTTTCCGTAATATTAGTTTTCTTTCTGCTTGTTTATCTATCCATCTTTCATTAAAATCAATAACATTCTTCATTTCTTCTTGCCTGCTTCTTTCATCCACAATCAACCTTTCACACCATTCGGTATACCAAGGAATATTAGTGAAAAACAGGTACGGGTTTAGGAACACCTAGTCAACACACCCATACCTACAACTATATCTACCAAATGACCACATTTACATCTCTTGGCCTAAATATAGATGTTTATTAGAAATTGCTTTGCTGTCATGAATACTCAGCCATCGCTCTAACCTTTGTGGTGTGTATTCATCAGAATTATATATAGCTTTATATTATATATAGCTGGAAAACCACTGACTCATTGACATAATTGTTCTCCTTGATGGTGGAGGGGGAGGTATGGTTTTTTTTACAGAATCATATTCTAGGTGTCGGGGGGACCTAGGGAAAATTCCGACTTTTTCAAATTTGCCCCCCCTTCTCCCCCCCCTTTAGGGGGGCTCCCAAACAGAGCCATACTGAATGTTCTTTTTTGTGGGGTTGTATAGAGGGGGTCAAATGGTTTTAAGGCAGGTAAAAATTTCCCCCCCCCTTTGCCCCCTGACCCCCCCTTTTGAAGTTGCTACCGAAAAGAGTCGAAATAGAAAAAAATTGATTGCAGCACCGTATAGAGGGTTCCTTCTCGTATTGAAAAATAAAAAAAAACACCCCCCCCTCCACCCACATTTTCACCCCCCCTTTTTGTATCTCCCAAACGGATCGACCTAGAATAAAAATTTTTTCACAGTCATGTAGAGGGGAAAAAGTCATTTTGAATGCCAAAAAAAGTTTGAACCCTTTGATCCCCCAGACCCCCTTTTTTAATAAAAAACCGAAAATTGGCCAAATTTTGACCTTTTTTTTCGGGTGGAGCATTGCGGCGAGCGAAGCGAGCTGCAATGCGACTACGGGGAACAGCACGGCGAGCGAAGCGAGCTGTGCTGTGACCCCCCATGACCCCCCACGACCCCCCAAAAACCCCCTCTCTCAGCAGGCGGGGGAGCATTGCGGCGAGCGAAGCGAGCTGCAATGCGACTAAGGGGAACAGCAAGGCGAGCGAAGCGAGCCGTGCTGTGACCCCCACGACCCCCTCATGACCCCCCCAGCAAGCGGATGGAGCATTGCGGCGAGCGAAGCGAGCTGCAATGCGACTAAGGGGAACAGCACGGCGAGCGAAGCGAGCCGTGCTGTGACCCCTCTCTTCCAGCAGGCGGTGAGCATTGCGGCGAGCGAAGCGAGCTGCAATCCGACTAAGGGGAACAGCAAGGCGAGCGAAGCGAGCCGTGCTGTGACCCCCACGACCCCCTCATGACCCCCCCAGCAAGCGGATGGAGCATTGCGGCGAGCGAAGCGAGCTGCAATGCGACTAAGGGGAACAGCAAGGCGAGCGAAGCGAGCCGTGCTGTGACCCCCACGACCCCCTCATGACCCCCCCAGCATGCGGATGGAGCATTGCGGCGAGCGAAGCGAGCTGCAATGCGACTAAGGGGAACAGCATGGCGAGCGAAGCGAGCCGTGCTGTGATCCCCCTCTTCCAGCAGGCGTGGAGCATTGCGGCGAGCGAAGCGAGCTGCAATGCGACTACGGGGAACAGCACGGCGAGCGAAGCGAGCCGTGCTGTGACCTACCACGACCATCCTCTTCCAGCAGGCGGGGAGCATTGCGGCGAGCGAAGCGAGCTGCAATGCGACTACGGGGAACAGCACGGCGAGCGAAGCGAGCCGTGCTTTGACCACCACCCTCTTCCAGCAGGCGGGGAGCATTGCGGCGAGCGAAGCGAGCTGCAATGCGACTAAGGGGAACAGCAAGGCGAGCGAAGCGAGCCGTGCTGTGACCCCCACGACCCCCTCATGACCCCCCCAGCATGCGGATGGAGCATTGCGGCGAGCGAAGCGAGCTGCAATGCGACTAAGGGGAACAGCATGGCGAGCGAAGCGAGCCGTGCTGTGATCCCCCTCTTCCAGCAGGCGTGGAGCATTGCGGCGAGCGAAGCGAGCTGCAATGCGACTACGGGGAACAGCACGGCGAGCGAAGCGAGCCGTGCTGTGACCTACCACGACCATCCTCTTCCAGCAGGCGGGGAGCATTGCGGCGAGCGAAGCGAGCTGCAATGCGACTACGGGGAACAGCACGGCGAGCGAAGCGAGCCGTGCTTTGACCACCACCCTCTTCCAGCAGGCGGGGAGCATTGCGGCGAGCGAAGCGAGCTGCAATGCGACCAAGGGGAATGACCCCCACTCTCTTTTAAGAGGTGGGTCGGATTGCGGTGAGCGAAGCGAACCGCAATTCGACAACTGTCACACTGCAAGGCGAGCGAAGCGAACCTTGCTGTGTGACCAAACACCCAAATCTATGGGTATCGTTTTCGACTAAATCAAACACGTAGATTACGAAAAAGATGTCTATTTTCAAATCCAAGATGGCTGACAGTTTACTATCGCAGATTTTACACATGGATATCGATTTCCATCAAATCAAAGACGTTTTAGGTTATGAAAAGTTACAACTCCTACGACGATAAGGCCGCCTAAGGCGAAGCACAACCCCCGAGCTGCTTGCAGCTCGGGCACATATACCCTCTAGTTATCATCTAATGCTAGTAACTATGACCTAGGATTGCATGAAATAGGTCTCCCATTATAAAAGCCCAGCGTCCAGCTTAAGTCGTAGGTAGGTTGAAATAGATATTGTATTGGAATATATTTTTGTAGGTAGGTAGGGATACATATATATTTGTGTTATTAGTATAAGTAACATCGAGTTAGTAATAGTTTTTTGATCATTATGTATGTTTGTCTTCTTCATATTGTATACCTATGTCTATCTTAATGTAATTCTGTGCTGTTCCTGTGTAGCTAAATAAATGTATCTTTATCTTTATCTTTAAGACATCCTGTAGATACCCCCCGGGCTAGCATGCATCCTACACTAAAGTCGCTGATGTCAATATGGTAACAACTTATTGTGATTTGTTTCATCATTTTAAAATTTCAACACTATTTGATGATATTACCGTTTCCACAAACTTTGCGCAAAGTCAAAGAAAGCCTTACAACTCATTACATACAGCTCATTGTCTCGTACGACTCATTGGCTTAGGAATAATCTCTGGTGGCAAACTTGAACTGTTCTTTCTGATGACCTTTGTCGTAATGGGGTTTCTATAGGTACGGTCGGCTTTTGTCTCGTTCTTGTATAAGTAAGGCAAGTTTGATTTCTAATGTATGTATCTGTATGAAATTTGACTTGTCTAATTGCTTATTTTGTAAGCCTAAACAAATAAAGTAATTAATTCTGAATCTGATCTAAATCGTATATAGAAAGGAAAGTATTGTATACAAAAAGTATTGTACCTCTATACAAAAAGTAAATTAAAAAAGTAAGTAGTGTAAATAAACATCATCATATATGTATAAATAGCCATAGTAAAATATATTTATTTTGTCAGAACATAGAGATAAGAATACATCTAAAAAAATTAACATTAAACAAAATGCACTTAGCATGCATTTGTGTTATGGTAGATCAAATCATGCCATAGCGCTGGTCTTACACAAACAAAGAACAAACATTTTTAAACTTACGCGATCTGAACACAATAATGATTAGTAATATTTAAAAAAAAAACGCGATAAATACAAGTTAAAATAATACAATCAAGAACAAACAATGAGGTAGGTTGTGGGCTATGGGAACATTAGCTTTCTTAAGTCATGTAGAGAAATAGTGGGATTGAAAATGCATCTTTGCCTTTTGCTAGGCTTCTTTATTGTTAAGGAAAGAAATGCGTCGTAGAAATTCAAAACATCTATCGCCATTATAAAATACTAGCGGTCCGCCCCGGCTTCGCACGGGTAATTAACAAAAAATAATTTTTTCATGCAAAACCCTAATATTTTTGAAAATATTCTATAGCCTAGGTATGTTCATCACAGAAAATTTAGGATTGAATAGAGAAAGAATTTTTCAAATTCAAATCCAGTATTTTCGGAGCCTATTCAATTCAAACAAACAATCAAATCTTTACCTTATAATATTATTATTTTTATAAAAAAATACAGATGAGGCTGAAGAGACTTGATTACCATCATCAATGTTCCCCGCACTAACTTAGGTTAGCGGGATTCTGGATATATCTATTATTCTTATTTACTTATAATTACTCTACCCTAAATGAACCTAAAAAGATTGCTGCTACTTTATGTAAAAGAAAAATAATTTTGACATGAGTTCTATCTTGTTGGTTGCCAGCTGCGAATAAAAATATGTTGGAGGCAAGTGTAGAAGCTCTCGTATTGCCCTAATTTGTTTTCGACTTTGTATCGAGTTCGCTCTTTGTTTGTATATCTTGAATCAATTTGTCGTTTTTAAAATTGATTTACTGGTAATACGCTTCTTAATTAATTATATTGCGAAGACAGAAGCATTGACGACATCTATGGCGCAGTAGGCAAAGTTCCACCTACGACGCAGGAGATTGCGGGTTCGATTCTCGCGTCAGGACAAATATTTGTACGATCTGCAAATATTTGTTCAGGGTGTTCTGGTCGTCTATGTATAATAAACAATATTTATGACGTACCTACTTGTGTTCTGGTCGTTTTCTATGGGTGTTCTGGTCGTCTATGTATAATAAACAATATCTATTACGTACTTGTATATTTTTATGTATATCAGTTATCTAGTACCCATAACACAATCGTTACTTCGCCATTAGACACTTCCACCCCCGAGTCTGCATCCGGAAAGGCATCTCTCAGCAAAGTCCCTCAGCAAACAAAAGACTATAGACAGCCTGTTACCACAGATGGGCTAAAAGCAAATTGGAAAGTTAATGAGCTCACGCAAACTACCCAAAATTTATAACTTTCTTCAAATCCAACAATCTGCAATCTGATATAGATATTAATATTTATGAAAATAGTTTAGGGTTGTTTTCAAGTAATAACAGTATAAAGTTCGAGCTCGAAGGTCGACTGAAACTGAATATTGTTGTTTTGACGCAGTTACACAGAACGTAGACAACAGTTACAGACAGGGCAGAGAACACCCTGAACAAATATCTGCAAATAGTACAAACATTTGTCCCGAGGCGGGAATCGAACCCTCAACCTTCTTAATATTGATTGAACCTTAAGGCGAGGTATTCCTGCAGCTGTAGGCATTTTGTCCTGTCTAAAGTTGCGCGCGAAATACTTAGCGCAGATGCAGCGCCAACGACATAGTATAGAAATAAGCAGTACCATACTATTATTTCACTTTAGAAACGCTGTTGCTATGATCAAACTTTGTTTATAGTTTTCAGTTAGAGTTTCGTAAATAAATGAAGTTGTTACAACTTCATCTCTATTTATTATAATATTATAATAATTAACTGTATGAAATTCGACTTGTCTAAGTGCTTATTTTGTAAGCCTAAAGAAATAAAGTTATTGAATCTGAATCTGAATCTATGTTTCTTAATATAGATAATGAATTAGTATAGTGGGGTAGTTCACCCTTTAGAAAATTATCCCCTCCCTTTTTGACCATATTTCAAATAGTATTATTATTACAGACTTCTCTATATTTTTCATTCAATATATAGATCCATATCTACAAACACTTGGTACATTTCACATCGATCGCTCTGCAATCTTCGGAGATAGGGGGGGGGGGGGGGGGATGGTCAATTATTCGACCTTTTTATAAATATTTCAAAAAGTATAAAATTCATCAAAATTTCAGAAACTGTTTTGAAATGTACAAATCAGTATCTTTCATTTGATACCACTTTCGACTCTGTAGGTCCCATTTCAATATTCAATTTCAAAATTTGAACTGAAAATCTTCATTTTGATTTTTCATTTATTTTCATAATTCGCCGCCCCCACCGAATATGGTAACCGACTATTACTATAGAAGTGTTTTTATTTGAAATAATTGTTTCTGAGGTGCGATTACACCTTGTGAATTTTTTTCAGGCAAATCGTACGAGTAGTTCTTGAGATAGGCTTTTTGTAATGGATTTTACTTTTTTATTAAACGAAAAATAAAAACAACTCTTTGATCCGAACAACATCGCAACAGGTTAATACTCACTCCTCGATATCTCGCTTTTTATTGTAAGATGTGATTGCGGTTTTATTCGGGAAAAAAAGATAAAACTTATTTTACGTAAAGTGGAAAACCCTCTTATTCATGTTTTAATTGCAGTTTTTTATTTCAGCATAGTTTATTACTATATAATAATTAAAAAAACTGAAAACAAGCAGCGGAGCCATAATAGAAAAAGAATATAGGTATAGCGCACGGTTTAATTTTTGGATTTTTCATCTGGGTCCCTAACTATGGTCATCACAAAAAAATTTAGCATTTTAATGATAAAAAAAAATTCTATTCGGTCCAGTAGTTTCGGAACAATTCAAACAAACAAACAATCAAATCTTTCCTCTTTATAATATTAGTATAGATAAAAGAAACCTATTAACATGTAATAAAATTATAGATTAAAAACTAGAGGTTATTATGTGCCCGAGCTGCAAGCAGCTCGGGGGGAGTGCCTTGCCTTAGGCGGCCTTATCGCATTGGAGTTTTTACTTTTCATAACCTAAAACGTCTTTGATTTGATGGAAATCGATATCCATGTGTAAAATCTGCGATAGTAAACTTTCAGCCATCTTGGATTTGAAAATGGATAAGACATATAAGTGGGTGTTAGGTCACACAGCACAGCTCGCTTCGCTCGCCGTGCTGTTCCTCTTTGTCGCATTGCAGCTCGCTTCGCTCGCCGCAGTGCTTCACCCGCTTGCTGGGAGAGGGGGGTCGTGGGGGTCACAGCACGTCTCGCTTCGCTCGCTGTGTCTAGTTTAGTCGCTCCCCGTCTGCTGGAAGAGGGGGTTTTTGGGGGGTCGTGGGGGGTCATGGGGGGTCGTGGGGGGTCATGGGGGGTCACAGCACAGCTCGCTTCGCTCGCCGCTTCGTTCCCCGTAGTCGCATTGCAGCTCGCTTCGCTCGCCGCAATGCTCCACCCGAAAAAAAAGGTCAAAATTTGGCCAATTTTCGGTTTTTTATAAAAAAGAGGGTCTGGGGGGTCATAGGGTTCAAACTTTTTTTGGCGTTCAAAATGATTTCTTTTCCTCTACATGAATGTGAAAAAATTTTTCTTCTAGGTCGATCCGTTTGGGAGATACAAAAAGGGGGGGTGAAAATGTGGGTGGAGGGGGGGTGAATTTTTTATTTTTCAACACTAGAAGAAACCCTCTATACGACCCCGCAATCCAAATTTTTCTATAACGACTCTTTCCGGTAGCAACTTCAAAAGGGGTGGTCTGGGGGCAAAGGGGGGGGGGAATTTTTACCTGCCTTTGAACTATTTGACCCCCTCTATACAACCCCACAAAAAAGAACATTCAGTATGGCTCTGTTTGGGAGCCCCCCTAAAGGGGGGCGAGAAGGGGGGGCAAATTTGGAAAAGTCGGAATTTTCCTATGGTCCCCCCGATACCTTCTATACGATTCCGTAAAAAAAACCATACCTCCCCCTCCACCATCAAGGAGGACAATTATGTCAATGCTTTATAGATACCTATATAAAATGTTAATGTAGTTAACTAAATATTATTGGCTTCAATAAACCATTCCAGTAAGTAGATAATATATTTTTTAACTAGAACAATAACCTTTATTAATTTTCTGCCTTACATACCGATGATTTTATACTATGGCACTACGACCGTCACATATCATGTCAAAGGTTGAAGTAAAATTGAATCTAACGCCATTGTGTCAGAGACTAAAATTGCATAACAAATGAAACATTTACGTACTTCATAAATTAGCGGAAAAATTGACATAGGTCCGTCGTCTGTAAGCGCCAGAGCGCGACTGATCGTGTCTGCCAAGCCACCACGCTTGTGAATTTTGTAGTTATTTCAAAATAGTGATTTTGAAAATCATTTTATCAGGACAAACTCTGCGAATTTGTCTAGAAATAGTTACTGTCTTTAATTGAGTAGAAAAAAAAACTTAAAATATCACATAGTTTAGTCATAATATTGAAAAAACATTTCAAAAAGGGGTAACTTCGAGATTTTTTTTTCCCGAGCGAAGTTTATAAAATCTTATATCTGAATGCGAATTTGACTAGACTAAATCCTTAACTATTACATATCTTTTTTACAGAATTTTTAATCAGTATTCCTACATCTCAGATTGTCGGCGATAGACCCTAGAATCTGTAAATTTTGTAAATAAGTAGTGCCTAAGTAAATAAAACACATTAGGTTAAGATTATTACGTAGAAACATAAGGAAAAAGCAAAATGAAAGGACTATGTAAGGACAAGTAAGGACAATTTTAGGTAATATTTCATTTTTATGCATAGATAAGGGTTTAAATTTATGATTATATTGTGTGGAAGGCATGAATCTATGTAAATAACGCCATTTCCAAAGAGATATGTAAGAAAATAAAGAAATAAAAGGATTTTAGTCTCGGCTCCAAAGTGAAAATGCAAGGCAAAAAACGGGCGAAATGATGCCGTCGTCTGGCCGGTATAGCCGCTTCGGGCGCGCGCATATAAATATCCGCGCAGGCCAGACGGCGGCCAGTCGCAATCCAGTCGCCGAAGCGGAAACAAGAAAAAGGAAAACTCTAGACCAGTCAAACGTTAATATTGTTTCTCTGCCTCTCCCTCCTCCCCCCTCTTCGGTACTGCAGGAAGAAGAAAAAGGCGTGGTTGGAGCTACCTACGCATTCAGGGGTGCGTGGCGGCGTACGGAACCAGCGCAAAAAGGGAAACGTACGTCGACTCCCTCTGGGGGCATAGGAGGCGCCCCCAACACAGATGGTTTTGAAAACCACAAAAGTGCGGCCTCTGTTGGAATACCTAGCCTTAACTTTTTGTCTCACAACGCATAAATATTTGCGTGATCTGCAGATAGACGATAGAAACGCGGATAGACGCTACGCTCGCGTCGGCTGGTTTTAACCAACAGGTACACGCACCCCTTTATTTTAATCGAGCACACGCGTAGTCTATTATCACATAGAAGGCCATTTTAGAAGAAAACAAATTCACGAAAGTTTATATAAATCACAGTTTCATTTTGCGAGATTAACCAAACAAAAACGCTCGTACAGTCAAACATGGTAGCCGAGAGGATATTCTGCAAAACAGTTGCAAGCATCGCAACCCTTGCAAGTCATCGTATGAGACTCATAGCACTGACCTACAGCGATAATGGTCCACAGAGCTTAGGCGCAGCATCTGTTGGACAACCCTCCCAGCTGGACATAGGCCTCCCATTACGGGAGGCCTATGTCCAGCAGTGGACTATTATAGGCTGTTGATGTTGATGTTACATATTCACGTTAGCTTCAACTGGGAGTGCGTTACCATAATCAAATTTTCTACGCTGTTGGATTCGGACGAACCTCCAAGCCTAGTGCTTCGAATCTTGTAATGACATAGTTGAAGACGGTATTAATTCTGTCAATCTTCTTTTTTAGATGGAAAATATTTAAATTCACGAGCAGCCGGTGCTACATGAAAATAGTACAGTGTCCGAAACACTTTAATGTAGCTTTATGATATTTCTTTAATTCATTTATTTATAATTTTTTAAGGACAACAAATAAATCTATCTAAAGGCAGAATACAATCATCTAATTACATTAATTAAAAGGTTTAATTGCACGTAAGATTATAGTGGAAGTAATTTTATACAGTATTAGAACTTTCATAAGCAATTAATTTAATCAAAACCAGCTTCTCAGTTTGTATACTTAAAACTTTATATCGATTATTCGCTAAGAACATGGAAATGAGATAAAAAAATAATTGGTTATATTATGTAAAGATACAATGTGTCACCATGTTCTGCTTTTCAAGCACACGGATGTTAGTTAAATTAATATAAGAAGTACTTAAAAAGCTACAATAAAAGTCACATCTATTACATGTAATAATATTTGAAGAAGACAGTAAATAATAAATATACATATAAATTAGTTAAAATATATTTTTCCATACATTCACTGTCATTATCATATCTATCATGTATATATCATGTCATTATATTAAGTCTAAGTGTAAACCTTGCTCTTTTCCTTAAATTTGCATTTCTTACCCGAAGCTAAATGTTTTGACTATATTACATAATATTCACCGCTATATTTCATAACTCAAACCAACACGAAGTTTAATCCGCTGCTCCCAACTGTAATACAAAATAGCGCAACTGTTTCATATCTGCGAATCTAACACACATAACCCTATTTATTTTAAGTGTCATAAAGACCGGAATGCTTCAGCTAATGGTTCGTTGTATGACTATACGGTCCGCAAGGCTTACCGAAGTGATGCAATGTAATGAGTTTGTATGTTTGACTCGCATATTTGAAGTACGTATGATTATTTCAGATTATATCACCCACAAATCCAAAAATCTCTAGGGTATGCTTACAAAGTCCCTAAAAGATTTGATTGAACTGCGATTAACGATATAGGGTGCTTATGTTCATTCACAAGTTGGCCGAGCCATGACGTGCCAATGATTGTGCAAGCTGTCAAATTTGTCATCACAATAAAAACTATTGTGCCAATCTTTTGTTTGGTTTAATCTAAGGGTTTAATAGTCTTCACCTACTCAAAATTGTCACAGGCTATGAATTTAAACAAAGCTAACAAGATTTGCGCTGTCTCGGCCAGCATGGAGACGGAACAGAATGAAGCTCCATGGCGATATATTGAAATTCACACGCTCTCAGTTAGTTTATAATTTGTCATTCTTGTATTAGTTGAAGTAAAAGTATGAACACGGGGAAGGGTTATGAGAAAGTAAAACTACATTGTATATATAAGCTTATATAAAATATAATATTCAAATAAAATCATTTTGAAATTCTGTACTTCTTTATTAGTATGCCGCTTAAAACGTTCAATGTTGTTCTAAATTCAAAAATATATTTGAAAAATCTAGTTAAAATATGCATCAAACTGCATTTAAATAATGCTTTATGTTAATATCGTAAGTCGCCTGAAAAATGTCTTTGTTTCAACGAATAATACGGAAATAAATTTCCAAGCACCGGAAATAGTATGCAACTGCAATGAGCTCTGCGATTTTCTTAATTTAATCTGTGCAGTCATTACCTTTGTTATATTGTTTGAAATTAACTACGCGTAGATTTAATGATTGAGACGAGGCGCGAGGTAACAATTAGACGTTTGGCACAATGTTCTTCCGAGCGTTGTGAACAATATCTGACGCGTTTGGGTGTCTCCGGATTTTGGACACCAGGGGCCTTATTCTCTATCAAATAGGAGAATCCTTGCCCAAACCGTTTGACGTCACAACGCATTCTATATACGGTTTTGTACGATTCCACGCCGCTGTCATGTCGTATCTGCGTAACGTGCGTGGATTGACAATAGTGAATAAAGGCCCAGATAGTTTTTGAAACGCACGTTACCAAAGCATGCACTTCAAAGCGCTTAATTGTAGAACATAGTTTAAGGCTCCGATGACGGATTCCCATACAAACGTCATACCAAAATGATTTGTAGTTTAAGCATATTTTCACCATAATATATTCTAATACAAATAATAGCAGCTATTATTTGTATTAGAATATATTTATCTAGGTTCTTATAACATTTGTTTTTAAAACACTTCACTGAAATGAAAATAAATCAAATGAGATTTTTTCCAAAGATAATACGTTTTCTTGTTATTTGTGTAGATAGACAATTATTTTCTGAAAAGCTTGTATGGATGATAGATAGGTAAGTAATAATTGAAAATATCGAAAATACGAAATGGCCGACTTTATCAAAGATTTTCGAAAGAAGAAAGAGCAAATGTCTTCAAAATATAGTCGACAACTATTCTCGATCCAGTGCTTTGTTGCATTATTTATAGAGGTATACTATATTTAGACTAATATTATAAAGAGGAATAATTTGATTGTTTGTTTGTGTTTGTTGGAATTGAACAGGTAACGATTTGAAAAATTGTTTTTCCATTAGAATTCTAAATTTTTCCTGATGAACATAGGCTACAGAATATTTTCAAAAAAGTTAGGGAACCGCATGAATTTTTTTTTTTAAATACCCGTGTGAAGCTGGGGCGGACCACTAGTATTCTTTAAGCCTAAATATCTTATTTTTTTTGAATTAGTTTTCATAAACCTTTCTGACGAAAAATCATACTTACTCATTATTTTAAAAAAACAAATGGTGTGAATCTCAGCGTCTAAAGTAAATACGCCATGGCGAAAAGTTATGTGCTTTTTGTATAACATTAATATGAAAGAAAACCTTAATCTTTCCTCTTTCTTTTCCTTCGACTTTCAAGAAATTCAAAGTTTCTTTGTCTGAAAGGGAAAAATTTTCGTAAAATTATTCAGTGCTCACGCATGAAAAAGCATATTTAATGAAGATAAAGCTGGAAAATGATTTTTGGCAGGTAAGTTAAACTGAACGTTGGTAGGCAAATAATTGTTTTTCTCGAATGAACTCTCAAATTTTTATTTGAGAGCGGTAAACCTTTATTAAACCTTTACTAAAGTAATTACAATTATAAAACAAAACTTAATTAAAAATAGTTTTTAAAACTAAAACAATGGAGCTAACTGCAGACTTATATTCATCTTTTGACGTTTGCAAACAATCTACAGATAGGCTACCTGTAGATTGCAAAAAGTCAAGTAAACTGATCCATATAACTGATAATATTAGTGGGATATATAAAATTTAATCGCAATCACAGATAGAAAAAATGCATCCTGGCAGATGCGATGTCGTATGGCTTTTGCTACGTCCCGTACGTAGCAGATACAACATCTATCTCACATATAGCTTGAAATTTTCGGCCCTCAATTTTATCTTCCACGACCAATTGACACGCCACGCGATCCAAGGAAATGCGATGCCTGCTGAGTTGAATCGTATCAATTTTCCATGACCACATTGTAACCATAGGTAAGGCGTTTTATCGCGTTTGGTGTCGATTTTTACTATCTGACTGCCAAATATGATATGGTACAACCTCGTCGAAGAATGTCTATGCCTAGTAGTGGAAAGGTACGTTGCTGTTGATACTAGATGCATTTCCTTTCAGTTTCTCGCAGCCTCGACTTCCAAGAATGTCGTACTGAAGAAGCATCACTGCGCAAACCGCTTCAACAAGCAGTTAATACCAGAGACCTGGAACAAGCATCTTCAAAGGTATTTAACGTAAATTCCGAAACCGTTGACGTCGTTATCAGAAATTCTATGTCTCACGGACACAACGTTAACAGCATAGCAACTACACACAGTATATCTCAGTATCAGTACCATATTTAGAATTTAACTCTAGTACGCGGTGAACTAGATACAGCCTCCATTTCTAGCAAAAAAGGCAAGATTCTGGAAGCAACCGGTTTCAAGATTTTTATCGGATTTTATTCAATGCCTCATTATGGAAAATGTAAAAATGAATTCAGTTTGAAAGGCATTGCAGTGAAAGTCGTCAAAAAAAGGAAAAGATTATGTATTAAAAAAGTTTTGTAGTATTCAAAGTTCAAAATAGTAGAGAGGATGTTGGCAGTAACCTGCAGTAACCATACAACTGCTGTGTGCCAGATTAAGGTCCGGTATGTTCGCCAAAACAATTTCACACTCTATTCTAAACTTTATACACCTTAAAATAAGGCAAATAATTGCATGTTGATGCATAATACGGTGCTTGCTATCCTGTCATGTAAATTGTGTTTCAACTCTAAGCCCTTGACTTAGAACGCTTAGAGCAATATAGGATAAATTAAAGCTATTTCCATACGAGTACATTTTTATAAGGAGAATAATAGTGTGAACAAAAAAAATAATAATCAGAATGGTTTGTACTTATGGTAAAGTAAAGTTAATTGAACTTCTTTCACCTTTTCGTTCTTCCTGACCCGTTAAATAAATCTAAATGATATTCGACGGAGACAAGGTATCCCACGGAAACATCACTTACAATAACTAGTTTTATCCAGAAACAGCTTGTTCGAATTCGTGATCAGACACCAGTATTATAATATTATAGACAATCCTAATATTATAAAAAGGAAAGATTTGATTGTTTGTTAATTTGAATTGAAAAAATCTATCTATGTGATATACTATATTAACTTTAACAGTTATCTAGTACCCATATCGCAAGCAGATAGTTTGGGGTTAAATGATGCTACGTGGATTCTCCAGGTTAAATAATTATAATTACAGTCATTAGCTAACGAACCATTAAATTATGTCTCTGGGATGTACCATCAGTTAGAAGATAATAATAATGCTAATTAGTAAATTACTCATTAGGACTGATTCGACAGTGTCGGAATCGACAGTAAAAAATATTAAAATCAAAAGTGTCAATGGACACTGTGTCCCAATAAATTTTGTCCGAATTGACAGCAAGTCATCCTTTCTGAGTGTATATATGTAGTATGTATGTATTTGAAATCACCATCATCAGCCTATAATAGTCCAGTGCTGGACATAGGCCTCCCCTAATGAGCGCCATAGATGGCATAATTAATCATAATTTGGAGGTTATTGCCCATAATCCCCACGCTGGGCATGCGGGTTGGGGATCGCAGTTAGGTGGATTTGTTCTACAGAGGGCGCTGCTGTCGTAAGAGGGAAACTTACCGGGGGGCGGGGAGAGTTGGGTGGTGAAAGAATGATGGCAAGAATTATGACCCATTTTGTGCATCGATCGCTAGGGTATCAATCGGTAGCCCTAAAAATTCTGAATAAAACTGCATATTTAGTTTTTCCATAATTTTTGCAGGAAAAATTAAATTATTTTTTGAAAATATGGTTAGTTATGGGTTATGGAAGGGTGATAACCGCCATTTTAATTTTGACGTTGACATTGCATGCTTACTTGACATCAATCAAAACTCACAATCAATTGTCAAGCGGTTTACAAACCAAAACAAACAAACTCCGAAAATGAGGCAATTTTTGTTTTGATTTTGTAGATTAAAGAAAATAATACCACAGTACCACTACTTTGTAGATTTTGTTGTGATTTCGGTAAAAGTATTTATTTTATAGAGATATTTTCGTTGGCATTATGATGATTTAAAGAAAATAATACCACAGTACCACTACTTTCTTGTAGATTTTGTTGTGATTTCGGTAAAAGTATTTATTTTATAGAGATATTTTCGTTGGCATTATGATGATCTTTATTTATACTTAAATGAATCTTAGGTAAGCAAATCGACTGAATTAACACCATTATACAGTGTTACGCTTGCATTTGTACTCTTTTTAGGATGTCTACCTACCTACTACTAAACTTACAATATTATTATAAAATAACCAACAACAACGTCAGTTTGATCTGTGCAAATATGAAAATAAGGTGAAATATCCAAATGACACTCTTTTTGTGGCCGGTACAGGCTGGCAACAGGTAAATTCCTACTACTATGTTTGATTCCGAAGGTATTGAAGCTACCCGGTCAACTTACTCTTATAGTTTTTATCTAACTTTGCTGTACTTACCTACTTATGTAGGTAAGATAAACTGTATTGAAGTCCTGCAAAATGTGAAAATAATGATCAATCAGGTCAGGTTAGTTATTGCATGCCGAATAGGGTTTTGTAACTTGTTTGATGCCATATAATTAACGGCTAAAAGAACAATAGAATTGTTGTTTCAGTTTCCCTATTGTTGCCAATAACTCCCCTTATGCAATAGATGAATTAGCAAGTTAACTTCACACAGAACAAGACATCTCCCATTATAATGTAAAATAATTTGAGGTAAGTAAACATAAGATTCCAGGATGCTGCATAGACTAGGTAATCTAAACTAAGTATATAAGTATAAGTAGCATCCTGCAATTTCATTTTGTGAAAACAACTGTATATATCATAGTTATCAATTATCATACTAATACTGTAACCTAGAGACTAATACTATATTTCTATAATCATTGCAGCCTTAAAGCTTCTCCGTTAGAAAACCCTGGTTTCTAAGAAATAAATATAGGGAAAGTTTCTTTTTGTTTAAAGACAGATGTTTTACTTGTTTTATGCTTCAAGTATCACAGAACTATTGATATTTTTGAATAGATACTTCTAACTAAGACTTGTTTTTTATTTTCATCTAAGACAGAAATGCATTTTATTCTGTCTCCACTTCTTTTGAACTAGGTTGAGTTAGTGGGTTTAACAATACCTAGCCAGTCCATATCACTATACAACTATGAGCATTTGCTCTGCCAAATAGGATGCTGTGTCAGAGAATATATGGAATCTGCCGTCCATATGCTGAGTGATGTGATGTCAGATTTTGTTTACTATCTCTCAACTATTATACATAGCGCAAGCTGTGGAAAGAAAATGGGAGACCTATGCCTAGCTATGATAAACTTATTGTATAATTATATATTTTCAGGATATATAAAAATATAGCCTGAAAAAACTAAAATATGCACCAGTTTTTATTGTCCATAACAGAATTGTTAAAAAATTATATTCTGTAAGAAGGTTCATAATATCAGTGCCTAGCTACTAGACAGGACCTGCAGTGTCCAAGAGTCCTGTAAGGTCTAAAGGAAATAAAGCACTTTGATTTTGAGTTGTTCATTATTATTAAACCATTCACTGCTTAACCTAGCTGGTGCAAGATAAAACCTACAGTGGTAATTATTCAACATGTTGCAGCCCCTGCTAAGTATATTAAGTACTATAATATGAGGTAATAATGGATAAGAAGGTTTCAAACAACCTATTAGGTTGACAATATGTGTAGGTAATAGAAGAGGGTATCAGGGCGAGGTACATAATATACCTTCTATACATTATATATATGTTAGTTCGAACATGTAGGGGACTGGTTCTTGGTACGAACAAGCCGGTGTGCATCTTAGTTACTTTAGGATAGGCTCGATCGGCTTGATCCAAAAAAAATCAGCAGGAACTTTGGCTGAATGACTGTCTGGGCCGATTGTTTTACAGCGATTCATGTTTTTTATTCATCCAATGAATTCGTATACAAATAAAAAGTTGAGTAAGTAAAGGGTTGCGAGCCATAAGCAAAGTGGTTGAATTTGGCGCCATACCTAATAAATATTGCCTTCAATAAAATTAATATTCTATGAATTAAAATGACATTAGCGTTGTATTCGGAACATCCTCCTATTAATCTACATACCTACTGAGGAGGAGCGAGACTAACAAAGGAGGTTAGTTTTTACTTAAAGTTAGGGTGCTGATACCAACCTCTAGAATTTAAACCTTTTTCGTCACCCTGCCGCCGCCATTTGTAACAATAGGATGCTATGGAACTAAAAACATTCTACCTATTTTCAAAAAAATATTTAATTTTTTCTGCAAAAATCAAAGAAAAACTAAAAATGCAGTGTTCCTCAAAATTTTGAGATGAATCGAATGGTATATTTTTTATCCTTGCTCAAATTTTTGGGACAAGCATGTATGGAAACTTGCCATTGTTCTTTATGCTGGCACCACACGCCCATTGGAAATATCTATTATTTATTATAAAGACCTATTGTACCGACATTCCTGCAAGTAAATGATTTATGTTTTATGTAAAATGCATTGCAGTAAAATTTCATCAATTCCAAAGCCCTAAGAAACTGGGAGTTGAGACAAAAATGGAAAACTTTTCTTCGATCTTAGATACACTTCTCTTAGATATACCTACAGTTGTCTTCGATCTTAGATACACTTCTCTTGAAACAACAGAAAGATATCAATATCGGGACATAACGTGAAATATATTTCAAAATATTCAGGATGGTCTGACCTTAGAATGCATTATTGCAGCGCATTCTGTACTATTTTCATTATAGACTGGAATTTCTCCGTGGTCGCAATGAAATTCCGTATCTGGTGGACAATATAAGTTTTTGCGTCCTTCCTTTTGCGCACTACAACCCTCCTACCTAATCGAGAGGAACCAGTTTTCGTATGAAAACGATCCAATAGTTTATAATGATCATCGGAAAGTTTCACTCAACAATTCTCTGTATTTCATCAAAAACTAAAAATCTTTGTGTCCGTTGACAAGCATAATTTTATGGGTAATTTCACTTATTGTGTCCAGTACTAAGCTTACAGATTGTAACATAGTTGAACTTAAATAGTGCATAACTTTGCGAAGCTTTGATTAGGTTTTTGGAATTTCATCTTCTATCATTACCAGTATTAAGTCAATGTCCAGTTTTAAAAATGGGGGAATTATCTCAATGGAAACGTGAATATAATTTTTCATCATTAGCTTATATACTTCTTAGAGTAGTTCCTAGCTACTTCTTCTGAGTCTATCACTATCGTAATACTTTTGAACAAATTATAATATCTACGGCTTTATAACTATTCATATTTGCTCAAAAAGGTTTTTGACACTAAGCAATATCGCGAAGATCTGTTAACTTGCTTACAAATTTTGTCAGAGGAAATATACGATGCTAAGTGGAATAGCAGGTTAAAAGGTAAAGGTCAAACAACACAAACAAGGTGAAATGTGTCTCGGCCCTAAATCGCGATTTAATAAACTAAGGGTCTCGCTAGACGTTTAGATGTTTGCGTGTTTGTGAGAACTAAAGATTTTGTTTATTGACAATCGGCATGTGCCAGTATCTCATGAATCGTAGAAAGTAGACGGTCGATCATTTTTACAGAATGTGAATTTTCTTGATGCTGCTACACCAAATACTAAAAAAATATTTGATAATAACTTTATTAATCATTTTAAAAAGACATTATTAATGTCACTTACATGAGAACTAGATTGTTTGGTTAGGTATAGATAGATACATAATATAGGGACGCCACGGCTATACGAAGTTGAAGAACAATTAACGAAGTTAAGCAACGTCGGGCTCGATCAGTATTTGGATGGGTGACCGCGTCATGTTTGGCTCTTTGCTTTCATTGAATATTTCAGAGTTCCTTTTGCCGAATAATATTTAACAAGCCCTCCGTGTGCGAGTCGACTGCCACTTAGTTGGTTTATTACTAAATCGTTTGTATGAGTGGCAAAAATATATTTTATTACTATGATGGTGCCAATTATTAATTTCTATTGGTTGTACAAAATTATTCATAAAAAGTGATGTACAATGTTTTTTAATGTATAAGGATCTTAGAGTTCATGATAAAATTAAGTAAATAAAAAATATAAACATCTTCAGAATTTCCTGGCTTGCTAACTGAATTAAATGTCCGCCGGGTCTGCAGCAATATTAACAAATATTGTCTAAAAGGGCGCTAAATTTGAATAAGTCTTTGGACAGAAAATTACAGGCCTAATCAATATTGAGCCGGGTCAATACCTGACGTACGCAGGATCTTATTGAACGAGAGGACTACTTTTTAATTATCTCGATCAAGTACCCGACGGTTAACGAGATGAATAGGAGAAACGGTTACCTTGACGTTGTTTTAGTGTTTATATAATTCAATTTATATTTCATCTATATAAACGACATAGGTACAGCGCCTTTTTGATATTGGAGTATTATAGGTAAACTTATATGCACACTGGCAGAGCTGTTTAAAAAATTCAGGTCTCTAAACTTGGTAGTTTACCTTTAAGTTAACAGTAAAATCTACCGACACGTTTGAAAATATGACCTGCAAGTAAAATATAAGGACATAGAAACAAGTTAATTAGATTGTAGAAATTACTTGTTCAAAACAATATTAAGTTTTGCCAGATTCCAGCCTTGACAACTGTATAGGCCTTTTAATCTGTGAACTCTCTATTATAAATTAAATAGCGATAATAATTAGTGATAATAATTAGCTCTAAATACTCATTAGCAAGTTCAGTGAATATAAAGTATGTTTCGATAAGATAATAAAGATAAATTCTACATTGAACTCTAGCGAATTAGTATTTTAGAAATATAAATATGTAAAGACACAGGCCGGCGCCTCTGTATCAGTACATGCATCCTAAGGAGAGAGAATTTAAAATCAGCTTTCTTTAATTTGAGCTCCAAAATACACTGAACAAAATTGTGAGGCAATATCGACAAGCAAACAGCTCCGAATTGATATCTGAACATCTATTGCTCTAAGTACGGTCCTCAATCGAAGGATCAGCGTAGCAACTGGAGGCTTTCATCGCTGGTACGTGACGAAGCACAACGACGACATTGATTCGATTGTTGTTACGAGTAAGTGCGATTGGGGGGTGTTTTTGTCATTTTAAAGGTTGCAGGATTTTTATTTTTTGTTTCTAATTTATATAATATATTTTTTTCTGATTAAAAACAAGCCGTTTTATTTGGCGTAGTAGAAAAATCCTAGAAGCTTAGGTACATTTACCAGGTATGTGTCTACAAAATTCCGTTAGTATATAAAAATGTCAGATGTAGGTACTATCTTTTAATTCATTGAAAAGCAACAAAATATTTTAAATAAAAGAAAAAAATAAACAAAGAGAAAAACATACGTAAGATTTTTATATTTCCTCAACTAAATCAAACTCACTCGAGTTTTATGAAATACATGTATATTCTTCTCAAAGATTTATTGTTTAAAGTTTCGGAAAAGTTTTTTGTTAGGCAGCGCTGCTAACAAAGCTGGTATTTGAGGTTTTCTACCTTCAATAATTAGAAAAAATATTGTGTTTACAGATTAAAACAATTTATAAGAAGAACCTATACCTAGGATTTGTTTGATTTTAGTATAACCACTTTTGTTCGGTAATTAAGTTATCTTTTGTCATTTAAACGTAGGCAGCGGCACGTTTAGTGATGCAGGACCTTAAAACATTATAATTTGATAACTTCATAACTACTATATACATTTTCAATGAATATTTTTAAACTTACGCGATCTTAACACATAATTATTAGTACTAATAGAGGTAATTATACATTTGCAAGTTTATATTTGACAAATCTACGGTGTATTGTTATTTCAACCCAAATTTTCATCCCAATACCGAAAAGTAATAAGATTTGTTCATTTCAACCTGAATACATTTTATAGTGTTATTTCAACCCACTAATACTATGGGCAAATTTTTAGATCGAAAAACACGGTATTTATATATTTTATTTGCTACAACCTTCGATCAGAGCGTTTATCATGACGCTACAGTAATAAACGTACACTTATTATAGTTTTCGATGTCTTCCTATCGATCGAGTGGAGTGGGTGATTTTCGTAAAGCTTAGGTAAACCAGAAGATATTTTCTTTGTCCTTACTCAAAGAAACATAACCAGCAAGCCGATAATTCCCCTACCATTTAGTAAAGTCCGCTCATGGATCCGTTAACAAACAGTCAAACAACATCAAGAGTACTGGGCAATACTACGGATTGTAGGCAGTCAAAGGAGATCTTCCCGGGTACCAATTGATTGATTTGACCTAGTTACCTACATGTAATACATAACACTACCATTATAATGGTCTACCATTGGTCGTAAAATACTGGCAATAGCGCGTGAAAAGCTGCGAGCTGAAGCATATTGCCGTAAGAGTACGTTATGCTCTTTCCAATAACCCTGAACTTATATCCTACGTAACCGGAGAACTCGAATCGCGTTTCCCGATCCGCCATTACCTGCGCAATTACAAAAGTAATCGATGTTTACCGGGTCCCACATTAAATGGTACGACATGCATTGTTCCCGGATATTTTCTGAAACTTGTTCCGTTGAGATAGTTAAAAATGGAAAATGGTGGTTTGTTTCTGATTTCCGTGTATATGTAGTATATAGTGCCTAAAGAAGGTAATTTTATGAAATATTTACAGGTCGAACTTCACCGGAATCAGATATTAATAAAATTGATTATTTGATTAGAAATTACCTATTAGATAAAAATTTACTATTACAAGCACATTTAGAAATAGCTCACTGTTTCAATGACGGGGACAAAGGTTATCACTTTATGACATGTAAATGCCCTCAAGTTATTACTCGATAGAAAGCAAAAAAAAAACATAGTGTTTCATTAACAGATACTGGTATATCCTAGTAACATAGCTTTGAAACTCTGTATCAAAAGTTTTTATAAACGAGTAATTTATTTAGGTTGGTTTTTATGTTGGTTCTGGTTCTAGTCCTCGTGGAATCTAAGTGCGTGCGTCGTGTACAGACTGCACTGCATTCGGACACGGTCAGTGTAGTGTGTCGTACTGTGAACGTGGACATTCCTGATTCAGAAGAAGAATTGAGGGTAGTCGTGGATACTGCCGTCAATTTGGCAGTAACTCGCAGAACATCCAGTCGCCCCGTGACCACGATCGCTGCAATGCGATGGAAACGTAGGGGAAAATAAAAACAAATGGTACGCGATAAAATATTCTTTAATATGTCAACAAATCGTGATAGTTTAAGAAGTTTTATTAATGGTTCTATAATCATAGAAATCTTATAGAAATTGATTTCAAACTTAACAGAGGGGTGAGCTGCCAGTGAATGCCTATGTACGTGTGAAACTGAAACTACGATTATTTTGACACACTTTGACACGGATGTTGTGTGAAAATGGCAGTAGTGAAAGTGTCGCGATGACGCATAATGACTGAAATGTTTAATGACAGATATTATTGGTTGATTCAAAATGAACACAGTTGGGTAAACAGAGATATATCAAATGTGGTAGATAAAAGTAAAAGGGAAATAATATTTATCAGATCCTACCAACTCATTAAAGCAACCAACACCAGATGGGCTTGGTTCACAGCTCGATTTAGGTCTCCGCTCTACAACTCATTAATAGTTTTTTGACCATTCCAGGCCAAGTTCCAGCCTTAGCATGTTTAATAGAAAGTAGTATAATGAAGTAAAGTTCTACAGTCTCAAACAAAGCCAGCAATCGGAAATTTTATTTATTGATATTTAAAATATTTGCAAATAGCTGTGGTTTTATTCAGCATTTATTTTGCACACTCAAGTTGGCTTTTATGAGATCGATGAACCGATTAATAATTAATAATAGATTAATAATACCCAACCTATTTGAATCCGTATGAAATTATTATTATTATACTATCCAATTGTTTAAAAAATCAGTATACCTTAAAAGCAAACAATAGAAAACAAAAAAAAACTACTTACAACTTTTTTTTTAAATCGTTATTATTGATTGTTTCTTAAATTTATCTGACACTTTCATTCCACCCAAACCGTACAACATCGCACCGCTGCACATTGTAGCAGAGCAGTGAATGCGTTAAAATCCAAAAAGCATTTTCACACAACACTTACCCTCGTGGTATTTACAGGTGCGATTTTCTTTTAATGTTCCGTAACGAGTCCGGCTCTCGTTATGTAAATACCTCTTCATATTTACAGCTCCGAGTGAACATCAAGGGTCTTTTCAGTTTCAAGGTGAAATTGTTCATGCTTTTAGTGTGCATTAGAATCCTTTTTATTTTATTTCAGATCATTCATAATCCATAAAGCATAAAACAATAAAGCATAATAACAATATATATAATAACAATAAATAATAAAACAATAAAGCATATTGCATGAATAAAAATAAATAATATATCAGTCTAAGCAAAGTTAATTAAATACAATAAAAGTTTGATTAATTTAAATTATGATATACTTGATTAGGTAAAATTATAAAATCAGAAAACAAATATCTACTTATCTAACTTAGGATTAAATGGAGTTACACCCCATTATTATCCTCATCCACTTATATTGGATGGGACAGTCCAGACGGGACACAATCATTTGCAGGATGCCGTTACTGCTGGCTCGCACGCGCTGAGATATTGAGGCGACTTTTTTACGAATTATGGCATAAAAGTCATCCGTGCGCGCCTCTGCGAACATACCTGACGCGCTGCAAAAGCGAGGCAGCCGCATCAGCATCCTGAAAATGAAATTATACAGTACTAGCATTTACAAACAAATTTGCGCGGGTTCATAAAAATTAGTTTTTTAGAAGTAAAGTTTGTAAGTCTGCCATTTCGTAACATCTGGTCTAAAAGATGATGATGTTGCAGAGCGACAACCTAGGTCTCTATGTACATATAGTAGGGAATATAATTGCGTTTTTTAATTGCGTTATGTATGTTATCAATAACATAATAGTAGTGTAGAGGGGGATCGATGACGTGCTTGTACTGAACGTATAATTAGACCTAAAGCCGCATTCAATTATATATATTTTTACGCCCCTCGTTGCCATCATTGTTAGTCTGCCAGTGTTCAAATAAACCTGATGATCAGCAATAATAGTGGAATGAGCAAGCCGCTCAGAGAATAATAAAGAATAAAATATTTTTACGTAAAAAAATTATCAATAAGTGTACTCAGAATCCGCTACGTACTATCCTAACCTGATGCATAACCTTATCCTCTAATTGGACGTATCAGGACGTCAAAGCCTTTACTTTATTGGATTTTTACTTTATTGGAGGCTGAACCGAATATAAAATGAATATTAGACCACATGAATATTATATTACGTATAGGTATCAGTTCGTGTAGGTATCGAGTATATTAAATTTAATAAATAATTTATCTCGCCTTATGCACAGATTTATTTAGTTTAATAACTAAAATCATACTCCATTACTGATGTTCATTAATTTAAATGCCATTTCTAAATTTAAACAGCACAACGAATATTGGGTTTCAGGATTATAGTTTCAATTTAATGTAAGCGTTTTATATCAAAGCTTATTTACGCTCAAAAAGTTCCAGACGCTCGGATCAGTCGGAAGATTGTCAGACCGCTTTTTTTTTAAACCAAACGATCCTATTGGCTCTCTTTTCTGTTTGAATGCATTTTAAAGTTTACACTATTGAAATAAATATTTTATACTGATATTTACTACCAACATTAATATTTGGGACAATTTTTTTTAAAGTGCTGAAATCCCTAATGGCTAAGTGTAATTACTTAATCCTGTGCCTCAGTGATCCAAAGAGTCAGTGACACAAGACTTCTATTTCGTTAATTATTCAATGTATACGTCCAGAGCCAATGCTCTGGACGTATACATTGAATAATTAACGAAATAGATGGATGACGTCAATTGCACGAAACGAGCAACCTTAGCACAAAGTTGCATCGGGTGCGTCATCAACTACTTAGTTAACAACCTTTCGTCTAAAATTTGAAAGAAATGAATAACCAAAAAATTATCATAGTAGATAAATTCATAAAAAAACGGATCCTCCGTCCGGTCGTCCTTCGTTTTGTACGATCCGCAGTTCATAGCTTCTGCAGTTGTTGGCAACGAATTCGCGGAGATTGGCTCCAACTTCATGGAGCACAGAATTTGAGAACTTAAATTCTATAAGTTCATTAAAATAGTGATTAAGTCAGTAGAAGTTGGAAAATTTAGATAAAATGAAAATATACTCTTGTCGGTTACTTTAAAAGATATATCTCACAATACAAACAAGTGCTCTAAAGGAAACTATAATCCATATTCTAAGTTCGTTGAAGCATTTAGAAGCTTAAAATATTCACTTTAACTAAAGATCTAAAACTTAAACTATATGTCATTGCACTCATTTACAGCTATATTTGTCAACTAGCGGCCCGCCCCGGCTTCGCACGGGTATTAAACAAAAATTTCAGAATTTATACACACTAAAACGATGGGTTTCACAGTTTTCATACGGATCTTTACTTTTTTTAACAGCATTGGGGTTTTAGGGTTTTGACATCGGTTGCAAAACCCTTATGAAATCACTTTGGGTCTGTTTTGTGTTTTGAATCCTTAATATCTCAGAAACTACTGCAGCTATTGACTTGAAATTTGAAATAATAATACATTTTGTGCGCCCGCACATATTTATAGAAAAATAAATGAAAATAAATGAAAAATAAAAATGAAGATTTTCTATACAAATTAAGAAATCGAAATTTTAAATGGGACCTACAAAGTCGAAAAGGGTATCAAATGAAAGGTACTCGTTTGTAGATTTCAAAATAGTTTTTGAAATTTTGGTAGATTTTATACTTTTTAAAATATTTTGAAATAGGTCAAAAAAATGACCGTTCCCCCCCCTCTATCTCCGAAGATTGCAGAGCGATCGACGTGATATGTACCAAGTGTTTGTAGATATGGATCTATATTTTACAGGAAAAATATAGAGAAGTCTGTAAAAATAACAGTTTTTGAAATATGGTCAAAAAAGGGCGGGAAAAATTTCTGAAGGGGTGACTACCCCACCGAGTTGGGTATCAAATGAAAGGTATTGGCTTGTACATTCCAATACAGTTTTTGAAATTTCGACAGATTTTACACTTTTTGATATATTTTGAAAAAGGTCGAAAAATTGACCGGTACCCCCCCCTTATCTCCGAAGATTGCAGAGCGATCGATGTGATATGTACCAAGTGTTTGTAGATATCGATCTATATTTTACAGGAAAAATATAGAGAAGTCTGTAAAAATAATACTTTTTGAAATAAGGTCAAAAAAGGGCGGGAAATTTTTCTAAAGGGGTGACTACCCCACCGAGTTGGGTATCAAATGAAAGGTATTGGTTTGTACATTTTAATACAGTTTTTGAAATTTCGATAAGTTTTATACTTTTTGAAATATTTTGAAAAAGGTCAAAAAAATTTCCATTCCCCCCCCCTTATCTCCGAAGATTGCAGAGTGATAGATGTAAAATGTACTAAGCGTTTGTAGATATAGATCTATATTTTACAGGAAAAATATAGAGAAGTCTGTAAATATAATACTTTTTGAAATATGGTCAAAAAACTAATTTTCATACAATGGGGGCTATTTCATTGAGAGTAATATCAAATCAAAGGTATGGATTTCGACAATTCAAAACAGGTTTTGAAAATCGTCTAAGTTTCATACTAAGTGAAATAGGTTGAAAAAAGCCGAAAACAAATTGTAGGTACCAACCCACTTACCTACCCACTAATCTCTGTAGTAACTGTAATAGGAGTTCCACAGCGCACCAAAACCGTTGTTCTCAAAATTTTTGAGAAGAGATAGGTATGTATCCTAGATAATCCACACAGTATCATTTACCCACAAGCTATGCAAAGCTTGTGTTATTGGTATTACTACGATAGCTGTTATACTTAATAAAGTATAAGTATCACATTAGATGATTTATTTTTGTGTACTGAAAAGGACTAGAACACCCGAACAAAATAATCTGAAGATCCTACAAATATTAGTCCCGAGGCAGGAATCAAACCTCCACCTCCTGCGTTGTAAGCCCACCGCGCCAAAAGGTTGTCATATACGTACCCTTATTATACCTACCTAATGTACCTACCTAAACGACAAAAGTTCAAAACCCTCGGCGCGCGAGTTACACTCGCACTTGTCGTACTTGTTTGATATTGACTCGACATTCCAAAACTGACACTGGCCGTAGAGAAAAAGCAAGCACCGTGCGCTATACAACCTCTTTTTCTATTCTGACGCGCCATAATAGAAAAAGAGGTTGAATATACAGCCCACGGTTCAATTATTGAATTTTTCATGCGGATCCCTAACTTTTTTGAAAATATTATATAGCCTATGTTCATCACGAAAAATTAAGGATTCTAATGGTGAAAGAATTTTTTAACTCGGTCCAGTAGTTTCGGAGCCTATTCAATTCAAACAAACAAACAAACAAACAAACAAACAAACAAACAAACAAACAAACAAACAAACAAACATACAAACAAACAAACAATCAAATCTTTCCTCTTTATAATATTAGTATAGATACAGGTTGTTAGAGTGAACAGTCTTTGCACTTGTCATGTACTTACAGTGATCCTCAATTCGTTATACGTCAAGTATGACTTATAACAAAAGAAAACTAGTAGATTTCGGGATCAGCTATGCGTTTTTTTGTCGCGGCCTGCTTTAAGTTATTATATTTATGTACATCAAATTTTCAAGACTGACTAGCTGTTTTGATCTAATGCTTGTGGCCGAAAACTTGAACAATACAGTGCCAGCGGCTGAAAGATCACTGAGGTCCGTCCTTAAATGGATATCATCACTAAGAGGCGAGGTTGCCGTAAAATTAATTAAGGACCTTCCATACAGGCATCGCATTTATTAAGTTCCCGTAATAAAACGTTAGGGACATCTACCTTTACGAGCTAGATGACTTTGATCGTTAAACTGAGGAGTCAAAAATTGGAATTACGGTACTAAAACTATGTCTGGTTCAAGGATTCCGTACCCGAATGGTGAAAGGGGATCCTATTTTTTAAGCTTCCGCTGCGTCTCTCTGTATATCCGTCTGTCGGCGGGCAAGCGTATTTTATGAAAAGGTAGACAGTTGAAATATTAACAAAGGTTATTTTGCCGCAACATTAAAATTAAATAGGGGTCCTATAAAAACCCCAAACACGATTAAAGTCAACCGAAGTTGCTATGTGGATTGTTTGGCATTATTATATTATTATTATAATACTTCTGTTAATCATCTATGTATGTTTATGATGATTATATGACAGCTATTGTTTTCACCCTGAGTATGAGCTGTGGTATGAGCTTTACGACAGGATTAGGGGTTACTCCAATTTCTTGGAGACCCAGCTTTTATACAAAGCAAGGCCGTAAAGTAATGAAATGGTCACACAAGTTTGTCCATGAGATTAGTCAGTAGGGTTTATAGCTTTTGTTTCTACCTGTGGCAGAGTCACTATTATATCATGATGATATCATGTATGACTGTATAATTCGTTTGACTGATGATCAGATTTTGATTACAGATTTCAATAATTTTACTTCTTTAGGCTTACAAAATAAGCACTTAGACAAGTTAAATTTCAAACAATAATTATTTTAGACTTAGACAAGTTAAATTAATTAACAATTACATGGACTTATCTTTTTTCTTGTCAAACCTTTAAATGCTTGTTTATGGACGAATTATTTTATTTCTAACGTCTCGTTCAAGAGACTCAACAAAAAGAGAGACCATGCCCTACCCATATACATACAACTCCGCAGGCCAACTCTACTGCTGTTCGTGTCGTGTGCATTCAAGAACAAGGTTGGTCTGTCGAGCCGTATTAGGGATCTTATTAGAAATCCGTAATCTCCAGGGTCGCCATCAACGAATGCAACGACGGTGCTATACAAATAATATGGGCAATTAAATGTTACTCTATCATTATCTTATTATCTTTCCGACCAAAGCGCCGTAAAATCATAGCTTGAAAATATGTCGTAATCGGAAAAAAATGTTACCTATTGTATTTTTAAGTTGCATGCGCAAAAGCTTACCACGTTTAACTTTTAACAAGATCGATTTAATTAACCATCGAAATCTTTAAAGTATGTTTTAAACATTTTTAATTTAGAACTTGAGTCCGATTTGTGCGGTTGTTTAATTAAACATTGGTTTCATCCAAATCGAAGAATTTATGTTCTTGCACTCGTGTTTAAAATTAAGGAAACCTTTTTCTCGTTTTTGGAAGATATTTCAATCAAAAAACTTTATATTAGGGCGAGTTTATATCTATACTGTTTATCTAGAGTGCATAAACATTTTTTTTGACTGGTTTGACTTGAGAAATTAACTAAAATTCTCTATGTCTCATGAAGGAAAAAATAAAAGAATATTTAAAGGATCCTATTCACGAATTACTCGTCTGAAATGTATCCTAAAAGGAGAGGTTATGATTTCACGCCATTTGCCCCTGACTTCTGAGCATCTGTCTCTGGGGAGAAAATGAAAAGATTTTTGTTACTGAATAATAACTTTCCCACCCTTTGTAGGTCGATAAATTAGCTTTTTTGTTAAGGTGAAATTAAAAGTGTTCGACGGAGGACGGGAAGATTTGGATTCAGGAATTTTCGCTCAAAATACATATTATTTAATATTGAAGGAAAACCTCTATTGTTTAGTGTTTCAAAAATTAATGAAGGTAAAGAGAACAACGAGCTGGGTTCAGATTTCGTTAGTAGGTATTTAAGTATTTTTTGGTCCTATTTCGTGCAGACTACGGCTATAATAATGTTTTTTTCTTTTTTGGTATTTTGTTCTTGTGATTATGCCGTGTGCTGGTAGATGAAAAATCATAGGCATAAATCATTTTTGCAATGTCTCGATTCACATCTGTCCCGACATTTACTTATTAATCTATGCTTTTTATTATTAACTTGTTTTTAATATTTTTGCCGCTTATGGTTTTATTTCCTCCATATTTCCTAAATGCAACAAATGACTGGTGAAAATTGTACCAGCGAGTTAGCAACTGAATTTCATAGAGAGACGGTTTCACAGATTCAGATTTAGATTCAGATTCAATAACTATAGACAAGCTGTGCGCTAGGCTAGGTAGTGCCTGCTTTGCACTACGGAGGCTGGCGGGCACAGCTTCGCGCGACGTGGTTCGGGCGTGTTATTACGCAACAGTACATAGCACCCTGACCTACGGCGTGGAGCTGTGGGCGCGAGCCGCAGACCGCCAGCGAGCATTTGTAATGCAGAAACGAGCTGTGCGCGCTATAGTGGGTGTCCCGAGTGAGGTATCGTGTAGGGAACTGTTCAAAGAATTAAATATTATGACGTTACCATCTGAGCTCATATACCAGGTAGCCCTGTTCACGCACCTGCATTTGGGCTTGTTCCAGCGTCGTGGGGTGAACTCGACCCGCGAGATGCGGAGCAACAGCTATTCGCACCGCCTGTTAACACCTGAACACAGACTTCGGAAATCTCATCGTTCGGTCTATGTCATGGGACCTTCCGTCTACAACCGATTGCCAGTAAAAATACGTGACGCACCTTCCACGCCTCTATTTAAATATAGACAGAAACAATATTTAACGGAATCAGTATTCTATGATCTGAAAGAATACTTGGAATTACCGCCTATCTAAGATAATTTTTATATTTATATAAATAATTAATATGTACCTAATTAATGTACAAATTATAATTAGTATTTTTCTATTGACATGTTACTGGGAGTAATGAATAAATCTGTATTTCTGTATTTCTGTGTGGAATGGAGCGACATCTGGCCAAGCATTAACATCATTAATGTAAAATCATCTATCGAGTAAGAGGCTTTCTTGCAAAGGTTTTGTTTAATATACTGTTTAAATTTACGAATAGGGAGCTCAGTTGCTTCATATGGAAGCTTATTATAGAAGCGCACGCAATTGCCCATAAATGATTTCCCTACCTTACGTAATCTGTACAATGGGATGTGTAATTTGTTCTTGTTTCTTGTATTCCTAGTGTGAACATCACAATTTTTCAATTATTTCTATCTGTTTTTGACACAATGACATCACAATACAGTTTGAATCCCTTTCACACGCTAAAAGAGCAAAAGCTGTTTTTATTTTCCCTCGACCTTTGTCAGACAAAGAAATTGGCGATAGAAGTGAGTACTCATTAACATGCTCCATTGGTCCAGTCATTATTAATTACCGAGTGTCTGAGCATCGATTGGACTAGAGGTTAGACTTGTCTTGGATATTTATTCCGTCAGGCGTTGCGAGAGGAATAAATAATCATGCTATTACGAAACTTGCTCGGTTAGCTCACGGTTTTTATTGTTTGGTATAGATTACAGGGCTTAAGGGTGCTCAAGGTTGGTTACAATGTTTTCAAGGCCAAAATTTTGTAATAATAATTAATTTAGTACAAAGGCTAGCTGAGCTATAGAAACTTAAAACTATAGAAGTTCCTATAGTTTTTTTTTTAAATACTCAAAATTATGTTCAAGACGGCCGTTTTATACAAATTTCATGCATCCACATCCATGTATCCACTCCATGGCCATCCCTCAATAAATGTGTGGTAGTCATGTCGAGTAACGAAAACTCATAGCAACTTTTAATATGGTAAAATCCCGAGATAAAAAATAATTGTCTCTAATGGGAAAATATTAAGTAAAAAATGTGAAGTACCTAATCAGAAAAGTTACAGTGAACTTTTGAGCCCATTTTAATAAATATATTGGGAGAGAGGCTTACGTCGCTGAGCTTATCTCAGTGGAATGGAGACAATGTTTCCGAGGAGTTTCACGAGAGCTTATTCAGGATTTGGTTGACAAATAATAGTTTCTACCTTTTCCAAACCTGTTTACCTACCAAACAAACCTCTAAGTTTGGTTATGTCCGTCTGTTTTTCTTATTTTAGTATTCACTTTGTGGATCAGATACTCAGTTTTAGTTAGGTACATAATCTTGGACTTTGGATTTCTAGATCAAGAATTTCTAAACCGGAACTTATTGCATCCAATTACTACTTATCCATAGTTCTGGCTCAAGTCCATTTACTTCCAGCACATTCAGTCCAGTGCAGACAACTGCCGTACAACAGGTGACACGTCCGCATTCAAATGTGCTATTTACATTCTGCATCCGCTGCGCTGTGTTGCAGGTACTAGGCAGGCTATCCACTGGGAGAGGTAATAATGCTTTTAAAAACATTATACAGGTGCATCAGATGCAGTCTTAAACACGATCAGATTTAACACCTTTACCAACGAGTGGTGCTGCATGCAAAGGGAATCCAGTGGCCCAAATGTGACATTCGTGGCATGGGGGGTTGACTACTGATTTTTTTTTTTCATATATCTAGTTTAGGAAACATAAATAAACATGCTGATGTTTTTTTTTTGATAACACTAAATTGCGCTACCAAATGAACCCTTACCCTATTCATTCTCCCAACAGCCATCTACAAGTTATAACAATTAATGCACTATGAATATATACACATGTATAACCACCCTTACCTGTTTTAAAACCTGCAAAACGTTCAGGCTACATTTGTTCACATCGTGACATTCGATATCGCAAGAAACTTAAAGAAAGGAACATTCCAGATCGAACTTCTAGAAATATCACTGTAACCAATTCAGTACTCAGGTATTAAATAGATTCATCTTGCTTAAAAGTTTAGGAATTAACCACTATTTTCTTATTGAAGGAATATGCAGGTTGTAAAACACATTTACTGTTCACGCCGCAATGCGTGACAACTTCACATCGTTGCTGTCAGCTGCGGGAGCGCCCTTCCGCCCGCGCCCGCCTGCACCCCGCAACCAAGATTCCCCTACAAGACGTCGCGAGAGACGCACGCGCATTTATACCCGCGATCTCGCCATTCCTAATTTATAACCAAAAGCTGTTTTGTACCTTAATTTCAATAAACCCGAATATAATACAATAACGAGTCTTTCAATACAAGACATCTTGGCGACCGTGACAGGACAAGAAACTTGGATGCTTGGATGCCGTTGGAAACTTAGCCGGAGTGCAGGAGTCGTGTCATTGGATTGGTACCCGTGAACGACAAGGCGCCGGCCGAACAAAGAAAGTAAGCCTATTCCTTTTGCTTTCCCTATCCTAATTTCCAACTTCTATTTGCTGTGTGAATGCCTAGCTACTTCGAAGCACTATAAGGGCGGTATCTTGCTTTATGCGTACCATCCTTGCCTTATTTATTTGCACAGACAAAACCAATTTCAAAGTCCATTTTTCTTGTCCGCCATTTTAATAAATTTTAGGCTAATTTCTTCTTTGCTTTGCTTTGTGAGCCATTCTTTCTATGCTGTTCAAGCCTATTTATGCAACGTAAATATTAATTAATTTCAATATCCATAAATGTATGAGCCTAATTAGTGCAGCCTTCCTTATCTCTGCGCCGAACTTGAACTCGCATAACCTTTGTCGAAGAATTTGCCCACGTTGCAAAGTACGTTAGCCTTTCTTTTCAATAAATAATAACTTTACGAATGTTAATAATACATTATTTCGTTCTTATAATAAACTAAACACTTAAATAAATACATAAATATATTGCTTTGTTAATCATTTGTTAAAATAACTGTAGAACTAAGTCTTTACGTAGAACACAACTTACATTTAGTTTTATTTACCTTATTTCTGTTCTACTTATCTGTCTGAACCCTTTAGTTGGTTAGGTACGTTAATTAAAAGAAAAAAAACCCATTTCGTGCACTCATCATAGCATTTTATTTCAACGCTTTTGCCGACTAATTCCAGGCTTGATATCCTCAATCCTCGTCGCGCTTCGGCTGCGTCTTGCTCGACGCAGCTGGCGTTGCTGGCGGCGTGCTGTGCTGTGCTGTGCGGCAGTGTTCTGCCGTGCTGTGCTGTGCTGTTCGTCTCGCCGCGGGCTCTGCGGCAGCTGTGGTTTGAACTGGTGACTGCTGGATTGTATACGGTCAGAGTGCACAATTTATTTACGATAACTTACCTAACTCATTGTTCTCGTTATTTAATATCAATTTTGCATAGCTAAAACAAACTTATAATATAAAAATGGTTGAAAATGTATCGAATATTTCAAGATCCAAAAGTCCAATTCCAATAATAAATATTGATTCTTTAAATAAAAATGATCCCAAGGAACACTTAAAAACTTTATCCCGTAAACGCGGAGGGATTAGAAGTAGACTTTCATTTATTAAAAACTTTATACAAAATTATAAAACCAAATCTGCCGATCTTACAAGTTTAGAAATAAAAGAACTATCCTTACGATTGAATCAGTTACAAGAATTATTGTCTACTTTTGATACTGTACAATGTGAGATTGAAGAAATGTCTGAAAATCTAGATGAGCAGATTTTACAAAGAGATTTAACGGAAAGTGAGTTTTATTCTCAAATAGCTTTAGCGCAAGATATTGTTGATGCATTTTCATCCAAAAATAAAGATTCTGAACATGGTTCGGTAAAATCAAGTTGTTGTCATGCTGCTAATAATTCAATTACACTACCAACAATAAATCTGCCTACTTTTGATGGCAACTACACTAAATGGCTCGAGTTTCGAGACACTTTTGATTCGATTATCAATGACAACAACTCAATCGCACCGATCAATAAATTTCATTATTTAAGAAACGCGTTAGTTGAAAGTGCTAGTGTCGTAATAAAATCCATAGACTTTTCAGCCAAAAATTACGATTACGCGTGGAAGGTTTTATGCGATAGATACAATAACAAAAACATTTTAATAAACAATCATTTAAACGCATTGGTGAGCCTCAAACCTATTCAGAAAGAATCTTTCAAATCATTGAGATATATGAATGATCTTGTGTTCAAAAATTTGAATTCGCTCAATACTCTTGAAGTCCCTACGGTAGGTTGGGATCCGTTAGTTATATTTTTGGTCTCAGCTAAATTAGATCCTAGAACTGCAAGCAAATGGGAAGAGTATAAAGGGCGCTTATCGCATTTACCTACTCTATTAGAATTTAAGGAGTTTCTCGATAATCGTGCTAATGTTTTAGAAACTGCATACTGTAGCCGCAGTAACTTTCAAACGAAAAATATTTATAATAATACAAAGGAAAATAAATCAAATACTAAAACTTTTACTGCGTTGGAAGGTTCCAACAAAAAGGCGTGTCTTATATGTAAAAAGACAAATCATCAAGTACATCAATGCAATAAGTTTAAGGCCATGTGTATAGACGATAGAATTGCTATGGTTTCCAAACATAAATTATGTTCTAACTGCCTTCGCAGCGGACATGGTGCCGAGGAGTGCACGTTGAAAGGTTTATGCCGTGTTTGCCGAGAAAAACATAACACATTCTTGCACAACAACACGGTTAGTAACGCAGCTACCGGAAGTACCGAGTCGTCGTCGGCTTGTGATGTACCGGTTACTTTGTCAGCTGCTACCTCAGGCCAAGTGCTACTATGCACCGCTCAAATTGAGGTAGTAAATATTCATACCAACCGTAGTTATATTGCCCGTGCGTTGTTGGATACTGGTAGCCAATCATCGTTTATCACCGATGATCTGAAACATAAAATGGGATTAAAAACAAAACAAATAAATTCATTTAATATATCAGGAATAAACAATGTTGCGTGTAAAGTGTCAGAGAGATGTAATATCTTGATAAAATCTCGAGTTAGTTCATTCAGTGCGAACGTCAATTGTTTAGTAATACCTAAAATTACTGGCACAATACCTACGGTCCAAGTCGATGTGCAGCGATTAGGCCTACCTGATAACATTGTTCTCGCCGATCCTTTGTTTTATGAACCTTCCAATGTCGATATTCTGCTTGGTGCAGAGCAATTTTTCAATATAATAAATCCCAAACAAATAAAATTGGGTTCTAATAAACCTATTCTACAAGATAGCTTGTTAGGATGGTTAGTAGCGGGTCAAACTGGGGAATCCCGCTATAATTCTAATATCCAATGCAACTTAGTGCAATCCAATTCTAAGATATCACTTCAAGATAATATCCATAATTCTATCCAAAAATTCTGGGAGGTCGAAGAATTGCCCCCAGATAAAAATACCTACACAAATAAACAATTTTGTGAATGCAATTTTGTGAAAAATACTCGTCGCTTACCTGACGGCCGATTTCTGTAATGATGCCACTGCAGGAAGACCCTGAGCAGGCCCTTGGCAACTCATTCCCTACTGTAATGAGACGTTTTGTCAACTAAGAAAATAAAATAAAAAACAATAATGGAAATACTAAAAAACAATAATTATCAATGGAAATGTGTTCCAACCAAAATAAATCCTGCAGAGTTAGCTTCTAGGAGCATCGATCCGCAGCACCTGCAGGCTTCTGCTTTGTGGTGGGAGGACCCTTCATGTCTAAAGGAAAACCAAGCTTAATAGCCTAGTCAACCTCACACTACCATCTTAGTTTATTAGTAAGTAAAAACCAAAACTTTATTAATTGATGAAACTTCTAATAGTAAGTCGAATCAAGTATATAATTTAAAAATATTGCCTTATTTATAATACATTTAATTATAAAAGAATATGCCTATGCTTTAAGATTTGTCACAATAATAAAATGTCTAATATTAAATTAACCGGTCCCTTAAAAGTTGAGAAACTTGACCGCTATCAAACTGTAATAATAAAAAATCGTCAAGCCGAGTCTTAAACTTTAGACATAAATAAACATTCGAAACGGCACTCCTTTGCACCATAAAGGCAAATTATTAATTTATTTGCTTTAGAAACCGTAGTATAGGTATAGTTTAATATACTCGGATACATAATAATACATAGTAGGTATATTAAGAGTAGGAAGCCGATTGTGTCAGTCTGACTTTCAATAATATGATAAAAAGTATTCTAATAAACATCACTTAACTAAATTAATAAATGAATCATGAACACTTACGTTTATTTCATGCAGGTCCTCAGCTTCTTCTGTCATTTGTACGCGAGAAGTTCTGGCCACTAGGTGGCAGAAATCTGGCCCGCATCATACCTAAGGTATGCGTTATCTGCGTACGTATGCGTGGTCAAATTATACAGCTAAAATAAGCTAGGTACCTACCAGATGTAAAAATAAATTCAAGCTTTTCATTTAATTCTTGTGGTACCGATTTAAAGGTCACTATGATTTCATCCAAAAAGGGCCGAGGCAATCGTATCGCAAAAACCTACCTATACGTATTTGTAATTAAATAAAACAATAATAAAATTAATCAGAATAAAATATTTTAAAAATTATTTATTGCGACAGCGGCACTTATTTTGTAGGCGCAAACAATGAGTTAAGTAAAGTTTTTAAAATCCAGTCGTCATGCAGTATCCGATTACGCTGCCAAAGAGGACATAAAATTCATGTTTTCACCCGCATATTCACCTCACTTCGGAGGTATATGGGAGGCAGGCGTTATATCCGCTAAATATCACATAAAACGTGTAGCAATACCCCCTTTACGTTCGAGGAGTTAGCGACGCTTTTCACACAAATAGAGGCAATCCTCAATTCCCGTCCTATTTCTCCTCTCTCTTCTGACCCTACTGATCTGAATCCCCTTACCCCTGGGCACTTCTTAATCGGCCGCCCGCTGACGTCTGTACCATCACGACCTGTCAACTCAGCGAACCCAAACCGATACCAGCGCATCGAGCTAGCCCGGCAGCAATTTTGGGAGCGATGGCGAAGAGACTTGAATCTAATCACTCAGAGACTTCATGGCGGAGCTGCAGAACCGTACCAAATGGAAAAAACAAAGCCCACTTCAAATTTGGAGATCTTGTCCTACTGAAGGAGGACCACCTACCTCCACTCCACTGGAGGATGGGCCGTGTCACCAAACTGTACACTGGCATGGACGGAGTATGCGGAGTCGCCGATTTAGAGAGAAATCGAGGAACAGTGAGACGAGCTGTCAACCGCATGTGCCTGATACCGTCACCACCTGAATACCAACAATAACCAATAGTTGGAAACGAGCTTCCAACCCCCCGGAGGATGTTCACGCCGCAATGCGTGACAACTTCACATCGTTGCTGTCAGCTGCGGGAGCGCCCTTCCGCCCGCGCCCGCCTGCACCCCGCAACCAAGATTCCCCTACAAGACGTCGCGAGAGACGCACGCGCATTTATACCCGCGATCTCGCCATTCCTAATTTATAACCAAAAGCTGTTTTGTACCTTAATTTCAATAAACCCGAATATAATACAATAACGAGTCTTTCAATACAAGACATTTACTGTTACAATTTAAAGAAATTTGCTGTAGTCAGTGCAATGATGCAATTTTTTGCACTTTTCTCTTTTGCACGCACATTTCTCTAAGCCATGTGTTTACGACATCATCATAAGCCTAGTCCACTGGACATGCCTCTCCTCTCCTAAAGAGCGCCATCGCGCCCTGTCTTCAGCTTGTCGCATTCAGCATCTGCCTGCAGTCTTTCGCAGATCGACCCACTTGGCCAGAGGGTGTCCTACACTACGTTTACCGAGTCGCAGTCTCCACTCATGTCGTTTATCCTTAGTGGTTGTCGGTTCTTCGCGAAATATGGCCGGCCCACTCCCACTTCAGTTTGCTAATTCTTTGAGCTACGTGCCGTGTGGTGCCGGCAAAGAATTTCACCACCCCAACTCTTCCCGTGGGTGTCGTAAGAGGCGACTAAGGGAAACACACCGGGGGGCGGGCAGCAGCGCCCTTTGCAGAACAACTACACCGAACTGCGATCCCAACCCGCATGCCCAGCGCGTGGGGATTATGGGCAATAACCCCCAAATAATGATGCCATCTATGGCGCTCATTAGGGGAGGCCTATGTCCAGCAGTGGACTATTATAGGCTGGTGATGTTGTTGTTGTTGTTGAGCTACGTCGATAACTTTGGTTCTCTGCCGGATGTATTGTGTGCTATATAGAGGTAGATGTTTGTATTACAAACAGTCCGACTACACCCAACACTGCAATCCGCATTGATTGACGTGAACAACACTGAAGCCCGCAGCTCAGATGTACGCAGACTTTGAATTGCAAATGACTCAAAGAAAACAAGACAATTAATTCTGAGCTTGTTTAATCTGCTGAGTAGACGCCGCGCCGCGAGCTCCTCGCTAGCTCTGACTGGTGTTGTCTATAAGGCGGATTAATATAACAGATTAATGAACAGAACCTGCACTTTCTCGCAGAAAAAGTTTCTAAAAAAGTTGTAAACGTAATCAAAATCTAAATTCTAGCATGCACATCCACCGCATCCGAGTGCCACAGCCCGAGGTCAGTGCTATTGTCACCGCTGTTTTGGATTACATTTTAATCCATAGGTATCTGTTATTTATACCTATTCGAAATTTTATTAATAAATTCAAAACCATCGCAAACTTTATCCACTTGAACGTCCGGCCCGCGCGGCGACAGGGGGTAGCATACGCCCCCGCATACGTCCGCATACTGCTCATGCTAAGACATATGTCTAAAAAGCAACCGCAAGTAATTATCCCTAAATTTTTTAACAAACTTTCATTGTGTATAAGAACATTAACTAGTGAAGAATCTTTTTTAAATAATGTGTAATTTATTTTGTTACATAAAACTATATATTATACTCTGTAAGCGAATTCCTTGACAATGATCCTAGAAAATTACTCAAGTTATTTTGTAAGTTGACGAGAAACAGCTCACTTTGCTCACAAAAATTTATGTAATCTAACGATAATGCATTCTCATCTATCCTAAGATATTCCTTATTTGGATTAAGTTATGAACCTCTTTGGTAGTATTATATTACCTGTCTCTTTGTTGTATTTCTTACTGGCAGTTTGAAATTAAATATCCATAACTTTAAAATTTTTGATATGAGAAATTTTCTAATCATTTTAACGGTGTAGCGATGTTTCACACCACAAGTGCTCACCACAAATTCATTTTTGCTGTTTCATACCAAAAAATGCCAGTGTTTCAACCCACATCAAACTATTTGAACAATTTCAATTTCGCTTTCTCGAAAAGCTATTTGTTCGCATTCAATAATTATTATTATTTTTGCGATGGAGATCATTAAAACTAAG
Organism: Eupithecia pulchellata; assembly: GCA_963931895.1. Lineage (NCBI taxonomy): Eukaryota > Metazoa > Arthropoda > Insecta > Lepidoptera > Geometridae > Eupithecia > Eupithecia pulchellata. The sequence goes on from OZ007532.1 coordinate 1,179,721, forward strand.
TCGTCGTCTCTAATTTCGTCATCACATTCTACATCTATTTCACTTCGTCTCAAACGAAACCCGATTTTCCAATTCTGTATAAACCGTTTTCAATTTATAATCAACGGAATATAATAAATTGAATAAGCGGTAAGGTAAGGACGCTACTTGAATAAACACAAAAGAAATTATGGAGAATGAATTCTTAATGTTTCCGATTTATTCCGAACTGAGATACAGTCGTTTGTGTCGTCTAAAGGCTTGCGGGGTAATTTCAAGTTGCAGTTTTATAGGGGAGTAGATAAATGAAAATTAATGCGGGCAGTAGCGTAAAGCGCTAAATGAATCGAGGTGAAGGAGAGGTTATTATTTGGTTTTCACTTTCGCTTAAGGCCTAGTTGGGCCTAGTAGCCTAAATGTGAAAGCTCTATCATTATCTGGGATTTGCATAAACATGTGTAGTAAGAAGATTTTTACAGATAGGTTATACAGCTATCAACAGGTTTTACCGATTACGGTGTACAAATTGTGAGAGACGGCATATTAACAATTCTAAGTGAGGTTTTAGTTCATAATCGCATTATTTCTTAATATTTTATGATTGTAAGCTCGATTGTCACCACATGTTATTTGTGTATAATTTATACTCAAATGATTGACATTTTTATTTTTTTGTGTTACTGAAAAGGGAATTGGGATAAATTTCTAATTTTACACACCTTGCCTTTAGATAAATGTCAAAAATACGAAACATGGATAAGGCTAGCTACTAAATTATAAAACTTCTCCACTGCTGGTGAACTTTTTAATATATTGAATGAAACTCCTAAAATAATCCGGAATTCTGACTTCCCAAACGTCAACCCTATGAAATGACAGCTGCCTTTGTAAATGGATTTTATTAGAAAAACCGCAAAGTAATACCAACCTTATTAACTTGGATTGTGTGTCAATGTCGCTTGGCGGTGAAAGCCGTTTGAATTTTATTCCTTAGATATTTTTATACAGAGAGTGATGAAAAACTGTAACGTGTTGGAAGATAATTGAGTTGTTCCTTTTTTTGATGAGAAAATGATAAAGACTTTTGGCATAACAGTGGCTAAGTTATATGTAACTTGAAAGATTTATTATATAGTATAGTATATTGTCATTTTAGATTGCCATAATGGCATACAGTTCAAAATGACAATATACCGTTACTACAATTTATATGGCGACACACGAACAGACAAGCAATATCCTTTCAAACCGGCGCTTAAAATATAACTGTACACGATAAAACCCCATACAAACTTAACAAAACATTGTGCTATTTGGCCACAGGCGCGGATTTGGTTTTAAACAGCTGGGTCAGTAGTTGGCGCTCTTGACGCGACCGGTTTGTATAGAGGTATACTCACATTTTATAACAATTTTATTACTCTATTATAACTTTCATCGAAGCTAAAAATTTTAACTATTCTAAAACTTTAAAATAGCTGTTAGTCATGGCTACTTATTCTACACAATCTTCTATAATTAGTTATGCCATATATGAACAGTAGATGAAGAAGAAGCTAAGAACTTAGATAATACAGCAAGTAGAATGAAGGATCATGCATACACACGGCAATGCAAATTTTGGCTTTTTTATGCTATTATGAAACCGTGCAAAATTAGACTCAACACACTGAATAGAAGAATAGTAAAAGAGAATTAGAAGAACCTAGAGAGAATAATAGGACAGTGCGAGACCGCGGGAAAGAGAAACTGCAGCTTAGGTTTATGTAATAGATTTCTGTCGGCCGGTTTAGTTACCAAAACCTTGAAAATAACGATAGTGAAGTGACCTAGGTGGTTATCAAACACTGCGGCACTACAGCCCGAAGGCGCTGTATGCAGAGCCGAGTGAAACGATACGGAGAAATAATTTCCTTTAGAAGAGGGCTCAGATGGTATTTAAACGCGATAAGTATATGTTTTAACTTGGATGTCATAATATATTAAGGGTGGTTCAGGATTTCATGACTATAATTGAAATTAGTTTGAATCCCGATTTAAACCCTTAATTTCGAACCGCGCTTTTTACTTTTATTTATACTAATAAACTATACTTATATTATAAAGAGGAAAGATTTGATTGCTTGTTTGTTTGTTTGAATTGAATAGGCTCCGAAAATACCCAACCGATTTGAAAAATTCTATTAACTTTTATGATCTATACTAATATTGTTTAGATCATAAAAATGTTAACCCTTAGATAAACTGTCCAGGTCACCTGATCATGGCGTCATTTACTTTAATTTCCGTTGTACACATGTGGTCTATATTAATGTGGCATAAAAACAATCAAAAAAATAATAATCTCCATGAAATTATTTTGTTTTTGTGTTTGACACATTCAAAGTAAAATTTAAGTAGCTAACTAAATCTCGACAAAATAATGTTTGTCATGTAAGAAATACTAAATCTTTCAAAGTTGTCACATAATCAACTCAAACAAACAAACATAAATAGTTTGTTTGTTTATTTAGGACGTCAAACGAAACCGCATATCCGATGACACTGCTGATTATGTACAGGTCAGTTGGACTATGGTCGGACCGAAAGAGAAACCCGTTGATTTTTGTTATGATGCGTGTTAAAAAAAGAAAACTATCGCGAAATAATATAAAAAATATATAATTAACTGTCATGCTCAATCAACCTATGGCTATGCCACCAAGCCTATGGCTTGATAATGTGAAAGACTGTAATCACACAATATTTACCATCGGCGGATCATTTGGTGTTAAAGTGCTCCGGGTTAGCCGGGTTAGCCAGGTTAGCCGGTGACTTTTGTAAGGGGGGGGGGGCTTTTGTAAGGGGGGGGAGGAGTTTGGGAATTCAGGGGTCGACATGTTCCCAAATAAATTAAACTACCGCTTCATTTTGATTTTTGTTTTATTTAGGTAATTGATTTAGTTTTTTTTTTAAATAACAACTATGCATAAAGATCTACTTTACTCACTGTTCTTTCTTAAGGGGATGAACATTAAGAGAGAAATTCAAGAAAATCTTTTAAATATCTTGGGCATTATAATATTACCGATGACCTTAAGGATAACTCTGATATTGAAAGAGAGCGTAGGGCTTTGGTGGTAAGAGGTAATATGTTGATACATAGGTTTTCCCGGTATACAGAAGAAGTAAAAGTAACGCTTTTTAAAACATATTGCACAATTGCGCTTTTTTAAACATTAATTTTCTACACCGGGGTTAGCTATTCTAAACGACCGCTAGAGACCCTACGTGTACAATATAATAATATTTTTAGGATGATGCTGGGACTGCCCCGTTTCTGCAGCGCATCTGGGATGTGTGCAGAATACACGACGGATGGATTTGCTGCCACTGCCACACATGCCAAAATATAGATCTAATGATGTCTGAAATAACTTTTTTTTATTTATTTTATTCTCAATTGGAGTTAAAAGACACTCGACTCTATACATTTCTAAACATATTATCTTTATACTTAAAGCGAAGAGTCTACAGGCTCTATCTCCTTACTTATTGAATAACTCCTCGTGGGCTTTAGCTCAAGTGACTTCTAATGAATTTACAAGCAAATTGGGTTCCCGAATCGGTTCAACCGACGCTCATAGGATTAAAACTATGACAAACTTTTGCTCAGCCAAATCGTTTACTCTTATTCCAAAGCAAAAGAGTTCAAATTTGGTTTAAATAGAGTTTTCGAAAGGAATTGAATACCTTGTATTAGGATAAGACGAACAGTTACTGCTCCATGTCAATCAATAAATAATTTGTCCCTTAAGTTTATTGAAGTAAAGCTGATTTTAGCTTGCAGCTGGTAGTAGGTAAACAGTACTTAATTATTTTCATCATCATCATCATCATCACCAGCCTATAATAGTCCGCTGCTGGACATAGGCCTCCCCTAATGAGCGCCATAGATGGCATCATTATTTGGGGGTCATTGCCCATCATAATCCACAATTATTTTAGCAGTCTCATAGTATAGACTAAGTGATGTGTTTGGGCTACACTTGTTTGCTTTGCTAAAGCCTACAAATCCACGTTTGTGTCTATTTGTACCAATTATTCCTAGTATTATTAAAAGTGTAAAAGATAATAAGACTTGCAAGGATGCTAGTCTTCAAAAGTAATATTTAAATGAAACGAAAAAAATCAAATTTGGTTTGTACAAAGAGTTTTTTCATTATCTCATTAGCTTTATGTAAGTTCGAGACAGTACCTAATATATTTGAAATCGTTATCTATTTAATTCTTGACACAAAATAACTGTCTTTATAGAAAAACAATTTTATTCTTGAAATTATCATACCTATAGTTCACCCCAGGGTGGAGGTAGTTAGACTCGGAATCCGATTCGGTGTAATGTTGCGGTTTATTTTAAGGACACACAGTTTGATCACCGGTCGTTTGCATTCTCCTGACACCGTCATCGGCTCCAGGATGAAGTTGCCTAATCCGGCCTAGTTTTGATTTCTACGACTACACTGTTTGTTGGTAATGATAACCAAAGTTTCGACGACGATATTATATTAAACCTCTGCCGCAGTGTGTGCACGCACTCGAGCGAGATCTGCTAGAAGTCCTGGTGAATTCTGTGAGTGAGTCTCCATCGACGACGAGGGCTTAGATATTTTATCTAGAATCAGTTCATCACGCACAATTGTTAAACGCTTAAGTGTAAGAAAGTGACCTGTGGTCAACGCCGCAATATCATGTGGCAACTTGCCGTGGCGATAGTGGCCGTGAATTTCGACCAGCAATGTGTTAAACTCTTCGTTAGTCAGGCGCTGAAACCAAAGACACGAGTGGGATGAGTCTTAACCGATTTAAGTCCTGCCTGGACTAGCCCCAAAAAATGTGTACTACCGAGTTAAACATAAACTCTATCTTCTCGGCCTGCGTCACCTGCGACATAAAGTCCTTCAATAGGTTACCCGACCCGAAAGTTGGTCCCTTGATCGGATGTCAGTCGAGAGCAACGACCTCTACGAGCTATAAACCGTTTTAGACATGCAAAATTGCCTCCGAAGGGAGTTCCGAAGCGAGCTCCAAGTGTGTAGTGGTTGTGCAAAGAAAGACACAGACATACCCTTTGTATGTTCGAACGCCACGACCACGCCCAAGGGCTATGTCAAATGGCCCGACATAGTCCGACGAAAATGGTTTGAGTTGACGATCATCAGAATCACAGATGCTAAATATCCTATTATAAATGCTTTGCTAAACATTGTATAAATCTTTGATAGACCCAGCTCAAAAAAATAAAGTAACGATGTCATTGGCCACGACTTCTGTGGGCGATGGTCCGCCTGAGATACAGCAGGTTGCGGGTTCGATTTGTGTGTGACAAATTTGTTCTGGGTGTTCTGGTCGTTGTATGTTACTAAAATAAATCATAAAATATTTAATATACCGTATTACATAAGTATATCAGTGGTCGTAGTTTCCATAACACAAGCTCTGCTTAGCTTGGGGCTAAATGATGCTGTGTGGATTGTCCGGCATTATTTTTTTATTGGAGTGAACACATCGAATCTACGAGAAGGGATTGCCAACCTACCTCCTGCCACTTAATACCTAAAACCGTAGGGCGGAAGGCTTGATTTAATGAAACAAGGATCTTGTTCAATATTTGGCGTGTAAATAGATTTGAATCATTTCTAGGGTTGAATTTGTTCTTTTATTTGACCTGACAGGCTTTTCCTTATCTATTTAAAACCAGCTCTAATAAAGATAAAATATAGCATGTTGGATCACGATGGACGATTACGAAGATTACTAGAAATCAAACGAACAGAATAACAAAGCGACGATGGTTGCTGAGTATGGACAAGAGAAGCTTCGGCCGGGCACCGGTACCTTCTGATGCGTGACCGGTCACGAGATGGTCCATGGAACAGTGTACGTACTCGGTCAGGGGCGTCAGTGAACAACGCAAACTAGTGGACGAGATCAATTTAGGTCCTACGCGAATGCTAGGTCTTTGCCGTCCAGTACCCAGTAATCGGTAAAACTCAGCTACAGGTTAGGTGAGTCATGATGAAGAAGTTGTATGTTGTAGTAGTTCTGCAGTTATCACTTACCCTATAGATATCGCGATTCAACTAAATCGCGAGGTCCACACGTATCTTAATTTGTTTATAGAAATGGACTGAATAACATCAATAATTTAAAGATTTACATTTACAGAGTCTGCTAAACTTGCAGTATTAAGTAGTATGACGTAGTTTTACCCGATGATGTTTAAAAGGTTAAACAGTACTAGTTGTACTACATGGTTAGTACTTAGGTATTCTAGATACCTTAGTACTAACCATTTTGCCGGCGCCAAAAGCCACAAGAAGCCAACGCTACTATTCATGACACAAACAAGTTAATGCCCGTACATTTACGACCCCAAAGTTATTCCAATAGCATAGTAACTTATAAACAGCATTTCAGCAAATCTCAAAGTAATCGCTATGAACCAATAAGTGAATTCGAACATTTATAAGCGGGATTCCTATTTCAGTAAAGGAAAGAAGTGGGAAAGTCTTACATCTCGAATAAACGCAGAATAGCTATGTGAGCACTTTACTTGTATTGTGTAGAAAAGATAATTTCGAAATCTATACTATTTTCTATTCAATGAACTTGTCAGTCTAGCTGAAGGGACAGGAATAAAAGATTTGATTACTGTCGCAGGATAAAATGTCTTCCATAACTTCCACCATTCAATCGAATCTTATTTCGATCGCATTATTTAGTTGGTTCTGCAGTTGATGTACAGTACAGCTTTATGCTCGTAATATAGTGACCGCTTAGTAATTCTAAGTTATTCTGATTGCAGAGGGTCGTAGTAAAAATTTTATGATTCTAAGGTGACCTTATGCAGTAATAGTACCCCCGGTCTACACGAGTTAGAGAGAGACTGTATTGAAAGTGCAGTGAAGTGTGGTGACCCAAGGCGTCTGTATGCTGGCTAATGTGGAGGATTAAATAGCTAAAACTACCAAATCGGATAAAACTTTAGAACAACAAAGGCTGCAGTTTGTTTGTTAAAAAACAAATTACATACGTAACATGAAAGAAAACACTATGTTATACCACACAAAGACAGGAAACAATACAGACATATGCGCTGAGAGCAATCTCTTCAAAAATAAAATATAGATATTTTTGTAGATACAAGCATCTTTTATTTTGGTAAAAAGTAGCTTTTTGACGATAATAAGATCAAATTACAAATCATACTTACGAGAAAGGACGTCATAGCAAATTAATGGAAAAATCCCTCAGAAGTGATCCCTCTGTAGGACCCCTTTAAAAGGCCTTTCTCTGTAGGATCCCTTTAAAAGGCCTTTGAAAGATATTATTAAGCTGTTATAAAATATTCGTACAGTCAAAGTCTTAGCAACGTACCGTTCAGTCAAATATCAAAAATATCGAATGAAATATCACCAGAGCCTCTAGCTAAGAGGGAGAACTGTTGGTTGTGTTATTCACTAAATATTACGACAAAAAAGTTTGGGACGAGTTATGCTCCAACTCTAAAACTAAAAATCTAACAAGGTAAAGGTTTCTTGTTCGCTTCTTTACTTTACCTTAAAAAGATTGAAGTGAACAATTAATCAAAGTGATCACTTTATTTCCCATTTTATTTCTTTTTTAACTTGTATTTTGTGACGTGTCCAAGTGTCTTGTAAGGTCTAAAGGAAATAAAGCACTTTGATTTTGATTTTGATTTTGATTTTGAATATATCTCATGCCAACGACTAAAAATTATGGGCAATGACTTTGTTAAATTGTCCATAGAAACCCCAACCAATGGAATACCAATTCATTCAAAACCACCGGATACTCATTTATATTGACAACAATATTTATATGGCAGTACTGAATTGGGCCCCTGAATTTGTGAAGGTGTAGTAGAGGTACGTTTGTCTTAGTTTGTTGACGACCTCTGTGGCGCGGTGGGCGAAGGTCCGCGTGCGATGCAGGTTGCGGGTTCGATTCCCGCCTCGGGACAAAATGTTTGTACCATCTGCAGATAGTTGTTCAGGGTGTTCTGGTCGTTTTCTATGTATTATAAAATCTAATCTATGTAATAATATTGAGTTATGTGTATCAGTCATCTAGTACCCATAACACAAGCTCTGCTTAACTTGGGGCTAGATGTTGCGTGTGGATTGTCCAGCAATATTTATTTATTTATTTTTTCAATTTATTTGGTAGTAATGAGTGATGAGTTATCAGCACGGGATCTTTTTTCACCGTGTCATTTGAATAGGCTTAAAATTGCATGAAAATACTTGAAATAATAATGTCTTAAAATTTAAGTTTCCTATCCGAACTTGGAGTAGGTAAACATCGTAGATACAAATAGGCCAATAATACTGATGATTATGTTTAAAAAACGCCCAAATTTAATTTATCAAATAACGTCTTCGGTTTTCTTATTCTTTATAGTGAGAGATATGAGAGATATAAAACGGGCTTTATTATTATTATAGTGAGAGATGCCTATACATATGAGACCCCTTTTCCTATGGCAAAAATTAGAAAAATAAAGAAAGAAAAAACTTATTATATAAAACAATTGATTAACGTCCTAAACTAAACCACACAAAAAAATACCATTATTTTCCCCCTTGTTGGCAACACCGATAAATTTATTCTATTCAGTCCCTAAATCGGTGTGATTTAGATTACCCTTTTGTATTGTGCCACATTAACTTAGTGCAAGCGAGATTTTATTAATAATGGCACGAGTACATACGCCGCTAATTTTATGTTTACAACTGTAGAAGACGGTGCAATTTTTTTTTATTTAGTTTGAGGACATTTATATTCCGGCGATTTCATTGTATTTGACAAAAACATACCGCTAGACAACTAAAAAAATTATTTATAAGTTACCTACTAAAAATATTTCTTAATAATATGAACAATGTTATTAGAGTTTTGTTCTACAGTACCCAGATACTATTATTTTTCTAATTTAAGCTAAACTAAAAATTAATTGCAAAATTAGTCATGAATGGGTATTTAACAAGACAAAGCTCTTTAGGTTTTGTAGTACGAACATTAATATAATGTTACGTTTGTAATGGACTAATTAAAATAGTAGATATATGATATTTGTATATAAGTGTGATGCTATTTAACAAACTTCCCTAGGCCGCGGCTTGAAATATATGTATATCAGTTATCTCATTTAAAATACGCACATTAGGTTACACAAACCATCTATATCTATACTAATATTATAAAGAGGAAAGATTTGATTGTTTGTTTGTTTGAATTGAATAGGCTCCGAAACTACTAAACCGATTCGAAAAATTCTATAAACCATTAGAATCCTAAATTTTCCGTGATGAACATGGACTATAGAATATTTTCAAAAAAGTTAGGGATCCGCCTGAAAAGTGCAATAATTAAACCATGCGCCATTTATTCAACTTTTTTTTATTATGGTTGCGCTGCTTGCTTTTTTCTACTGTCAGTGTCAGTTATGGAGTGTCATAAACTTCAAAATTCGACACTGTGGTGCGGGAGGCAAGTTAATTGTCGAAAAATAAAGTCAATGTCAAAAAGCCAAATGCTGCAAATAAGTTAGGGATCCGTATGAAAACTGTGAAACCCAACGTGTTAGTATGTATAATTTCAAAATTTTTGTTTAATACCCGTGCGAAGCCGGGTCGGACCACATAGTAATAATATTTTGATTGAAATCTCTACATTCTTAGGAAACATAAGGTCAACTTCATTAATTCTCTGTTAGCAACTGCCCGACCCTGTCCTTTAGGCCCAACAGGGTTTATCAGGCCGCTGATAAAGATGTTTTCTCTAGGGCTACCTCAGGGGAAGGATATGGGACAATGTTGTTTTGCAACAGCTAATTCTGCTTTGGGGTGTCGGTTTTATTTTGTTTGTCTTACTTTACAAGGTCATTTGTCTCATTATTAAAGGGATGCGGTTGAGGTTTTAGATTGCTCATAAAGTTTGGCTTTGGCTACCACTTTATTTCACTGGACGGTAAATTGTAACTTAAACTTTCTTTGATGGTACATATATTTAGTGGTATGAATTGCTCTATGAAGCAATGGCTGAATAAGTTGGATAGAATATTTCCATTTCCATTTATAACGAAATGTAAACGACTTCGCTAGTCTACGCTATCTTCAAGGTGACTCAGAATTTCAGATATAACATTTGAATACAACCAAAATATATTTACTTATCACTCTAGCGAAAGTCAATTAAAGTCCATCTTATAAATTTCCTTCGGGCCGCCTTCGGAGAAGCTTACTAACCGCCTCATTACTGCTAGTCGATGCTGATACTTATTGTATTTGAAAGATCTTTTTTTTTGAGAGGACTTCAGAGTTAATCAAAACGTAAATAAACCATTGGCAATAATAATCTTCCAGAACATTATTTTGTGAGTACAGAGTCAGTAAATTTACTTATTATTAATATAGTATTAATAAGTCGACTGTTGTTAAAAAGAACGTTCTTAGTCAAAGTATTTTTGTTCTCAATAAAGGTCACACAAGGGCCCTGACTGAAAACAAGCGTGGTATTGAACAGTTGACTGAAACTGCAATATCTTATATAGAGATCCATTTCACTCTATGTAATAATAGTTATTAGTACCTACATTTATTAGGTATATACCCTAATAAATGTAGGTACTTAATTAGATTACCTATGCTAGTTTAATACTCATTGCAATCTTGCCTTTTCGGTAAAATAAATAAATCTTATCTGCTACGCCGTAGCAGCACGTTTATGTAACGCAAGCAAAGTGTAATATCAATCGTTGTTGGCAAAACAGAGACTTGAAAATCTGTCCAACGAGTTTAAACTATACTAATCCTTGCCATAGTCACATTTCCATTCCTTTACTAAACGTAATCGTAAGACTGTGCCTCGATGAAAATATTGAATTGGTTGAATTACCTAGCCAAGTGAAAGTTGCTCATACAGTAATAAGTCTTTACTTAACAGATATAACGACTTTTCATTGAACAACATGGTATGGTTTTAATAAATACTTGTAGTTTGAATATGACCAAATCTTTGATACATCAGTATATTACCGTCTTCTTTGTTTTAGGATAAAAATAAAATAACATTTTCATGAAAAATACACAATTATTTTTACTTATACAAAAACACCTTGTCAAAATACTACATACAACATTAAACATATCATCATAAAGAACATGCATAATATAAACAGACAAATTTACTTCTCGTGATGCCTTTTGTAAAGTGATTTAATTTTAGCTTAAAAATATTTTTCTGATGGGAGAGAAATGTAAATAACAAAAGGACAAACAACAAAATAATAATTAAATTGTAGTTAAAACTACTATTAATATTTTGTCAATGATTGATATTTGACGATAGAAAATAAGTATGTTCGCAGTAGGAATCTATAAACACTTAGTTGCTAACACCATAATAAATGCAACATAACGTATTATTTACGACAAGATTTTGGTATTATAAACAGACAACCCCTGTTTATTTATTGGGTTATTAAATTCAACGCAATATGCTTAATGAATACAAGCATTTGATCCTCACCCCTAGAAATGAACTCATACTAATAAGTAATTTTAAGTTGAGCCCCTTTAAATCCAATTAGATAAGACACGTGACTTAAACTTTAAGTAGAGGAGAGAGTTATAAAAGGGTTCTTAATGTATTTTGCCTTTGCCTAACGTAATTTAAAAATTTCATATATGAATTAAAGTGGAATCTAAGGGGCTTAAATCTGAATAAGACATTTGTAATCAAAAATCAGATTATTCAACCATAAATAGAACATAATAATCTGAAATTAATAAACACTTACCCTTGATGAACCATTTTATAACAAAAAAGTGTACCAGATTATTATCTGATTTCATAACTATCAAAGCCCAGTCCTACATAGTCTATCTGAAGGTCCTTGATGCTGCTGGGCAGTGAATGCGTCATCATAAATTAGTTGAACTTAGTAGGTACAACATTACTAGACATACGATACGTCAAAAATATCAGTTACTAGCGGTCCGCCCCGGCTTCGCACGGGTATTAAACAAAAATTTCAGAAATTATACGCACTAAAACGATGGGTTTCAAAGTTTTCATACGGATCCCTTACTTTTTTTAACAACATTGGGGTTTTTGACATTGACTTGACACTCTATAACTGACACTGGCCGTAGAGAAAAAGCAAGCACCTATTCAACCTCCTTTTCTATTCTGACGCGCCATAATAGAAAAAGAGGTTGAATATACAGCGCACGGTTCAATTATTGAATTTTTCATGCGGATCTCTAACTTTTTTGAAAATGTTATATAGCCTATGTTCATCACGGAAAATTTAGGATTCTAATGGTGAAAAAATTTTTCAAATCGATCCAGTAGTTTCGGAGCCTATTCAATTCAAACAAACAAACAAACAAACAAACAAACAAACAAACAAACAAACAATCAAATCTTTCCTCTTTATAATATTAGTATAGATTACACTATCGGTAGTTTTAAAGGTAAAAGTACGGTATTTTACAAACGTTGATTATTTAAAGGTGGTTTGCAAAAAAGTTTCTGTGCTTTAATAACCTTTTTTAATAAGAAATTAGTCATATTATTATTATCTTAATATTCTGGATAATTGCTTTACTGAAAGATTTGTAACCTAATAAATTTTTTGTTGAATTTAGCTAACATAGCCAAGCTAAGTCACGAGCTCTGAATATTTGAGGCTGAATATAATAAAAATCGTAAAATTCCTTACAAGTAAAGCTATCATCATCCAACTTATAGCTAGTCAGAGATCATAGTAAACTAAGTAACGAAGAATGAAAAACTCACACTGCAAAACATTAGCACGCCTAGCTTACGCATTCCTTGCCCGGAACTCAGTCCGTGGAAGCTAAAAGTCTTTATTTCATTCTGTATCGAGATCAAGGGATCTCCGTGTGACATAGGGGGCGCCTCTGTAGTTTCCTTGCTCTCCCGCAGACAGGGAAGGCTTTCCGGGGAGATCTTCAAAACTTTACGCCTCAGTTTCTTTGTTGCTACATCCTTGGTAATTACGTCGGCCGTCTCTTGTTCCAATATCGTTTTTTTCTCAGTAACGTTAATTTTTCCGTTGAGAGTCTCTATTGTGATATCGGCGTGGATGATGTCTCGATTGTAATCCACTTTACTGTTTGGTTCGGACATTTTGTTGTACGCGGAGCTCACTATAGGCGGGTCCATTTTACAAGTAACGCCATCTAGTGAGTCCTTTGTGCTCTGGCTCTTTGTGTCGTTGCGTAAGACGTGCATCCATTTCAGTCTGCAGTCACACACGAAGTTATTCACTGAAAATAAGAAAAACCATCAACGTTACTAAAGTTTCAATGATTCCTTATTTCTCGGAGTAAACAACAATATGAACCGAATAAAAGAAATTATACAACATTTTCCACTTTCTGTTCATAATAAAGACTCCATTTCCAGTATTTTAATATTTAGCGTGTATTTTATGTTTTTAAGTATTATGAAGTAAAAAGTAAAAGAGGAAGTACCTTCAAGAAGAAGACTGCTGTTCTGGGGGCGCAGATTTTCTAAAATCGGCTTGATATTGTCGAAAGTTAGCGCGTACAGATCGTTGGAGCGCAGATCCAGAGATGTGAGCCCTCTGACTCCCTCGAACAGCCCCGAGGGTAGAGATGCCAACTTGTTATCATCTAAGGACAGTTTCCGGAGCTGCGACAGTCCATCGAAAGCTCTCTCCGAAATATATCTCAGGTCGTTCTGCCCGAGCAACAGCTCTTGCAAGTTCCATAACTCGGCGAAAGTAAACTCAGTCAAATTTTGTATTCGGTTCTTCCTCAGATCCAATTTTTTCAAGTTCGCCAATCCATCAAAAGTCAGACGGTTCAGATGGTATATGTTGTTTTTATTCAAGTCCAATTCCAAGAGATTGAACGCGTGCTGGAATGTCCCGTTACGAATCATCGTTATATTATTCTTGTCCAAGACCAACTTTTGCAATTGAGGCAGATCGAAGAACGCTTCGGCGTCTATTTCTATTATCATGTTATCTTCTAGATTTATCGTCGTTATATTCGGTAGATGGGCAAAGGCGTACTGCTGCAAGGTTTTGATCTGATTCTGCGATAGCACGGTTTCCTGTAGATCCGTCAAGTTTGCGAAAGAGTACTGAGTTACGTCAACAATGTTCCCGTACTTAATGTTGATAGATCTAAGACGCTGTAGATAGCAGAGTGCTTTAGTGGGCACGTAGTTGAGAGCGCCGTCGACTCGGATGTTAAAAGACAAAGTTTGCAAAATTGGCTGCGAGGCGAAGCTTTGCCAGATGGGGTCGTCAGGTGGAATGCCGCCGTTGAACACCCAGCATTCCGCCTTCGTCGCATTCCGCGGCTCTCGAGTGTTCTCACAATAGCAGTGAACTTTCGAATCGCGGTCGGTTATATCGCAAATATTCTTCTGAAATCCTCCGACTTTTTCCTTTGTCCGTCTTTTGTAGTTACTGTCTCTGGCGTAAACGTTCAGTGACATCTCGTTAACGAGCGCGCACGTGAGAATTATGTAGAGGATTTCGGCTATTTCGTTCTTCATTGTCAGTATCTGTAACAAGAGAGAGATGATTTTAATCAAATCATTTAATACGATTTATAAAAGGTCCCGAAAGTTTTATGAATTATCCGAGATGGATTAATTTGGATGAATTTTGTAGGTACACGTTCACTGTGAGCTAGACTATTTGAAAGGTTTCACCAAATTTTTTTGTTTTGCTTCTATTGCAATGTGAAAATAATTTGATATGCATCAATCTCTATTTCTGAGTACGAGGACCCATTGTTTTCTGATCCGCTCGTGTTGTCTCCAGGAATAAGCCGCTGAATTACATATATTATGAACATTAGTTTTGAGGTTTAATAGTCAAGTGTATCGGGTTTGAGCCATGTTATGATATTATATTAAAAGAATTAGGGTTTAAATCCGCTCCTAATAAGGCGCTTGATTAGTTTAATGATTATTATAATAATATGGTTTTCTGAACATCCTGGTTTAAATTAAAGTCATCATTGACTATATTTTGTTCATAAATAGGTTTTAATATCAGGTGGTTGGACTCAGATGATCATCAATATCTGTGCCCCAAAAAATCTCCATAAAGTCTAGTCTGTCTCGCTCGCATACACATACCTATTTCTTGAGAACTTAGATTGGTCATGATCTTTTTATCGGATGACACTGATGATAAATATTTTTTACAACCACAACCACATTCTTAGACTACATATTAAATTTACGTTATCCACCTCGGCTTCGCACGGGTATTTAACATTAAGTTGGTTACATTATTGAAGTTTGCATACGGATCTCTAACTTTCTTAAAAATATTCTGTATAAAATATATAAAAATAGTTTAGATTTATTATTGTAATGGTGAATGTTTTTCCAAATCAGTCTAGTTGTTTCGGAACCTATTCAATTCAAACAAAAAACAAGCAATCAAACATTTCCTCTTTATATTTGTATAGAAACAGAGAGCACTTAGTTTTATTTTGACATTGACTTTTCTCCCGCACCCGCAGTAACGCCTACACATGGTTACATTATTGAAGTTTTAATATTTTTTACATGGAGTTTCCTCCCGAACCCCAGTAAAGAAATGTGATGATTATTTCTTCATGAATGACACTGGCAGAGCTGGTAGCGAAAAGCATAAAATATAGCGAATGGTTTTAATATTGAAGTTCATACGAAACTGTAACTTTTTTGAAAACCTTTTGTAGCCTATAATCATCAGGGATAATGTAGGATTCCTATGGTGAAAGATTTTTTCAAATTGGTCCATTCGTTTCGGAGCCAATTGGTCCATTGGATTCAATTCAAACAAACAAACATACAAACAATCAAATCTTTCCTGCTTATAATATTAAATTGTATTGTAAGTATAGATTTCCCTAATAAACTAATACCGAAATTATAAAAACTTTTCTCAAACCTCATTCATCACGAATAGCCAATTTGTAGACCAGTTTATACTAGTTACATCGAAGTTGTCTAGAACTAATTTACAACTCGCTAAGCTGAAATAGACGGCATTCACCATTGGATACATCTACAACTGTGATATACCTCTACAGTGCCTTGAGCTTTATAGTTACACCACTCGATGACTGCACTTGTTCTATTTATATGCGCTGTACTGATTGACATTTATTTGCAGCAGATAAATATGCCTCTCAGAAATACATACTTAATCATAAACAGCTTGTAACATTAGGTATAACATCCACAGTCCAGTCCAGAGAGACAGTCGACAGTCGTCCTTGTTGAACCGTGTCAATGCTGGACAATCCACACAGCATCACATAGCCCCAAGCTAAGCAGAGCCTGTGTTATGGGTAGTAGATGACTGATATACATAATACAATATATATTAATATTTTTTATTTTAAATCGAAAACGAACAGAACACACTGAACAAATATCTGCAGATCGTACAAACATTTGAACGATCATCGAACCCGCAACCTTCTGCGTCGCAGGCGGACCTTCGCCCACCGCGCCATAGAGGTCGTTAAAAAATATATTATTGAAAACACAATCGAATAAGCTAGCCTTGATTTGATCGATTAACTATGTTTTTCAATGTCAATATCGCGAAACATAATTACGACTTTGTTCTGCAAACCGTAAACAGGAAAAATTGCGCGATTGCTTTTAAGTAGGATTGACAATAAAAAATCACAAAGCGAGGCCCCCTAAGCGGTTTCGGTATATCGATCTACATAAACGTCGGGACAGCGCCAATAGTGGTCGCTAAATACGCCATGGGGAAGAGATAAAATGTACACAGGGTGGGATTTGTACAGAAAATGTAATGTATTTTATAACTTTTTAACAAAAAATTGCTACTTCACTCAATTAACTATCTTAAACCACTGTTAGAGTTATAAAAGGGACAGTGGAAGATTAGGAACACAATTTTTTTTATTTTATTACCACTTTCCTGTTATCGTTTGAAAAGCAGATGTTTGATATCACAATGAACGCGGGATTAATTTGCTATTAATTTATAAGCATTAAATTATATGAAAAACCAATTTCAATTACGAGCTTCAAGCAATTTTTACCAAACCATCTTCCTGAACCAAACCCCTCAAACCCAAGACATCAATCTCTCTTTCACAACTTTTCACTGTTAAATTATAATATAACTTTCAAAGTCCAAAACTTGCTATTCACAAAGTTCTTCACAAAGAGGAGGTCTCCTTTCTGGTTAGACTGTGGCTTCTGCCAAGATCTTGATAAAAACAAACGGACTCTCATGATACAGGAGATTTATTACTCCAAGTTAAGAGAACAGATTTTCTTTGAACAAGGATTTGAGGCGGTTTGTATAGTGTTTTTATCTCTTGGCTTAAGGTTAGTAGAATTAAAAGTATAATACTAAAAGGCTTTAGCAGCTTGTTATCAATAATTTTATACTTTTACTATATTTTATTTTGAAATTGGAGCAAATTTATTCCGTCGATATTTAGGGCGACTACTAGGGCAACCCAGAAGAAGGTAAGAAGACACATAATACACATAATCTTAAAAAAAACTTGCGAAGTCTTCGCATAGATCGCACATACATACAATTGTGTATCATCCAGAACTTTGACGAGTTGGCATCGCCGCGGGAAGGCTTGAAGTCAGGATTGACATGGGACCTTGCTGAATTAAGATATATCATATAATAAAACATAATCACTTGGAACTCCCGCGTCCAATTTTAATAATATACGTACTAAGATCAAAGAGAACTTGAAAAAATCCTCCCATTACTTAGAATACATACTTAGAAACTTAATAAAGAAGTTTCTTTTAGCCACTTATCAGATCTCACAATTGATGTTTCGGAAAAACTGAAGGACTCGTTCTTAGAGGAAAATATTCGCTTATAAGACATAATTTAGCAATAAGAGGATCTAAAAAGTTTACCGTACCTTATTTTATTTGGGTTCCAGATAATTTTATTTTGATTAAAAGCCTCGGCTGAGCTTATTGTAATATGACTCTTACATTTATTGGGTCCCATAGATGCGGAGAAGACGAATCACAGGTTATAGAAAATAATAAATCTATATAAATTATGTGCTTTTTAGCATTTTTGTTTTATAAGTCGGAATCAAACGATAATATTTAATATAGGTATGTAGGTAAATAAACGCGACTAACACCCATGAATAGTTAGTTTTATTAAAATGTGTTTTGATTCGAAAGTTAACGTAGAATGGTATAAAATTTTTACCTAGTTTTTACAATCAATTTTCCGCGTGAGATTTGTTTTTTCAAAGCACGTTGAAGTTCGTTCGGTTCCCTTAAAAGAACTAAATGATAAAATGACTGAATGAAATGACTAGGGACCTGCTTTCGTCCAAGTAAGGTAAATCATAATATAAATAAATAAATAATGGTGGACAATCCACACAGCATTATCAAGCCCCAAGCTAAGCAGAGCTTGTGTTATGGGTACTAGATGACTGATATACATAATACAATATTATTAAATAGATAGATATTTTTTATCATACATAGAAAACGACCAGAACCCCTGAACAAATTTCTGCAGATCGTACAAATATTTATCCCGAGGCGGGAATCGAACCTGCAACCTCCTGCGTCGCAGGCGGACCTTCGCCCACCGCGCCACAGTGGTCGTCAAAGTTAGTATCTACATTCGATCATTTAGTACGTAGACTATCGGGCAAGGCATAAAATTAAGATCAGCTTTAAGGAGTTTTTCTTTTAGCTGTATACCAGTATTGTGCTACCTACTGTGTGCATAGAATATATAAATCTTGGAATTTCACTTCCATGAAGGCTTCGGCGACGTCACGTAGATTGTCCTCGGGACGAAGCTCATAATTCTGACGTTAACATCACGGTAATGAAGGAAGATCCAAGGAATTAGGATAAAGTGGCCGTTTGGTGGAAATGGGTCCAGGAATTTATTGATAGCTACACTCGAGAGCAATGAATCCGGGTCACTCAAAGAATCCAAAAAATCTCGGAAAGTAAGAATGCTAGGTTAATGCAATAAATTGTATATGAAAGTTAAAAAAAATATGAGTCACCATACATTTTATTTACACAAAATTACATAAAGAAAAAAAACTGCTGATCTCTCCTTAAAACAAAAATAGGAAACATGAAATTTTTGAACTTTATGACGATTTTCTTGAATTTCAATACTTTGTATTACCTCCTCGTGCTTCCATTACTGCGTTTACGCGGTTTGGCATGCTGTACACCAAGTTCCTTATACGATTTTGGGGAATATTCTCCCATTCCTCTGTGAGAGCAATTTTGAGCTCAGGAAGCGTGATTGGGGGAGGGTTTCGTTGTTTTACGCATCTCCCTAGCTCGTCCCAAGCATGCTCGATCGGGTTGATATCCGGGCTGCGCGCTGGCCACTCCATACAAGTAATGTTCATCTCTTGAAGGTAGTCATACACAATCCTACCTGTATGAGGTCGGGCATTGTCATGCATAAATATAGCATCCTCACCCAAATTGACCATAAATGGACCAACGTGTTCGTTGAGGATTTCTTCCACATATCTTACGCTAGTTAAAGAGCCGTTTTCTATGATCACCAGCTCTGTGCGACTTTCAGAGGAAATTCCGGCCCACACAAGTACAGACCCACCACCGTAGGCTACTTTTTCTTCGATGCATGCTTGCTTGAATCTTTCCCCTGGTCTTCTATACACTCTGTGTCTTCCATCGTGCTTGTAGAGCATAAATTTTGATTCGTCGGAGAACAAATTTATTGCATTAACCTAGCATTCTTACTTTCCGAGATTTTTGGATTCTTTGAGTGACCCGGATTCATTGCACTCGAGTGTATTTCTATGTTACCTTGAATTCAGCCTTTTCATAAATTTGACGCTTCGTTGATTTCTGACCTTGACTTCTATTTTAAAACAATTTTTGTGGTATGTTTGATTTGGTCTGTGTTAATGTCGGAATTTGTTTTGCTGAACCAGTGAGCAAGTCATATTTCGATCTTGTGTTATAACATTCGATTTAAAGCTTTTGAGAAAATCAAAATTCAGCCCCTGTTCTCCCCCCATGTACTACAAGCTCATCGTTAGGCTGGTTAATATTACACATTCAGACATACGTATCGTGATATAGATACGTATTTATCAAGGCTCTCGACAATTAGTGACCTGAAAAGACTATTTTAATTAAAATACATGGTTACATGCAAGAAAAACTGAGTACCTTTTCCATTTAATGTTATATGTAGTTATTACTGAACTAAACCAGCTGTCTCCACCTGCCAACAACCTGCCAACAGCCAAATATATTGTGTGGAGAACTGTGTGTTGATAGTGTGTGTGTGTTGATAGTGTGTGTGTGTTGATAGTGGCTTTTACAACTTGTCAGCGAACTCTGCGTAGGACGTGACGTTTAATTTTTGGTTTGCTCGATGTTATCAAAACTGTGTGCATATTGCATGATTTTTAAAAGTTTTACTAAATATCTTAAAATTATGAAAGCGCTACCTATTCCTAATCAGTAGTTGTTTGCTTTACTAATTAGTTCATTAATAATGTGAAAGAGAAGGAACGAATACATAATTGCCTATGCCCGGCATTAATTTTTAGGCTTATTTGCGAATTCATGCCAAGTCTATCTGATTACAATGAAATCAGACATACTGGGCAAATAAGGACTGACGTCGCTTTATTTACTCTATTAACAAATAACATTAGACATGCGACTTCATTGGTATGTTCGCAAACAGGCAGACATAATCATGAGACAAGAATATGTTTGTCATACCATAACGTATTCACTTTGTCTGTATTTGTTCCACGGAAGAGCTTTGCTCAATTCACAATATTCCGCAAGTGCCTTTATTTATATCCAAGTGAATATAGATTAGGATAAATATAGGTTCTTTATTTAGAAACTTTAAATAAATATTACGTTGAAAACTTGGAGTAAAACATATTCTATTCTGTATTCGTTCCGAAATGACGGAAAGGGCTTTGCTCAATTCTACAATATTTCGCAAGTGACTTTGTTTACATGGAAGTGAATAAAGATTAAGGTAGGTTTTTTATTTAAACTTTTAAAAATATTACGAAGAAAACTTTTAATGAAAACTTTGCATAAAACATAAAGGTTTATAAAGATGTGTTTTTAGCGAGTCAGCAGTTACTGTTTGATAGGTCTGACTAAAACTATATAGTATAGTTTAATTTTGTATTGTTTAGTGTTTTTAAGGTAGTAAGGATGAAATAATGTTTTCCAAGATATAATGTTGTTCTGACTATCAAATCCAAATTACCTGCCTTTTTTTAAACAACTTATGTATTATGTACAAAATCAGAAATTACACACAAAGGAACTATTTTTTCAGGGCATGATGTAGCTGTGAGGATAGTCCGGCATTAGTCCGGCATTTACTTTAGTATATGAATAAAATTTTACTTTTCATGCTCCAGCCAATTGCAGTCAATTCATTACATCACATTTATGTCAGCTACGTCACTAAGGGTGCAAACATAAGTACACACAGCTGTATGTATGTTTTTATATAATTATGTTTGTAAATACTTCCTTCACTAAAAGATGGATTTAGAAAATAATTCCGCTAGTGTACACTAGCTATTTGTTTATATAATAATCACCAAGTTGTACTGTTCACTTAAACTAGCTCCATAATAATGTATGTTACCATAATAAAGGTCATGTACCTACCTAAAGAAAATGATCCTGCTACACTGATACTGATACAAAGTATATATCCTGTTACAAGGTTTGCAAGCACTGGGCACCTAACCTAACCTAACACGCTTAGGTCCTGATGCCAATTACGGCAATGATTCGTCAACCCTGGCGGCCTGCCAGCGTCTTACCATCCACCGTAAATACCTTACAGGACCACGTTGCTGAATTTCCAGTTACCTATATCTTTGTTCAAGGCTATGGAGGGATAGAACCGTAGCTTACGAAGTAACATTGCTTAATGTTGACGCTACCACAGCGTTGCAGATCTTATCCTTACTTACAATTTGTTTACCGAATAGTTGATTTGATAATATTTTATAATAAAGAAGTTTTTTGAAAGCGATAAAATTTGAAGAGGCTGTGCGGTCAGTGACGCTTGAGGGTCCCAGCTTGTGTTCAGTGCAACAGACAATAAGGTGTTATTGTCCTTTGAAAAATTACACATCAAGTGAAGATCTGCAATAAGTTGGATCAAAAAACTAAACTTTCACATCTATCCATCTCTTCATTATTAGCATTACACATCGTGTTGTAATATTATTGATGTTGGCTGAGCGGACATCGCCGTTGGAAGCCATCCAAAAATTGTTGCCTTTTTGTTACCATAACTTTATCTTTTTGTTCAGTGATAGGGACTCATTTTAATGGATTTCTAAGAACTTCTTTGGTCGACATTTTAAAATAAATAATTTTGTTAACTTTAGTAAAGTTAATGTTGAGATAACAATGGGCGGTATTATATTATATATAGCTTAATTACCACTCACTCACTCACTCACTGATTGACATAATTGTTCTCCTTGATGGTGGAGGGGGAGGTATGTTTTTTTTTACGGAATCGTATAAAGGGTATCGGGGGGACCTAGGGAAAATTCCGACTTTTCCAAATTTGCCCCCCCTTCTCCCCCCCCTTTAGGGGGGCTCCCGAACAGAGCCATACTGAATGTTCTTTTTTGTGGGGTTGTATAGAGGGGGTCAAATGGTTTTAAGGCAGGTAAAAATTTCCCCCCCCCTTTGCCCCCTGACCCCCCTTTTTGAAGTTGCTACCGAAAAGAGTCGACATAGAAAAAAATTGATTGCAGCACCGTATAGAGGGTTCCTTCTCGTGATGAAAAATAAAAAAAAACACCCCCCCCTCCATGCCAATTTTCACCCCCCCTTTTTGTATCTCCAAAACGGGTCGACCTAGAAGAAAAATTTTTTCACAGTCATGTAGAGGGGAAAAAGTCATTTTGAATGCCAAAAAAAGTTTGAACCCTTTGACCCCCCAGATCCCCTTTTTTAATAAAAAACCGAAAATTGGCCAAATTTTGACCTTTTTTTTCGGGTGGAGCATTGCGGCGAGCGAAGCGAGCTGCAATGCGACTACGGGGAACAGCACGGCGAGCGAAGCGAGCTGTGCTGTGACCCCCCATGACCCCCCACGACCCCCCAAAAACCCCCTCTCTCAGCAGGCGGCGGAGCATTGCGGCGAGCGAAGCGAGCTGCAATGCGACTAAGAGGAACAGCAAGGCGAGCGAAGCGAGCCGTGCTGTGACCCCCCATGACCCCCCATGACCCCCACGACCCCCCAAAAACCCCCTCTCTCAGCAGGCGGGGGAGCATTGCGGCGAGCGAAGCGAGCTGCAATGCGACTAAGGGGAACAGCAAGGCGAGCGAAGCGAGCCGTGCTGTGACCCCCACGACCCCCTCATGACCCCCCCAGCAAGCGGATGGAGCATTGCGGCGAGCGAAGCGAGCTGCAATGCGAATACGGGGAACAGCACGGCGAGCGAAGCGAGCCGTGTTGTGACCCCCACGTCTCTCCATGAGGGTCGGATTGCGGTGAGCGAAGCGAACCGCAATTCGACAACTGTCACACTGCAAGGCGAGCGAATCGAGCCTTGCTGTGTGACCCAACACCCCTACTTATGGGTATCGTTTTCGACTTAATCAAACACGTAGATTACGAAAAAGATGTCCATTTTAAAATCCAAGATGGCTGACAGTTTACTATCGCAGATTTTACACATGGATATCGATTTCCATCAAACAGAGACGTGCTGTGACCTCCCACGACCATCCTCTTCCAGCAAGCGGATGGAGCATTGCGGCGAGCGAAGCGAGCTGCAATGCAACTAAGGGGAACAGCACGGCGAGCGAAGCGAGCCGTGCTGTGACCTCCCACGACTATCCCCTTCCAGCAGGCGTGGAGCATTGCGGCGAGCGAAGCGAGCTGCAATGCGAAAGGGGAACAGCACGGCGAGCGAAGCGAGCCGTGCTGTGACCTACCACGACCATCCTCTTCCAGCAGGCGGGGAGCATTGCGGCGAGCGAAGCGAGCTGCAATGCGACTACGGAGAACAGCACGGCGAGCGAAGCGAGCCGTGCTGTGACCCCCCTCTTCCAGCAGGCGTGGAGCATTGCGGCGAGCGAAGCGAGCTGCAATGCGACTAAGGGGAACAGCATGGCGAGCGAAGCGAGCCGTGCTGTGATCCCCCTCTTCCAGCAGGCGGGGAGCATTGCGGCGAGCGAAGCGAGCTGTAATGCGACTACGGGGAACAGCACGGCGAGCGAAGCGAGCCGTGCTTTGACTACCACCCTCTTCCAGCAGGCGGGGAGCATTGCGGCGAGCGAAGCGAGCTGCAATGTGACCAAGGGGAACAGCACGGCGAGCGAAGCGAGCCGTGCTGTGACCCCCACGACTCCCCATGAGGAGGGTCGGATTGCGGTGAGCGAAGCGAACCGCAATTCGACAACTGTCACACTGCAAGGCGAGCGAAGCGAGCCTTGCTGTGTGACCCAACACCCCTACATATGGGTATCGTTTTCGACTAAATCAAACACGTAGATTACGAAATAGATGTCCATTTTCAAATCCAAGATGGCTGACAGTTTACTATCGCAGATTTTACACATGGATATCGATTTCCATCAAATCAAAGACGTTTTAGGTTATGAAAAGTAAAAACTCCAATGCAATAAGGCCGCCTAAGGCGAAGCACAACCCCCGAGCTGCTTGCAGCTCGGGCACATATACCCTCTAGTTATATTATATATAGCTTAATTACCACTCACTCACTCACTCACTGATTGACATAATTGTTCTCCTTGATGGTGGAGGGGGAGGTATGGTTTTTTTTACGGAATCGTATAGAGGGTATCGGGGGGACCTAGGGAAAATTCCGACTTTTCCAAATTTGCCCCCCCTTCTCCCCCCCCTCTAGGGGGGCTCCCAAACAGAGCCATACTGAATGTTCTTTTTTGTGGGGTTGTATAGAGGGGGTCAAATGGTTTTAAGGCAGGTAAAAATTTCCCCCCCCCTTTGCCCCCTGACCCCCCCTTTTGAAGTTGCTACCGAAAAGAGTCGAAATAGAAAAAAATTGATTGCAGCACCGTATAGAGGGTTCCTTCTCGTGATGAAAAATAAAAAAAAACACCCCCCCTCCATTCCAATTTTCACCCCCCCTTTTTGTATCTCCCAAACGGGTCGACCTAGAAGAAAAATTTTTTCACAGTCATGTAGAGGGGAATAAGTCATTTTGAATGCCAAAAAAAGTTTGAACCCTTTGACCCCCCAGACCCCCTTTTTTAATAAAAAACCGAAAATTGGCCAAATTTTGACCTTTTTTTTCGGGTGGAGCATTGCGGCGAGCGAAGCGAGCTGCAATGCGACTACGGGGAACAGCACGGCGAGCGAAGCGAGCTGTGCTGTGACCCCCCATGACCCCCCACGACCCCCCAAAAACCCCCTCTCTCAGCAGGCGGGGGAGCATTGCGGCGAGCGAAGCGAGCTGCAATGCGACTAAGGGGAACAGCAAGGCGAGCGAAGCGAGCCGTGCTGTGACCCCCACGACCCCCTCATGACCCCCCCAGCAAGCGGATGGAGCATTGCGGCGAGCGAAGCGAGCTGCAATGCGAATACGGGGAACAGCACGGCGAGCGAAGCGAGCCGTGTTGTGACCCCCACGTCTCTCCATGAGGAGGGTCGGATTGCGGTGAGCGAAGCGAACCGCAATTCGACAACTGTCACACTGCAAGGCGAGCGAAGCGAGCCTTGCTGTGTGACCCAACACCCCTACATATGGGTATCGTTTTCGACTTAATCAAACACGTAGATTACGAAAAAGATGTCCATTTTAAAATCCAAGATGGCTGACAGTTTACTATCGCAGATTTTACACTTGGGTATCGATTTCCATCAAACAGAGACGTGCTGTGACCTCCCACGACCATCCTCTTCCAGCAGGCGGGGAGTATTGCGGCGAGCGAAGCGAGCTGCAATGCGACCAAGGGGACCAGCACGGCGAGCGAAGCAAGCCGTGCTGTGACCCCCACGAACCCCCACTCCCAGCAAGCGGATGGAGCATTGCGGCGAGCGAAGCGAGCTGCAATGCGACTAAGGGGAACAGCACGGCGAGCGAAGCGAGCCGTGCTGTGACCTCCCACGACCATCCTCTTCCAGCAGGCTGGGAGCATTGCGGTGAGCGAAGCGAACCGCAATTCGACAACTGTTACACTGCAAGGCGAGCGAAGCGAGCCTTGCTGTGACCCCCCTCATCCAGCAGGCGTGGAGCATTGCGGCGAGCGAAGCGAGCTGCAATGCGACTAAGGGGAACAGCACGGCGAGCGAAGCGAGCCGTGCTGTGACCCCCACGACTCCCCATGAGGAGGGCCGGATTGCGGTGAGCGAAGCGAACCGCAATTCGACAACTGTCACACTGCAAGGCGAGCGAAGCGAGCCTTGCTGCGTGACCAAACACCCACACAATATGGGTATTGTTTTCGACTAAATCAAACACGTAGATTACGAAAAAGATGTCCATTTTCAAATCCAAGATGGCTGACATTTTACTATCGCAGATTTTACACATGGGTATCGATTTCTATCAAATCAAAGACGTTTTAGGTTATGAAAAGTTACAACTCCAATGCGATAAGGCCGCCTAAGGCGAAGCACAACCCCCGAGCTGCTTGCAGCTCGGGCACATATACCCTCTAGTTAATAATATAAAGATGGTTTCGTTGGATTGTTCATGAAAAGTTTAAAAGTCCAAAAACTTAGCTTGTTAAGGATCTAGCATGTCACCTGCAATACAACTCAATAAGACCACACATACTACTCGTAAACAATTTGTCATAGATTATAAAAGCCAGTTCGACGTTTATGATAGATTTCCTTTCAATTCGACTTAAAGATGTGCTGTTCTTATGGATCTGAATAAATGCATTTTATTTATCTTAAGATCAACCAAATATGCTCACGTCGTTTTTGAAGCATTAAAACATTCTTCCGAAATAATGAGGAATCATTGCCCTTAATTTTGTTTTATAAGAAGACTTTCTCCAGTTCCAACCGCAACAAAGTATAAACTATCGTAAAACATAATGCGCAAAATTTTCTAACACATTTAAGGCACTACAGCGTTTACAGCCGGCACTTTACTGGCAATGCTTACATAACTCCTGATGTAGATGAAGCCCAAGTTTAAAGCACCGAATAATGTTTAAAATGCAATTTTACCTGCACTTTGTTCACAATTTGAGCGCTCCATAAAGTAAGAGAAAACAACAAAATAAGGCATAGGAAATGTATGCTCAGCACTAGTTGGCAAAAAATACTTAGATAGCTTTAATCAAAAAAAAGTTTTTTTTACCGAAAATAACGCGCTTTTACCTGGTTCAAAATTAACACTGTTTGCCTTTGTTGGCGGACTTGTAAATATGTTTTTTGTTACACTGCAAAGTGTTTCGTTAGTCACTTTATTATACAAAGCTAAAACGGTAAATGCTATTAAAGAGTGGAGGGCATTTTAGTCAAAGTCCTATTCTTTAATCCGTTCCTATTTTCAACAAAAACTGTATCTCGCAGAACAAAATCACATTTTAAGTATAGGTACAATAGAATCCGTAGGCAGAAACAACATTTCATAGGCAAAACGTTTTCGCGTCAAACTGGTATTATTGATGTTAGACCAAAATTGAATTCACTGTCATTGGTTTAGAGAACGTAAGACGCGGTCAGCCTCATGTTTATTTATTAGGGTTTATCGACCGCGAGTATACTATGGATATTAGAAATGAACGAAGCTGAGTTACCAGCTACGTGTAATAGCTGGTAACTCAGTTTGGTTCCTTTCTATCGAAGTGTGAACTGCAAAGATGCGAAAAAGTAAGCGAAATCTCCACTTCTTCGTAACTGATTCAATGGACTGGTTAACGTTTTAGTACTGTTTAAACTAACGGTCAAATCAAACCCTTTACAGTTGCTAATGAACACCTTTACTGTCTAGCCTCAGTGGTGCGAACTGTAGAGGCGCGTCGTGTTTATAAACCACAGGTACATGGTAGCAATGATGTTTCATTCCCTTAAACGGAACATCGTTCTAACAACATGGTTTTAGATATACTTCATCAAAATTTAGTGGTGTATTATAGTGTGGGCTTTTGTATATAGTTACTGTTCTTACCTTGATTTATGTATCGCGTCTAAAAAATAAAAGAAAAAAATATATTTTAATTCATAGAGTTTTGTAATTATATCAGACCTAATCACGATTACATCATATAAGATATCATATGGCATGAACAACTTTATTTAATCGTGTGAAGGACAAACGCAAAACAAAAATCAAAAGTCGAAAATATCATTACAGATTGAATATTACAGGTTATAAATTTCACTCTGAAATGGACAATATATAACATCAAAACTACCATTGACAGATCAGCCATTCCAATGAAAATGTTGTATCCTCTGTTCTAGAATCCATGACATATTGTGTTAACAAAGGTTAACCATTGAAATAGTTTTTAAAAGTTATGCAATAAAAGTAAATAGTTACAATATTTTAACCAACAGAAATTCCATTGCATGACTTTTCTCACAATTAGAATCATAAATTAATGCAATACTATGTATAGTATTGTATATACCTCACAAGTCTAATGTATATAATTTTATGTAGTTGTTTTTTTATGTTCCAGCTTTTGGTATATATTTGTACGTAAAATAATATACGGCTATTATACTCCAAGTCTAGTAAAGCTACCAACGCATCACTGCTACGAGCAGTTCTACTGATGTAATTGACACTAACAGCATGCTGCGATTGTTACGAAATCTGTAGATGGTATCTAATGATTAGTAATTAACGGGTATTTATCGCGTTTCTTCTTCTTCCTTTCTTCTTTTTCCTTTCTCGACGTTTCAACAGGTTTGCACTCTATCGTGGTCACGAGATGACTGACAGTCATCTCGTAATTACTAATCATTATGTGTTCAGATCGCGTAAGTTTGTAATTGCTACGAAGTCTGTAGTATGCTACGATTGCTACGAAATAACTGACAATGTCTATGGCGCGGTGGGCGAAGGTGACAGACCTGGAGGAGGTTGCAGGTTCGATTACCGCTTCAGGACAAATGTATGCACGATCTGCGGATATTTGTTTAGGAAGTTGTGGTCATTTACTAAATAAGTAAAAAATATATATCTTTGTATAATATATTGTATTAAGCATATCAGACATATCAGCCTATAGGGCTAGCTGATGCTGTGTGGATTGTCCAGCATTATTTTAATATTATTTATAACTGCAGCACTGTAGCTGATAGAGCTTTCAATCATATAGTCTGTTATAGTGCTGCAAAACATGTTTATTGTTAGTATTACTAATTACTAATAAGTATTACTAATTACTATTAAGTAATATTCATATTACATAACATTCAAGTACAATAGGTATTCCTATAGTAATTTATTGTTTAACAAGAGAAATTAATTGGTTGGTAAAACAATTTGCAGATACCGCCGCCTACTGCCGGAAATCAGTATCGCGAATTCCGCTAAACCCACAAAATTCTCTGAACAACTCGGCTAGTAAATTATGAAAGGCTCATTAAATATCTCCACATTATTTTGCTATCTTCACCTATAAGCCTCACATACTGCCAAGCACAAAGTAAACTGTAAACTCTAGCGCTACGTTTCATAATCCCTTGACTAATTAAATAAATAGTTTGCATGAAATGAGGGTAATTTATCAGTTTTAAATACGACCTTCTTATATCTTTAGTGAAGCAGCCCTTGCTTACGAAGGACCTCTTCCACCTCTTTGTATGAAGGTATCACATCTGACCCTTTCATTCGCTGAGTAGCTTCTTATGCCGTTCTTCCGTGAAATAGTTTTGGCTGAAATATGTTCAATTGGGTTACATAGTAGGTAGAGAACTGCGTCGGCATTGAGTGAGAATGTAGGAAAGTGTAAGATGCAAGGCTTTCAGCAAAACGCTACAGCAAGATGTTTTGATTTATGAATAGTGTATTATGAGTTGAGGTTGATTTAACATTTATACAATAACATGAAACATTTATTTTAGTTTGTATCTTCTGTGTATGATTTTCATAAGTTAATCATCTTGTATACAAGTTCTGCTTACTTAGGACCCATCTAGTCGTAAAGAAAACAGAGATGTTTATGAAATAGCCGGAATGATATTTTTTTATTTTTATATATTTGTGCACATGATGGGTTCCACCTACTTATTCAATATTCCATTAAACTATATTTTATTTAGTATTAACAGTTAAATCACGCATAAAACCGCACGCAAACTGTAGAGTTTGCGTGCGGTTTTCATGTGAATAAGGCTTTTTGTTGTGCTAGTAGTAGCACAACAAAAAGCCTTATTCACATGAAATCGTATGGAATTACACTGATCTCTGAAACACGATGCAACGAATACCTCGTATTGAATTTCCATGTCAGATATTTGCGCTCTTAATGAAAATTTGCGAACTGGGGGCATTTGAGGTATCTTTTGGTACGATTAAGTTCTGTAGATGTGTTACATATTAAACAGTTTTTAGGGTTTTGACATCGGTGTCAAAATCCTTATGGCATCACTTTGTGTCTGTTTTGTGTTTTGAATCCTTAATATCTCAGAAACTACTGCAGCTATTGACTTGAAATTTGAAATAATAATACATTTTGTGCGCCCGTACAGATTTATAAAAATAAATGAAAAATGAAAAAAATTTCAATACAAATTTTGAAATCGAAATTTTAAATGGGACCTACAGAGTCGTAAGTGGTATCAAATGACAGGTATTGGTTCCAAAACAGAACATTGCTGCACGCTACGTTTTCACAGCAAAAATAAATAAGTTTCCCATTTCAAATTAGGCCTTCATCTCTTCCTTCTCATAACAACGATACGTGTACAAACACACAAACATGACACCCGGATGATGTATTGTACCGCACTGTCCTCGAATGATTCCGGAATAAAATGGACCCTTCTCCACATTTTACCGGATCGGGACGGAGACCTTAACAATGACCGTTTCATTTTAATAGGTTCGGTCTGTTTTTACTCGAAAATATTATAATATTTATTCTGACGTCAAGCAGTATAACCGAATTTCAGCAAAGCTACCTTGAAATTCGTTAAAACTGAATAACTATATAGCTTTGTCATCTGTAACGTTTGTTATAGAAGAGCAAGATCCTCTAACACAAGTTTTTATACTTAAATGAGGCGAGTTTTTATACACGAGGTGAGTTTTTATACTCAAAAGGAAGAACATATTGTAAGCCAGTTACAGAAAGTTTTTTTTGTATGTACTAACGTACTTCAATCTTGAATTAAGCTAATTTCATGTTTAACCCATAACTACGTTTAAAATCTAGTAAGGTTATTTTTATATACCTTATATACATTGACTAAGTCTGAGAATATTACACGAAAAGGTAATATCTAAGCTTTACACATTGTATTACACAAGAGCCTGACCCAAGGGGACGGACTGATGTCCACATGTAAGACAGTAAGCTCCTCGCCCGGCGAACTGTAAATCAGCTGGTTAAACGACGACACGCGGGCCTTTCCACAAATAATTATAATATCTTCATAAGAGTTTAGTGTCAGAATTTATAAAATAAATAACAAAAAAAGTTTATAAAAAAGAATAAAGAAGGAGAAGTTTAGAAGAAAAGGAAATCTGATAGTTAAAGAGTAGAATGTCAAGGTTTCCTTTTTTTAAATAGTCAACTATACATTTATGTATATTATGTACGCTCAAAGTGACTTATTTAGATTTCATGACAATGGCCGTTGATATTCCTAGCTCAACATATAAACACCGCAAGCAAATAAAATATCTTATGTATAATATTCTTAAAGCATGTGGATAAACTACGACGTTTCATATCACTTACGTAAGTATCAAAACGCCAACTATTAAGATTTAATTTCGTATAACAGGGTAATTATATGACTTCACTCTCTGTTCCAAGTAAAAATCCCCTCGACATACATTAGCATAAAACGAAGAAAAGGTATGTATGTGCAAGAATAACAATTATTAACCTTTACAGCTGTAAACGACGACTAGCGGGACTAGCGCCCAGGCTTCGCACTTTTACAAAAAAATCATTTTTCTTACGGAAGTATAATGTTTTTTTTAAATATTCTATAAGGCTATGTACATATATATATACATATATATTGTTCATCACGGAAGATTTAGGATTCTAATGATTAAATAATTTTTCAAATCCGTCCAGTAGTTTCAATTCAATTCAAACAAACAATCTTATCTTACCTCTTTATAATATTTATAGTATAGATATAGATATAAACTGACAACAGACCTACGACAGCATCATTATCTCTCTGACTCATGCACTGCGGGATACATCACAACAGTAAACTAAACCACAAATTTTGGTGTCCACTGTGTCCATTAATACTAGGAATGTGAAAATATTTACTATTAATTTATGTTTGAAAGTTATTTTTTATGTTTTTTTTTTTAGTTAGTGGTACTCCAACAATACAAGGTTTCTCGCCGTCACATGTCCCAGTACAACCAGTGCGAAAGCTAGAAAGAGACGCAAAACTCTAAGTCATATTTTGCGTTCCGAGACACTGAAAGAAAAGCAATGCAGGGCTGCTCCCCACAGGCACTCGCGCTGTACTCGTTTAGTGGAGGAGTGTCGGGCTGGCTCGCTACGAGTGTCCTACATTCTCTGAGCGAGAATGTTGAAGTGAGTTTTGTCATTTTTTCAAACAAGTTTTTGGGTAGAATAAATTACATTATATCCATCTATTTATCGCATCGATTATTAATGACAATTATTTTGTTTATGAATTAGTTTTATTAACATAAACATTTTACATATACAAACTCAGTCAAAAAATATAAATCAAAAGTGATCGTCTGCTCTGGGCGAAAGACCCAAGCGAAGTGATCCATCACCCTTACTTTCATCACCCCTCACCCCTAATCAATTTATAGTCCCTCTCAGAAATCGAATAAAAAACTTATATACATCCAACAAGAAATACCTACTATGGCATTTTTTTAAATCCGATTTATCCGTCTTTCGCCATTCATGAATACATGAAAGAAACTGCATTGACGTCCGTTAAAAAGCTTTCTTTGTGTCTTTCTAATAAGGTAGATTTATAAAGTTTTGCCAAAGCCGGGCTTACCCTCACCCCATATTCTTTAAAGCAAGGAAAATACGTGGAAAATTAGTTTTTTTTTGTTATTTTTTGAATATGTTTCAGTAACGTTCACATTTAACAGGGTGGCTTTTTAAGAAGGGAGGTGATGACCAAGTTCAAAACCACTAGATTTAGAGAAAAGTCGTGAAAAGCGTCATCACTTCGATGACACACATCATACAGTTTTTTTTTTTTGTTTTTTAAAAATACGTAACCCTGTATTATTGAACCAATCGATTGAATGTACCCATTACGTTCGATACTTGTCTCAAAACCAAAAAGAAATAAATAAAATTGGACTAAATTCTGTCCATTTTAACTCAGTGATAAATCACACGAAATAGATTTTTCTTCCTTGATAAAGGATGCCAAAATTATGAGAGATTCGACACTATTCCTATTCTCGACGGGTTCAGAGTCTGCGTCCGGTACTTACTTGCTTTTTATTCTTGGACGTTGACCCAGATAATGTTGGCTGTCCTTGTTTCCAATTCTTTTATGTATAATGCTGCGTACTATTTTAAATATAAACTGCACAAGCTTAGCTTGAACTCGTCTATGGTAACCATAAATAGAATAGTGTTCTAGAACTATCTCTACAGTTTCATCGCAAATTGAACAATCTCGCCGTCTCTCATCTACATTTGTCTACTTTAGACTGGACCGTATTCATTTTGAATTTAGAATGGTGAGGGATTAAATTATGCTGTTCCGCTTTATGCTCCTAGGCACTAGCAGTTAACAGCGCGGATGGTGCTTACCCCGCGCTGGGTATCTGCCATAAAAATTTCAGAAGCGGCGGCGGTTCAAACGCGTCGGCGAACCACTAGTGTGTTGATACCACATTAAATGGCACATTAGTATATGACTTGATTAGTTTCATAGGTCCCATTCAATATCTACATGATTCTACGCATTTTGTAGCTTATTCGTACTTATGCAAGTAGTAGCTAGATTTTTAGGTACTGTTTAGAAAGTGATTAGACTCAAACTAGAGCGGTCTAATGCGGTCGCTTATCAAGAGTTGACGATTTCTATGTGCATTTTCAATAACAGGATTTAATTTTTTTTAATTTTAAAGATTATTTGGGTCTGTCGCTTTTGCGTTCTTTCCAGAAATTTGCTTTCCCGCTAAATTTCATGTTCGGAGTGGTAAGAGAGATTCAGGTGCTAATCTGTTCTATAGCTATATTAGCAGAACAAAGCTGTGCTAACTGAACTACAGAGGCTGGTTCAGCTAAGCATCGACCAAACACGTGAGGAACACTTGACTTACGTGAGGTTGGGGTTGAAACTATGTATATATTCGTTTAAACATAAAATAAAACACTTTCTA
Source organism: Eupithecia pulchellata (assembly GCA_963931895.1). Lineage (NCBI taxonomy): Eukaryota > Metazoa > Arthropoda > Insecta > Lepidoptera > Geometridae > Eupithecia > Eupithecia pulchellata. The sequence continues at coordinate 1,214,352 of OZ007532.1, forward strand.
CTTAGCGCTCGGAAAGAGGATAAAATTTATACAAATAACAATAGATCTGTTATTTGAAATATATAGGTGCTCTTAATAACTACTAAGAAACCTAAAACGTATTTTCATACTTAATATATAGTCCTTATTTTCTCCACAAAATCTTTACCTTATTTTTGGATCCCACTTCATTGATATTCATTTGCTTTATAAATCGATCTTATGTTTACTGTTATATGTAGTTACTTATTGTAATATAATTATTGTAATGTTTACTAGACGCATCCGACGCTCGTGACGTACCCGTCCCCTCTGGTCTTCACTGAAAATCAGCGCTGGGTGGAGACGTCAGTGTGCACCCAGCATATTGCTATGAGTGAAGACCATATTATATAGACCATTTACATTTTACCATATTATACCATATTCTATATTTACCTTAGTCACTGCTACCCACTTAATAACATTATCTTATAACCTAGGTTTAAGGTTACTGTGTACTCGTACAAATATAAGTACCACCAGGCACACCTTTGTATCTCGTATTGTTCTCTCTGGTAGTACTAGAGATACAACGGTGTGTCATTTGTACTACCAATTGTACTTCTTAGTAGTACTACTGATACGGAGGCGAATAATTTATTTCTCTTTCTTCTTTCATTTTTAAACTGAAAGTCAAACAAAAAATTGATCATATAATTTTTTTTGTCGTATGAATAATTTAAGCGAAATATTTGAATGTCCTCAAAGTAGTTACTTACCTGATAGAAACCATGACTAGAACTTATTCTAAGCTCGCATATAAATCTTCGGAGACAAATACTAAAGTTCTCTTCGTGTACCAAGTTACTGCTAACAGACGTTGATTTAAATAGAATAGTGAATTGCGTTCTCATCATCATCAGCGTAATTATAATTCGACTCCGATCAGTCATGATTTGACAAAAGGACCAAAAAACATCAAAAATCTTTGAAAGCATACCCGCTGGATTACACCTGAAACGATTTCTAATCGTTATGCAACTTCAAGTGCTGTTGCGCAACATATTCTTTAATTTGTTTTGGCCCTTATTGACCAGCTCTTACGGTGTTAAATGAAACTTTTCTATTGGCACGGTACCACCTTAAAATCATCGGACAGCATGAGAACGATAGCTACTCATTGTGCGTGTCATTCTTTGTGCGACATTTGGTGGCCCTAAAACTTCACACATGAGAAATTAACATTCTACCTTACCCTCACCTCTGGCAGTAGGTGCATACGTTTGGCGACCAGCCAGCAGCGGAATTAGAACAACCATATATCAAGAATTCTAGCAGCCACTGAAAAAAGGACCACACTGCACTCACTAAAGCCTGATTGACTTTTCCCTTGATGAATCGGCGGTAAATTATGAATGAAGCGTATAGTTTAGGTGGCTGGCTAGCGCTCTAGATGAGGTTATGCCGTTAAATGTTTATTGTTTTAGAGTCTCATACGAATCAATGATTCGGAAACTAAAGAAACAGTGTCTTTAGCTTATTGAGTGTCATCTTGTGAAAGGGATTTGGTACAGATTGTGATAGTTTTGAATTCCGTAACATAACCTACCCTTTGATTATATACTTGTCAAGTATATAATCAAAGAACCTACCTATATAAATGTACTTACTTACTATTAATGTATTCAGTTACATAGGCGAACTGATCATATGTTTCAAAATGATTAAAAGTAACGTTTTTGAAACTATTTCATATTTAAGGCAATACAACCAAGTATTATTTTTGTCCAGTCTTATTGTAAGTTTGCGTCGAAAATCAGGGCCTTAAACAAACTTAAGCACTTGAAGTAGTTCGAACAAGTTACTCGGCTAATAGAATATCAAGTAAAAGTTGCTAGAAGGAGGCCTTATCAAGTTGTTCCAACTTTCACTTGAACCTAGGTAGGTAAATTGTTTGATATATAATATTATAAAGAGGAAAGATTTGACTGTTTGTATATTTGTTTGTTTGTTTGAATTGAATCCGAAACTACTGGACCAATTAGAAAAATTCTTTCACCATAAGAATCCTAAATTTTCCGTGATGAACATAGGCTATATAATATTTTCAGAAAAGTTAGGTTTTTGTTTAATACCCGTGCGAAGCCGGGGCGGACTGCTAGTTGTTTGATAAACTTGTAAAGCGTGCTTCAACTAGGTACAGTAAACTGCACAGATATGTATACACTCCTAAAATTTCACATATACTCGTTATTTTTCAAAGTCATGTACACCAACTACATTTCAAATGAATGTAGCCATCTAAATCGTCAGAAATCGGTATACAATTTAGCAAAATTATGTAGACACTCACGTAAACATAAATATGAAATTTTGGGAGTGTATACATATTTGTGCAGCTGACTGTACATAACCGTACATAAGCGTGTTCCGACTATGAATAGTATGTTATTTATACCCAGACACAAGCCCTTTGTTATATCCATTTGATTCCAATATTACATTGTTTTGCATTAAATAATGAAGATTTTTCTCAACTCGACTGTGAACCCTGAATAAAATAAACGACCAAGAAGGATTTTTCTTAATTCCTTATTTTAAGTATGTCTCTCGCCATACCGATAATAAATAATTATAAATTTGCTACTAGCTAAGAGTAATACTGACAATTAGTACTCCGAAAATCTATAGTAGGACATTCACTATGTGTGCTTTATCTTTATAAAAATAATTAAAGTAATATTATAATTTTCTATTTTTGAAAGTATAAGTCACAGTATAGTACTGGTAGCGGCAAGCCACGCGCCATGAACACAACACTTTACATAGGAAGAGGCGTATTGAAGTTTTAGATTAATATTTTAACATAAAACTAGGTCTGATTTTTCTATTCTACTTAAACTCACCTGACTAATCGTCTGTTCTGTTTTTTAAATACTTATGGAATACCGCAGCTACAAAATCTTATATCAAATATATGCCAGGAAATGAGAAATTGAGACAAAGAATTTCCTTGATTATATCAGGAATATGAATAATCTTCAGAAAGAAGTACCTAGGTAATGGCTCACGTTAGAAGGTCGATGGTGGAAAGGCGCCCTTACCCCCTCACTGCTGTTCCACCGCAGACTAAGGTTGTATTACATTGATGAAACGCCTGACTCAATTCATAAGAACCGGAGCGCTCAACCACAAAGACGCTTGTGCGGCTTTTCAATGGCAGAGAGCTTTGTCCGTTGTTGATTGTATTTCTAACAAGATACGTCAAGTGCGAGTGTAAGTCGCGCGCCGAGGGTTTAATCTTAGTGATAAGGCCGCCAATTCCATGGCCGTAGATTAAGTTAACTTTAGTAGTCATTATATTCTATTTGTAAGATTACGAAATAAAGAATTATCTATATATCTATCTATCTAATCTTTGGAACCTATATTAATAAGGAAGTTTCCATTTTAATAAAAATGAAAAAACCCATCTAAATTTAAGGGCAGAGAAATTATGATATATGTATGACGAAATAATTGTTTGAATAACTTGAAAAATTACAAAATGAATCCACTTTTACTGATTACAGAAATAACTTAAATATCAGTTAACTAAAAAGAATTTATGTATCATCACCAGCCTATATAGTCCACTGCTGGACATAGGCCTCCCCTAATGAGCGCCATAGATGGCATCACTATTTGGGGGTTATTGCCCATAATCCCATAATTTATGTATATTAAAAAAAAAAACCCTAAATTAACAGAAATAACCTAAGTTCGGTCCTAAATAACGCGTGCGACACCGTGACAGCGCAGGAGAAGTTAATTTATTAAGAAGAACAATCAAATGATATAAGATTTTATTTTTTAAACTCAAATAAATGTTTCTATCTAGAATTGCTTTGAATTGGTTGTAAAAACTTTGAAAAATTCTACATAATATTATTCAGACTACGTACATAATTTTAATATGGTTTTTGGTATGTTCGTTGAGCGACAAAAATTTGTTTGGGTGTTTTCTCGTGGTCCCATTATTTTGTCCCATTGATGGGACCACGAGAAATAGTTATTGCTCGTGGTCCCATTGCTTTCATATGTTTTAAACTTTCCATCCTGTATAAAATTTTGCAGGTAAATTAGTTTTTACTTGCGAATAACCCAAGTGTTTCTAATAAAATTTATCTAAAAATTTCTAAGAAATATATGGAAAAAATCGAAAGAAATGAAATGGTTTTTGGTATGTTCGTTGAGCGACAACAATTTGTTTTTCGTGTATGTTGGTTTGAGTCTGAGAAAAACAGGTATTTACGTCCTCATAACGTTTACAGTGTAGACCCCGTAACTGGGTCATGGCATGAATATTATAGGTACTAAAACCATAAAAACATGGGGGTTCTGATGTAGCCCATTTTTCCCATGTTTTGCTCTCGTAATAATAGCATAATGTGTACGACAATTTAGGGATACTTTGTATCCACTTGTTACGTCGCGTATTATTTTTCTTTTCAGAAAATTGCTAGTATTGTTTTATTTATTATCATCCCTCTTATTTTTGCTTACAGTTTTGCTCACACTTTTAATTCAAAGTTAAGTTTATCCATCTGTCATGAATTACCCTTATTAGAAGCGCACACTTTTGCTTTGCTTTAGCTAGTCCTAGGCGTAGCGAGTAGGCAACTACTATTTCTGGATTTTTGTAAAACCAATTATCTAGCGTGAAAATATAACTATGAACCCAATTTTAACAGCCTCCTGCGCGGCCAGTCAAATTCACTATGCACCACGCGCCAACCTGCGTCGGCATTGCGACTGAGGCCTTAGTTACAAAGGGACTTGTTTTAGCAAATCATGCTCTGATTTGCCTACCTTCACAGAGACCGATCTAATTGACGTTCTCCTTGTGACGTCCCGGCAACTGCCGTTGGATAAATTTGCCTTAGACGGTCAACAACGCGATTGATGAGGTCGCTCGCTTTCAATCGATTCTGGATAGAGCCGTTTTCAGCGAGCTTGCGGTTGATGTTTTGGCTCTATTTCTATTTCGGAAATAAAATTAACCTTTTGCGGGTCATTTGGGTTTTTTGACATTTAAAGGTACCACCTTCAATTCTTCAATTGGCAAAAAAGCCAAATATCTCCTGTATCTTAGGCACTCGCATCTTGGCATCAGAAATGAAAATTTTCTGTTATTTTATGAGTGAGGTACTTATATAATTGAATTGTCTACCGGCATTATGTCATTGCACTGCTTTATTATATTTATCAACACAAATTTACAGAAATACACAGACACAAAGTCTACCGATTCTCCTAAAAGGCGGCTGAATGTTTGCCACCAGTGAAAAATTACCCACACGTGAGATAATTCAATTCTTTACAGAGCTAAACAGTTCGGCACATGAATGCCTTTAACAATTGTTTCCAGATTTACGATACGTCCTCGGAATACATGAATGTTTATTGCTTACGTCACACGTGATGTCTACTAACAGGGGAGGGTTGAGAGGTTAGCACCCTATGTGTGTAGCCAATTCCTTTGTTCATAGCGCTGAAAGTACTGCGATTGTAACAAATGAGGTGTCATATGATTGGTCTCTATAGCATAATGGTTAAAGGCTTTGTGATGATGTTAAATAAAAATGGGTCTAACGAGATAGCGGGCTAAAAATAAATAAATAATGCCAGACAATCCACACAGCATCATCTAGCTCCAAGCTAAGCAGAGCTTGTGTTGAGGGTATTAGATGACTATACATAAAACAATATTATAATTTAAATAGATATTTTTTATTCAACATAGAAAACGACCAGAATACCCTGAACAAATATCTTCAGATCGTACAAATATTTGTCCCGAGGCGGGAATCGAACCCGCAAACTCCTGAGTCGCAGGCGGACCATCGCCCACCGCGCCACAGAGGTTGTTAAAAATTTCAATGTGAGTAAATATGCTCGTCGAAGGATCATTGCAAGGCAAAAGTCTTACGTTCATCGATCACATCCTTCCAATTTAAAAAAAAAATACATGTTTAACTCTACAACCTAAAAAGAGCTGTAATCACAGGACTTAACGGGCAATTTGCGATGCATTAAATCACTGAGCTCCTCGTTCCTACATGACGGGCGAGGTAAGCTTTACATTTTAAGGTACGATGTTATCTCTGTGTACAGTGAGTTGAAAATGACAAAATATTTTATAAGCGATTTTTACTGCTCTGATTAATATTACATTTCTACTTTTAAGGACTGGGTATTCTTTTTCTGGGTATTAGAAATATAATATATTCATAACGTTACAAAAAATAGTCGAGCGCAAGGAGATATAATTTTTTTTTTAATTTGAATCTTGACGCGTTAACGGGATAAAGAAACTATCAAACACAGTGAGTCGATCATCCAAAAACCGATTTCAAGTGAACGATAATATTCCTCTTCAACTTTATTAAGAGCGTGCCATACCTCAGCCAAAATTCAAATTTCGAGCAGGATGACAAGATATGATTTTCGTATGAGTGAGAAGCACAGAGCGATAGACGTGCTCCGTATTTTGCTCCGCCAAAACTGTTATGCCTAATTACAAGTTATTTACACAACTAATCGAAAAATTAAAAAGACGAAAACGAAGAAATTCTTCTACGTTTCTTGACAAAACAAAAATCCAACAAAAAAATGAGGTGGTTCCTGAGATAAATAGCAAAATGTGTGCAAAACATGTATTTTTCAAAAAATAAAAGTATCGAGAAAATTTTCACCAATCGTGTTTTTGAAAAGACGGAATCCAAGATAAAAGTTCGAATTATCATTTACCTAAATATGAAGGTGGTAGCTTTCACAGATTCTGAGATAAATAACGATTTCTAACTATAAAATTACATAAGGTACACTCTTAAGTACGAGTAGTCTGTATGTATGTATGGTATGCAAATCGAGGAGCTGAAAAAGACTTTAATAAACTCGCGCGTGCATGTAGACTCGATTACAGGGAAACAAATTTATTGTTCCGAAACAAACTTTAAAAATATCAGGTCATTATAGATCTGACTTTTGAGCGAGGGTTAATATTTTGTTTTGAATAAAATAAACAATATGTGTGGTATATTATATTTATAATAATGTCACCGTGTACCACAAAGTTCGCAAAGCTTAATGTATCAGAACATACCTACATAAGTGAATACAAGAAATAAATAACAATAAGTAAGAATTTTAAACAAAAGTTTAAACCTGCATATCATACAAGCATTCGTCCTGTTGCGGGAATCGAACCCGCAATCATAATTTATTTTGCAAGCTGAGAGTTATTCAAAGTTTTAAAATAAAGCAATTCAATCTTTTAATATAATATCAATAAAACCAACAATCTGCCCAATCGAAGCAGAGTAACAAAAGGAATCAAAAAAATACTTTAGTCCTAATGTTACAGGCTAATTTGATAGTTGTTGCCCTAAATAACCTCAATAACCTCTCTTATCGGTTTAATCTATTCTAGCTTCATTTATAATGATCGATTAGTATAAGATTGCAATACATATTTCTACATTATGTTTATTATGTAATGTATAAATAAATTATAAAATAGTTTGCATACCTAGTATTAATTATTGTAGCATCACTCCATGTTCGGGCTCCACCTGACAACCAGCGTAGCATCAGGCCTAGCCGAATGCTACAAATGCTGAGGTGGGAACCCTTTTTTACCCAACCTACTTTAGCTACCTACATCTTTATTTGATTTTTTCTTACTTCCGTTTTTGTGTTAATCTTATTTAGTTTATATATACTTTTTGTTATTTTTTTGTTTTTAAATGGGTAGAAAATAAATGTATTTTCTTAATTTCTTTCTTTCTTCTTCTTTCAAAAAATAGTCATTATTGCAGACACCTTGTATGAACGTGCTCTTAGGTAAATTTCAGTAGTAATATGCGAACTTTTTGAATGCTTCAGGATTGCGCTCTTTTCTTTTCTTTATGTACCCTTTTGTGACTTTTACGCAAAACTTTATGAGAAATAAATGAACAATATACTTTTTTATATTACCAAGTTGACAATCAAGCATGCAGCAGTTCATTTAATCATTAATACTTGTTTATTTATTAATTATGTCATTCCGTATTGGTTCACATTATTTTATTTTTAGCCTGTGTTGTGTTGTGCCACATCTGTCCAAATGCCATCTTTTTATTAAATTTTATGGTTGTTTTTTTCAAAATGTTAGTAATGACTTTATCTACATGTTTGATTAGGTTATCGAGATTATACTATATTACGAATACTCCACTGTTCGATTAGATTGTTCTTAGGTATTATTTACTTTCGATATTGTTCGTTTGAAAAACAATTATTATTTGCGTTCCAACGTTTCGGCAGCAAAGAGCCGAATTTAAATATATTATACCTTTAAATCCGTAAATTCTTTGCGGTGTGACCGTTGAAATTTATTGCGTTTTCGATAAGCAAGTGGGAACAAAATTTATCGTATGAATGTGAAAGTGATTTTTACTGTAATGCATGTATAATTTTCACCTCAGTAGATGTTGTAAAGTTTAAACCACAGTTTTAAGTCAAGTAGTCTCTAAATTATCCCCCCTTGAATTGTCTGTAAAAAGATCCATTTTTAATACATATTTCGACAGTGAACTTATATATTAACCCGTGAAAGGTCATGCCCGGCTTATGTCGAACGATATTTTACGTCGGCTGTCATCTTACACGTAAGGGTCACATTTTACTTTAACGTCAGTATTTTTTCATGTCTTTGCGATATGCTGTAACATGTTTGGCTGTACTTATACTCGTTCCGCCTGTAACTTTGGCCACAGCAGAAATGAGAAGCTTTTTGCTCGCCTATAACTCTTAGACTAGGGCGGATTGCCTTTATATACGGGATATTCTTATGTCTAAGTGTTTTTTTTTTTGTAAGCCTAAAGAAATAAAGTCATCGAATCTGAATCTAATCTGAATCCTTTTCTGCTGAGCGGTTGACGAGTATATCACCCAAAGCTTGGATGTATACCTAGGCTCTAAATAAATCTTGACAGCTGCTGTGTGCTCTTCCACAGATTTGCGGCCAACCAGAATAAGTACCATCCGATTTTTTTATGTAGTAAGCTATCTATACCATTGGGATATTTCATAAGGGTAACAATCTTTATTGTTATGAGAAAAGAAACCACAGAGGGCTTAAAGACTTAAGGAACCCCCGAGCATCTATGAACAGATTGGAAATCACCAAAGGGAATCTACCACCAAATAAACTTTATTGGCCTTAATGGTGCAGAACATGAAGTTACTCTCTCTCGTTCTAGTTCCGTCGTAAACAGAGCTATTAAACTAACCCGTAATCGTAACATTAAGTTAAGAGTTTCTGACGTAACCGTAGAGTAGAAACTACGTAGTTAGTACATTATTCACTCTGTGACATGGGTATGACACGAAGGGTTAAATGCATAAGTGTTATTACTGAGAAGATTTTAATTTCTTGTGAAAGGGTTTTTAGGGCTTTTATCTCCAATTATTGCTATCGACCTAGGGCTGTATTTAGTGCTTTACTCAAAACATCCACACTTAATTGAAAAAATGACTATATATTATAAAGAGGTAAGATTTGATTGTCTGTTTGAATTGAATAGGCTACGAAACTACAGGACAGTGTCAGTTATGGAGTGTTAAAATGGAGTGTCGAGTCAATGTCAAAAACAGTCAAGTCACAATGTCAATGTCAGTAACCGGGGCAGAGCGCTAGTATGTGTATAAACCTAGACGGCGTTCACTTTAACCAGAAACAATACCGTATTAAAGAGGCCCATACCAGCAGTGCGTGCAAACGGAGTGACATACTAAATAGGGGGCTACCTAGTATACGTTAGTGGTATACACTACGTATAAGATACGCGACCGGCCGCACCGTTACCCTACGTAAAATATCAGTGTCGCCACATCCCGCTGCGCTACCCGCAGCCCGGCGTGTCCACGGCGGCGTCCTACTGAGACAATAACTCCGCAAGTTGTTGGTTCTACTCCAGTTACAAGACTGTTATTATTGTACCTGGGAGGTAGTTGTAGCTATTATAATGGGGCTGAGGCTGCATATTCGTTTTGATTTATTGGTAATTAAAATTTTGTTCTAGGATTTTTTTAAGGATCTAAATATCTGTGCCTTTTAATAATGATCTATTCAATACCTGACAAAAAAAAATACACGAAATAATTTTTCAAAATGTGGAAGAAAATTAATAATGAATTTAGCATTCATAACAATAACTTTATCTAGTCACATAGATATCCAACGATATAGCTGAGAAATGCCCCAAGAATATAACTAAACTACGTGACCAATTAATCCTCACCATTAAAAACCATACAGCTTCAACTATTCCGAACAACAGATAAAATTTTCCGAAACTTTGCAACAACCTCACCCGAACGTGTTTGCGGACCGCAAACTGGGCGGATGGCATAATAATTATAGAACAAAGCAGACTTGGTGGCGTAACGTCAGAGATTTAGTGCATTATGACGTCACTCGGCGAACACAACTTAGCGTAGGACGCCTTAAAAGTGCCAAGTGCGATGACCTGAGGAAGTCTACTATATGCTGCAAGCTAAATGACCTATGGCGCTAGTGGCTCTTCGATCACTGTAAGTTTTTATTTTGGGTTCCGTTTTCCGCTGAAGTTTTCCTTTTTTAGAAAAAATCGCATACGCACAGCCTTTAATGATGGCTTAACAACAAGACCATAAATTACCACTTTTCATAAATTAGTGGAAAAAAATGATAGCTCTGATTTGAACAAGCAGTACAGTTTGCAAAATCAACGGAGTGTTCCAAATCTTATAGTGAGATATTTGAGTGACCTTTATATTTTATATTTACATTTAGTTATACTTGAGTAAAATTTGCACAGCACCCTTACTGTAGGCTTAGTTACCCTGATGCTTAGTGACTAGTACTGTAGGCTTAGTGAGCCATGAAAACAACAGTACGTAAGTAGCTGTTCACCTCAAAATAATTAGGGGGCTTGAATCAATCTCAAAATAATGTTTTAGTATTTAATGTGTCAATTGATGAAATAATGTGATAATTTTCAAACCATTTCGGATTAGATTTGAACGTAAATCATTCTCCGCCAGTTGGCCGACAAATTGTCAGTCGGCCAAGATACAGATGTAAATGATGAAGTGGAGAAGGACCTCCACTCACTTCAAATGATGGAGGCGACGCAGCACAGAAGCCAGTGGCGATCTATTGTCATGGAGGCCTAGACCCATCTTGGGTTTAGTGAGTGTGAGGTTTGACAGGAGATTTCTGGTCTGTGACGATATCCCTAACGATATATCCTTAACTAGTTTATTTAACGTATTTGAATAAACTGATTATGGTAACCTTTAAGAATTCCTTTTTACCGATTTACGAATTTCTTATTTATGCGAAATAAGGGAATTCTTAATGACTGAGATTCAATAACACTACGGAATGTTAATTTTGAGTTTCATTGGGTAAATAACAACAAACTTGGAAATTTCGTAACAAAATCGGGTTGGTTAGCAATTATCTTAAAACTTTGCTTTACTTTTGTTTACGAACAACAAAATTCGTTTGTTCTTTGGTTAAACGAGCTTAGGCACGGCTATGAGCTAGATGATGTGATTTTGAAGTGAAAACTAATAATTCAAAGAAATGAAAACAGAATATTAAGCTAATTGCAACTGTGCACCTTAAGATAAGATAAGATAAGATAATAATAACTTTATTGCACCTTTTATAATTGTATAACAACAAACTAACTAGGTACTACTAAAACTAATGTGGCACAATCGGCGGCCTTATCGCTAAAAGCGATCTCTTCCAGGCAACCTTTGGATCGATAGGATCGGGTAGTATAATACTAACGGTGGTGTAGTTAAAAGTAAATAATATGTATATAAAAAACAATAACAACAAAAAAAAAACAACAATTGAAAAAGAAGAAAGTTAAAAGAAAAAGAAAAACAAAAAGCAGTTATAAAAATTAAGCAAATATTTTAGGACGATATAGTAAGAGTGGACAGATAGTGCTGATGAACCAAGTCTTTGAAGATAGGAAGGGATTTGGCATGCCGAATGGAATGGAAGAGCGTTCCAGGGTCCTTAGCCAACCGGCATTCGCTATGAAGCGATTCGATTTTGAAAATTCTTATCGCTCTAGCGATGGCAACCTTCAAATGGATTAAACGTCAAGATTTTTGGTAGGCAATGTACGAATATTTTGATTTCACCAAACCGATTGACAACATCGAACGATCACTTCCATCAAATTCCTAGCCAAGTGGCAGTTTTGAGAAGCGACTTCACGTAGTTGTCTATTCTCTTGATGGATACACTAGCGAACGCTAAGACCCTGTAGAAATCGAATCGAAACGGCGATTTCATAAACAGCTGTTGGAATTACGTCAAAATTTTAAGTAGCCTTGCGCTAGCGTGGATGTAGCATTCACGATCGCACCCTTGTTTCCCCGTGTCCACGAGGGATTAAAAATATACTTAACAACGAAAAAAAACAAGATAAAGCTTTTGCATATGATCTGCAAAAATTCACACATTTGGCTTCTAAGGGCGAGAGTCGAAAGAAATTACAATACAAACTAAAACGTCTATTGTCAAAATGCAAAATAGTTTTGAATTTCTGTTATTTACTCCAATATTACCGAGATGATACGAGTGTCGTAAAATATGTATTTTCTCCTAATTATTTATTTCTTCATGATTTTAAGAACTTGTTGAAAATAATTAAATAATATAATTATATAGCTCAAAACCATTGTTATTTTCTTTCTATTGATTTTAATTACACAATAAACACTGCCATAAGTATTTCAAAAGATTGGGTAAACTTCCAAATCGAAACAATTTTTTTGTTATTATGTATCACGTTTGTTTACAGAAATTCTATCTGAAGTTATAGGTAACTAGCAGCCCGTCCCGGCTTCGCACGGGTATTTTAAAGAATTTTAAGTTATTACATACACACGTTAGATAAAGTAGTTTATTATTGAAGTTTTCATAGGGATCACTAACTTTAAAAATATTCTATAGCCTATGATTATCATTTTAATGGTGATTTTTTTTCCAAAAAGGTCTAGTAGTTTTGGAACTTATTCAATTCAGACCACAAACAAACAATAAAACCTTTCCTTTTTAAAATTGTACCTTTACCTCCTTTCCTTATATTATTATAAAGAAAAACAGGGAGAACTCGGAGAACTTTATTTTTTGGCATTGACTTTTCTCTCGCACCGCTATAACGCCTACATCGATTGTTTTTCTGAGCCTACATCGCATGGTTCCAATCTTGGAGTTTTTATATTTTTTGTCATTGAGTTTCCTATCGCACCCCAGTAACGAATTGTGATGTCTATGACAATTCATAACTGACACTGGCGGAGTCGTCGTAGCAAAAGCGGTGCCATAAAAAAAGAAGTTGAAGTTGAGTCACAGCCAGTCACAGCAAAAGCGAGCAGCGCAAAAAAAGAAAAAAAAGAAGTTGATGTATATCGCTATGGTTTTATTATTGAAGGTTTTATACGGATCTCTAACTTTTTTGAAAATATTTTATAGCCTATGTTCATCACGGAAATTTTAGGATTCTTATGGTGGAAGAATTATTCAAATTGGTCCAGTAGTTTCGGAGCCTATTCAATTCAAACAAACAAACAAACAAACAAACAAACAAACATACAAACAATCAAATCTTTCCTCTAGGTAACAACCTACTTGGCTTGGTACTCCTTTTTATTTGACCCGTCATTTCATGAACGGTGAACGGACGAAATAAGCGAATGATTGAGTTCGATAACTATAGACTACAGACAGTACACCATTAGTTGTCCTGCCTCAGGAATTGGCAGCATTATATTGGCAGCACGATATTGCCAACATTATGAATCTTTTACCCCATTATGTAAACGTGTGTTTATGTTTTAATTTCATATTTGTATATAAATATATAAGTAGTTAGGACTAGGAAAGTTTTAAATTATGAAACAATAAAAATTTTAAATTATTTATTGAAATTGTTCTGACACTAATTATGGTCAAAAGGAACATAAATAAACAACACAAAAAATTCTTATAAATCGAAATCTTCAAGATCCACGACGATTTTCAGCAGAATTGACTTGTTGCAGGCAGCAATAGCTTCGCTTCTTTATATTATGTATTCTACTCGTGGTTTTCTCCGACATGACTGAAAATGACACATAAAATTTGTATTTGTATAATATAAAATTCAAAAATTCAATATTTGTATATATACAAATAAGGGATATCATAACAAGATAAATTAAATAACCTGGATAATTTACTTTTTATTTTATCTTTTTATGTGAGTAAATCTTATGATCCATTCTAAAGGTATCGTGTATAAAGCTGGTATCCCTATTTTACTTACCAGTTGCATTGATGGTGCAACGCGAGATCGCACTAGATTTAATGGATTTAACTGGGCATGGTCTGCCTTTTCTTCCTCACAAAAGGCACGCACCTTCAACACAATCTCTTTTGCACTGCTTTTGCATGAATAATTCGAAAAATATTAATTAATAACACAAAAACGAGCGCAATACTTCAATCAAACTATGACAGTCTAACAACAAAAGATTGACAACCAATTGTGCCAACTTATCGGCATTTAGCGATGCGATCAGACGTATAGACAAGGCGATAGCTACGCAAAGGTTACTTTGTCTACCAATTGAACTTCGCCATCATTTGAGCTATGATGATTGTCGTTGCGATGCGTGATATCGAAGGAATATGTCAAATCCATACATTTTTGTACGTTTCTACCATCGCTTTCGCTAATCAAATGTTACTTTGTCTAGAGCCCCAGAGGTGTCAAGATTGAGTTTTGTTGCGGTATTTTTGGAGTAGTCTGCTGTGAGAGTTGTAAGTTTATCATGTACGCGTAAATTTGTACCTCTTCAATTCAATTTCTACATTAATATATCAAGTACCTACATTTACTAACAGATTTTTTCAACCATAAAATAATAATATCAAAAGTAACCTCCTCATTAAGATCATCCTCGGGCTAGACTGGTCATAAAATAATTCGAATATTACAACAACATTACCACTTTTCCCTACTTTCGCACCGCGGCGTAATCTTTCTACTACTACCCTACATTAATATCTCATTATCAAGCCTACGTAATTGATCTCGCTACAATCAATACAGGATCAAGCCGTTCAGCCACTAACACTGCATCAGCCGCCACAAGCGCCTTTTGTGATTGCCTTTTGATAAGTAAGAACATTTTTCCCGAGGCGGGAATCGTAAGAGGCGGAATCGAACTTCTGCGTCGCAGGCGAACCTTCGCCCACCGCGCCACAGAGGACGTCAAATTGAATTAAACAGTTAAATGGATTATGACCTTTTTATACCTATGGAATGCAATAAATGATTGAATATTACTTATAATAATCTATCAATGCATCCACGCTGACATTCGAAGTGTGGGAGATTACATTCTACATCTTTATTCTCTCGGTTTATTTAGATTTGTAAATCTAGCTGATTCAGGTAGATACAATATATGAATGAAAATATATGAATAGATGAATACGATACTGGCCATGAGACGTATTCATCTAAACGTCTAAAAATCATCTAAACGCATGCTGGAACAGATCAGATCAGCTTAAACGGTGCAATAAGTAATTAGTGACCATTGTGTGTGACGTGCGGCGACCTCACGACTTATAAATACTAATTATTTTGTTGTATTTTTATTGTTATTTTAAAAAAAAATCACTAATATTAGTACAAAAAAGTCCCTGTGGTTGTCAAACATGATATAAATAAATATTTTTTATAATTAAATAATCGAAAAAATACTAAAATCACATAACTTTATAAAACAAATCACAATTTGTTAAACATATTAAAAACTAGCAGTCCACTCCAGCTTCGAACGGGTATTTGACAAAAAAATTTTTTTTCATGCGGAACCCTAATTTTTTATATTTTCTATAGCCTATGTTCATCACAGAAAATTTAGGATTCTATTTGTGAAATAATTGTGGCAAATGGGCGCCTAATGACCACGATCATTGCAATGCAGGGGAAATTGAAATAAAAGGTACCTACATGATAAATAGTATTTGATAAAATCAAAAAGCAAATGGTTCTATATAACAAATTAACCGATTTGTCATACTAAATAAAGCCGGTAAATGGCTCAGAAAAAATAATAGATGGCATTATACGTATTTGAGCATTATAACACAAAACATATTTCTTCTCTCATACTACATACGAAATCGCTTTTACAAATGAAATTCGTAGAAATTGAGTTGGAACGATACAGGTATTGTTGAGGAGTATTCAGAAGGCAATCTTCAGGCACTACCGGGAGATGATAAAAGTTTTACGACCCTCAGGGTTGTCACGAAAAATTGGTTATTTGGTAGGTTTAGTGAGGTGTCGGATGTCTGTCAATAAATTGATATTGACGTACGGACATTGACGCAAGAAGGTTCAATAGGGCTGTTTTCAAGATGTTGACTGTTTTCCGTCGATATTTTGCCTAAAAAAGATACAGCATTTAAAGTATACCTAGCTAACAATTAAATTTAGTAAAATAAATAATTTGATTTCACAAAAATTAAACACCTACGTAAATAAGATTCTTTGTTTGGAAGCTACTGACAAATAATGATAAAAACATACTCGTATATCTAATCAGTTATCAAGTACCCATAACTCGAGCTCTGCTTAATCTGGTGCTAGATGATGCTGTGTGGATTGTCAGGCATTATCTATTATTATTTATGAAACAAACAAATTCCCGTTTGCGTCTTGTAGTTAAATATCGACATCAGACCTACAATCTACTAGATAACCAGGTAATCCCAGGCGCATAACCAGTCTATCCTATAGGCGGTGCCATAGCTCGGTGAGTCCGCACCAGCCCTACTGGCACTTTAGAGCTTTTCAATGAGAATAATTCGATTGTATCGATACAGAGGTACTCGATACTTTACTTTATTGCCTGATAATATGTTCCAACGTTTTAAAACAACACTGAAATATCAACTTTATCTGGTTGAATGACTTTGCAAGATTTAATTGAAAAACTTTTTTTTCATGCTAAGTACGTAATTTGTAGAGTGTAAGTATAAAAGAAACAGAATGTGATGAAAATGTATTTGGGTTTGGACGTTATTATATAGAATAGCTTGCGCAAGTTCATTTATTTTAGTTCATTTTAACAAAGTCATTTTTTTTGGACTAATCACATAGCCTCATCTAGCCCCAAGCTAAGCAGAGCTTGTGTTATGGGTACTAGATGACTGATATACATAACATTTACGTGAACACGAGATAAATATCACCAATAACTCATCATCATCATCATCATCCTATGCTGGGGTGATCTATAAGGCAGTTATATTACCTCCCGTCGGATTTCGAAGTCAGTTTTCCCCTAAACTAGGGTACGATTCCATTTTATCGGGTGATAAAGAATGTACTACTGAGCAGACAAGGGAACTCAATCTGGCCATGGATGCACTGCTCAGGAGCCAGGTGAGTCTGGAGGGCAGGGTTCTGGAGGGCTGCGGCTGCTGTAACCCAGGCCCAGTCTGTGACCACTCAGGTCCGGACAGCACTGTGTCAGCCACATCCCATCTGGATCTCAGCACTTCATACTCAGGTATACAAACAATTATGTACTGCGATGAAATTGGAAAAAATATGGGTAAGTTTTTAAATATGAGTATGGAACATCCTCTAGTAAATAATTGTTTTCCAAATTCTAACCTGCATAATATTATGCAAATAATTGATAATTTAACCTTCAAAAGTAACACTAATCTGATAATTTGCCTTGGAAATAGGGGTAATGTGAACAAATCTGACCTAATCAGGTATATGGACAAATTGTGCTCTTTAAACTTAAATGAAATTGTGATGTTCACATTCCCTTACAGCGACAGCTTGCCACAATCAGAAAACAACCTTAGATATAAGCTAAATATGATGTTGCACACTATTTCAAGCAACAATAATAATGTACATGTGATTGACACTAACAATATTGTTAGTAAAAAATATTATTTGACTCAAGGTAATTATTACCTTTCCAATTATTATAAAAGACAGATAGCAATTTCGCTATCCTATTATTTTAAAACAACAGCCAAAAACTTGGCTATAAAAAATGCTTCTTTTGAGCATTCTTTTAAATTGACAAACAATACCTTGGAAGTTATTCCAAGTCATTTAAATTAGAAATAACGACAATAGAGGAAGTCTCTAGCCCTATAAAGTCAAATATTATTAATCACAAGAAAAAACAACAAAAACAAAATTGTAAAATAAATGCAAAGTTTACCAACTTGGTGCACCAAAATATTCAAGGTTTGAGAAGTAAATTATTAGAATTAGAATTATACATGAACTCATTTGATATTGACATCATCTGCTTAACAGAACACTGGCTGAAAAGCTATGAGATCATGTTTAACTTTAGTAACCATCAGGTTGGTAGTTCTTTTTGCAGATCACATGCTATTCGTGGAGGCTCTTTAATATTACTAAATAAACTTATAAAATTTAAAGAACGTAAAGACATAGTTTGTTTATCGATTGAAAGCCACATTGAAGTAGCATGTGTTGAGTTGGAGCAAACTATTGTAGTAAGCGTATACACCCCACCATCAGCCTCTTTTGAAATATTTGAAAAAATTATGGATGACATCTTATTTAAAATATCAAAATCAAACAAAAATCTCATAGTATGTGGAGACTTTAATATTAATCTTTTAGAAGTGTACTCCTTAAGTAGTAGATTAATTAACTTATTTAACTCTTATAATCTAAAGCCACTATTTTTGGAACCCACTAGAATAACTGAAACTTCAGCAAAATGTATAGATAATATGTTTGTTTGCTTAAATGATAAAATTGTTAGTAAAAATATAATAAGTAACTTAAAATCAGACCACTTAGGTCAAATAATCAAATTACAAATTAAAGTTAAAAATAATAATGTAAAAAAAAAAATAACATACATACCTGTGACCACCAGTCGATTTGAGCGGTTGAAATTGGATTGGGATTCTAAACCACCACCTTGTTACTCATATAACAACCCTAATGAGTCATATTGCAGTTTTTTTAACAAATTCACCACTGCATTCAATTCAATATTCACACCCAAGTCGATTGTGGTCTCAGAAAAACTCAACTTTAGTGAGTGGGCAACAGTAGGTATACATAAGAGTAGGCAAACTTTGTATGAACTGTATAATGAAAAACAATACAATTTTAGTCTTGAGTTCAAAGAAAAAGTAAAAAACTACTCAAAAATGTTCAGAAAAGTTTGTCAAATGGCAAAATCAAATTATATAAGCTCGAAAATCAGAAATAGTGAAAATGTAATAAAATCGACATGGAAAATAATAAATAGTGAGACTGGAAAGGTCAGTACTTACGATAATGATTATAACTTAAAGATTAATGATTGCTCAGTCCAAAATGAAGTTGACGTAGCCCAAGCATTTGAAAACTTTTTTACTGACATTCCAATTTCTACTACAAAGTGCTTAAACTCATCTCAAGTTATCGCTGAGTCTTTGCTTATAGAAAATGTACCCAAATGCAAAAATAAATTTAATTTCAATCATGTCAATGAAACTGATATTAAAAAAGCTTTTAATCTATTGAATGTAAAAAAAACTGCAGATCTCTGGGGCGTTTCTGTTAGACTTATTAAACCATTGATTGATACACTTGCACCAGATCTAGCTTTTATATTCAATGAATCTATTGACTGTGGTGTATTTCCTGATCTAATGAAGCATAGTAAAATAATTCCATTGTTTAAATCAGGTAGTAGGTCTGACCCCACTAACTTTAGACCAATATCAGTTTTGCCAACGTTCAGCAAAGTTTTTGAAAAACTTATTTTACATCAATTGCTAAGGCATTTCGATGGCAATGACCTGCTTCACTGTAAGCAATTTGGGTTTACTCGCGGCAGGTCTACCACTGATGCTGGTGTAGAGTTGGTATCGCATATTTTTGATGCTTGGGAGAAGTCGCAAGATGCTTTAGGCGTTTTTTGCGACTTGTCAAAAGCATTTGATTGTGTACACCATGTAACATTAATCAGGAAACTACATCATTATGGAATAAAAGACAACTCTTTGGATCTTCTTACTTCATACTTGTGTGACAGGATACAAAGAGTTGACATTAATGGGGAACGTTCTTCGGGATCTGTAGTTACAATGGGTGTACCGCAGGGGTCTATCCTCGGTCCTTTCCTATTTCTTGTTTATATTAACGACCTCCCTCATCTCGTTAAGAATAATCACGAGATTGTATTGTTTGCTGATGATACTTCACTAATTTTTAAAATGAAACGTCATAACACAAATTTCGACGATGTGAATAATGCAATCTCAAAAGTAGTCAATTGGTTTAGTGTCAATAATCTTCTGCTTAATGAAACCAAAACGAAATGTATTAGATTTATTCTACCCAATGTAAAACAAGTTAAGGCCGATGTAAAGGTAAAAGAGGAATCTTTAGAAATAGTAGAAAGTACTGTATTTTTAGGAATAACTCTAGATAGTAAACTTCAATGGGGCTCACACATAGATAAGCTATCGAAGAGACTTAGTTCTGCAGCGTATGCAGTCAAAAAAATCCGTCATCTTACAGACGTTGATACTTCTAGACTAGTCTATTTCAGCTACTTCCATAGTATTATGTCTTATGGCATACTGCTGTGGGGGAACGCTGCAGATGTTAACACCATATTTGTGCTGCAGAAGAGGGCTATTCGTGCAATCTATAATATGGGTCCCAGAGAATCCTTGCGTGAAAAATTCAAAGAAATAAACATAATGACAGTAACATGTCAATATATTTATGAAAATTTGTTGTACACTCATAAAAATATCAATAAGTTCATTAAAAATAGCGATATACATAATTTAAATACTAGAAATAAGAACAAACTGGCTGTGCCCACTACTAGGCTACGTAAGATTAATGTATCTTTTAAAGGGCAATGTATACGCTTCTACAACAAAATTCCAAGTGAGTTGCAAAAATTATCTATAAATAAATTCAAACGGATTGTCAAAAATATACTTTGTAAAAAAGCTTACTATAAAATATCAGATTATCTAGACGACAAAAAAGTTTGGGACGAGTTATGCTCCAACTCTAAAACTAACAATCTAACAAGGTAAAGGTTTCTTGTTCGCTTCTTTACTTTACCTAAAAAAGATTGAAGTGAACAATTAATCAAAGTGATCACTTTATTTCCCATTTTTATTTCTTATTTAACTTGTATTTTGTGACGTGTCCAAGAGTCCTGTAAGGTCTAAAGGAAATAAAGCACTTTGATTTTGATTTTGATTTTGAATCTAATCCTTTGACGTGTTAGTTTTTTATATAAAGCCGGGCAGGCCGGCCGGGCATTTGACACATCGTTAAAATTTACATGAAACGTGATATAACCATATATGTTTTTCCACCGTTTCGTACGAGTTACTATGTGTTACGGGCTAAGAAGTTTAATTCGATCCCGGACTTTTTTTTCTTAGGTTAAAATCGGTAGTAACGAAGAATATTGCACAAAATAACCAAATTAGAACTATTATTAACAGTAAGTAATAATTGAACTAGCTGCAGACTGTTGTACGCAACTACAGTTAATCAACTGATCCATATCAAAACTAGTGGGAAGTATCCCCAAGATGATGGCCACATCGCCTCGCTGTATGGCAATGCTGATGCGCTGCGCCAGACACTGACCAGCTCTCGGGTCACACGCCTCGAATCTTTATAAAAATGTGTGAAATACGCTTAACTTACTAAAATAATTAATAAATTATCCGAAAGGAACGAAAACAACCCGTTCAAAAAAGCAACTAGTTAAAAACCTCGAAATAGAAAATCAAAGAAGAATCATTTTGCTATAAAATAAAAACTTACACCTAAATTGACTTCTACAATGAAAAAAATTTCTAAAATCATAGCTGGTCTTACAAAATAAAAGTTTTCTTCTTGCAAAATAATAGATTAATGTCCGCTCATATTCGCACGACGTGGAGCGATGGAGCAGACGTGTTTTGTTTCTTTTTACATTCCGTTTCTTAGCTTATTGCCTTGTCCACTTTGTGGATGAAACAACGGAACGCTAGAAATATAGCGATGGGAAATTGTAAGACATTTCGAAATTTGTTTTATTTATTTTTGGAGTAGAGAAAAGAAACACCTAAAACAAGTCGTATACTAAAAAAATAGTGACTTCATTAAAGAATCTGCAGACAAACACTTTCCTAATTCGGAAATTAGTTTACTTATTAAAAATACTTTTTAAAACATTACCAGTATAAGCAGAAACGTGTAAGGTAATTCATTTTACTCGTGTTGTTTTTATTTAAAACATCAGTAGAGAATTGCTGGATAAAGGTCAGTAAAAAATATTAAAAAGATGATCATAGTTTACTTTATTACCATTTTTTCCACTTAACTGGTATTATCTGACGATAACCGGTATTTGAGCGGTCCGTAACAAGATAAAAGTGTGCGGTAATAATATTTAGACATCTGAAACCGTGTTTGTAAGCGGAAACCTCACAAAGCTCTTCAATAGTCTACACAAAATGTTTCAGTAAGTAGCCATTTTAAATGGATACCAAATTCAATAGAATAACTATCAACAGGCTATTCTTATACGTGTTCGATGAACATTCTTACTTGAAATGATTTATTTAGTTATTTATTTATTTATTTATTTATTTATTTAATTAAAACGGTTATTAAAACCAATTACATTAATTAAAAAAAAAATTAAATATAAAATTACATACAAATAGGAATACTAATAATCTAATAGGTACAAAAAAAAAATATAAATTAATCATGACGTTCACAGAATAAAAGACACTCTCTTAGTATTTTAGTCCAGTTATCAGCGAACAAGTCAACATCAGGGCTGTCGTCCAGGAGAGCGTTGAGAGCGTTGAGTACTCGAGGGACAGGTGACATCGAGCGCGCTGCCGTACGGGACTGCGGCACAGCAAGCAATCTGTGTTTTCGACCCCGACAGTAGTTGTTTGGGACGTAGAGTCGACACAGCTCGTTACTCAATTCCGAAGCGTCAATCTTTCCGTGGAGTATCTTGCAGATCGTGGTTATTTGGTCGTAAGCACGCCGCGTCTCCAGCGAGTTGAAGCCTAAGCATCCCAGTAAGAACTTAGTGGGATAAAGGTAAGGGTAGTAACCAAAGCAACGCTTGTAGAGGAACCGCAAGAACTTTTTTTGCACTTTCTCAAGCATGAGGGTGTAAGTAACCTCGTGCGGGTTCCAGACACAAGCGCTGCTTTCCAACTTGCTCCTAATAAGTGCCGAAAATAGAAGGCGAACAACATGGTCACTCTCGAAGTCACGGGCGTTTCTGAGGACGAACCCAAGACGCCTGAATGACTCCTTGGCCAGAGAACGAATGTGGTCATGGAATGTAAGCTTTCGGTCGAATGTGACACCCAAGTCTTTTATGGTGACGGTTCTGTTTATTGATTCGTTGTTTATTTTGTAATCAAAATGGATTGGGTACCGCATTCGGCCGAAGGTCATGACGCAACATTTACTGGGATTAAACTCCATTTTGTTAACGATGCTCCACTCGAATATGGCGTCGACATCATGTTGTAGGGCCCGACAGTCTGCTTCAGACTTAATCTCTAAATAGAGTTTTAAATCATCCGCATACAGCAGGCTCCTAGCACTCGATGCCACAGCTGGAAGATCGTTAACCATTAAAAGGAATAATAAAGGTCCCAGTATAGATCCCTGGCTGACTCCGGAACGCGTGTGATAGGGTTTGGACTCGTAGAGACCAAGTCTGACAAACTGCTGACGATCCCGGAGGTAATTCGCGAGAAGCCGCAGAAGACCCGGGGCAAAGCCAATAAGACTTAGTTTCGTCAGCAGTATGTCATTGTTGACCCTATCAAACGCCTTCCGGAAGTCGAAATATAGGACATCAACCTGAAGACCACGATCCATGCTGGCAGAAACGAAGTTAACGAGGGTCAACAAGTTTGTATTGACGGAACACTTGCTTCTAAAACCGTGCTGTTCGCTGCATAGAAACCTGTTCACCTGTGCGTAAATGTATTTATGCAAGATACTCTCGAAAACTTTCGCTGGAGCGGAGAGAATTGCTATCGGACGATACTCCTCAACTTGAGACTTATTGGAACTTTTAGGAATAGGAGTTACCCTGGAAACCTTCCACTGCGGCGGATAAGCCCCAGACTTGAGACCCAAGTTGAAGATGTGACAGAGTGGAACGCACAACAGTTCTCCTGCATTCCTGACTATTGCCGAGGGCAAATTGTCCGGTCCCACTGCACTACAAGGCTTAAGTCTCCTTATACTCGAGATGACGTCCTCACGTGTGACACTGGTAACGTCAATGTCATTGGCGTTAGCTGTTGTATCAGCAGAAGCAGCACTAACAGCATCCAGCTGGGGAACGTCCGGCAAGAAAACACTAGCGAAATAGCTCGCGAAAGCCTCAGCCGCGTCCGGCCCAGAGAAGGTTGTACCTTTGTAGGTAATATTTGGTTCAAACCCTCCCTTAGACCGAAGGCAGCTTATGTGCTTCCAGAATCTTCGGGGCTCACTCTTGATGCTGCTTTCGATACATTTCATGTGATTTCTGTACGATGTAGCCACCCGGGATTTCAGATCAGCACGGAGGATGGAGAAAAGCTGGTAAGATTCCTTACATCCAGACCGTTTCCAAGTACCGTGAAGTTTTAGTTTGCGCTTCGTGTCCGCAATAATATCACTGGTAAACCAAATCGGGTAACGCTTAGGAGCTCTACTATTCCGACACTTTTTAGGCATGCAGATGTTAAAAATACTATATATTGTATCGTAGAAGTGTTGACAAGCGCAAAGTACGTTATTTGACTGCATGACCTCAATCCACGAATTATCAGATAATAGAGAAAACAATAGTGCATAATCGCACTTATTGAAGTTCCAGTCTTTTGCAGGATCAATATTGCTCGGAAGAAGTCGATCAGAATAACGAGCCCTGTTAACTTGAATCTCGATGTCTAGCGGTGGGTGGTATGCGTCGGGAGGAACCAATCCGTCAGCTTCGTTGACAGAGACCTCAAGAACCTCATCACTCTCCTGAACCAGCACTACGTCCAACATTCCTCCGTATGAGTTTGTGACGACATTATGTTCAGTCAGATTACTAAAAGATAAGAAATAACAGTAATAATTAAGGATATTGACTGAGGCGCTATTCAAGTTTAAATCACCTACTATAATCACGGATGTTTTAGTGGACAAAATAAAACTTTCAACCTTATTAAACCATGACATGTAGACACAGTCACTAGCTGTCGGTTTAATATAGACGACGCATACTAGAAACGGGCGCCCGTGCCACGAAAAACTAGCCCAAAGGTCTTCTGCCTCTTCTGTCTCCAACTCGTTTCGCCTCTTGAGTGTAATAGGAGCTCGAGCAGCGAGTAGAACGCCTCCACAAGGTGTCTTCCTGTCACGACGTAGAATAGACCAGTCCGTACAGGTAAGTTCTTCATCCTCTACAGAAGAGTCAAGGAAACTTTCCGTGACAGCAATCAAGTCATGCTCGGCTAGTCCCATATTATTCCGCCATCTTGTAAGTTTAGTTTTAAGGCCGCGAACATTCTGGTAGAGAGCCTTTATTGAAGAGTGTTCTTTAAGAAGCCGCTGCGCTCCGAAAGGGCTGGGGAGCCTTCCTCGAAGTGTTGTTGAAGGTCAATGGTCTTTCGGTGTACACTATCCATTCTTTAATTCTAGCGTTCACCGGCCACACGTCGATTGACATGCAAGTATCATAGAACGCCACTGGCACGCCTATTTTGTACGATTTATAGTCGCCTTTTGCTGTTAGTTCAACAACGCTGCAAGAGCCAATGGGACAAAGCTGTTGCAGATATGCGCTCACCTCTGCGGCGCTGGACTCCATGTTCCATAGATGGATGTATCTGCTGGGCTCAACAGCTTTCAAGGAGGTTATAGCTGGTCCTGCGGTGCCACACAGAGACAGTGGACGCCGACTTCTCCTCACATCCGTCCATTTATGCTGGTCCTCAGATGCCGACGACAAGTTTCCCAGATCCGTTTGGGTGGTCTCAAAAGCGGGGGAGCTAGGGTTGGTGTTAACCTTGTTGAGGACATTAGCTGCAGTAGTCTGGGCTCGCAATTTCGGAAGCTGAGGTGGTGGGTTTTGCAGTTTCGTTACCTTCTGCAGCTCTGGGTTCACCAATGGTACTTTTTTGGCTGGTCTCTTCGGTGCTGTAGCAGGTTGTAGCGGCAGTAAGGCAGGACTCGCAGAAGGAGGGGTCGTCGGTATCCTAGTTTCACGCGCTTTAATAATGCTTTGTAAAGCCTCAACGCTCGATGTATACCCAGCCAGCTTGGATTCGTATCCCATAATGAGGGAAACCGCTTTTGAGAGTTGGTCCCTTAGAAGTGAGACCTCATCGCGAAGACTACGGATCTCGGATGTTAACGGCTCATTTGCCTCTGTATTGACCTTAACCATGGTATTGTCAGCGATTGTCATCTTCTTACGGAACGTTATATTCTGTGCGCAAGTTTTTTTAGCTCCAACGGGTGTGAGGGAATTGTCACCACCTTTCTTTGACGCGCAGCAGCAGTCTGGGCAGATCCATTCACTGGTAGCATCAGAAATCTTTTTTCTGCCAACACAAGAACAGTGGTACAATTTACCACACTCATCTTTAGTGCATCGCAAAAAATTGTCGTCATCCAAAACAGCAGAGAGGCAAGCAGCGCAACTCATCGTGATTCGGTTTGGTCAGGAATTGGCGGCCGGCGATCTGCTTTCGAAGGTTATCTTCTTCTGTTTGCTTGATTTTTACACAAATTTTATCGGGACTCAATGAGCAACACGTCTGATCAATTCGGGGACCGGAAATCCAAAAAACATGATGATCAATGAGATGGATATAATGCTTCATTTAAGTCATTACAGGAATTTTGACTTTTAGTGTTCAACTGCAGACAACAGAATGAAAAACTTATTACATATTTGCACCTTCAACCTTAAAAGAAACAAAGATTGAAGAGGAAGATTATCCTGGGTATATAAAAACAAATTTAGCATTGAGAAGTCCAATTATAGGCCATAAGGTTAATTACATAATATCATCAACATCACCAGCCTATAATAGTCCACGGCTGGACATAGGCCTCCCCTAATGAGCGCTATAGATGACATTATTCATCAATTGGGGGTTGCCCATAATCCCCACGCTGGGCATGCGGGTTGGAGATCGCAGTTTTCCTGCAGAGGGCGCTGCTGCCCACCCCCCGGTGTGTTTCCCTTAGTCGCTTCTTACGACACCCGAGGGGAGAGTTGTGGTGGTGAAATTCTATGGCTGCACCACACGGCTAGACCACCTATCCCGCGCGATTCAAATTACCATGAATTAACACGAGTTACTTCTAAATGCTAAATACAACTATGAATTAACACGAGAACACGGAACACTTTCTATAGAGGTACTTTGCGATAGCCGATGTGGCAGATTTTATATTGATGGTTTTAATTGGAACGCTTTAAATTTGTCCGTGGTTTTCCAAAAAGCCACCGCAGTCATCGTTGATACTGTGAAACCATCGGTTATGAAGACCGTCAAAAGCTAGAAAGGAAAAAACAAAGAATTCAAATTAAAAGTTGATGTTGACTGACAGCAAAATCCATCGGTAAAATGCCTCCAGTGTCGATCCCGAGCCCAGAATACTGAATTTTTACGCTTCCGTAGGGTTGTATAATGTACAGGGTGAACCTAAGCTCTCATAAAACCCCGCATTTCATGTTCACGGACTGAGCAGATCAGATTTAATTAAAGTTTAGGTTCCTTGTATTCTACAATTAGGTTTGGGAAACATTTTTAACAAAATGGGTATACTAAATAATTAATCCTTTACTTTGGGTATTGTCTTGTATTGAAAGACTCGTTATTGTATTATATTCGGGTTTATTGAAATTAAGGTACAAAACAGCTTTTGGTTATAAATTAGGAATGGCGAGATCGCGGGTATAGATGCGCGTGCGTCCCTCGCGACGTCTTGTGGGGGAATCCACAGAGCATATAATCACTACGTTATAAGAGACGGCAGCTTGGTATAAGAGGTTGAGCTCAACATGAATGTATTAAAACGGACACCAACCTAGAAATTCCAACAAAAAGGGCAATACTGCCAACTTAGCGAATAATAATTTCTTGACAGATCTAGTCCTGTACACAATGCACTACCGATATCGATAGAATAGTGATGTACCTATTCATCTATCATTATCGATTAGATAGTGCTGTATCTACTCGACCGTCGATATCGATTAAATAGTGTTGTACCTACTATGCAATCTAATAATATTTAGGTTATTTATTATGTCACATATTCAGTTATCGATATTAAAATAGATTATTGTTATGATTAATTATAATGAAATCCATCTGTGACATAATTATTTTATAAATAACAAATATGAGATTATAATTATTAAGCTTTTATTTACAAAGATTATTACACCTAATATGTAATAGTATGTAAATTACACCTAGTATGTAAATTCTTTGAAGTGTCCTTGTGCTAGGCAGGCCTTGTGGCAGCATTTTTTGCAAGTAGCGGTAAGCTTTCCGTGAACGTTTGAAGATGGAAAGAGCATAGATCTTGTTTTGTCCATCGTTGTGTTGAGTCCATCGTTTTCCATGCGGTGCTGTTTTGTAATTTTTTACTGAATTTGTTACAATCGATTTAAGGATATCGGAGTCTAGTTTGTCAAGATCTAAAGATGATTTCGCCATCCTTTTTAACGTGGTCTTTGTTTGCAATAAAATTTTCTGCAATCGAATTTCTCTTTTGTTTAAAGGCTTTGTGGCTGTAAAATAAAACATCATTTTAAATTATTTATAATTTATCGATTACTTATGTTAAAAGAAACTAAAAACGCGTGACTGGGAAACTTATAGCGTGGGGCGCGGTGGGCCAAGGTCCGCTTACGACGCAGGAGGTGGCGGTTTGATTCCCGCCTCGGGACTAATATTTGTACGATCTGCAGATTATTTGTTCGGGTGTTCTAGTGTTTTTCTACGTACACAAAAATAATTCATCTAATGTGATACTTATACATTATTAAGTATAACAGCTATCATAGTAGTACCAATAACACAAGCTTACAGACCCAAAGTGATTCTAGAAGGGTTTTGTCAAACCCCTAATTAGGTAGGTACTTACCAGTTTTATGACATCTTCTTAGTGTTTTATAGCTTTGGACAGAAATTTCATTACTCTCCTGCTTAGATATTTCTTCTGCAATAAATAAACAATTAAATAATTAGGACATATACTAAAAGGGGAATAAAAAGAATAAAAAGTAGGTAGGTTAGGTACCTCTAACAATAACTGCATTTTCTTTATTGCTCTCAGCGATAGTTTCAACTTCCTTATTGAAGTTTTTCTTGTTAGAACTATCGGTTTGTTTATCTAAAATAAAAAAAAATAGGTAGGTCAATTTCTTCTTTGGTACTATGTATGTTCCTGTACCTACCTAGGGATATTTAAGGAAAAAAGTCACATAGACATCTCACACTAGGTCTATCTCCGCTGGATACGGAGATATGATGAGTTTTTTGAAGTAGTGTGAGGAAGGCGTGTGATAGAGGCACTCCATGGTGATAGAGCTCATTTTCCTGATTTCTTAGATTTTTTCTTTTTTACTTTCTTGCACACATGCTTTTATGTACCTACACTAATTAATTGGTGAACTGAACATACTTTTCCCAAACAGCGGGTTTTTTCAATATCTGTCTATGTTTTCTCACCTGCCTTTTTTTCACAATACGATGCAACATGTAGAGGAAACTCAGTAAAAGGGTCATCGGACAACTGTGGTCTAGTGAGCCCTAATGTTGGCACTGCATTGCTGAGTAGCCGGTTTCCTTTTTTATTAAAGTATTTACGGGCAAAGTGTGAACCACAGATAAACTTTAGCTGATGTAATTTCTCAATTGGAACATAAATCAAATCTTCCAAGCCCGATGCTTTCACCCACAATCGACATCTGAAAACCATAAAAGCACTGGATTCCAATATTGGAAGGAATATTATGGAGGCCTTTTTACTACAGGGGGTACATCGAATTCAGCTTTACACTAACCATGTCGAGTAGGTAGGTAGGTACAGGTTCTTACCGATCAGGATCAAGTGGAAAACTTGAAAGAAGCATGTCCGTCTTACTTAGGTAACTTCTTTTTACCACAAATGGTACACTTCCTGCAACACCGACTTTCCATGTTAATGATTTTTACACGGTAGATAAGTGCTGTGAAACATATTTCCCAGATCCTCAATGCAAAATCAGGTTTTATTTCTTTGAATCAATCTCAAATTCAAATGTAACAAAATTTTTCTCTTTCCCGCCATTGACCAACAAGAAAAAATAAATGCCAGTGCCAACTTAACGAAAATTAAATTAGGTTGCAACGGTTGGCAATGAGAGGCATTCATCGCCATAGTACGATCTCTTTCTTGCCTTGCATTGTCGTAAAATTAATGCCAACTTGAAAAAATAACATTAAGTTGCAGTGGTTGGCAATAAGAATAATACATCGCCATAGTACGATTTCTTTCCTCCTAGTGTCGACCCCCTGGGGGAATCTTGTTGCGGGGTGCGGGCGGGCGCGGGCGGAAGGGCGCTCCCGCAGCTCACAGCAACACGATGTGAAGTTGTCACGCATTGCGGCGTGAACAGGTATTTTTAAATAGAGGTATACTGTAGCTTTATTTAAAAACATGTTTTAGAAAAAAAAAAATGATATAATATTATTAAAAACAGGTTTGAAAATCGATAAGACTTAGAAATTTTCTAGCAAACCTTATATAGGCGCCCCCCAGTCTTTGTGAACCTGGATTGCTGTCTAAACGCGTACAACAAAATAGATTGAAAATAATATTTTTTTTCCCAACTTGCCTATTTTCCTCTTTTTGAGCTTTTTTTGAAGATTGATCGATTTTGGCACAGAATAAATATACCAGAGTACAAGTAGGTACTCTAAAAACGTTTAACCAAAGACCAAGAATAATGTACTTCGGTACCGTTATTATTCCTGCGCCACTTTTTCCTATAATTTATTAACAGCTCAGGTAGCTAAAATAAAGCCAAATAATATTTGCTACGACTCCGTAGCTATCTACGTCGTAGCACGTGCTCGAGTCGTCCAGAGAGGACGCGAATGTCAGTGTTTGATTTTTAAACGCTTTCTAAGAAAAACTACTGACATAATTATAATAAAAACTACCTGGATATTTTGAGGAAAAAAATATGGCGTACGCCATGACGCATATTTACAATTATAAGCGCTTCGAACACTTTTCCTCTCCAACTAAAACATAAAACATACATTCTCCTTATCGTTTCTAAGATACATGACATGCCCCCTGGCATTTCTCCTCCCATTATCACGCTGATGGCTTAAAGAACAAATAAGTTGCGCGAGAATGAAGCATAATATAATGTAATGTTAATGTATTAAAGGAATTGGGCCACTTAGTACGCGAGACGCTAGACTCAGCGGGGATAAGGATTAGTGAGGATTACGGAAATATGTTTATTATAATGGTTGATAATAATTATATGGGGATAAGCATGATAGATTTGATATGTGAGTGAGAAAATTATTTAACTTTACCACAGATATGGGATGAAATAAATTCAAAGCAAACTTAGGAGCATGTTCGTAAGAAGTAACATGATATGCAGAGTAAATAAATAATAAATAATTCTGTAGAATCCACACAATATCATCTAGGTCGAAGCTAAGCAGAGCTTGTGTGATGGATACTAGATTTTATAAATAGAAAACGACCGGAACACCTGTAACAATTTTATGTATATTGTAAAAACATCGCGGTGGGAATCCAACCTGCAAGCATGGACGGAAGTAGACTTTCGTCCACAGCGTCACAGAGGTTGTCAAGCATATTATTCAAAATAATAGGTTTCAAACAAGTTAAATCGTGAAACCTTCCTATTTATAGGATTCTTTGTTAATTCATTCTATGACCTACTATGTAATGAGACTTTCTTTGAAGTAAATTATGCGCAAATAAGAAATAAAACCAACCCCGCAATTTTGAGACTAATAAAATTAAAGAAAATACAGAAGTCAAATCTTGTTCAGCAGGCAACGACACAAAGAATCTAATTATACTGCTGTGCTTCCGTACGAAGGATTTCTGTCAGTCGTTGCTAGTAACGTCGGATGTGAAAGGATTAGCTTAGGAGCTAGGAGCGTTTCACACTGGCGTTGCAAGAGATCAGATCTGTTGAATATTTCGTACTTTCTTTATTGTTTGGCAGCGTGATAGCCTGACCTACAATATAGTGATTATTCGGTAAAAGCCAGTCTTTTGTCAATCGACGGATGCGATTCAAAGGAGCTATTCTCCTGGGAAACGGAAATGAGATTGTATAATACTATCCCAAAAAAATATTTAATATTAACGATACAATATAAATGAGACTTCCAAAACTCTATGTTATACTTTTATCGTTAATTACCCTCCTCAGAAAAAAAGTTCATAATTATCCTTTTTCTCTATTACATATATCTATGGGCTTTTTATTATACTTCACCATTAAAACAAATCCAGACCAATCGTTTCGCTCGCTAACCATTCATCATTGTGATAAACATTCGTCACTAAATGGTTTTGCTTCTTGAATTGTCGCAATTCTGCTCCGTTTCAAGTCTCAACGCAATCTCGCTCATATAATGCGTTGCGAGCGGCTCCGAGTGGATTGAATATTAAAAAGTAGTAAGTTTTTTGGTTCGTTTTGTTCTTGTCACGAGTTTCATTCCGAAAATGAAATAAAATAGACGAATGATTGTGTTAAATTTTTTGTATAATTAGGTACTTATTTTTATTTATTCTTTTGTACTTTAACTAGCAACTAACAATTGGTTCATGTAATCGTCCTAGTTAATAAGGAAATAAAAAAAAAAATAAATAAAATTCCGTGGTACCGGCCGTGTTTAATTGATTTTGGTTTTTTTTTGTGACAGACTCCATCGTTTACTTGATAATTTCTATGATTTTATTGTCTTAATAGCGGTCCTCCCGATTAAAGAGTTTAGTGTGCAACGCACACAAATGGATTTCCACTGCATGGTTGCTTTGAGGTTAAGACGTTGTCATAAATGTGGTGCACCACCGCCGCGTCACAACATGTGCGATTATGTGCTTTATCTCGTAAAACTAAGTAGGTAGTATTTTTATTAACGGTATCAGATAAAAACAGTTTGGGGATCACTAACTTGAAACTTAATAATAAGCTATAATATATAATCTATACTAATATTATAAAGAGGAAAGATTTGATTGTTTGTATGTTTGTTTGTTTGAATTGAATAGGCTCCGAAACTACTGGACCAATTTGAAAAATTCTTCCACCATAAGAATCCTAAAATTTTCGTGATGAACATAGGCTATAAAATATTTTCAAAAAAGTTAGAGATCCGTATAAAAACTTCAATAGTAAAACCATAGCGATATACATCAACTTCTTTTTTTTTTCTTTATTTGCGCTGCTCGCTTTTGCTGTGACTCAACTTCAACTTCTTTTTTTATGGCACCGCTTTTGCTACGACGACTCCGCCAGTGTCAGTTATGGATTGTCATAGACATCACGATTCGTTACTGGGGTGCGAGAGGAAACTCAATGTCAAAAAATATAAAAACTTCAAGATTGGAACCATGCGATGTAGGCTCAGAAAAACGATCGATGTAGGCGATATAGCGGTGCGAGAGAAAAGTCAATGCCAAAAAATAAAGTTCTCCCTGTTTTTCTTTATATAAGTAAAGGGGGTAAAGGTACAATTTTAAAAAGGAAAGGTTTTATTGTTTGTTTGTGGTCTGAATTGAATAGGTTCCGAAACTACTAGACCTTTTTGGAGAAAAAAAATATCATTAGAATGATAATCATAGGCTATAGAATATTTTTAAAGTTAGTGATCCCTATGACAACTTCAATAATAAACTACCTTATCTAACGTGTGTTTGTAAGAACTAAAAATTCTTTAAAATACCCGTGCGAAGCCGGGGCGGGCTGCTAGTATAATATATAGTCATAATGTAAGCTGTTTTGTCACTGTTTATCATAAAAAAACAATGTGTAGACAAAGTAACGGGCACGCATATGTACTTCCTGCTGAGAGCAGGTGAATTGAATTATATATACATATATTTATAGTCTCTATTACTGTTATTTATTGCGAAGGTTGTTTTTATCGTCGTGGGCGCTCTTTGCAATTTCTTTTGATGATTAATTAGGTTAGGTATCAAGGTTTTCTCACCCCCTATCACCCTCGCCCTTTAGAATAATATATTATAATAGTACCTATATAGTTTATTATTAATAATATAAATTTAATTTATAAATAACTATTTTTCTTAGATCAGTGTGATTTCGTTGCTTTCAGGGGTTTTGAAACATATATGAGCGTCAGGTCAAAGCGACACGTGACCCAAGAACTAATTATCGCTGGCTGCATTGCAATACAGCGAGGCAATGTAGCCAGCGTCTTGAGGGCGTTTCGTACTGGTATTGTTATTATGGATCAGTTGAGCTACCAGTAGATTGTTTCCAACAGTCTGCAGTGTACTATCTAATTAGTATCTATTTTTAGTATATTTCAGTATCTCTATATCGCAATTCTTCAATTTTAAAAGGTTAGAACTAGCACTAGTTAATGCATGAACTTGTTTCTGTTATTTATTTGATTGTAATTTTCTTTGTCCATAAAAGAATGGGCAGTAAATTGGTTGTAAGTATAAAATTATTATTTTAGTGAGCAGTAGGTACTTAATGGTTTTTCTAGTCAGGTAAATGATTATCAGAAAGTTTATATGCAATGTCAATTAATATCGTCATAGCTTTAAATTATATCTTGAGATATTTTATCACTAACTCCAAATCAAATTGAGATGATGGCATGATTATTTATAACGATAGTAAAAATGAATAAACATAAAAGCAAATGAAGACCACTGTGGCGCGGTGGGCGAAGGTCCGCCTGCGACGCAGGAGGTTGCGGGTTCGATTCCCGCCTCGGGACAAATATTTTCACGATCTGCAGATATTTGTTCAGGGGTTCTGGTCGTTTTCTATTTATAATAAAAAAAATATCTATCTATTTAATAATATTGTATTATGTATATCGGTCATCTAGTACCCATAACACAAGCTCTGCTTAGCTTGGGGCTAGATGGTGCTGTGTGGATTGTCCAGCATTATTTATTTATAAAAAATGTTAATCTAATGTTGCCGAGCCCTGTCAAAGTAAATGTACAACTGCACTTGTTAGAAATGGTTCCATTGGTTTATTCTTCAATATATTTTCAATATATTTATGAAAATTTGTTGTACACTCATAAAAATATCAATAAGTTCATTAAAAATAGCGATATACATAATTTAAATACTAGAAATAAGAACAAACTGGCTGTGCCCACTACTAGGCTACGTAAGATTAATGTATCTTTTAAAGGGCAATGTATACGCTTCTACAACAAAATTCCAAGTGAGTTGCAAAAATTATCTATAAATAAATTCAAACGGATTGTCAAAAATATACTTTGTAAAAAGCTTACTATAAAATATCAGATTATCTAGACGACAAAAAAGTTTGGGACGAGTTATGCTCCAACTCTAAAACTAACAATCTAACAAGGTAAAGGTTTCTTGTTCGCTTCTTTACTTTACCTAAAAAAGATTGAAGTGAACAATTAATCAAAGTGATCACTTTATTTCCCATTTTTATTTCTTATTTAACTTGTATTTTGTGACGTGTCCAAGAGTCCTGTAAGGTCTAAAGGAAATAAAGCACTTTGATTTTGATTTTGATTTCTTGCGCCGTAAAGCTATGTGAGTATACATTGTAGACATTCTTATATGAATAACTTTTATATAACACTGCAACATGAAAATGATATAGCTATTCAGACACCGCTGTGTCCTTTCTGTGATTAATTTGTGTGTAGCGATACTGAAGTGATTGTCGGAGAGATATTGCCAATATGGCAGGCAGTTATAACATGCTTTATTGAAACTGAAGATTGTGGCAACGCTCGATCCGATTAGATAGCATCTTACGTAAATGGGATAGAGGGCAGAGTAGCAATGGCTACCATTGGCTGAAGAAGATTAACAGATTAGTCAAAAGGGCTTGATGTTTTGCTTATGCGAATAATATTGTTACTTTAGTCGTATCTCAATTATTGGTTTAAGAATCAAATCTAAATAAGAGTTATTGGGCACCTTTTTCAGTCAAACAAACAAATTTTACGTTTCATAAAATATTAATAACATACAAAAATAAACAGGCTACTGACCATAAATCTCAAACCTTTTACAATGGTTTATTTATTTTAACTAAGAGCCTAATATTTTTTTGTGTCCGTGTTACCTTGCAGTAATCAAGTTATGGTCATTTGCATCTATTTTTGCTAAACGTCTTATTAAAATCATGAGTATAAACAAAATATGTTCAAGAACGAGCGATCTCCGCATAGCAGTTCTTTTTACCGGCCTCAGAGACGTTCGGTCATGATGTTATGTGAGGTAGGTAGGCTTGCATACCTTCAGTAATATTTTGACTGCTTGCTACTATTATAGGCTGGTGATGATAATGATGATCATCATCATCATCATCACCAGCCTATAATAGTCCACTGCTGGACATAGGCCTCCCCTAATGAGCGCCATAGATGGCATCATTATTATCTGCTTGCATAATGTAAGGCATTTACTAATATAATTTGAGATTTTTTTTTCAAATAAATCTAAGAAACTCCTAAATACATTGCTTTCTACTTGCTTTCCCGCAAGTATTTTAAAGAATCAAACAAGAGATCTAAAAATGTTACACAGAAACTTGATAAATATTTTCTACTATAATAAATTCATCCTACTTCATTAAAACGCTCACGTTTGAAGGAGCTAATCTAGTTAATCTAATTAACACATCTGCCATTGACGAGACACACGGTTTCATTAATCACTGGCGAGGACGATTGTACGATTGTACGGCCTGAGGTCACACCACAGCTATCGACGCATCGGCTTCACCCGCTCACAGGGAAATAGCTTTGACTGCGATTTGCATTTTGAAAGTGTCATTGATTGCATTATGGAAGTGTGTCACATTGCACCAACATGATGTACAGCATTTTTATAAGATTTTTAAGCCTTCAGTATCCCAGTCAAAAGCCACACATTACTGGACAGAGGTCTCCCGAAATAATGCCACAGAGATCGCATGTAGTGTCGGTAACTACATGCGGTCTCTGTGGTGGGTCATCCAGGTGATTTCTGATAAATTGGTCATAGTTTCATTAATCCACCACGTGGGGGCCTAATCAAGCTGCCTCTGCTAAGAAATACACTCGAAAACCTTTTCGAGTGGCTACCAACAGCCATAAGTTTATGGCTCCAACGGGCTTCTATATACATCCAAAAATGTAGGTGTGGCTTTTCTTGGCGGCATAAGTATAAACCGATTTCTTACCGATAAATATGGCGACACCTTTAATCAGACTAAAGCAGCTGAGCATCTGCTTCAGGCTGATTGAGTGAGGCGTATTACAATTTCTTTGGTTCGGTACATATTGTGATATATTAAAAAAATAAGCATGGACCGGGGTCTACGTCATAAAGAGGTACTTCTTTTTTATCTAGGTGATATAAGAGAGTTAATCGGCATCATATAAATACCAGAAGTGAATTTTATAAAAATATCTAATATCATAGACATAGGAAAAAGTTCAGACGTAATCCTATCAAATCAAACTTGAATCCTAACAATGGCGGAATGACATTAAGTGTCAGTGTATAGAGAGTTGCCAACAGAAGAAAAAATACCCATAACTTTTATAAATATTCTTCCTAATAATTGTTTACATATGAATATGTAAATTATAATGAATCATTTTAGGTAGGTACTGCTTTAGCCACGGTAATCGTGTTTATTAGATCTACTTTTTATAATTTTCAATTTACGCCAGCGCTTTATTTTTATTTATTCATTTAATTAGAACGGTCATACAACCACTTACACTAACTAATAAAAATTAATTAAAACAATAAATATGCACGAAAGTGACAGTAAAATCTGGATTATGTTAATGAAAATAATAATTCAACAAATTATTTTTAAAATTCTATCTATCGATAATCTCGATATAAGATCTGCGTAGCATGATCGTCAATAAAAGTATTATCCAAATGGGTTCAGCTATTTTGGAGGTTAGCTCAAATAAAAAACAAACATATTATTTGGTTCAGGTATTTCGAAATTCGTATCCCTAAAGCTAAGCTATTGTATAGATATTACAAACAGAAATTCAATATCATAATTATATTTCAAATAATACATATTATTATAGATAACCAGAATGATAAGGAAATGCACATTTACCTGATTCATAATTTAAAGTCAATAAAATATGAGAATTCAAACTTGTTTAATATCCTCCCAAACTTACCGGAAAATTTACATGTTTTCATGTTGGCAAGACTGGCTAGATTTTGTGCGTATAGTTTGATTTTTATGTTGATCATAATTTTGCGTTAGATCGAAAGAATAAGTTGGTGAAATAAGAAATTTATCTACGAAATGTGATCCGGTGTTTTATATTGACAAACGCATTGTGATTTTGGCAACATCTGACCACACAAGACGGCGTTTTTCATTTTGTTTTGATTTGTTTATATGATGTTATTAGGTTCGTGTCTATGGGCGTTATGGCGGCGACTGACATACTATTTGAATCATAGACACTATGTCAGAGTACCGAGTGCTTCTTTTTATTTTTTATGAAACTCCTTCCGTACTTATTCATACTTTCATGTCTAATCATGGATTTATGAAAAGTACGGATAGAATCCTGTCAAATCAAACTTGAATCCTATCAATGGCGGAATGACATTGAGTGTCAGTGTATAGAGAGTTGCGAACAGAAGAAAAAGTTACCCATATTTTTTATAAATATTCTTCCTAATAATTGTTCACTTATTAATATGAATATGTAAATTATAATGAAACATTTTAGGTACTGCTTTAGCCACGGTAATCGTGTTTATTAGACCTACTTTTTATAATTTTCAATTTACGTCAGCGCTTTATGGTGCTAACTGCAGTGAATTTTATTGTCCCACAAGAACAGAACAGAACACTGTACTTCCCGGGATTAAATAGTAACTACCCCTATTTGCTAATCGAAGAAATTTCAACAAAATCTGTTCAGGCCTCGTGAGTGTGTGTGCAGAAGTAACAAACACATCCAAAGTCTCATTCCATGTCTAATTTTAGTTTGAATAAATTACTCTTTGTGCCTATTAACTGGCTGACAACATTTTCTGCCTGCGGCTTCGCATACGTTGTTCCTATGGAAATGCCTAACCAATATATAAAAAAAAATATAATTATTTAAATGTACATTTGCAGCCATATTTTATGATTGTTACTGGGAAGATCAATGAAATGTTATGTGAAAAAATATACATTATTCTCATATTCATTGTTTATTGATACATTACATTATAAATAAAAAATTATGTATGTATACCATAATGCCCGCATGCTTTTACATGAAAAATCTTCATGCACACTGCATGCTACACTAGATTTAGTGGGATTCAAATTATTTTAATTATGAGATTCTCTGATTATGCGAATTCAATTTAACTTCCAATTTTCGTCACCCGGAAATCTGAAAAAATATTGACTTTTAGTTATGCCCCACGGCTATCGTTAATCTCGTTATAACATCTGCGTAGCATGATCGTCACTTAAAGTATTATCCAAATGGGTTCAGCTATTTTGGAGGTTAGCTCAAATAAAAAACAAACATATTTCGAAATTCGTATTGTATAGATATTACAAACTGAAATTCAATATCCTAATTATATTTCGAATACTTAATACATATTATTTTATAGGTATAACCAGGATGATAAAGAAATGCCTATATACCTGATTCATAATTTAAAGTCAATAAAATATGAGAATTAAAACATTTTTAATATCCTCCCACACTTACTGGAAAATTTACATGTTTACATGTTGGCAGCACTGGCGAGATTTTGTGCTTGCAGTTTGATTTATATGTTGATAATAATTTTGCGTCAAATCGATAAAATAAGTTGGTGATATAAGAAATTTATCTACGAAATGTGATCCGGTATTTTTTACTGACAAACCCATTGTGACTTTTGCAACATCTGACCACACAAGACGGCGTTTTCCGTTTATTTTGGTTTGTTTACAATAGAGTTCATCAGTTGGTGTCTATAGCCGTAATGGCGATGGCCAGCATACTATTTGATTGATTGGCATGCTTGCTTGATTGGAGTGCTTCATTTTATTTTGTTCTGATACTCCTTCCGAACTTATTTATAGTTTCATGTGTCTAATATATAAGATTTTTTTACGATGGTAGTAAAGCAGTCTAACATCTTCCATCCACAATCCAAAAGAGACGGGTGGTGTTATGTTAACAATGTAAAATGGTCACCAGAACTGAATGATACGCTAAAAGGTATGTAACCCTGAGTTTCAAAACCGCGATCGGGTTTCGTGATACACAATAGTATAAATAGGACTCATTGCTAAACAATGGACTAACACTTAAGCCCGGGAAATGAAGTTTTGATGCGATTGTTTTAGAATGATAACTCTGTAATGTGTAACAATCTAAACATAACTAATGATAAATCACATCAACAACATCAACATCATCAACATCAAGGGAAATATTAAATAAGTGCTTGAATGTAATCACCTTTTCCGTTGCTCGCCGTAAATCGCTTGTTATATTTTGACAAATTCGCATGATAACAGTTTAACAGTTATTATAATATTATAAAGAGGATAGATTTTATTGTTAGTTTGTTTGTTTGTAATATAAATAAATAAATTTTCCTAAATTTTCCGTGACAAACATAGGCTAAATAATATTTTCATAGAAGCTAGAGATCCGCATGAAAAATTTAATCACTAAACCGTGTGCTATATATTCAACCTCTTTATTATGGCTCCGCTGTTTACTTTTTCTTTACGGCAGTGTCAGTTATGGAGTGTCAAGTCAGTGTCAAAAACCCTAATGCTGCTAAAATAAGTAAGGGATCCGTATGAAAACAGTGAAACCCATCATGTTATAGTTTCTGAATTTTTGTTTAATACCTGAAGCCGTGCGAAGCCGGGGCGGACCGCTAGTAATACAATATGAAGACATCCGTTGCTAGTATGAATAAATATATGCGATAATTTGTAAAGATAAATATCATCTATAATTATTATCTTATCTGTATCTAGGAGCGAACACTCACCTTCAAAAGTCAATGTTCCTTGTTCATAACCAAACTTTTCCGAAACAGACTTCCTGGAACAATGCAAACACAATTAATTTCGACTGTACAACAAATACTGGCATAATTAAACACTGAACAGTCTTCTGTTTGTTTGAAAGTTTGGTAATTTCAAAGAGAAATGAGAAATTATATGATTTATTAAATAGCAGAGTTTTTGCATCTCTAAAAAGTGTATTTTATTTTATAGTGGCCACTGAAAACACATTGTTATTTCTCTTCTCATAATTAGGTACTTTATTTATTTAATTTATTTATTTATAATGGATCAAAACATTACAGGTCATAGAATATATAATTACAAATTATTACCTTAAAATTCAAATTAATAATAATTTACATTTACATTATTCACTTGATAGTTTCAGGTTCGTGAGCTCATCGAAGGTGTAAAATGTCTGCTCCACTAGCCACTGTTTAAGGTTGGGGATCGCAGTTCGGTGGAATTGTTCTGCAGAGCGCTGCTGCCCAACCCCGGTGTGTCTCCCTTAGTCGCCTCTTACGACTCCCATGGGAAGATTTGGGGTGGTGAAATTCTATGCCGGCACCACACGGCAAATGACATATCGCATAGTATTTGGTGATTTTGGCGTTCTAACTAGATAGCAGGGTCTAATTTAGGGTAGATAATAAAAAAAAAGTATAATAAAATAAATAAATAAAAGGTACTGAATTGGACATTTCAAAACAGTTTTTGAAAATTGTCTAAGATTCATAATTTTTGACAGTATGTAAAAATAACAGTTCATACAACATATAAAATGTATATTATGCAGTTAGCTCAATTGTTTCAATGCAAATACTAGCTTTAATTAAGTAAGTTATTTGTAATTTTCTTTGTTAATAAAGGCTTTCTTAAATATCTATTTCCAAAAAATTTGAGCCATCACTTTATGGCAGTGTCCAGTATAGTGGCAGCATTGCCAACGTTGGATGGCGATGCTAATTCGTTGACCGAAATTAAAGTCGGCTCGCAAGTTATACTCGCAATTGATGGATCTAGCATACTTAGCTAGTTGGAGGCACCTCTCATATCCACGTCCTGTCACCGTTCGCATATTGCAAGAGGATAGCAGATGAATACCAAATTACTGAAAGAAACTAAATAATCTACTGTGTATTTACTATGTAAATAAATACAATAGGCACTTTTCTTACTCCACTGTACCACTATGCAGTCTACCATCCAAGTCATTGCAAGTCGCTCCCAGAGTGACTTTGCATCTCTTGACAACAAGGAGCTTTGAGCTTATCCACGTGTCGCTACATCCTTTTCTGAGACCTGGTACAAAGGAACCCTGAAAATGAATGTTATTTCTCGTGTCCGCGGTAAAAATACATTTAATTCCGCTACGAGTTCCTTTTGAAAGGAAAATACAGAATGTGTCTTTGTTTTGTTCTTATTTCCCGGCGAGTTATGTTCTTTGAGTGTTTCTATGTGGTTATCCGATACTTTTATTTCGAATATGACCTTAACTTAAAGTATAATTTGATAAAATGTTTGTATTTTATATTAGTTTTCATACATCCATTACCATAGACAAAGACATTCTACACAGTAAAAAATATTTATATATACCGACATGATACTGACCTAGATGAAAGAAAAAGGCAACTCTATTACATAAGCAATCACGAAATCAATCTTATTCGAGCCAATTGAGGCGAGTGTTGAAGGCGATCAATACGATTTACGAATATCGCCTTTGATGCGCGTTGAGTGTTGGTAAGGCAGGTTATTCAGTTGATACAAAGGTTTGCTGATTTATTTCTTACGAAATTTCAAAATTCGAAGGATTGTCATTATAATCCAATGGAAGTCCACTGCTGTAGTAAGGCTCGGTAGCAACCAAAGTGAAGGTGATAGGAGTTCCGTTAAAATTAAAAGGTTCTTTGAACCACATTTCGCTATTTCGAAAGTTAGCAGCAGCATGGCTTGCAAACAAAACGTTGTTGTTTATAAGCTTATGGATCCGGCTATTCCACAATTACCTATGTATGAGACATCTTTGATCTTTTTCCGCTATCCCGTAACTCCTTTATGCGAAATATAAAGTAGATCTTTGATTTCATGATGATCAATCGATATATTCAGAATGTCCATTGATATCCATGTGTATACTCAAACCACGTCAAATAAAGAAACAGTTCTGACGTCATGAATGCAAATGTCCTTAATTGCACTTTTCATATTTAGAACCCACAACGGTAATTTATGATTATAAATATTATACTTACAGTAATTGTCACTTCTATAAAACCATTTTCTTCAGCTACAGCCCCAAATGACGTCGTCTTGATGACCTCAATACAGCATTATTTATTTATTTCGCCATTAACATATACACAGAAGGTGAACTATTAAGAAAGCTTAAATTCAAAGAAGAAAAGTAGGGTTTAAAATTTATCTCAGAGTATGGAATTTCAGATAAGCTTTAACGGTGCTCGAAATATTGGTAGTAACCAGTTTGTCAAAATGTATTAATTTGTATTATGAGAAAAATCGGTCACTGTGGAGTTTACGGGACGCAAAAAAATTATGTTTTTTTTTAAAGGTCAAGGTCATTGACCTTTGACCTAAGGTTCAATGCACCTTAGATAAGTGACCTTGAGTCATTAACCTCAAGGTCACTGAACTTTTTTTGTAAAAACGATGGTTTTCGCTGGAGTCGATACCGGAAAGTTAAATTAATCATTTTCGAGCACATGTGAGTGACCTTTGAGGTCAAGGTCGCTGACCTTTTTTGTAAAATCGTTGGTTTTTGCTGGAGTCGATGCCGGAAAGTTAAATTAATAATTTTCGAACACAAAGTCAGTGACCTTTGAGGTCAAGGTCACTGACCTT
The DNA here is from genome assembly GCA_963931895.1 of Eupithecia pulchellata. NCBI lineage: Eukaryota > Metazoa > Arthropoda > Insecta > Lepidoptera > Geometridae > Eupithecia > Eupithecia pulchellata. Next base: position 1,258,684 of record OZ007532.1, read on the forward strand.
TTTTGTAAAAACGTTGGTTTTTGCTGGAGTCGATGCCGGAAAGTTTCAGGATCGCGATAGCTCCGGCGCTGCGGGAAGTGCAGCCTCTCCGCCATTGCGTAACAAGGGACAGGCACCACTGCTCACCTCCGCAGCTTCGGCTTTTTGGTCGCCTTCGGCGACCAGCCTCAGCCGCTGTGGCTCGCGCGGTGCCTGTCTCTTGTTACGGCTGGCGGAGGCTGCACTCCCTTCGCGCCTCCGGCTTATTATATACACTCTAGGGGCGCCACGCACAAGACCACGTGGAGTCGGGGTACTCTGTATCGGATCCGCCACTCAAATTGAACCTAATCAACTCTTATCGGAATGCTCTGTATCGGTATCTGTATCGGACACAGTTTGATCTCTAGCGCCGAGGTCATTGAACTTTGGGGTCAATCAGCTGAACCAAAGTTGCACCCCTAGTGACCCTCTTTACGATGGCATAAGAAAAAATATATGTTATATATATATATATAAAAAAAATACATGTCGAAAATTTTCTAAGTCTTTTTCGCCTTTAAACTGAATGACATACTTTGACCTCTAGCACCGAGGTCATTGAACTTTGGGGTAGATCACCTGAACCAAAGTTGCACCCCTAGTGACCCTCTTTACGATGCCATAAGAAAAAATATATGTTATATATATATATAAAAAAAATACATGTCGAAAATTTTCTAAGTCTTTTTCGCCTTTAAACTGAATGACATACTTTGACCTCTAGCGCCGAGGTCATTGAACTTTGGGGTAGATCACCTGAACTAAAGTTGCACCCCTAGTGACCCTCTTTACGATGGCATAAGAAAAAACATGTGTTATATATACGTCAAAAAAAATATCTTTCGAAATTTTTCTAAGTCTTTTTCGCCTTTAAACTGAACGACATACTTTGACCTCTAGCGCCGAGGTCATTGAACTTTGGGGTAGATCACCTGAACTAAAGTTGCACCCCTAGTGACCCTCTTTACGTAGCCATAAAAAAAAATACATGTTATATATACATAAAAAAATTCGTCGAAAATTTTCTAAGTCCTGCGTCCCGTAAACTCCACTCCAACCGAAAAATCAACTTTAATACATAGCTAACCAGCCAATATCTTGATTACGTAAGTTTATGTTCACATTTATGTTGGTAATGAGTAGAAATGTTAAAGATATTCATGTAAAATATAATATGCTAAAACTTTCTACGATAGCTATAAAAAATCACATTTTGATAGGATTCTATTTTCTAGAAACATCTACATATACCTACAGCAAAATCATGGCCTTATCATATTTTTCCAAAAATTGGATTAGTCTAAGTTCTAGCTAAGTACTGGGGTTCACTGCTGCAGACACACAATAATTCAATTAACAGTTTGTAAAATATTCACGTAAACAGACATGTTTGTTACGTGAATATTTTCTTGGTTGGCCTATAGAATATTCTATAGGCCGCACAGCGCGAGTTGTGTTCTAGAACGAATGACATCGGATGGGGGGGATTTGCGTTTTGGTTGTTAAAAATAACCCTTTAAATTAGGCGTTTTTAGGTACCACACCGAACTTCGATAATATTATTTTTGAGTTCAAAGTCAACAGTAACGGTCAACGGTAGTTTAGATATTTGTATAATAAAATCCAGAATATTTCTCTACTGCATCTCTGCGACAGAATTAGCACAAATGCACATTGCAAACTTGTCCGGAAATCCGACGACTGTTCCGTAAATAGGCCAATTCCGTAGAGAGGTTGGCTTTTGTTATTTCATATTTCAAACGCTTTAAGTTTCTGTGCAGAATTTATCAGGAACGTGAGGCTAAATGCAAGAGAAGAAGTTTTATTCTTCTTTGTATCTGGTAGGTTTCACTCCCAACCAACATCATCACGCCCGGAGAAGCAAAAAGAAAAATAATTTAAAACAGTAAAACACAAAAGTGTCGCTTGGTCCAGTTCGGTCAAACACAAGCAACTACTCCCACATTGCAGCCAACATTGACAGACGAAGGCACCCTCAGTGCACCGGCTATCATTCGAAACCTCATGTTTATTTAACCACAACCAGTCTATTATTTATCCTTCTTATGTTATGCATACATGTGAAAGTTTGTAAGAATGAATGGATGGATGTTTTTGACACTTTCACGCAAAAACTATTAAACGGATTTTGATGAAACTTGGTACACAGATAGTTTATGACCTAGAATAACATAGGTATCACTTTTTATCCCGAAAATCCCACGGGATCGGGAAATATGCGGGAAACCGCGGGCACCCAGCTAGTATATTATATTTATATATATGTGAAAAATTGAGAAGAAAATGTATCCACTTAGACTAACAAACAGCAAATTACTACAAATGGATTGAAAAAAATAATTTCAAAAACTGAGCCCAGAAGCATCCCACTCGGATACATAATTAAGTATTTAAAGATGTGCTAAGTGCTAATGCGCACTAAGTCCCTCTACGGGCAGATGTGCTCATTGGAAGTGCCTTTATACTTAGGGCATGTCCTCGTGATAGCATGTGCCTCAACTTCCGCGCGACAATAGATTCACCTTGACAAAGATCTGTCACATCGAGGAGGGACACGTGTGGTGCGGGCCGACGCCGCGTGGGCTACGGAAGAGTGCTACCGTATCCCTGTGGCCCAGACATATGGCGTGAGGGGAAATACAATTGGGTTTTGTTGGAAGCAAGAGTCCACCACAATCTTCAGGTCCTGGATATATCCATAAAGAATTTCTCATCATTAAAAAATGTAGAAGTGCCAATGTACACGATTGGGTGAAAGGGTTTGTGAAGAAAATATGGATTGTCTACATTCTTTGAACTAGGGAAAAGCGTAAAATTGCATTAATGTGAACATGCTTTATGGTTAACAAGTGGAGGAGGGGTTTTTCCTTTTTATATGTTTCGATATCAATCTTGAAATTCTTGTAAAAAAATTACTTTTGACCCACAGTTGCCAAAGGTTCACCTAGGTACTTAGATATAACCTAAAAAATATTGTTAAGTATTGCAATCTTAGTAACAAATTAGGTGAAAGTGATCTGTTGATCACTTGCAACAGAAAAGAACAACAGTTCTTCTTGTTATTTTGTGAAAGATCTCGAAATATAACAGTACAAAGAAAAGCGCGAGTAGCGAGCTGAACCAGAGCTAAAGTGCAACTGCTTAGTTACTTTATTAAGTAGTATTTAAGTAAATGAAGTCACTTCTTGTCGAGTGAAGATATTCGAGCTGTTTTCAACTCAGTGGAGGAAATAATGGCGATTTAATATTCTCGTTTAAAAGTAAATGAAACTTTGTGAGATATAGACTTATTAAATTTGTGAATCGAAATAAAAAAGGCTTAGGCTTCTAGAAATGTGATAATTACAAAAGAGGTCGAGTTTTGGTGGTACTCAATAAAGTTTATAGTATCATCCAGTTTATAAACTAAGCGAAGCTTGTTTACCTGTATGTATATGAGTTGTAACTATAATGATTTGAAATGTATGTAGTTTTCAGCAATCTCATAACATTTTAATCCACCAGTTTAATCTCCCAGAGCACGAATCTCTAGAAAGTAGGGAAAGAAATAGGTTAAATGAAACAAATTTGGCCATCCCTTCCGCCGACATTCATAAAGATTAATAATACCCTTTTTAAGCTGCGATTCATCAGCACTCCCCGTTCCCGTTCCCTCCCCATCGTGCCTGAAGCCTAAAGTAGCGCTTTACGGATCTTATTTACATGCGTCCTCGCTTATGAGGTTATTATTAACCCGTTGAAAGTTTGACGAGTTAGCGATCAGCCGATATTAATTAAGTTTTTGTATGAATTATTACTTAAGTTTAAGGTTCTTAGCTAATTCGTAATACATCGATGCAGCCTTACTCATGTTGATGATGTTTTAATGTATTCTTTGTATTTTGGGCTTCATCCACTTTTTACCCTTGTTTTGTCTATTTAAGAGCCTGTCCAGATGGAGCGTTTAACGCGCTATTTTTACTAAATACTTTCGGTTTCTTCTTTTTATTGGAATAAACTGTAAATTACATATGCTATAGCCACTCTTTTTTCAATTTCTTTAATAAAAACTTCCGTATCAGCCTCCATTTTCTTTCCAAGTACAACTCCAATCCAACTCGCGTCGGACTCTGCGCACCTCTAGACGCAGCAATTCCACCCGCACGTCGAGAGTCCTGCGCGTTGTCCGGGTCTTAAGCGCGAGTAAGGAATCGCACGGCAGCATCTAGACGGGCTGTATAGCGCTCTATTATCTGCAGAACGCGCGAGGGCACTCGCGCGTATCACACATCTGGACAGGCTCTAAGAGTCTAATCGACTGTTGTCGGCTAAAGTCTAACTTTTTCAGTCATTTACGTCATGATTCTAAGTAAAAAGTCAAAAGGGATTTGATTGGGGGTGAGAGCGGAGAACGGAGTGCGATATTAAAAATCACAAAAAGGAAATTGCTGTACACGATACACTACTCTATGGAGTGGCATATATTGTTTTGTATTTATGCTCCTTAAACTGAGAAATTACAGTAAGATTATGGCATGTCGTTTTAATGTACAAAGAAAGGAAATAAAAGAAAAACATTGCAAAGCAACCTAATTCATGTCCGTGGTTTATTTTGGTAACAATTATAGCTGAATTTGACAAATCTTACTCTAAGCTTAAACATGCAGCCGCTCACACTCTGACCACGCCCTTCCCATCAAAATACCGCCACCGAAGTAAACAAATTGTTGTAGAAATTTGAAAGTGGCTTAACGGGGACGATAATGAAATTTTATTCATTTTCCTTCCTGTTTTGATGTATTACAGTTAACAAGCTTGCGACCTTGTTGAGTTTGATAAATAACCGTTATTAAAATCAGCTCTGGCGGGGAGCGGGGGGGCCGGCAGCAGCGCCTTTTGCAAAATCAAAATCAAAATCAAAGTGCTTTATTTCCTTTACTTTAGTTTATGACCTTACAGGACTCTTGGACACGTCACAAAATACAAGTTAAATAAGAAATAAAAATGGGAAATAAAGTGATCACTTTGATTAATTGTTCACTTCAATCTTTTTAAGGTAAAGTAAAGAGCGAACAAGAAACCTTTACCTTGTTAGATTGTTAGTTTTAGAGTTGGAGCATAACTCGTCCCAAACTTTTTTGTCGTCTAGATAATCTGATATTTTATAGTAAGCTTTTTTGCAAAGTATATTTTTGACAATCCGTTTGAATTTATTTATAGATAATTTTTGCAACTCACTTGGAATTTTGTTGTAGAAGCGTATACATTGCCCTTTAAAAAATACATTAATCTTACGTAGCCTAGTAGTAGGCAAAGCCAGTTTGTTCTTATTTCTAGTATTTAAATTATGTAAACGCTATTTTTAATGAACTTATTGATATTTTTATGAGTGTACATCAAATTTTCATAAATATATTGACATGTTACTGTCATTATGTTTATTTCTTTGAATTTTCCACGCAAGGATTCTCTGGGACCCATATTATAGATTGCACGAATAGCCCTCTTCTGCAGCACAAATATGGTGTTAATATCTGCAGCGTTCCCCCACAGCAGTATGCCATAAGACATAATACTATGGAAGTAGCTGAAATAGACTAGTCTAGAAGTATCAACGTCTGTAAGATGACGGATTTTTTTGACTGCATACGCTGCAGAACTAAGTCTCTTCGATAGCTTATCTATGTGTGAGCCCCATTGAAGTTTACTATCTAAAGTTATTCCTAAAAATACAGTACTTTGTACTATTTCTAAAGATTCCTCTTTTACCTTTACATCGGCCTTAACTTGTTTTACATTGGGTAGAATAAATCTAATACATTTCGTTTTGGTTTCATTAAGCAGAAGATTATTGACACTAAACCAATTGACTACTTTTGAGATTGCATTATTCACATCGTCGAAATTTGTGTTTTGACGTTTAATTTTAAAAATTAGTGAAGTATCATCAGCAAACAATACAATCTCGTGATTATTCTTAACGAAATGAGGGAGGTCGTTAATATAAACAAGAAATAGGAAAGGACCGAGGATAGACCCCTGCGGTACACCCATTGTAACTACAGATCCCGAAGACCGTTCCCCATTAATGTCAACTCTTTGTATCCTGTCACACAAGTATGAAGTAAGAAGATCCAAAGAGTTGTCTTTTATTCCATAATGATGTAGTTTCCTGATTAATGTTTCATGGTGTACACAATCAAATGCTTTTGACAAGTCGCAAAAAACGCCTAAAGCATCTTGCGACTTCTCCCAAGCATCAAAAATATGCGATACTAACTCTACACCGGCATCAGTAGTTGACCTGCCGCGAGTAAACCCAAATTGCTTACAGTGAAGCAGGTCATTGCCATCGAAATGCCTTAGCAATTGATGTAAAATAAGTTTTTCAAAAACTTTGCTGAACGTTGGCAATACTGATATTGGTCTAAAGTTAGTGGGGTCAGACCTACTACCCGATTTAAACAATGGAATTATTTTACTATGCTTCATTAGATCAGGAAATACGCCACAGTCAATGGATTCATTGAATATAAAAGCTAGATCTGGTGCAAGTGTATCAATCAATGGTTTAATAAGTCTAACGGAAATGCCCCAGAGATCTGCAATTTTTTTTACATTTAATAGATTAAAAGCTTTTTTAATATCAGTTTCATTGACAGGATTGAAATTAAATTTATTTTTGCATTTGGGTACATTTTCTATAAGCAAAGACTCAGCGATAACTTGAGATGACTTTATGCACTTTGTAGTAGAAATTGGAATGTCAGTAAAAAAGTTTTCAAATGCTTGGGCTACGTCAACGTCATTTTTGACTGAGCAATCATTAATCTTTAAGTTATAATCATTACCGTAAGTACTGACCTTTCCAGTCTCACTATTTATTATTTTCCATGTCGATTTTATTACATTTCACTATTTCTGATTTTCGAGCTTATATAATTTGATTTTGCCATTTGACAAACTTTTCTGAACATTTTTGAGTAATTTTTTACTTTTTCTTTGAACTCAAGACTAAAATTGTATCGTTTTTCATTATACAGTTCATACAAAGTTTGCCTACTCTTATGTATACCTACCGTTGCCCACTCACTAAAGGTAAGTTTTTCTGAGACCACAATCGACTTGGGTGTGAATATTGAATTGAATGCAATGGTGAATTTGTTAAAAAAACTGCAATATGACTCATTGGGGTTGTTATATGAGTGACAAGGTGGTGGTCTAGAATCCCAATCCAATTTCAACCGCTCAAATCGACTTGTGGTCATAGGTATGTATGTTATTTTTCTTTTTACATTATTATTTTTAACTTTAATTTGTAATTTGATTATTTGACCTAAGTGGTCTGATTTTAAGTTACTTATTATATTTTTACTAACAATTTTATCATTTAAGCAAACAAACATATTATCTATACATTTTGCTGAAGTTTCAGTTATTCTAGTGGGTTCCAAAAATAGTTTAGATTATAAGAGTTAAATAAGTTAATTAATCTACTACTTAAGGAGTACACTTCTAAAAGATTAATATTAAAGTCTCCACATACAATGAGATTTTTGTTTGATTTTGATATTTTAAATAAGATGTCATCCATAATTTTCTCAAATATTTCAAAAGAGGCTGATGGTGGGGTGTATACGCTTACTACAATAGTTTGCTACAACTCAACACATGCTACTTCAATGTGGCTTTCAATCGATAAACAAACTATGTATGTCTTTACGTTCTTTAAATTTTATAAGTTTATTTAGTAATATTAAAGAGCCTCCACGAATAGCATGTGATCTGCAAAAAGAACTACCAACCTGATGGTTACTAAAGTTAAACATGATCTCATAGCTTTTCAGCCAGTGTTCTGTTAAGCAGATGATGTCAATATCAAATGAGTTCATGTATAATTCTAATTCTAATAATTTACTTCTCAAACCTTGAATATTTTGGTGCACCAAGTTGGTAAACTTTGCATTTATTTTACAATTTTGTTTTTGTTGTTTTTTCTTGTGATTAATAATATTTGACTTTTTAGGGCTAGAGACTTCCTCTATTGTCGTTATTTCTAATTTAAATGACTTGGAATAACTTCCAAGGTATTGTTTGTCAAATTAAAAGAATGCTCAAAAGAAGCATTTTTATAGCCAAGTTTTTGGCTGTTGTTTTAAAATAATAGGATAGCGAAATTGCTATCTGTCTTTTATAATAATTGGAAAGGTAATAATTACCTTGAGTCAAATAATATTTTTTACTAACAATATTGTTAGTGTCAATCACATGTACATTTTTATTGTTGCTTGAAATAGTGTGCAACATCATATTTAGCTTATATCTAAGGTTGTTTTCTGATTGTGGCAAGCTGTCGCTGTAAGGGAATGTGAACATCACAATTTCTTTTAAGTTTAAAGAACACAGTTTGTCCATATACCTGATTAGGTCAGATTTGTTCACATTACCCCTATTTCCAAGGCAAATTATCAGATTAGAGTTACTTTTAAAGGTGTAATTATCAATATTTTGCATAATATAATGCAAGTTAGAATTTGGAAAACAATTATTTACTAGAGGATGTTCCATACTCATATTTAAGAACTGACCCATGTTTTTTCCAATTTCATCGCAGAACATGATGGTTTGCATACCTGAGTATGAAGTGCTGAGATCCAGATGGGATACGGCTGACACAGTGCTGTCCGGACCTGAGTGGTCAAAGACTGGGCCTGGGTTACAGCAGCCGCAGCCCTCCAGAACCCTGCCCTCCAGACTCACCTGGCTCCTGAGCAGTGCATCCATGGCCAGATTGAGTTCCCTTGTCTGTTCAGTAGTGCGTTCATAAAGACTTATGTAGTGTTCTAGGGAGTGCTCAGCCTGGCCAAGTTTACATCTCAGGTCCAGCATTTCAGCCTCATATTGGGTCTGATTATATTTTAGTTTTAATGTACAAAGCTCTAATTTATTGAGAACTTTTCTCTTACATTTGAGTTTAGATACTGCATTATTTTGGTTTTTAAGAAGTTTTTCAGTTTTTTTTACAACCTTATTTATTTTAACATATTTTTTTAACTTAGTTTTACTAATATTGCGTTTGTAGTTTTTGCTGCTGGCCTCCACATTACACACTGAGTCATCTTTAGTTAAGTCAATTGTTTGCATAGTGTGTAAGTTGCAGCCTACAACAGAAACTTGGCCCGAGTTAGATTCAGCGGATATCAACTCATCAAATAAACTTTGTGTTTTCGCGGTGGCAGAGCTGTCGGCCGCTTTCTCCAGCTGGGTGATGTGTTGGTGGGCGTCACACAGTTGTTTCTCCAGCACTGAAGTTCTTTGCAGGACGGACTCAAACTCAATGCCACAAGTTTGATCGAGCCTATCTACTAACAACTGAAGCCTGTCCCGTTCTTCAGTAATAGAAGCATACTGAGAATGCAAAGCAGACATTTCTTTTTTAATCTTTTTATTACTATCTAAAGCTTCTAAGAGAATATTTTCATTCTCAACTAATTCTGCTTCTAATTGACCAATCTGCCTCTTAGCGGACTTTAATTCCAGTAAAACCTGGTTCATCTTGTCGGCTTTACGAGTCATCATTATGGATGAGTGAGTGGGTCTTGTAAATACACAAATAAACAAGGTACTGAAAGGCAGAATGTTCAATGTCTAGGTTATGTCTTGAAAAGGTTTGTATGGACTTACGTGACTTTATAGATGTTAACTTTGTTGGAAATAGTATTCCTTCACACGAGAATAGGGCACTAGTAAGCACCAAACACCTCAAAACACAAGCCAGCAAAACTTCTAACCGAAAACGACGGTTTACCGATGGCCAAAAACGCACAAATTACACGACTTAGAAAGCTATTATTTATTTCAACAGTTGTTTTATGATGGGAATATGCGATGAAATCGGAAAGGGCTTTAGAAATCTACGTAAAAACAATTATTTTATAATAAATTCGTAGGAAACATTTGCAATCAGCTGTTGCTAGTAGGGTTGCCAACCCAAAAAAAAAAAAAAAAAAAAAAGCACTACTACACCGAACTGCGATCCCCAACCCGCATGCCCAGCGTGGGGATTATGGGCATTAACCCCAAATAATGATGCCATCTATGGCGCTCATTAGGGGAGGCCTATGTTCAGCAGTGGACTGGATAGGCTGGTGATGAAAATCTAGGTTCTCTCTAGGTTCTTGTCTTATGAGCTGTTATTGGATGACTGATATTAAATTGTTATTTTTTCTTAAATTAACATTTGTAAAATTGTACTGGAACCTCAAAGAGTACTTCACTACATAGTATAAAACAAAGTCGCTTTCCACTGTCTGTTCCTATGTATGATTAGATCTTTAAAATAACACAACGGAATTGTAAAATTTTTTGAAATAAATATTCCTAATCTATTAAAAAACAACATTTGATGCGGTTTTTTTAATTGATAGTGAGTTTACATTTATTTGTTTATAACACGCATCAGTATCAGCATTAGTATCAGCACCCGCGCAAAGCCGGGGCAGGTCGCTAGTCTATACCAATATTATAAAGAGGAAAGATTTGATTGTTTATTTTTTGTTTGAAGGCTCTGAAACTACTGGACCGATATAAAAAATCCTTACACGATTAGAATCCTACATTATCCCTGATGAACATAGGCTATAGAATATTGTCCAAAAAGTTAGGGTTCCGTATGAAAACTAATTTAAAAAAACCATCGTGTTTAAAATTTATATTTTTTGTTAAATACCCGTGCGAAGCAGGGGCGGGCCGTTAGTAAATAAATCATATTGATCTGTCGGTCTGCTACCGGGGATTCTAATAATAATAATATTAATAAATGCGTAAGTAACTCTGGTTCAGATTCAGATTCAATTACTTTAATTCTTTAGGCTTACAAAATTAACACTTCGACAAGTCAAATAGGTAAGTTACTAACGAATGTTACATAATTAATTACACTCTCTGGATTGCAATGAGTTTTTAACAAAAAAAAGGAATAATAACTTTAAAATGTTTGTTTTAAACATTGTTTCAGCAGTATCCCAAATAATAGACAAGAACTAAATTCTGTACAAAGACGTCAAACTTGCATAAAAGTTTTTACTATCCTAAAGCGAGATAAGGAAACACGGAACTTTGTTCCTTTAAGGAAATGATTAAGTAAACAACAAAATAGTTGTTGTCTTCTACTGTTAACATAAAAACAATTACATTTATGTTTATCACAGTTCTCGTTCATACAGAAAGTCCGCTTTAATAGATCCGTCGCCACTGTAATGTTTCACCGCATTTAAAAGACTCGAATCAGTGTCTATCCGAAATATGGATCAGTATTTTAAAACTATTATGTGTTACTTTTGTTAATTGATAATTTAATGATTTCCGGGATATTAGATTAAGAAAGTGGTAAATATGCTTAACAATGAAAACTTCTCAACGTTTTCATAACTAGTTTTTCTTGATTTGATCATCGAAAAGAGAAGGCAAATGTTCTACTTTTGTCAAATCTTCTACATTTGTGGTACAAACAGATTAACGTCCTAGATTCCCCATGGATAGATATTAGGCTGGGCCGTTTTTACTTTTTTCGACTTTTCTGTGGGGCTTTTTGCTAAAAGGATGTCAAATAGCCTCAAATAAAGGCATGCAAAATATTATTTCATTTTGATTAGGTCTTCTGCCTCCGGATCGTAGTCAAAGATTAATTTTTTTTTTCGTTTTAGGGTGTTTTACTGTAACTACGTTATATAGTAAAAATCAACTCTAAAGTCTATTTTTTAATTAAATTACATTTATATTATAGTCCATATAGTAAATAAACACATTTTACGTACTTCACCTCGCGGGGGTTGAGGGGAGGGACGTTTGAATCGGTGCATCGTACGCGTATTTCTTTAGCGCTGCGGCTTCTCGTGAGAGTAATATTTCTATGGACAATTTGCTAGCGGTAGGGTGTGATGGAACTAATGTAAACGTTGGTAAGCAAGGAGGTATTATTCGTCTGCTCGAAAAGCGAGTAAGTAGACCGCTACAGTGGATAATCTGTCTTCTTCACATGAACGAACAGCCTTTCCGGCATTTGTTTGAGCACTTAGATGGGAAAACTTCAGGGCCTCAAACATTTTCAGGGCCAATCGGAAAGAATCTGGAAAACTGTGAGAAGAGACCAGTTATCCAATATCAATTGATTCCCGGGGTGTTTTGCCAAATGTGTCCGCAGTAGATATAACTGCTGATCAAAAATATTTGTACCGAATTGTTTTGGCTGTAACTACTGGAGACTTCCCTGCTGACTTAGCAGACAAATCCCCTGAAAAAATGTCCCATGCCAGGTGGCTCACCCGGGCTAACAGAGTTATGCGTTTGTATGTTTCTATGAAGTCTCCTTCCCAAAAGCTGATTGTTCTTGCAACATACATTGTGAAAGCCTACGCTCCGACTTGGTTTGCAATCAAAACTCATCCTTCCTGTAAAGATGGGTCACGACACCTGTACCAACTTATACCTGCTACTAGATATTTGCCAATGAACTGAAAACAGTAGTAGATTCGGTTATTGAAAGAAACGGCTACTTTGCGCATCTTGAAAATATACTGTTGGCAAAGTTGACCGATTCGCAACAGCACATCCGAGAACTAGGGGCACGTCGCATATTAAAAGCAAGAAGTAATCCAAGAAATTCACTTCGACTCTTTAAACTTCCTTCTCTGTACTTTAATGCATCGTCCTACATTGAACTTATTCAGTGGCAGGATCAAATCACAGACCCACCACTATTAAAACTGATATCCAATGAGGAAATACAAGAGTTTGTCGCACAGAAGGGAGAAGGCAATTTGCCTCTTCTGCGTCTCCCGTGCCACTCTCAAGCAGTCGAAAGGGCTGTGAAGACTGTCACTGAAGCTTCAGCCAAGCTGGGCTCAACAGCTGCTAGAGAAGGCTATATAAAATCTCAAATAGAGTCTCGAAGAGCTATGCCAAAATTCGAAAGCAAGCAAGATTTTCAGGCTAATTAAAACATGTTTTTTTTTTTTAAATTTCTATTATAATTGTGTGTCTTTTCTTATAATATATAACCAAACCTTTTAAATATGTGATTTAAACGTGTTTTATTTATAATTACCTGTAGATAATATCTTAAGTTACATAGTTGCAATAATTGAGAACTATCATGTTTTTTTCATAATTTTATAATTTCAAACCCAATCCGGAGGCTGAAGATGAAGTTCTTTCAGGCCCATATTTTACACGTCAACTTAAGTCATCATTATGCACCCTTTTTGCAATAAGCCCGAAAGAAATCGGACGAAAAAAAAATCTCATACATGAACGGCCCACCCTAGATAAAAGTTTTTACTATCCTAAAGCGAGATAAGGAAACACGGAACTTTGTTCCTTTAAGGAAATGATTAAGTAAACAACAAAATAGTTGTTGTCTTCTACTGTTAACATAAAAACAATTACATTTATGTTTATCACAGTTCTCGTTCATACAGAAAGTCCGCTTTAATAGATCCGTCGCCACTGTAATGTTTCACCGCATTTAAAAGACTCGAATCAGTGTCTATCCGAAATATGGATCAGTATTTTAAAACTATTATGTGTTACTTTTGTTAATTGATAATTTAATGATTTCCGGGATATTAGATTAAGAAAGTGGTAAATATGCTTAACAATGAAAACTTCTCAACGTTTTCATAACTAGTTTTTCTTGATTTGATCATCGAAAAGAGAAGGCAAATGTTCTACTTTTGTCAAATCTTCTACATTTGTGGTACAAACAGATTAACGTCCTAGATTCCCCATGGATAGATATCCAATAAAGGGTAAAAGTATAAAAGTTTCTCATCAAAAAAGTTTAGGAATTCCGTACAGGCGGAATAATCAGAACATAAAGCAGATATCATTCTCTAGTTGCACATGATTATAATATATTATTAAGTACAAAATCTTTCACAAACCTTAAATTAACTACAAAAACTTTTTTGTAAGCGACTAGTAGTCCGCCCCGGCTTCGCACAATATTTTCAGAAATTATACACATTAACACGTTGGGTTTCACAGTTTTCATACGGATCCCTAGCTTTTTTAGCAGCATTGGGGTTTTTGACATTGACTCGACATTCCTTATTGACATTCTATAACTGACACTGGCCGTAGAGAAAAAGCAAGCAGCGAAATCTTAATAAAAAAAAAGAAGTTGACTATATTAGCGCACGGTTTAGTTAAATGTTTCATGTGGATATATAATTTTTTTGAAAATATTCCATAGCCATAGCCTATGTTCATCACGAAAAATTTAGGATTCTAATGGTGAAACAATTTTTCAAATCGGTCCTCACATTTCTGATCCAAAGCTAAAGGTTTAAATTCAACGACATCTTCCATTACTCCAACTAACACGAAGTTTAATCTGCTATAATATTCCCAACTATAATACAAACTATAACTATAATATATATAGCACTATAACTTACGAATCTATCGCAAATAACCCCTATCTGAAGTAGCATAGAGGCGAGAATGCTTTAGCTAATGGTTCGTTGTATGTCTATAGGTCTTCTAGGATTACCGTAGTAACGCAGTGTAATGACTTTGCATGTCTGACTGGTTTATTTGACGCATTAGATGCACAGATTAGATATCTACATAACTCTGGGGAATCTTTGAACAGTCCCTTAGATAGTATGAATGTATGTACATATGAATGTCTTGATTAAACTGCAAAAGAGATAAAGGATAAAGAACATGTGGACGAATGTTAACCGAAATAGGAAGCAAAGATAATTTTAGAATCTTTATCTACGGTGTCGCTTTTAGGCATAACCGCAATTTAAACCACTACGATGTGCTGCAGAAAACATATTTTTGATTTTATTTGTTTACTGTGGTTAAATACCACTTAATACTTCCGACATAGTTTCCTATTTTAAGAAATAATTGTAAGGTCTCGTTGAGCATGCATTAAACTGTACTTGTTTAATGCTTTTTCGCTACATCTTTCAGAAACTGGTCAGGAAAGAATGATTAAACAACATTTGAAAAATATAAATAACGGTGTAAAGCCCAGCGTCTGTGTACCTAAGTCATGCAGAAAAGTAAAACAATCTTTATAGTATTTGGATAGGTGCTGTAAAAATCAACTTTTGAAATACCGAGTTTAAGAGTTTTTTTGTCTCAAACGAAAAATCCAAAAAATGATAACTGAAAATTGCTTATGAGGCAGAATAATTGAATGAACTTGCAAACAACTTAAAAACTGAGCTACGAAAACGATTCTACAGCGTATCAGATGCAATGGCTTGGGAAGGGACGTGTGCTACGCCGGATTAAGTATTATATTATTTATTTTTATTTATATTATATAAACGTAATACCAAAATGATTTGTTATTTTCACCAAGTACTGCTATTATTTGTATTAGAATAGTATTTATCTAGGTTCCTACAACAACATATTTCAAAACACTTCACTGAAATAAAATTAACCAAATCGGAATTTTTCAAAGAAAACACGTTTTCTTGTTATTTGTGTAGATAGACAATTATTTTCAAAAAAGCTAGTGATAGGAACCTAGATAAACACTATTGTAATACAAATAATAGCAAAAAACATTAATCAGGAGTAGATAGAGAGTGGAAAGATCATAATATTTTAACGGTTCTTCATATTTTTATTTAAAGTTCGAGATTCCCGTAATACAATATATAATATTACAAGCAACATCTTTGTATATATTAGGTCCTTACATATGAAATTGGCGTTTTGTATGGGAGGAACAAAAAGTCGAATATTTTTTAATATAATATATTTAATTAATCAAAGTATGAACCATTATTTTCTATGAACTTTTGTCATCTTATAGGTAGTTCATTGATCCCTTTACTAAAAAAACCAGTCGGACGGGAATCAATAAAATCTTTGAAGGCGATTTGGACTGCCCCATCGGAGTTGAATTTTTTCCCTTGCAAGAAGTTATCCAAATTTCGAAAAAAATGGTAATCTGTTGGAGCAAGGTCCGGGGAGTACGGAGGATGTCTTAGACTTTCCAATTGAAGCTCTTCTAATTTAGTAGCCGTCTGTTGCGCAGTGTGTGGTCTAGCGTTGTCGTGAAGCAGCAGTGGCGTGGAGCGATTGACCAGCCTAGGTTGTTTAGCCGCTAGCTTTTCCATCATGGTTTGCAATTGCTGACAATAGACTTCAGCCGTAATAGTCTGGCCAGATTTGAGAAAACTGTAATGAACAATACCGGCACTAGTCCACCAAACGCTTACAAGTAACTTTTTTGGGGTTAATTTTCGCTTGGGGCAGGATTTGGCTGGCTGGCCAGGATCCAACCATTGCGCTGAGCGCTTCCGATTATCGTAAAGAACCCATTTTTCATCACAGGTAATGATTCGGTTTAAAATACCTTCATTATTGTGCCGGTTTAGTAATGTAACGCAGCAGTCGACGCGCGTTTGCCGGTTTGCTTCAGTCAATTCGTGAGGTACCCACCTTTCAAGCTTTTTAATCTTCCCAATTTGCTTCAAGTGAATTAAAACAGTTTTATCACTAACACCGCAGCCTGCAGCTAACTCGGACGTGGTTTGCGATGGATCCGCTTCCAAAGAGGAGAAATTTGTGATTAAAGTGGCCAGTACGAAAAACGCCAATTTCATATGTAAGGACCTAATATATATAACGGGCCATAGGCGATTCGATTTCCACTCATGACCGTCTCGATTTACACTCTCATAGAGGTAGATTGTGCTAAGTCTATGCTACCGACTATGAACGGTCCGTCCGACTGTTTGGTTTTACGTTAGAAGGTATACAGCCTATCTTAATTTAACTACTGGCTAAGGTATACATAAACTTAGATAATATTCAAAAAATAATTCTATAAAGCCTTCAATTCCTGCAAAAATTTAAATATTCGGAAACAACCGGTTTCTCAAGAAACATTTTAGAGGAGTCTTATACAATGCCTCATCATCATGGAGCTGCCGTTTCAAATATGAATATAATTTGCATGCGGAAAATCTTGTGTAACGAAAACTGGAAAAACAAAGAATCCTTGTTGAAGAAATCTTTATTGAATATTTGTAAACTTACGCGATCTGAACACATAATTATTAGTACTATTTTAACGGGTATTTATCGCGTTTATATAACTAAATAAATAAAAAAAAAAAAAAATTAATGTTTTTATTTTTAAGGTAGAAAATTTTGTAACTTTTTTGAAGTCTGTGTAAAATATATAATTATAAGCTCGTTATAATAGTATAGAAGCATTGGTACTAACAATGCCACTTCCATGTGGATTATGGTCTGGATGCTCGCCAAAAATTTTATTACACGCTCTAATTAAAGTCAGTCGTTGCAAAATGGCTCACAATAGCACGTTGATGAACAAAGGTATCTATTTTTTAATAATTTTACTTAGAACACATAAATAGTAGTAAAAATATAAAATGCTTCTTTTTCATTAAAAAACAAGTACGACAAGTCCGAGTGTAACTCGCGCGTCGAGGGTTTTGAACTTTTGTCGTATAGGTAGGTACTTGACGGTATATTGACGACGTCTTGGCGCGGTGGGCCAAAAAAAATTCCACGCCTGTGCAATTAAAATTCTTCCTAAACTGCAAATAAGATCTGGTTAAAATTTAGCAAAAAGACAGAATGTTTCCCATGAAAGCAACAATATCAATTTTTACTAACAGGTTAGCTATTTATTTATTTAAAAAGCTCTTGCGAAGCCGTGACCCAGTAAGTTTGTTATGAAATTTATTAGTCTAAGCATAACATTAAATTTGAACAACACGTGTTAGTTGTTAGGTTAGAATATGGTATGCAGTGTTATCGGTCTACGAGGAGACATTGCGGCCTGAGTTGTTGCTGAAAGTAGCTCCAAGAAACGGTTTGTATAACTATATTGCTATACTAACTTCAGCCCGCTGCTTTGTTGATACCTTGATAAAACGTATGGAACCGAGAATAAAGTAGCTAACTAATTGTAATTATTGATAGTTTATTTTAATTTATAGGAACGTAGATGTTTTGAAATATGTAATATAACGCTCTATAAAAACGTAACAAATCATCAGCATTCATTTCTTTTAACTAAATTCCTTCGGCGATGCGTTCGATACAAGTGCCTTCTACTTTCAAATACACTGTACACCCTGTATATTACTTCAGCAGCCTAAATTGGAGTAATTTGTAAGCTTTTGTCGTTTCCACCGACGACGCTAGCCAAAACAAATTAAAAGTGAATGAAAATAGTTCTTCAAAAGCAAAGCTCCACGTCGGCAACCGTTGGTTTAAATAAGGATAGTTGGACAGCTCTATGCAAATTGTATTAAGCTCCAAATTTGATTAGATTAGAGAGAAGGTAGAAGAATTTTGTTTTAAATTTTATAGGGTTTAAAATCGTTAACTGAAATAAGTAAATCTTTGACACTTCACTTACCAAAAAGTTGCTTCACATCACATCACATCACCATCCTATAATAGTCCACTGGTCATTAATCCACTATTCATTATGGCGCTAATGAGCGCCCTAGATGGCATTATTCATCATTTGGGGGTTATTGCCCATAATCGCCACGCTAGGTATGCGGGTTGGGGATCGCAGTTCGGTGGAGTTTTTCTGCAGAGCCAAAAAATCGTAAGAGACGACTAAGGGAAACATCCCTTAATCGTCTCTTACGATACCCACGGGAACAGTTAGGGTGGTGAAATTCACCACACGGCAAAAGTTACTTATTTGGCGCAAAAGATGCTATAAAATAATGACAGTGTTTTTGTGGTTAACCAGTAGTTAAACCTTTATCACAATAGAGAGTAAAATGCGATTTTGTACGGCATACAAAGATTGTCGATTCCGAACTATTATCAGTTTGTTCCATCGCAACCAACAATAAAGTACCTAGATTGCAAGATAATCCACTTTCAATGTACATACGAACTCTGATATAAGCACTATGTTCACGTTATTATACACGTTAACGTGGCTTCACGTCTTACGTTATAGTTAAACTAATTTGCTCTTAGATCGTTACGCCTTGCTTACTAACAATTTATAATAGAGTTACAAGTTCCCGATCCCTTTTTAAAATGAATTATCTCAGAGTCATTTATTTAAAAGGTTTGTCCGGACGCGGGATAATCGACAAGTTTTTTTTTTTTCAATCATTTAAATCGTTTATTTTTGCACAAATACACAGGTATATGATCTACAGCTGATATTTGGTCTGGACCTAAGTGATACCTAAGGTTCCCATTCAAATTAGAGGCATAAGACCAATTTGCAGGATATAATACTTTGGGGCATTATTTATTATAGTAATCCAATGAAAGTCTTTTGCTATTTCATTAGATAGATTTGGTCATTATAACTTGAAATTATAATGACTTGTGTACTTTGGAGCATTAATAAATTAATACATACTCAATTTGCATAATAAGAAACCATCTGCATCTGTAGTACGTTAATATTCAAAACTTTTTGAAATTAACGTGCAACTCCACATTTATTTCAAGAAGTTGGCGCGAAATTCTTGTCCAGGGTTGACAGGTGTAAAAATAGTATTATATCTAGTCTGGCAGATCGACTGATCCAGACAGACACATATAAACGATGGATGGAACTAGCCTCCTGAGTGTAGAAGTAGTTACAATAAGTATTTTAATTTTATTTGTTTTATATGTAATTGTATATGGATCATGTGCCTGCAATAAAAGCATATTATTATTATTATTTCTGGCTTCAAAATATAGAAATTTAAGTTACGCTATCTCCATGTGTAATAGCATCGTTTTTACCTCTATGATTGACTTGTGAGCAGATAAACTTGGTACGCTCGTAGATCGTAAGAGAAAAACTCGGTGTCAGTACCATACTTTAGACAGATTGGTAGTATCCTCCGATGGTAAGTAAATAATACGAATAAATGTTTCACTGACTAAATGCTAGAAGAATAACGCTCGGGGTGTTCTTATTTTTCTTAAATCACCGACTGGGGCCCAATTTCTGTGAACGTTTCAGTGAGTTTTTTTTACGATTGGTACGACTTATGTCCGAGCAAGGTGACGATGGCATTTCGTACACTCAGAGTTAGTAAGTCCTTGGACTTACGTGTAGTTCAGTCAGTACAACCAACTCTATTTTTGTTCTTATATCGCTAGCTACTAATAAGGTTGCCTGGAAGAAATTGATTTGAGCAATAAGGCCGCCTATTGTACGTTTTTTATTTAATTTAAATATAAGATTATGTAACTGTTATATTTATAGCAAAAATTACAATAAAGTGTTCATTCATTCATTTAGTCGGACCAAGCACTACTGTTGTTGATTTTGTATCCACTTACTTTCTAACATCTATGGCGCGAACGCGACGGCCGCTGTCATGTCAAAGTGCAACGAATCCTCAACGAATCACACCAAATCATTCAAAAACTATCATCGAGTTCATTGGATGGTTGTCATAATATTCAAAGTACTTACATAGTTTCTCTCGATACGGTAGGAGCGTTGCAAGGTACGAAATGTATAGGAATGACTTGAAAATGAAGGAAATATTCGAAAGGACTAAGCGCTGAGTTCTCAGATGCTGGTGTTTTAAATTTATTTAAAGTTGGAAAACACATATTGAAACAAATGAATAAAAGGTTAACTGTTGTTTGTTTTCTTTTGTTAATATAACCAACAGTGAACAAAAACAAACACTGGATAGAAACTGAAAATTTAACAGATTGTTTTTGTTTAAGCCGACAAGACATAACGCTTGTCTTGTCGGCTTAAACAAAAAAACATATTAGATAGACAGATAATACCTACTAATAAATAAAACAGTTACGTAATGTGACGTACATACGTCACATTACGTAGGTACATTTTGACACTGGGGCTTTCCAACCGTTGAACATTTTGTCACGTTGAGTATCCAGTCTCTAAATGATGCACTGCACACACAGACTTTAGAAAAAAATGTTTTTGTATAAGTAAATTTAGGCCATTTATTAAAAAAGAAAATAATGTGTAATCTTTTAGCACAAACTTCGTTCATGTTAAGAATACATTTTGTTTAGTTCGTTATTCGAATAAGCAAAAGTTTCTAAGACAGTTTGCAAGGAACTTTTGCTAACAAAATTCCATTTTTGAAAGCACTGCAGCAGTGAAATTCAAATTTTTCCAAAACCCCTGTGAAACTCGGAAACCAGGAACTGCAATGAAAAATGATATATTAGAATTTTCTCTACATGATTTCTCAGTAAAGTAAAACAGACATTAGTCTCCCACTTTGGTTATATTGGCAAACCTGAATCAGGACATCTCAGCCATAACGTGGAATATTCGAGAATAAAAAATAATATGGCCTCCACACAAGAACGTATTCATTTAAAAAAATTGTATTTCGCCGTGTTCTCGAAGTTCCATGCAAGAAAGTTTTCTGTGGATATTACAAGTGTGCGTACTTAGAGTTTGCGGTTATGAATCCTTAAGGTTAAAATATTGGCAAAACAAATAAGGCATCCATTTTGAACTTCAAAAAATCCATATTGTTACGTTTTGGAAAAATATTTGATAAATAGTCCTATTAAATCATTTGTGGTCTACGCTCATGTTAAAACAATCAAATACCAAATAATATGTATTATTTACCAATTTTCAGCTGAATTAATTTCAATCATTGGTTACAAACCAACGAAACCCAACTAATACTTATTCACATGTAAACACAATTAAACTCTGATCCCATACAATAAACACCAAATTCCCTTAACCCTGTATCGTGCGTAGGTAATAACAATACCAAGTGCTCAACTACATTATACAGTGCGAGAGTCAGGAAAAGTCAGTCCTATTGCTAAAATGATACAAATACAATACAAATACAAATATTTTTATTCAAGTTAACTTAAAACTACTATACATTGCATGGGTTTGGAACCCTCTTTTAAGTATAGAGATACCTGTGTTAGAGGGTTCCGCTCTTCCGTAATATACGGTTATGTTAACATTATTTAAATATTAAATTAGCTTTAAATATTAAAATTTAAAAATACATATTATAATAATACTTAAGTTTGTAAGTGATTTTGGTGTGTGCCTGTGTATGTGTGTGAACGTGTTTGTGTGTGTGTGTGTGTGTAAGCGTGTGTATGTGTTTTGTGCACGTTTGTGTTTGAGTGTAGTGTGCATGTGTGTGTTGTGTGCAAGTTTGAGTACCTATTGTGTTAACTTTGTAACAATACATTTGTAGAATTTGTAGAACTGCTAGAATAGTGTTTCGTGAAATGAACGTGAATGATACGATTACTTTTTGTTTGTGATTCAAAATAAGCGTCAAAAACTTGCACAGGTATAGAAATTACACAAATAGAATCAAATTATTTTCGGAAGATGTCCCTATAACCTCTGATTCAAGTTTTAAGCGCTATCCACACATTTCCGGGAACTCGTCCCGGCCGTGTTCCGTCAGGGACGGGGAAATAATCGGTTACGTACAAATTGTATGAACTTGTTCACACAGCTCAGTGTCAGGGGTCAGGAAATTTTATGAACTTGTTCACACAACTCGGAACACTGATAGCCCTGACCCGGAAATGTGTGGATAGCGCTTTAATTTTAATAAATATGTGTTTTTTTATTTTTTTTTAAAGAATTAAATAACCTTAACTTCATAAAAGAGACAGGAACCAGAGAGTCGTTTGTGGTCCCACGATAACTTGTATAACCTACTGACTATCATGGGATTGAACTCTCTGCTGGTTGTGGACTTTATATTCTACTTACTGATCCAAGATTTAACTGGACTGAAGTGAAATAACATAAGCTACATCCACATGAATTTTTAACGAGAACTAATCCGCGAACACAACATCTCACTCATGGGCTCTCTGCCCGAGGGAATCTTAAATCTAATTTAGCTATAACGCAATTTGTTTGGTACAGGCAGACGATAGTCGTTTATGGAGCATTTCACCCTATTTAGGGGCAGGTGGGTGATTTGGACGGTGCGAATGGAATTTTAGCATTGGGATATATCGCTAGTTTTTAGGCGAATGAAATAAGAAACATGTGAGGAGGTTTAGATTGGTTGTAGAAATTTCATTAAAACCGAAAGAGATGGGTTTGAATCCTCGCCTTAGTAATGAAATAGCAGAATATTTTGTCTTACTTGGTTAATATTTCCCTTGACCCGAATTGCACCAGGAGGGTTCCGTACCAAGGTACATAATTATTTTGCATAATGCACCATAAAAAAGCCTTCATGGTCACCTATTTAAATACTGACCACGCCCTACGTTGCTTAACTTTGGTGATTGTTGCTTGGTTTGATAATATTTTTATGATTTATTATTCTATTGACAAAAAAAAATACATTTAAATAATATTGAATATAATTGACCTAAAGCCGTTGTAATTACATCAATGAATAAATATAATATATTCTGTGAAAATCAACAGTCATACGGGTTACCTTTTACCACGGTCAGACAGACAACAGGGTCTTAGTATTTTTTTTTTATTATAATAAATAAATACTGCTAAACAATCTACACAGCATCATCTAGCATCCCTAAGCTAAGTAGAGTTAATATAATGACTAAGAGTATTTTATTGTCTGTATTCAAACAATGTAAACTGAGTGTTAGAAACGAGTTTGTAAGAGTTGGGTAAATTGAAAACCTTGGTAATTGGATTTTACAGTATATTTTCTTCCATTGTAGTATTGTTGAAGTTTTTCTAAATGATTTTTTTAATACTCTGAGTAATCGAAACATTTCATCATCATCATCACCAGCCTATAATAGTCCACTGCTGGACATAGGCCTCCCCTAATGAGCGCCATAGATGGCATCATTATTTGGGGGTTATTGCTCATACTCCCCACGCTGGGCATGCGGGTTGGGGATCGCAGTTCGGTGTAGTTGTTCTGCAGAAGGCGCTGCTGCCCGCCGCCCGCTGTGTTTCCCTTAGTCGCCTCCTACGACACCCACGGGAAGAGCTGGGGTGGTGAAATTCTATGCCGGCACCACACGGCGGAAACATTTACTAGTACTTTAATTGTTTAACCTCCGAAGTAACTGGTACCTGTAATATTTGTATACATAATCGACCAAAGGTCGAAACTGTCGCGAGTTACATCCGCGCTTAACGGATTTTGTTTCTAATGAATTCGATGAGGATAACGGAAATAATTTTCTTAGTATTAAACGATATTTTAATCCGATCTAAGCCACTGAATCTTCGAAATCTTCCAATTGCTTCGGGGTTCATCGAAAGCCATTTTAAATAGTTTTAGTAAATATTTATTGGTTTTTGATAAAGATACACTTATTTTATTAAGGAATTTAATAAATAAATAAATAAGTGGATATGTATTAATTTATTTGTTTAATTTGAATGGTAATTTGACTATGTTTAATCTCATTGGTGTATTGTAACAGTAGTAATGAAATTATTTTGCGAAAAAGCTTTTCCTTTCTGTCGTTTGCAAGTATCTTGAAAAAAAAACAAACACTGCAAAAGAACCACCTTTATATTGATTGACCAATAAAATTTTAAATAATTTATTGTTTGTGGAATCTTAATATTATACCCTTGATTTAGTTTTTTTTTTAAGTGTAATGCTGTACTGATGGCGGGTGATGCGTTAAATAATGCAGGTATTTAAAACATAATAGAAGGAAGAACCACTATCGCGGCACACTCCGAGCATTATGTTTCCTCAAACAACTTTGTTCTAAGCCACGGCCTCTTACCGTACAGGCTCCAAACTTACCTTTGACATAGGACTATGCATCGATACTCCACCCTTTGTGACTTTCGAGATACTCTTGCGCAAATATTTACGCAAGTCTCTTCATTGTTTGCGCAGTGGTTAGGACAAGGGATGTTTTAGCATAGTTTAGAACCGATAGAAACACGTTGAGTTGTGTTACATGACAGTTTCATGTTCTTGTTGAAATTCTTCTTGTGTAATTTAAACAGTAAACCTAGTTAGAGCGGTAAATTATTTATTAAGTTTTTTTTAAGAGGGCAAAAAGCCTTTGTTAACAAATAAAATTACAATGATCTAACTAAATAACAATTGAAACACAATTGTTTCAATTGTTATTTAGTTAGACAGCAGACTTTAACTTTTTTTTTTACTTTTATTAGTTATAGGTAGTTACGTCATATATAAACTTGATAATGTTCAGTTGTTACGAAGATGTGATGTAAGAAATTGGTTCAGTCATATAAGTAGCCGTTTATAATAACAAAATTCGCTCAATTTATCTTGGAATAAACTTTTAAACTTAAACAAGAATATTAAAAGCAAATTTTCATAGTAAGTATACCATTTTTTAACAGATCTACAACTATTTCCAGCAGTAGGTAATCAAACCTGAAACCCCATTATCTATCCAGCCTAAACACTATGGCAACATAGGAAACTAACCTAAAAATGGGTTTCGTAAAAATTGCTATCACCTTACCTTGTCGATGCAAATGTAGTAAATGCGATTTAAAAACCTAACGATAAACTTTACAATGTTGGCTTATAAAAGCATCAGTCATAATAAAACTATGCAAAAGAGCCCTAACTAAAATAACTTGTATAAATTAAGTTGGAATGGTATTTTTATCATATCTGTATACTTTATATATACCTACAGCATGAATATATATATATTTACTCAGGCTAGATAGTGCTTAGTGAAATCACTGCAATATTTATTAAATCACTTGATTTATTTTAGAATACGACTTATAGTCAGTCTGCTGTCATAAAAATACCTTTGGGAAAGGTAAAACTATATTAACCTTATAAAGGTAGGATGAAGACATACGGAAGGCTCTGGCTAAATAGCTTATAATTTGTGCGGAACCCCAGAAAAGGTTCAGCAATGCGTAAGTAAAGTTATTCAGAAATGAACTTTAATAAAACTTGTATTTCCATAATATTAGACCTTATGAGAATAAAACTTTATTGTGATCACAGCGGAAAAAAAATTCTGCGAAACATTATGGAAGTCAAATTAGGAATTTATACAAGTTATTTTAGTTAGGGCTCTTTTGCATAGTTTTATTATGACTGATGCTTTTATAAGCCAACATTGTAAAGTTTATCGTTAGGTTTTTAAATCGCATTTACTACATTTGCATCGACAAGGTAAGGTGATAGCAATTTTTACGAAACCCATTTTTAGGTTAGTTTCCTATGTTGCCATAGTGTTTAGGCTGGATAGATAATGGGGTTTCAGGTTTGATTACCTACTGCTGGAAATAGTTGTAGATCTGTTAAAAAATGGTATACTTACTATGAAAATTTGCTTTTAATATTCTTGTTTAAGTTTAAAAGTTTATTCCAAGATAAATTGAGCGAATTTTGTTATTATAAACGGCTACTTATATGACTGAACCAATTTCTTACATCACATCTTCGTAACAACTGAACATTATCAAGTTTATATATGACGTAACTACCTAACTACCAACAAGTAATAAATAAACCAACCATTATAATAGGCTTCTTTTCATACTTTTCTTTTGACCTAAAAGCGAGTGCAAAGCTGCAGACCGAAGCTATTTGCCTCTAACAGAGTTATTCGTTAGCTGTCCCCAATAACCCTGTATTCTTTACCTACATAATCGGAGAAATCGAATCACATTTCCCGATCCGCCATTACCTGCGCAATAACAGTAGTAATCCATGTATACCGGGTTCGAATCCTGTGTCGCACATTAAATGTTACGACCTGCATTAATTCCGGGAATATTCTGAATCTTGTTTCGTAGAGATAGTCCGATACGGGAATCGGTTGTTTTGTTTCTGTTTTCCACATTATGTAGTATAGTATAATGGCTAAAGTTGTAAGTTTTTTTAGGGACGAACTTCTATAGTTAGAGATTAGTAATACCACCGACGTAGTACTGCTAGTTTGTACTTCAGCTCTACAAATTCAGGAAAACAAAACTACAAACTACAAAACTAGGTACCTACCTAAATTTTTATGTACTCGAGTTTACTCAATGGCGACGAGTGCTCAGAGAAGAAAACTTTGTGTGAAATTTTAGTTATTGCTAAAATTTCAATGGTAATTTATTAAGGAATTAATAAGTCCTAGAACTTATATAAATAGTTATATAAGTTCTAGGACGTGAATATTTATTTCAGTAGCTATAAAAGTTTTTCAGTTGTAATAAAGTTCTTATTAATTTGTATTTCTCGTATTTAGCTTTAATCGTAAGTTTATGCAAATTGTTGTGTAGAAAGTGATGTTTTGCAAGTTTTTAGAAAATGAATAACTAGCTTCTGCTTGCAACTGAACGTAGCCTCTGTACTTGCAATGGAAATAGTTCTACGAAAACTAGAAATAGGCATCTACTTCAACAATGTGGCGCATTAAGCTCTTGGGAGTAACCGTCTTCATTATGCGCATTTTATTTAAAAGTTAGTTTTGTCCTCGAATTGCATGTATTATTGCCATTTGCATCAATTTAATAATAATTACCATATTTTTATTATAACCTCGACACATATTCTAATCGAACTTATCTAATGATGCCTCGGAAACATACTCGAGTTCCGTTTGCTGGGTCGTTAGTTTTTCAAAACTATTCGGCTTTCACACATTATTTTTTTCGTTCAGTGGGGAATTCAGCTGTCAGCATGGTAAATCGTCTATAAAAAAATAAAACGTCTATAGTCTTATGAAAAAGTAGTAATTAAGGCTTACAAAAAACAAACAATATTGAAAGGAAAATAGCTTTTTATCAATGAACTGTGCGGGCAGGGGATTGTAGAATAATCTGAAAACGCATGTCAGTGGGTAAACGGAATTTCGGGAAAGCATTGAATGTACTTTTGAATTGATATAATGGTTCTATTTGAAATTGAACAGCTTTCTATTTGGAAGGTTATTTTATGAATTTAATATTTTTGAGTCATAAACTCAAATAATTTGAGTTTATTTTTATGTTTATGTTTCTTTTTTTTTTAATAATTTGAAAAAAATCCTTTTTCATATCATAAGGCTTTTTGTACAAATTTAATATCAAAATTTCGCAAGTATGTACCTTTTAAGAAAATCTTTATGGGAGCAATATTATAAACCAGACGTTTGAATAAAGTCACATATGTGAGGAGAGGAGTAAAAACCCACGGCATTCGAGCAATATACTATCCATATTTAGATTCCCTTAACGACAGAATACATCAATGGATCATAAGATAACATTCGCACCTGCAAACGAATTGCAACTGTGAAGATTCACAATAGGAGTGTTTGAAAGCTTTCAACACCATTATTTAGAAACTTTGCGGTAAAATAAATGATGGAATTTTATTGCCTTTTCATTATTACTATTTAATCTCGTTTACTTATTATTTTATAACATACAATTAAATAACACATTGTAACAAAACGGTCAAGTGTGTGTTTGGTGGGACCACGAAAAAGTTTTGTCCCACCAGTGGACATCGCAGTGGGACCACGGTTCTGGAGTGCTCTCAGCGTATGTGTATTTTCAATAAAGAATCCATTGTCCATTTATCGTACTTTTGCCACATGAATAGGCTTTTTGCTCATTAAAAATATTCTAATTGGTTGGTATTTTATTCGAAAATTTAATTTGGCTCATTTTGCATATTATTTATTTTCAGTTTAATTTAAATTAAGAATGGAAGAATACCTGAGTACGACTTAGATTTTATACAGTAGACTACAATTATTTGTATTAAAAAGGTGCCTTGACTGGGCCAAAAATATTTTAAGTTCACAAAAACCTGCAAACCGTTCTTACCGACCGTAACAGACATGTGATCTAAACGCGCTACAGAAGTTGACTTGAATGTCTCAACAAACATAGCCAATCTATGTCACAAAAGAATATTGAAAAAGAAGAAGAAGAAAAGTTTATTGTGCCTTGGAGGTAGTCTTCATCAAAAACAGTAAGAAGTACAACACGTTATACCGGTACTCTGTAAGTTCCAAAATTAACTAACACAAAATAACCTGTTAATGTACAACAGAGTTCTAAAAATGTTCTCCTACATGAACTAAATACACAAGTTTTATGTGCGAGTCAGTAATTATGAAAGTTCCCAGCTCTGAACAAATTACAGGGAGTTCAAACCAATCAATGTTCAACTGAAATTGGACTGCATACTTCAACAGTAAACATTAAAGCTAGTTCCGATTACTAGGTTCAGATATTAATTTAAGGGTCCAATTTCACCGACGCGGATGTCGATAAAAACAGTTATTTAAAGCGAACATTCATCATCATCATAATCAGCCCACATCTGTCCACTGCTGGACATAGGCCTCCCCTAATGCCATCCAGCATCTGCAAGCAGTCTTTCGCAGACCGTCATCCCACCTGGCCAGAGAGCATCCTACACAACGTTTACCAAGTCGCGGTCTCCACTTAAGAACACGTTTACTTTAAAGCGAACATTATGTTAATTATTAATTAATTAAAAATTAAAAAAAAATTAAAACTTAATAAAATTAATTAATTATATTATAATAAAGGTGTTGAGGCAGAAGTAGCTTGGTACTGAAACAACACAATTTTTAATTGAGTTATAATTCTACCACGCCACCGGTTCAGTACCTACTCTATGGTCGTCCCGTTGTTGTAGGATCAGTTTGTTCTTCAAAATAAAACGATGGTCTAGTCACATTTTGAGATTTATTGAGCTGATGGTAGCAACAATTTCAATAATAGATGTATTGTAGCTGCCTTTATTCTAAAGGTTCTTAGGTAATGGATAAAAATACAAAAGTAAGGCTTTAAAGGTCTATCAGAACCCCGCGATCTAGCACTCGTCCACTTTTATTGCGACATCTAGATATACATTTTGGTAAATATTCACCGTTCGGCAGCTTATCAATAGCTACTTGGAAATCTTCTTAAACTTTCGCGATCTGATAATATTATTTTTGGTGCTACTAAAACGGTATTTTCCCGACATTTCAATAAGTTTGCACACTGTCGTGGTCTCGGGAGTCATCCCGTGTCCACAACATTGCATGTTGAGTGATACTCGTTGCAATAGTAGGTTTCCTATCTACTAATATAGTTATATTAGTTAACAAATCTTCCTTTCACCACAGTATACACTCAGTAATACTCATTGCAATAGTAGGTAGGTACTAATATAGTTATATGAGTTAACAGCTTCATTTCACTGTGACCACATACAGTAAAAGGTATCAAAAAAGCTTATAATTTAAGAACCCCGCGAATGCTTGTTTGCACAATCCGAACTTTCAACATCATCAACATCACCAGCCTATAATAGTCCACTGCTGGACATAGGCCTCCCCTAATGAGCGCCATAGGTGGCATCATTATTTGGGGGTTATTGCCCATAATCCCCACGCTGGGCATGCGGGTTGGGGATCGCAGTTCGGTGTAGTTGTTCTGCAGAAGGCTTTGCTGCCCGCCCCCCGGTGTTTCCCTTAGTCGCCTCTTACGACATCCACGGGAAGAGTGGGAGTGGTGAAATTCTACGCCGGCACCACACGGCACGAACTTTATCTTTATCTTTATCCGATCTTATGATCAGTAATTATATTAAATTGTAACGATGATGTTAATGTAATAACAATAACCACAGTATGTATATGGGAAAGTGGGCTATGAAGGGTGGAGTAGAGAGTGTAAACAAGCCATTAACTTATAGTTTGACGATTATGGTGTGGTGATAAATAATAATAAAAATGCTGGACAATTCACACAACATAACCTAGCCCCAAGCTAAGCAGAGCTTGTGTTATGGGTACTAGATAACTGATATACATTACGAGTACATACAGATATGTTTTATTATACATAGAATACGACCAGAACACCCTGAACAAATATTTGCAGATCGTACAAAAAAAAATCCCGAGGCGGGAATCGAAGCCGCAACCTTCTGCGTCGCATGCGGACCTTCGCCCACCGCGCCACAAAGGTCGTCAAATGTTAGCTTTACGGAGGCTTGTTTTAGGTTCGGGGGGCAAAACCGTTTTTGAAAGGTAACATAATAAGAATAGTAGGCCCGTATTTATGGAAACTTGCTCCGTCATCGATCTATGGTTGAGTAAAGCTTACACCATAGAAAATCTATACTCAAACACAAACTGATGGGAGGGTAAGCTTACTGGCCTTCGACTGAACTTCACCTTATTTTTATTCAAGTTTATGGAATACCTCAGTGTTCATACATTTTGCAAAGAACATAAATTCAACTTCACAAGTTTTATAATCATTTACTTCTTTGAATTTGTAAATATAATCAGAAATGTCATTTTTAAAAGCTCTGCCTTTCATTGACGTTAAAGATCGCAGATGAAAGGTTTTACTTTTAATAGTGGAATAATGGTATAGGTTGTGCGCATTATCTTAAGGCATTTCCCCGGCCTAAACTAGCGCCTCCACCTATTTTACTTACTAAAATATGTTTACCTATTTTTGACATTGTAATTACATACAATGTTTTTCATAATGTTATTGTTATAATTTAAATTTTATTACTTTTATTTTAAAATTGATGTTTATTAATTAATTATTTTGACATGGAAATTTAATACGGACATACTAGAATTATTTTATATTATTTTGGTATATTATTAGTTGTAGCTAAGTCTTGGGTACACCTACTTGTAATTTTTGTTTGAGAAAGATGTTTTAGTTTTTGAAAAATTCCGGCACAATTGTAAATTGTTTGCGAATAAATGAAATGAAATTAAACCTTTATAAATACATATTGTTTTCTATTGTAGTGAATAAAATAAATAAATAATGCCGGACAATCCACAATAGGTACTAGATGACAAAAGGGTACTAGATGACTGATATACATAATACAATATTAATACATTTATAGATATTTTTTATTATACATAGAAAACAAACGCCCTGAACAAATACCTGCAGATTGTAAAAATCTTTGTCCCGAGGCGGGAATCGAACCCGCGACCTCCTGCGTCGCAGGCAGACCTTCGCCCACCGCGCCACAGAGGTCGTCAATTAACCTGGATTTTTCGTTTTTTTGTGTAAACTTTTTCAAAACTTTTGATAAATACTTCCAAACTTCCGTTTCGGTTCAAGCACAAATGTTACTATTACTACAAATGTTACTCGTACAAATATGGAAGACACTTCAAACTGTGTAATTACAGGAAGGCGCTGTTGCGTACAACTATAGCACTAGGAACGTGTACCATCCCTTAAAAAAAGAAAAGCAATAGAAGATACGAGTTAATAACCAGACAGAAACTTTAACAGAAATCAAAATATTCCAACAACTTTATTCTGTTTAAATAGCAACAACAAAGTTTGTACTAAAACCATCGCAGCATTCCCGACATTCGCCCGGCAAGTTTTAAGTTACTTCTAAGTACCGGAAGTGCAAAGTAGCGAGTCGAAGTTTTTCGTATTGCATTCCGAGAGGTAGGTGAAAAGTTACGTCTCTTTTGTTCACTCCAAAGTACACAATACCTTTTAAGCTGCAAGTTCTCTGTTGGACTGTTAACCTTATTCTAGAGATATTAATTTTTCAGAAAATTGGTACGCTTTGCCTGAGAAGTAAAAGCTTGATTTTTACAAAAAGAATCTCAAAATCATGTAAGATGCGACCGCCGAGCCCCGCCCGCCCTATTCGGGGTAGAACCGGAACCTAACCGGAGCACGATCGGGGGAAAAGTTGCGTACAATAGATGTATTTCCAACCGGAAACGGAAGGTGACAGACGTTATAACAAATATCATTGTTCTGAACAATGCTGTTTGGTTACATGGAACTTGGGGCTTGAATGGGTTCATTATTGAGTTTTATTTTTTTATAAAGTGAATTCGAACGTGAAATTAATTATAATGGGAAATAAAATTATATACTAACTTGACTAAATAGACCCCAAGAAGTCTAGTGAGTAAATAATAGTTTTTATGATATACTTAAAAATCTTTCTTGTAAAATAGGTATCTATACTAATATTATAAAGAGGAAAGATTTGATTGTTTGTTTGTTTGTATGTTTGTTTGTTTGTTTGTTTGTTTGTTTGAATTGAATAGGCTCCGAAACTACTGGACCGAGTTAAAAAATTCTTTCACCATTAGAATCCTTAATTTTCCGTGATGAACATAGGCTATATAATATTTTCAAAAAAGTTAGGGATCCGCATGAAAAATTCAATAATTGAACCGTGGGCTGTATATTCAACCTCTTTTTTCTATTATGGCGCGTCAGAATAGAAAAAGAGGTTGTATAGCGCACGGTGCTTGCTTTTTCTCTACGGCCAGTGTCAGTTTTGGAATGTCGAGTCAATGTCAAAAACCCCAATGCTGTTAAAAAAAGTAAAGATCCGTATGAAAACCGGGTTTCACCCATCGTTTTAGTGTGTATAATTTCTGAAATTTTTGTTTAATACCCGTGCGAAGCCGGGGCGGGCCGCTAGTCTATACTAAAATTATAGGAGGAAAGATTTGTTTGTTTATCTGTTTGAATTGAATAGGCTCCGAAACTACTGGACCGATTTGAAGAGTTCTTTCACCATTAGAATTCTGAATTTTCCCTGATGAACATAGACTATAGAATATTTTCAAAAAGTTAGGGATCCGCATGAAATATTCAATAATAAAACTGTGCGCTGTATATTCAAATTATTTTTTATCATGGCACCGCTTTTTGCTTTTCACTACGACTCAAGTGTCAGTTATGGAGTTTCATAAACTCACAATTCGTCAATGTCACGAGGCAAGTCATGTCAAAAAATAAGTGCGAGTCAATGTCAAAAAGCCCAATGCTGCTGAAAAAGTTAGGAATCCGTATGAAAACTGTGAAATCCAACGTGTTAGTGTGTGTATAATTTTTAGATTTTGGTAAATACCCGTGCGATGCCGGGGCGGACCGCTAGTTTTATAATAAAGTTGTAGTCACTTAAAAACAAGACATACTAATAAGCATCACAAAAATATAATAATAATAAAAATGTTGGACAATTCACACAGCATTATCTAGCACCAAGCTAAACAGAGCTTGTGTTATGGGTACTAGATAACTGATATACATAATAATACGAATAAATAGATATATATTTTTTTATTATAAGTACATAGAAAACGACCAGAACACCCTTAACAAATATTTGGAGATCGTACAAATATTTGTCCCGAGGCGGGAATCGAGCCCGCAACCTCCTGCGTCGCAGGCGGACCTTCGCCCACCGCGCCACAGAGGTCGTCATTATTATAGATGTTGTGATTATTATAAACCCTCAACCACACGATCCCACTCGATGCTCAGTCAGACGTTACTTCAGATTCGACGTCGCGTCACCCACAAGGCGAAACACTTATTTAGCAAATTGAATATTGAGACTGAAGCGGAATATCATAAGTGCCACTTAAGATAACATGGTTCTTTCCACGAGAGATATTCAGAATTACTTGAGGTTTTTGTGAAAGATTCAGTTAAAGGATTGAGTAATAAATGTAAATTGATGGGTCGGATTGATGTCATATCAGACATAATTATTATCAGATTGTGAATTTAATTTTGAATACACAATTTCTGCCTAAAAGAAACATACCTAAAGTACCTAAAAGATGTTGTCCATTTATCGCGTTATTTTCCATCACAAGCAAAAATATTGAATTCACACTAAGATCGTTTCAAAAATATGGTAGGTAATAAAATCACAATTTACCCGGACTATACTGACATTAAGGTAGAGGTAGATTTTGCCTATTCTAAAATACCTTTGTACAATAAATACAAACTCATCATCATCATCATCAGCCTATGTTAGTCATAGACATAATGCTTTCCCTAATGAGAATGAAATACAAACTACATCTGCGTTAACGCCACAAAAATATATCAACCTATAGCATCTTAGATTTACTATTTCCGTCTTCATATCGATTTTAAACACACTGCAATGTGTAGCTGATTCCGGCAGACAGAGTGACATGTGAGAGGAAACAGGGTTATATACGACTAGCGGTGCGCCCCGGCTTCGCACGGGTACCTATTAAACAAAAATTTCTGAAATTATACACACTAACACGTTAGGTTTCACAGTTTTCATACGGATCTCTAACTTTTCACAGTATATCTGTGATCATCAGTGATCACGTCTCGCAGGAAGTTCCACGTAGCGGTATTCCTCGGCGGTGGTGCATGAAGATTATTATTCAAGAGCAACAACGCTGGAGGCACGTACACTCTCAGTATCCTGATACAGGTTCCAAAGGTTTTGGATAGCCCTGCGGAAATATCCCAGCTGTAAAGCCACGGAACGTTGTGACTGACCAGAGACCTAATTCTCTATGAAATAGGAGATTCCTTGCCCAAACCGTGTGACGTCACAATGTGTTCTAAATACCATTTTGATCGATTCCACGCCGCTGTCTTGTCATATTTGTGATACACGTTGGGATTGGCAATAGTGAATAAAGGTTCAGCCTCTATTATCCCCTGGAGCAGATACGTTGTTCAAATGTCGTCAAATTCTTATAATTTTTGATCGAAGAAAAATTGTCATGGACCCCCTGAACGGACACTTGTAACTGTAACACTCTCTCCCATAGGGATAATGCACAAAACACTCCTACGCGAGATCTCAGTGCAGATCTTAGTTCCCCCACTTAGAATTAGAATTAGAATTAGAATTAGAATTAGAATTAGAATTAGAATTAGAATTAGAATTAGAATTAGAATTAGAATTAGAATTAGAATTAGAATTAGAATTAGAATTAGAATTAGAATTAGAATTAGAATTAGAATTAGAATTAGAATTAGAATTAGAATTAGAATTAGAATTAGAATTAGAATTAGAATTAGAATTAGAATTAGAATTAGAATTAGAATTAGAATTAGAATTAGAATTAGAATTAGAATTAGAATTAGAATTAGAATTAGAATTAGAATTAGAATTAGAATTAGAATTAGAATTAGAATTAGAATTAGACTCTCTCCCATACAGATACTCGACGACCCAGCTATTATAGTGAATGCAAAATGTAGTAAATGCTTGTACGATCTGTAGATATTTTTTCAGGGTGTTCTGGTCGTTTTCTATAAATATAAAAAATATATAACTATTTAATATATATTGTATTATGTATATCAGTACACATAACACAAGCTCTGCTTAGCTTGGGGCTCGATGCTGCTGCGTGGATTGTCCAGTATTATTTATTTTATTTTTAATTTTCACCTGTAGATAAATCTTTACGCAACATCTAATTTTAAAACAACATCTTTTACGAGTACCAAAGTTTAAAAACGAGAGAACTACTTTTGCGCGAAAACATAGCTCCTTTATAGCCCCTTATATCTACAACAAAATAAATAAACACCTTTTTATAAAAGACCTGTCGTATAGTTATTGTAAAGCATACATTAATGATTACCTTAAATCGTTCAACTATGATGAGACTGTGGACCTATTTCGAAGAATATCCTAAAATACCAAATCCTAATTTATTCACATACATACATACATATATATCTAGTAACTAAAATACCCTAGCAAAACATTTTCCTCTTTTAATTTAAGCAGACATTTTTTTTTATTTGTATTATAATTGAAGTTATATACAGAACCTAGTAAGTTTGCTTTGTTACCATTTGTTAGTACACCAATGTGAAAAAAACCTTAGTTAACCGGAGCAGGAGCCCTCGCATCTTGATACAAGATTCGACTTAGCAAGAGCGTGGAACTCATTAATCTAGCGATGCCTTAAAATAGGTATTTTCACACATCAGGTACGTACCTACTACCTACCCTACCTACATCAATATCAATCTCAATCTAAGACTATGTAATAAACTTCTTCACTTGTCAGATTTTGTTTATCTTGTCACCAAAAATCTTTTTGCAACGAGACAAGGAAGAACGGGAATTCTGATGAAAATGAATATTTGATTACGCGAGTGCTTTTGTTTTTATTCGTGAAATGTTTCGCAACTTTGTCACGTTACTGTCGTATATTTTTTATTTTATAAGGAGTGGAATATTATAGAAGTATGAATCCCAAAGTAATACGAATGCATTTAAAAACAAATTAAATAAACTACTCGAGGTAAAGGCTTGATAATATGATAATATGTAACTCATATTGTCATCATCATCATCACCACCAGCCTATAATAGTCCACTGCTGGACATAGGCCTCCCCTAATGAGCGCCATAGATGGCATCATTATTTGGGGGTTATTGCCCATAATGTATTGAATTTCATTCATAATTTCTTTTTTTTTTTTGTATCTTATATCTTGTATTGATGTTGTAAGCCTAGCCAGCAAACTAGAGAAACTATAATATATTTGACATAAGACCAATATAATGTATTTCATAAAACGATTAAGATATAAAATGTAAAAAAGAATTTACTGTGTAATGTTACACCTAGAAACAATTTACTGTTGTAAACTAGGTGTAACATTACAATGTAATGTTAATTCTATTTTCATTTTTCATCTTTTTCGTTTTATGAAATACCTTATTCTATCATTCAGTTACAAATTGGAAAACATGTATTTGCGTTCATTGACTTTTATAGTATCATTTTCGTATAAAATTTTTTAATCACATTTTTGTTGTCAAGTATTGTTATATTAATATTATATATAATAAACAAAGAATGTTGTCATGCGAATGAAATAACACTCGCCTCTGAAAAGTGTTGTTAGTGAAACAGTTTAGAACTTCTGATCAAAGAGAAATATAGAAACTAATTCTACTGGTGTCATTTTATATTCAGTGGACTTTGTGTTCATTTAAAGCCGTTTCCAGATTGAACAATGAAATGTGTTGTGGTGTATCAGTTAACCAATTTTGTGACGTGTCCAAGAGTCCTGTAAGGTCTAAAGGAAATAAAGCACTTTGATTTTGATTTTTGATTTTGATTTTGAAACTCACTTTGCAAAAAAGCTTTGCTCACGTCTGTAAACGTCGATTTCATATTTTTATTCACATTATTTATTTCTGATTCTACTTGATCCTTCCATGGAACGATATAAAAGTTCGTTATAAATCTGTATATTGTGTGCAATGTTTTTATGTACAACGCCAGAAATATAAAGCCAATCTATCTTAAAAATTGCATAATTGCATTTCTGCTACTTTTTAATATAAAAATGCTAAACTGCCAGTAGATATTAGTTTGTTTATAATCCCGCGAATTAACGAAATAAACAATACCTTCCGTAAATGTGGCTCTACAAACTCCAATCCTACATATCATAATTTTTATATCACTAACGGTTCGGGCCGTGTGGTGCCGGCATAGAATTTCACCACTCCCACTCTTCCCGTGGATGTCGTAAGAGGCGACTAAGGGAAACACAGGGAGGGGGCGGGCAGCAGCGCCCTCTGCAGAAAAACTCCACCGAACTGCGATCCCCAACCCGCATGCCCAGCGTGGGGATTATGGGCAATAACCCCCAGATGAAAAAACGCCTCCTTTGGCGCACACTAGGGGAGGCCTATGTCCAGCAGTGGACTGATATAGGCTGATGTTGTTGTTGTTGTTGTAGTGGTTCGCCCCGGATTCGCACGGCTATTTAACAAAAAAAAATATTTTTCGTGCGGAACCCTATTTTTTTTAAATGTCCTTTAGCATTTTCGTCGGGAAAAATTTAGGATTATATTATGGTGTAAGAATTTTTCAAATCGGTCCAGTAGTTTCGGAGGCTATTCAATTCAAACAAACAAATCTTTCCTCTTTATAATATTAGTAAATATCTTTATAATATTAGATATAGATGTAAAGAAAAGTTTAGGGTATAATTGCGGATGTAATAAAAGTTATAAACAAAAAAACTTAGTCCATTTTGCGAATGAATCAAGTTATTTGATGACAAAACTTTGTTATTCAGGACATTCTATTCATGACATCCTATTTAAAATGTATAAGAAACATTCACCTTCCTAAGGAAATTAGTTCTTCGGCTTATTTTCTAGGGGATAGAAATGGCGCGACCCCTAGGGTGAGAATAAGACCCTGAGTAAAAATCAATTTGCTATCATCACCTTATCTATTAACTAGGTGTATCAGGGCGTCAAAATTTGTAATAAATAGAATATAAAATGAATGAACTTCCAAAACATACCAATTTAAGCATTGATCTCTAAGAATTGATCTACTGTACAAATTTACTACGTTCCACAATTTTAATCGAGAATGATTTACTCTACTGAAATTCATGTTCATTAATTGAAATGCAATGTCTAAAATTAACAGCACAACCGTTTCTATACAATTTTGGAATTTTAGTTTCAATTTACTAAAATAGTTCGCACATCAAAGCTCATTTACGCTCGAACAGTTCTAGTCGTTCAAATTATTTGGAAGTTTGTGAGTGCGGTTTGTGGAACTATACGTTCGTTGTAATGTAAATGTCTCTTCTCTGCTGAAATTCAGTTTTAGTATTAATTAAATAAAAAGTAACTTGTATAAAAAATGATTTCACATCCATTTAATTTGAAAATAATTTTAAGAAACCTTAAAATTCCTTAAACCTTTCTGACTTCAAATTTTGTAATAAGAAAGAAGGAGATGGGGCAAATATAAATGAGTTCAAAGTGTTTATATTCAAAAAAGTATTTATTTATAAGACCTTTTATTCGTATATTTGAATGAAAACAATTCTAATATAAAAAAGTTCTCTGCCCCTGAATTTGATGATTCATCTTTCAATATTGTTTCGATTTGACAAAAATACACTTCCAAACGCCAAAAAATCTTAACAATTTATCGCATTTATAAATAGTGCGTTTCTATTTTGTAATGTTTAGATTGTGCTCTGATTTGTGTGGTAAATAAATAAATAAATATCTACAATATTTAGAAATTAAAAGTTTTGTATGATTTTTCTGATAATTAAGTTCAACAAGGCACTTGGCACCCTAAGAATCTTTGCTAAAGAACCCATGCGTAATTCCATTCATATGAGCTATTTCTATTAACCCAATTCTTTGAATTTCTCGCGGAACCCTAAATCCCTATTTCGTATAGCAGTGGGTTTACGCGTGTAATTTAATTTGACTTTTAGTAAGCACTCCTCCGGTAATAAAATAAGTCATTTGCACGATCTTGTTATCCCTAAAATTGGATG
Source organism: Eupithecia pulchellata (assembly GCA_963931895.1). Lineage (NCBI taxonomy): Eukaryota > Metazoa > Arthropoda > Insecta > Lepidoptera > Geometridae > Eupithecia > Eupithecia pulchellata. The sequence continues at coordinate 1,298,792 of OZ007532.1, forward strand.
ACGTGTCGCACACAAAAAAATTTAGGGAAAATATGTAATATGTATGGGGCATCGCAATGTTTTTTTAAAGCTGCTGTTTCCTAAATGTATAATATTAACAAGAGTTTTGCATTATTTACCCAGTTCTGCTTGCAATAAAAAAATAAGTATTTGGAGGATGTTCTATAAATCATGTTGCAAATTTGTTATTTTAATACTTGCATCACTTTTCAATGTAAGAAAATTTTATAGAAGCACTTATCCAATAAAAGTATGTATTCCTTATTTCTCTTTAACGCAACTGCAAGTTTTCCGTAGACTATTATTTCTAGTACCGTTTGTTCTAGGTAATGCTACGAAGCCGCTACGATTGCTACGCCGTAGCGGTGCGCTTCTACGAAGTAATAAATCTGAGACTAACAATCTCGCAACAATTATGTATAAAATCTATAGCAAGAGAAAACTAGAACGGTGAATTTTATTTTACAATCTTGCGATTTGCGATTAACTAAGATCAAACATTTATGGACTTACAGCACAATTTTCAATTCTGAATCCAGTGCTACTACTTTAGTCTCAGAGATTGATAAAATCTCTCAGCATCGTGTGAAGGATGTGTGAAGGCAACCGATTATAAGACTCCTATCATTCTGTGTATAGATGCGTCCGAGGATTACGTTAAGCGCATCAGGCAGTTTAAGGGTAGATTTTGCGTCAGGCGGTGGACACAGACGAGTGGTTTAAGAATACTGGTGGTTAGCCAATTTTAGCGTATCAGTATATATTATTTTCCGTGGCCTTTCATACTAACCACTTGAACGTTCGTAAAATTTGGCAGTTCCTGTCACAAGACAAACGCAACGCGGGTGGATCATGTACCCTTTAGTTTAAAACATACTTTGGGGTTGGTGCGCAATAAAATAGATTGTTCACTACACATAATATTGCAGGATTACTAAAGTATTTAAATAAAATAAGTTGTAATGAAGTGTGGGTCTGTGTGATAAGGAAGGATCGAGAACGAAACAATCGGAATAATAAAAAAGTACCTACGAATAAAACGAAGTCAGCTGCAGCTCAAAATTTGACTACTTGAAACTTCTTGGCAGCGTTGCAGGCAAATATAGAGATAACAATATTATGACTCTGTATGTTTTTCATTCGTACGCTATATTTTATTGTGCAGATGCCGCCGAAGCTTTGCACTGCTTTTAAATGAGTGCAATGGATTCATTACACGTTTTGCCTAAGTTTCAACCTGGTGGAAGTCAGGTATTCTAAAACAAAATTACCTATTTCATCAAGAATAACCGCTTTCCATCACGTAGAAATAGAAAGTAAAACAGCGCATTTTTTTTAAGCTTGAAAAGTGAATCGGAGCTGTTAAAAAAATGGAACGACATCAGTAAATACCGCTCTACCAAACTATGGTCCCACTTCACTGAAAGTTTCAACTTAATCGTAACGCATTATAAGGGAGTTCGGGCCATCATGAAATTAGGGTGTTTGAATCACGTGGACTCTGCTCCCTATAACGGTTCTTTTCTAGTCCCATTGTGTATTAAAACGCGTCTATATTGTGATTTCTATGTAAATAGGATGGAACGAGGAAATAATCCCCTTGTACTTAAAATCACACAGCTAATTTACATCTTAAAACCTTTCGGTTTGGATTTTCGTCAGAAAATTAAAGTATTTTAAGTAAGGTTCGAACTGGAGACAACATTTTAAAAAATTAAGAATAAATTAGGCTTGACGTAGTATTTTTTTATAAATCACTAAAAAACAATTTGGGGCATCAACTTTTACGAAAAACTGAGCTACAAAAATTAGGCTATTACATACTGGATGTATTAGCAGCGTGTTATGGCATAAAAAAATGCAACTTTTAAGTAGGTTACATTTTTCGTAGCATAATTAAGTTTTTAATTAGATTATGCAGCTTGATACATATGTCTTTTTGTGAGTACTATATGATTATTTTCAGTTTCAAATTAACTAACTACTTTACATTACTTGAACATGCTTTTGAAAAAACACATAAAAAGTTCATGAAGCATCTCGTTGTAACGTTGGGTCTGTACCATCCTTAAATTAAAATAGGTACGTTAACTAGAATAATAGCGTTATTTTATCCAAAACTCTGCACATTAATGTTCTGTAGGGCCCTTAAAAAGCTTTTCATAATAAATTAACTGAGTAAATAAGTTATAACTTTAGAAACAACCATAACGCGAAGAGTTTGACGTTAAAACACCTTTTTCGGAGTTTTCGTGTTTGTTATTTAGGAGGATGTGATAAATAAACTTTAGCGTCATTTTTCTTCCGTTAATTATAATAAGGTTGTCGGAAGTCAATCATTTTAAGTCTGAAAGTTCTTTTATTTTTTAGATATACTACATATGTTTCAATTGCAGAAGTATTCTCCAATAAAAACATTCATCGAAAAGAGGAACAATAACCCCGTCATTATCTCGCTCAACGTAAGCGATATCGGGGTTTCATTGTTCGGCTATTTTTGTGATTTGTGGCTATTTTTATGACTTTTGCAAGTTTGCGACTCAATATTTTTTTTGTTCATTATTTCCTGTAACCATCACTGAAAGATTCAAAATTTCATGACTTCGTAAGTATTCAGCAAAATGTATGCTTGCTATTTATTTAAACTTTTCTTCAATATCCACCATTTTGTATACAATCGAAACTTAGCAACTACGGTTTTCATTTTGAATTTTAGAGTAAGCATTCATACGGTTATTTAATCAAATATTGGTTCAGTGAATGCCCAAGTATTTGATTCTTGCCACCGCCTTTCATTTAAGCAAGCGAAGATATTTATTATCGGAAAAATATGTATCTAAAATCTAAATTAAAGTCAATTTCACTGTGAATAATCCATCACCATCGAGGTGTTTAACGGGTGGATTGCTGGCCGCGATGGTCATGGTCAAATCTCTTATTACGTTTTCTCATGATTTAATAGAAAGTGGTTTACAATTCACGGCATATGACGTTTTCGTAAGTTTTACTCCTAGTTAAAATTAGAGTTAAAAATCACAAACAAAAATTATCTTGCGCCAACCGTTGATCGTGTTGAGGATTAAAATTATTCAACTTCAGTTCTCTGGTATTTTTTGGAGAACTTGGGTAAATACCCTTGGGCTATGATGGCTATGGCTATGGTTTACCTTGGGCTATGAATTAATTCTTAAACTGTTGATCGATGCAGTATAACTTAATCCATATCTTCTAGTTAAGTCACAATGACTCTATTTTTCTAATTTGTTTAAAAAAAGGTTGTATATCTCAAACTCGCATGTGTTCAATCCTTGGTCAATTATCCGGAAAAATACGTTCCAAGCTTATAAAGTTTCTGGAAACTTCAAAATTACATGGCACAATAATGTATTGTGTATGACCAACATAACTATACCCGAAAATTAACTGGTTGCTGATGACTCAAACCCATTGACTATTAGTCTTGATCGTAATAATGTTACATTTTGCAAACTACTATAACGTAACGGACTGAGCATCATACTCAACACTAGCTTTTGCCATAGAATAATTAAAATCAAGTTAATCAAAATTACCATAAAAATGTACTCTGTTTAGTCTTCTTTTTTCATAAAGGAAAAAATTTGGTTAATTTGAATGAATCAAATTTAAAGAACAGCTTACTCGTCTGAAATGCCTTTTAAAAAGAGTTTAAATGAGGCAGTAATTGCACACCGTTAGACCCGACGCTCGGCATTTGTCTCTGGGGCGAAAACTGAAAGGATTTCATTTTCTAATAATAAATTTTCAACCCTTTGTAGGTCGACAATTAGCCCTTTTGTTTCGATAATATTAAAAGAATTCGACGAAGGGCAGGCGGATTTTTGGTTCAGGAATTTTCACTAAAACTGCGCTTTTAGGGCTGAATTTCACTCAATACCTGATTGTTTAGGGCATTTAAAAGATATTATACATTGAAATCCATTTAGTTTTTTACAATCACATACTGGATAAAAAGCCAGGATATGCATTTAAGATTCCTGAATTGATAAGTCATTTTCAAAATTTTGAAATCAAATATTGAAAGTTATTAGTTGAAAGAATCAAATATTGAAAGTCATTGTGTCCAAGAGTCCTGTAAGGTCTAAACTAAACTAAAACTACTCTTTTAGGGTTATTCCCGCTCGTCCCCACGTTTCCACGGAAAGTATACTTCCCGTTGGTCATCACTAAAATAATATGAGGATAATTTTGAATAAAATCAGAACATATATTGTAATCAAATTGAAACATAAATATCTTGAAAATATTGTAAAAAAAGATGAACATCAGAAAAAAGGTCTACTGTTATTATGACTACTAATTACTAGGTATAATATTACATATATAGCTTTTACAAGAATATCTTTTAATATAGGCATTTTAATTTGAACAATTTAAATCAAGTTGTAATTATTTTTATTTTAGGTCAGTCTTAGCTATATTGGTATTCCAATATTTCATTTGTTTTATCTAAATCAATTGGTTTGTAGAACGCATTGAGCTAGCGCCCTAATCGCTCCATTTCTCTCAGACAACCTCGATGTTAATGTCAACGCCTTCTTTGTTAATTGTTGTTACAAAAACAGATCACCGTTACCACCACTGAATTGTACAAACATACGCCGCGACTTAGAACACACATCAAATATCATCATGTACAAAACCTATTAAAAGAGCTTGAATCACAATATATCTATCCATTCTATTTTATAGCAACATAAATTTTAAAAAAACCAGAGGACTGTTACAGAACCTACAAAAACTTTCAAGAATGTTTCGTTATTTTTCAGTCGAAATCTTATGAAAGCTTTTTGTCATCCCCACATTATTTATTTAAACTAACAAGATGCGGCTCGGCGACTTATTACGATTTATGGGTTTAATTTCTTTCTCAGAAATATTTTCCTCCACAATATAACGAGGATTAGCTTTTTTGCGTGAGAATTAGCCACAGAGATTAAAGTCTCTGGTTTTCGTTTATCAGAAGCGAATAAGGTGCTGATTTGGGTTCATATTTTGTTTACTTTTAAATATTTTCAGTCGAATTACAGACAGACTAATATATGTTTATTTCTTGTAATATGTAACAGGTCAGATCTCAACCTGCCTGTTACTGCAAATATAAATATAATTACTAGTCTTTATCTAAGTAGGTATGGTAATAAAGTAACGAGATTTATGGTTCTTTGTAATCATTGAAATCCAATATTTAAAGTGTAGCTTTCTGCAACTTAAGCTGAACATAAATAATTCGTCAAGTGGTTCTTGTGAGTCGATACTTCAGATATCATTCCCACAGCCATAAATTAGGCCCTTTTATAAACAAAAAATAATAGAACTCTTGAAAACAACGGTCCACTATTGGTAAAATATTCAAAGTAATTTAGCGATAATTTAGACCTTATGTGCGTAGGCGTCACCAATAGATGTGTTAGAGGATTTGGGTTTGGAGTCTGGAGATGGGGAGTTCGGATTTGGCTGGTGAACAGATCGGGGGTCCGGGTGACTGTTCCCAAGTATTAAGGATCGATTCGAAATCGATATATCGGGTTTTAATTAGTTGAATAAATTCAGTGTTTATTGTAGAATTAGTTTAGAAAATTTGTTAAAGTCTGTGTTAATTTTTATATAAATTATTTCATTTTGATTCGTTAGATAAAATTAGTGTTAAAATTTCATAGAATTTTGCTCTTTAAGAAATTAGATTCGAGCCAGTGTTTGCTTTGATTAAATAAGTGAATTAAAATTAAAATCAGTGTGCTCCTGGGCAGTTTCCTGATATAGCTAAGTCGCATGATTTTTATCACTAAAAATACGTCTGATATTTGTTAAAATTCTAATAAGTTACAAAGTATTGTTTTCTTAGTCAAAGGTTAATGAAATTCACATAAAAATCAATTATGATACAGATTTAAATCATACGTATTTTTACCTTTTATCGATTGCACGATCTTAATGGATTATGCTGAGCGTATTATTTATTTCATTATTGATATTAATAGTTAATATAAAAGGATGCTAAAATTGAATAAAACTCGCACAGTTATATACTCTGATTTCAGGTATATATTTACATTATAATGTAACTGTATTTTCAGTTGTCTCCAGTAGAGAGACCATGACATATAATTATTGTGACCAATCTAACTACAATAGCTTGGTGCGAATGTCACCCTGGATAATTCCTCCGGTTGTGAGAGAGTCCTAGTAAGCTATGAGAAATATCTCAGTTGGATGAATCACTGACTATATTATATAACTATTTTATAAATAATTTCTAGAAAGAAAACCTGAAATAAGAACTATAACTTCTTTTAAAAGCTGTAGATTTTTGGACATAATCTCTATGTAAAGAGGTCCTACATGAATTATTATATTTTCATCTTGAGTGTAATATCTCAAATGGAAACAAGATATTTACGATTATTTTATAATTAAAAGCTGTAGACTTTTGGGCATAATCTCTATGTAAAGAGGCCCCACCTAGATGAATTATTATATTTCATCTTGAGTATAATACCTCAAAGGAGAAGCTGATATTTATGATTATTATTGCAATTAAAAGCTGTAGACTTTTGGGCGTAAACCTTAATTAAGGTAGCCCTGGAAGTTCTAAGTATTATATTTTCATATCGAATTTAATTACTACTTATAACATCTGTTATTAGAATATATTTTAATATCTGAAGCGTCGTCTTCATTGGTGGTTTGGGGAAAGGCACATTTGGAATTACTGGAGGATGTTGCCTTTAAGAATATTTAAGAATATGAAATTATAAATATTGGAATCTAATGATTTAATAACACTTTTAAGTTCCTAGATATAAAGGAACAATGAACTCTATTGGTTCCAAGTGTTGGGGTTGGCTATGGCGGCCTTTCCGGTTAGGTTTTAAATATTCTTTTAGTGGATAGATTTATACCTACTATCTATTAAAAGAATATTAACTAATCTATAAGAGGTTTGATTAACATCTCAATTTATAGTACCTAAGTAAATAATATTTATGAGAGTTTAGCTATATAAAGGGTTAAGTAATTAACGTAAATTTAGAATTAGTTCGTTTGTCTTTAGCACCTAAAAGAATCGAGTTACTATCACAACACAACGTAAGAGTCCTACCACTAACTAGACGATCATTGGCCACATTAATCATTAATTCTGTATTTATTACTTTAGGAATCCTAGGTATATAAAATAAAAATATAAATTCAGGGAGTTATAGTAAATAGATATAAGCGGAAAAAATTATATGAGGGGTGGGTGTTACAAATACTAATTGTTTTTCTTTTAGTTATTTGTCCATATTATCATCATCCGACACATTAATTACGATTATTGTTATTTTATAGGGTCAAATAATTGTTGGTCAACTCGACGTCAAGGACGATTGTGATGACAAATTCAACAGCATGTATAAGCTAAAGATAACTCGGCTGATCTCGGGTAACATGTAACTAAACCACTATCTAGGGATGCTGAAAAAATATCGATATATCAAGTGTCAGTTATGGAGTTTCATAAACTCACAATTCGTCAATGTCACGAGGCAAGTCATGTCAAAAAATAAGTGCGAGTCAATGTCAAAAAGCCCAATGCTGCTGAAAAAGTTAGGAATCCGTATGAAAACTGTGAAATCCAACGTGTTAGTGTGTGTATAATTTTTAGATTTTGGTAAATACCCGTGCGATGCCGGGGCGGACCGCTAGTTTTATAATAAAGTTGTAGTCACTTAAAAACAAGACATACTAATAAGCATCACAAAAATATAATAATAATAAAAATGTTGGACAATTCACACAGCATTATCTAGCACCAAGCTAAACAGAGCTTGTGTTATGGGTACTAGATAACTGATATACATAATAATACGAATAAATAGATAGATATTTTTTTATTATAAGTACATAGAAAATGACCAGCACACCCTTAACAAATATTTTGAGATCGTACAAATATTTGTCCCGAGGCGGGAATCGAGCCCGCAACCTCCTGCGTCGCAGGCGGACCTTCGCCCACCGCGCCACAGAGGTCGTCATTATTATAGATGTTGTGATTATTATAAACCCTCAACCACACGATCCCACTCGATGCTCAGTCAGACGTTACTTCAGATTCGACGTCGCGTCACCCACAAGGCGAAACACTTATTTAGCAAATTGAATATTGAGACTGAAGCGGAATATCATAAGTGCCACTTAAGGTAACATGGTTCTTTCCACGAGAGATATTCAGAATTACTTGAGATTTTTGTGAAAGATTCAGTTAATAAAAAATGGACCAAGTGATGGGAAAATCCCACGGGATCTGGAGTTAGGAAAGGATTGAGTAATAATGTAAATTGATGGGTTGGATTGATGTCATATCAGACATAATTATTATCAGATTGTGAATTTAATTTTGAATACACAATTTCTGCCTAAAAGAAACATACCTAAACTACCTAAAAGATGTTGTCCATTTATCGCGTAATTTTCCATCACAAGCAAAAATATTAAATTCACACTAAGATCGTTTCAAAAATATGGTAGGTAATAAAATCACAATTTACCCGGACTATACTGACATTAAGGTAGAGGTAGATTTTGCCTATTCTAAAATACCTTTGTACAATAAATACAAACTCATCATCATCATCATCAGCCTATGTTAGTCATAGACATGATTCCCATTGAGAATAAAATACAAACTACATCTGCGTTAACGCCACAAAAATATATCAACCTATAGCATCTTAGATTTACTATTTCCGTCTTCATATCGATTTTAAACACAATTTAAAGCGTTTCGAGGAGCGAATAAAGCAATGTGTGGCTCATTCTGGCAGACAGAGTGACATGTGAGAGGAAACAGGGTTATATACGACTAGCGGTGCGCCCCGGCTTCGCACGGGTACTTATTAAACAAAAGAAATTATACACAGTAACAAGTTACGTTTCACAGTTTTCATACGGATCCCTAACTTTTCACAGTATATCAGTGATCATCAGTGATCATGTCTCGCAGGAAGTTCCACGTAGCGGTATTCCTCGGCGGTGGTGCATGACGATTATTATTCAAGAGCAACAACGCTGGAGGCACGTACACTCTCAGTCTCCTGATACAGGTTCCAAAGGTTTTGGATAGCCCTGCGGAAATATCCCAGCTGTAAAGCCACGGAACGTTGTGACTGACCAGAGACCTAATTCTCTATGAAATAGGAGATTCCTTGCCCAAACCGTGTGACGTCACAATGTGTTCTAAAAACCATTTTGATCGATTCCACGCCGCTGTCTTGTCATATTTGTGATACACGTTGGGATTGGCAATAGTGAATAAAGGTTCAGCCTCTATTATCCCCTGGAGCAGATACGTTGTTCAAATGTCGTCAAATTCTTATAATTTTTGATCGAAGAAAAATTGTCATGGACCCCCTGAACGGACACTTGTAACTGTAACACTCTCTCCCATAGGGATAATGCACAAAACACTCCTACGCGAGATCTCAGTGCAGATCTTAGTTCCCCCACTTAGAATTAGAATTAGAATAAGAATTAGAATTAGAATTAGAATTAGAATTAGAATTAGAATTAGAATTAGAATTAGAATTAGAATTAGAATTAGAATTAGAATTAGAATTAGAATTAGAATTAGAATTAGAATTAGAATTAGAATTAGAATTAGAATTAGAATTAGAATTAGAATTAGAATTAGAATTAGAATTAGAATTAGAATTAGAATTAGAATTAGAATTAGAATTAGAATTAGAATTAGAATTAGAATTAGAATTAGAATTAGAATTAGAATTAGAATTAGAATTAGAATTAGACTCTCTCCCATACAGATACTCGACGACCCAGCTATTATAGTGAATGCAAAATGTAGTAAATGCTTGTACGATCTGTAGATATTTTTTCAGGTTGTTCTGGTCGTTTTCTATAAATATAAAAAAATATATAACTATTTAATATATATTGTATTATGTATATCAGTACACATAACACAAGCTCTGCTTAGCTTGGGGCTCGATGCTGCTGCGTGGATTGTCCAGTATTATTTATTTTATTTTTAATTTTCACCTGTAGATAAATCTTTACGCAACATCTAATTTTAAAACAACATCTTTTACGAGTACCAATGTTTAAAAACGACTACTTTTGCGCGAAAACATAGCTCCTTTATAGCCCCTTATATCTACAACAAAATAAATAAACACCTTTTTATAAAAGACCTGTCGTATAGTTATTGTACGTGCCGTGTGGTGCCGGCATAGAATTTCACCACCCCATCTCTTCCCGTGGGTGTCGTAAGAGGCGACTAAGGGAAACACACCGGGGGGCGGGCAGCAGCGCCTTCTGCAGAACAACTCCATCGAACTGCGATCCCCAACCCGCATGCCCAGCGTGGGGATTATGGGCAATAACCCCCAAATAATGATGCCATCTATGGCGCTCATTAGGGGAGGCCTATGTCCAGCAGTGGACTATTATAGGCTGGTGATGATGATGATGATGATAGTTATTGTAAAGCATACATTAATGATTACCTTAAATCGTTCAACTATGATGAGACTGTGGACCTATTTCGAAGAATATCCTAAAATACCAAATCATAATTTATTCACATACATACATATACACCACTACAGTTTAATTACCAGAAAAAAAAAAACTGGGATATCTGTAGCAGTTACTGAATCCATATTTGAAATAAAAAATATTAAAAATTAAATCAAAGATTTGTCCACATATCGCTAAAAATACAGACAACATAAACCGGCATACTAACTATTAAACACTTACTATTCTGTGGTAGGCGTAGCGTAATTTCGCGGTTACAACTATTCATTCATTAAATTTTAGCAAACTCGCGTCGAAGCTCAACCTGCTGACCACCGGACCCTACCCCTCCCCCCGCTTCCCCACCCGCACCGCACGCGCCGCGCGCCGCGCGCCCGCCTCAGTGGTACGGGCGCACTTGTTGCGTAATTATCGTTTCGCATATCATTACAATGGCTTATCAATTTACGTCGCGAGAGTACACATTAATGGTTCGCGCGTATTTTTTAAGTGGTGAAAATGTGAGTGCCGCTTTGCGAATGTACAGGGAGCTGTACCCAAATGCTCGTCAACCAAATTATTCAACCATGCTGAGAGCATACCAATCTCTCTTAGATCATGGTACGTTTACACCGTCGACTTCAGGACGTGGAAGACCGGCGTACCCGCAAAACTTACACGATGCAGTTCTTGAGTACTTCGAAGAGGACCCGCGTAGAAGTACTAATGACGCCGCACGCCGTTTTGGTAATATCTACACATAGGTACTTAACTATCGCCGTAAACAGAGTAGGTAGGTAGTCGGTGGCGCGGGCGGCGCGCGCGTCTATACAATGTACTATGTCCAGAATTTCGAAAAAACTTTAACATGATGTAACTTTCTTATTAAAAGTAAAACATAAAAACTAACTTCACATTTACAATGGTAGCCCTCATTTACAGCAGCAAATTTTTTTTTCCTGGTAATTAAACTGTAGTGGCCAGTAACTAAAATACCCTAGCAAAACATTTTCCTCTTTTAATTTAAGCAGGAGTTTTATTTTTATACAAATTGATAAGATTTATTCTTTTTATTTGTATTATTATTTAATTTATTTAGAGAACCTAGTAAGTATGATTTGTTACCATTTGTTAGTACACCAATGTAAAAAAACCTTAGTTAACCGGAGCAGGAGCCCTCGCATCTTGATACAAGATTCGACATAGCAAGAGCGTGGAACTCATTAATCTAGCGATGCCTTAAAATAGGTATTTTCACACATCAGGTACGTACCTACTACCTACCCTACCTACATCAATATCAATCTCAATCTAAGACTATGTAATAAACTTCTTCACTTGTCAGATTTTGTTTATCTTGTCACCAAAAATCTTTTTGCAACGAGACAAGGAAGAACGGGAATTCTGATGAAAATGAATATTTGATTACGCGAGTGCTTTTGTTTTTATTCGTGAAATGTTTCGCAACTTTGTCACGTTACTGTCGTATATTTTTTTATTTTATAAGGAGTGGAATATTATAGAAGTATGAATCCCAAAGTAATACGAATGCATTTAAAAACAAATTAAATAAACTACTCGAGGTAAAGGCTTGATAATATGATAATATGTAACTCATATTGTCATCATCATCATCACCACCAGCCTATAATAGTCCACTGCTGGACATAGGCCTCCCCTAATGAGCGCCATAGATGGCATCATTATTTGGGGGTTATTGCCCATAATGTATTGAATTTCATTCATAATTTCTTTTTTTTTTGTATCTAATATCTTGTATTGATGTTGTAAGCCTAGCCAGCAAACTAGAGAAACTATAATATATATTTGACATAAGACCAATATTAATGTATTTCATAAAACGATTAAGATATAAAATGTAAAAAAGAATATACTGTGTAATGTTACACCTAGAAACAATTTACTGTTGTAAACTAGGTGTAACATTACAATGTAATGTTAATTCTATTTTCATTTTTCATCTTTTTCGTTTTATGAAATACCTTATTCTATCATTCAGTTACAAATTGGAAAACATGTATTTGCGTTCATTGACTTTTATAGTATCATTTTCGTATAAAATTGTTTAATCACATTTTTGTTGTCAAGTATTGTTATATTAATATTACATTTAATAAACAAAGAATGTTGTCATGCGAATGAAATAACACTCGCCTCTGAAAAGTATTGTTAGTGAAACAGTTTAGAACTTCTGATCAAAGAGAAATATAAAAACTAATTCTACTGGTGTCATTTTATATTCAGTGGACTTTGTGTTCATTTAAAGCCGTTTCCGGATTGAACAATGAAATGTGTTGTGGTGTATCAGTTAACCAAACTCACTGCAAAAAAGCTTTGCTCACGTCTGTAAACGTCGATTTCATATTTTTATTCACATTATTTATTTCTGATTCTACTTGATCCTTCCATGGAACGATATAAAAGTTTGTGAAAAATCTGTATTTTGTGTGTAATGTTTTTATGTACAACGCCAGAAATATAAAGCCAATCTATCTTAAAAATTGCATAATTGCATTTCTCCTACTTTTTAATATAAAAATGCTAAACTGCCAGTAGATGTAAGTTTGTTTATAATCCCGCGAATTAACGAAATAAACAATACCTTCCGTAAATGTGGCTCTACAAACTCCAATCCTACATATCATAATTTTTATATCACTAGCGGGTTCGGGCCGTGTGGTGCCGGCATAGAATTTCACCACTCCCACTCTTCCCGTGGATGTCGTAAGAGGCGACTAAGGGAAACACAGGGGGGGGGGGGCGGGCAGCAGCGCCCTCTGCAGAAAAACTCCACCGAACTGCGATCCCCAACCCGCATGCCCAGCGTGGGGATTATGGGCCATAACCCCCAGATGAAAAAACGCCTCCTTTGGCGCACACTAGGGGAGGCCTATGTCCAGCAGTGGACTGATATAGGCTGATGTTGTTGTTGTTGTTGTAGTGGTTCGCCCCGGATTCGCACGGCTATTTAACAAAAAAAAATATTTTTCGTGCGGAACCCTATTTTTTTTAAATGTCCTTTAGCATGTTCGTCGGGAAAAATTTAGGATTATATATGGTGTAAGAATTTTTCAAATCGGTCCAGTAGTTTCGGAGGCTATTCAATTCAAACAAACAAATCTTTCCTCTTTATAATATTAGTAAATATCTTTATAATATTAGATATAGATGTAAAGAAAAGTCTAGGGTATAATAATTGCGGATGTAATAAAAGTTATAAACAAAAAAAATCAAGTTATTTGATGACAAAACTTTGTTATTCAGGACATTCTATTCATAACATCCTATTTAAAATGTATAAGAAACATTCACCTTCCTAAGAAAATTCGTTTTTCGGCTTATTTTCAAGGGGATAGAAATGGCGCGACCCGCGTCTCCTTGTAGAGAGTTCTGCATATACACAAAATTGTGTAGTAATTATCTGTGTAATTAGTTTATGTGTGGTAAAGTGGTTTCTAGTTGGTTTAACGTTTCAACATGTTCATAGAGAAAATGCGTAACTAAAACTACAGTACGAAAATCCAATCAACAGCTAACTATGAAAAAATTATTTAAAAAAAATAAGTAAGCTTTTAGCCATAACTGACACTGGCCGTAAAGAAAAAGCAAGCAGCGGAGCCATCAAAGAAAAAGAGGTTGAATATATAGCCGCACGGTTCTATTAATGAATTTTTCATGCAGATCCCTAACTTTTTTGAAAATATTCTATAGCCTATGTTCATCACGGAAAATTTAAAAAATTATATAAGGCATTTACTGAATGCCTTATATAGATAGTCTGTCAATATGAATACTTGAGTATATACTAGGGTGAGAATAAGACCCTGAGTAAAAATCAATTTGCTATCATCACCTTATCTATTAACTAGGTGTATCAGGGCGTCAAAATTTGTAATAAATAGAATATAAAATGAATGAACTTCCAAAACATATCAATTTAAGCATTGATCTCTAAGAATTGATCTACTGTACAAATTTACTACGTTCAAAAATTTTAATCGAGAATGATTTACTCTACTGAAATTCATGTTCATTAATTGAAATGCAATGTCTAAAATTTACAGCACAACCGTTTCTATAGAATTTTGGAATTATAGTTTCAGTTTACTAAAATAGTTCGCACATCAAAGCTCATTTACGCTCGAACAGTTCTAGTCGTTCAAATTATTTGGAAGTTTGTGAGTGCGGTTTGTGGAACTATACGTTCGTTGTATTATGTAAATATCTCTTCTTTGCTGAAATGCAGTTTTAGTACATATTAATTAAATAAAAAGTTACTTGTATAAAAAATTATTTCACATCCATTTAAAACCTATTTGAAAATAATTTAAAGAACCTTAAAATTCCTTAATCCTTATGCTTTCTGACTTCAAATTTTGTAATCAGAAAGAAGGAGATTGGGCATATATAAATGAATTCAAAGAGTTTATATAAAAAAACAGTATTTATTTATAAGACCTTTTATTCGTATATTTGAACGAAAACAATTCTAAAATAAAAAATTCTCTGCCCCTGAATTTGACGATTCATCTTTCAATATTGTTTCGATTTGACAAAAATACACTTCCAAACGCCAAAAAATCTGAACAATTTATCGCATTTATAAATAGTGCGTTTTTATTTTGTAATGTTTAGATTGTGCTCTGATTTGTGTGGTAAATAAATAAATAAATATCTACAATATTTAGAAATTAAAAGTTTTGTATGATTTTTCTGATAATTAAGTTCAACAAGGCACTTGGCACAATAAGAGTCTTTGCTAAAGAACCCATGCGTAATTTGATTCATATGAGCTATTTCTATTAACTTAATTCTTTGAATTTCTCGTGGAACCCTAAATCCCTATTTTGTATAGCAGTGGGTTTACGCTTGAAATTTAATGTGACTTTTAGGAAGCACTCCTCCGGTAGAATAAGTCATTTGTAGGATCTTGTTATCCTTAAATTGGATGACGTGTCGCGCACAAAAAGATTTAGGGAAAATATTAGAGGGGCATCGCAATGTTTTTATACTAATTTTTTTTTAAAGCTGTTGTTTCCTAAATGTATAATATTAACAAGAGTTTTGCATTATTTACCCAGTAGCTTGCAATAAAAAAATAAGTATTTGGAGGATGTTCTATAAATCATGTTGCAAATTTGTTATTTTAATACTTGCATCACTTTTCAATGTAAGAAAATTTTATAGAAGCACTTATCCAATAAAAGTATGTATTCCTTATTTCTCTTTAACGCAACTGCAAGTTTTCCGTAGACTATTATTTCTAGTACCGTTTGTTCTAGGTAATGCTACGAAGCCGCTACGATTGCTACGCCGTAGCGGTGCGCTTCTACGAAGTAATAAATCTGAGACTAACAATCTCGCAACAATTATGTATAAAATCTATAGCAAGAGAAAACTAGAACGGTGAATTTTATTTTACAATCTTGCGATTTGCGATTAACTAAGATCAAACATTTATGGACTTACAGCACAATTTTCAATTCTGAATCCAGTGCTACTACTTTACTCTCAGAGATTGATAAAATCTCTCAGCATCGTGTGAAGGATGTGTGAAGGCAACCGATTATAAGACTCCTATCATTCTGTGTATAGATGCGTCCGAGGATTACGTTAAGCGCATCAGGCAGTTTAAGGGTAGATTTTGCGTCAGGCGGTGGACACAGACGAGTGGTTTAAGAATACTGGTGGTTAGCCAATTTTAGCGTATCAGTATATATTATTTTCCGTGGCCTTTCATACTAACCACTTGAACGTTCGTAAAATTTGGCAGTTCCTGTCACAAGACAAACGCAACGCGGGTGGATCATGTACCCTTTAGTTTAAAACATACTTTGGGGTTGGTGCGCAATAAAATAGATTGTTCACTACACATAATATTGCAGGATTACTAAAGTATTTAAATAAAATAAGTTGTAATGAAGTGTGGGTCTGTGTGATAAGGAAGGATCGAGAACGAAACAATCGGAATAATAAAAAAGTACCTACGAATAAAACGAAGTCAGCTGCAGCTCAAAATTTGACTACTTGAAACTTCTTGGCAGCGTTGCAGGCAAATATAGAGATAACAATATTATGACTCTGTATGTTTTTCATTCGTACGCTATATTTTATTGTGCAGATGCCGCCGAAGCTTTGCACTGCTTTTAAATGAGTGCAATGGATTCATTACACGTTTTGCCTAAGTTTCAACCTGGTGGAAGTCAGGTATTCTAAAACAAAATTACCTATTTCATCAAGAATAACCGCTTTCCATCACGTAGAAATAGAACGTAAAACAGCGCATTTTTTTTAAGCTTGAAAAGTGAATCGGAGCTGTTAAAAAAATGGAACGACATCAGTAAATACCGCTCTACCAAACTATGGTCCCACTTCACTGAAAGTTTCAACTTAATCGTAACGCATTATAAGGGAGTTCGGGCCATCATGAAATTAGGGTGTTTGAATCACGTGGACTCTGCTCCCTATAACGGTTCTTTTCTAGTCCCATTGTGTATTAAAACGCGTCTATATTGTGATTTCTATGTAAATAGGATGGAACGAGGAAATATTCCCCTTGTACTTAAAATCACACAGCTAATTTACATCTTAAAACCTTTCGGTTTGGATTTTCGTCAGAAAATTAAAGTATTTTAAGAAAGGTTCGAACTGGAGACAACATTTTAAAAAATTAAGAATAAATTAGGCTTGACGTAATATTTTTTTTATAAATCACTAAAAAACAATTTGTTAACGTTGGGTCTGTACCATCCTTAAATTAAAATAGGTACGTAACAAGAATAAATAATAATAATAATAATAAAAATGTATTTATTGCCTTAACCACAAAAACTGTATAAGGTACATACTACTTAATTAGTTAGTATGAACTTAAAAGAATAATAGCGTTATTTTATCCAAAACTCTGCACATTAATGTTCTGTAGGGCCCTTAAAAAGCTTTTCTTAATAAATTAACTTAGTAAATAAGTTATAACTTTAGAAACAACCATAACGCGAAGAGTTTGACGTTAAAACACCTTTTCGGAGTTTTCGTGTTTGTTATTTAGGAGGATGTGATAAATAAACTTTAGCATCATTTTGCTTCCGTTAATTATAATAAGGTTGTCGGAAGTCAATCATTTTAAGTCTGAAAGTTCTTTTATTTTTTAGATATACTATGTTTCAATTGCAGAAGTATTCTCCAATAAAAACATTCATCGAAAAGAAGATCAATAACCCCGTCATTATCTCGCTCAACGTAAGCGATATCGGGGTTTCATTGTTCGGCTATTTTTGTGATTTGTGGCTATTTTTATGACTTTTGCAAGTTTGCGACTCAATAATTTTTTTGTTAATTATTTCCTGTAACCATCACTGAATGATTCAAAATTTCATGACTTCGTAAGTATTCAACAAAATGTATGCTTGCTATTTATTTAAACTTTTCTTCAATATGCACAATTTTGTATACAATCGAAACTGCAACTACGCAACTACGGTTTTCATTTTGAACTTTAGAGTAAGCATTCATACGGTTATTTAATCAAATATTGGTTCAGTGAATGCCCAAGTATTTGATTCTTGCCACCGCCTTTAAGAAAGCTAAGATCTTTATTATCGGAAAAAGATCTAAAACCTAAATTAAATAAATAAATTATAGTCAAAAAATATTTTAATGTGAATAATCCTTCGAGGGGTTTAACGGGTGGGTTGCTAGCCGCGATGATCGTAGACGAATCTCTTCTCATTATTTAATAAAAGTGAAAGTGGTTTACAATTCACGGCATATTATGACTTTTTCGTAAGTTTTATTCCTTAAAATTAGAGTTAAAAATCACAAACAAAAATTATCTTGCGCCAACCGTTTTCAAATTACTAACTTCGGTTCACTGGTATTTTTTGGAGAACTTGGGTAAATAGTTTACCTTGGGCTATGAATTAACTCGTGAACTGTTGATCGATACAGTATAACCTAATCCATATCTTCATAAAAGTCACAGTGACTTGACTATTTCTAATTTGTTTAAAAAAGGTTTTATATCTCTATGAAAAATGCGTTCCAAGCTTATTAAGTTTCTGAAAACTTCAAAATTACATGCCACAATAATGTGTATGACCAACATCACTATACCCAAAAATTCACTGGGAGCTGATGACCCAAATATATTGACTTAGTCTTGATCGGAATAATACATCGTAATAATAATAATACATTATGCAAACTACTATAACGTTACGGATTGAGCATCATACTCAACACTAGCTTTTGCCACAGAATAATTAAAATCAAGTTAATCAAAATTACCATAAAAATGTACTCTGTTTAGTCTTCTTTTTTCATAAAGGAAAAAATTTGGTTAATTTGAATGAATCAAATTTAAAGAACAGCTTACTCGTCTGAAATGCCTTTTAAAAAGAGTTTAAATGAGGCAGTAATTGCACACCGTTAGACCCGACGCTCGGCATTTGTCTCTGGGGCGAAAACTGAAAGGATTTCATTTTCTAATAATAAATTTTCAACCCTTTGTAGGTCGACAATTAGCCCTTTTGTTTCGATAATATTAAAAGAATTCGACGAAGGGCAGGCGGATTTTTGGTTCAGGAATTTTCACTAAAACTGCGCTTTTAGGGCTGAATGTCACTCAATACCTGATTGTTTAGGGCATTTAAAAGATATTATACATTGAAATCCATTTAGTTTTTTACAATCACATACTGGATAAAAAGCCAGGATATGCATTTAAGATTCCTGAATTGATAAGTCATTTCCAAAATTTTGAAATCAAATATTGAAAGTTATTAGTTGAAAGAATCAAATATTGAAACTCATTGTGTCCAAGAGTCCTGTAAGGTCTAAACTAAACTAAAACTACTCTTTTAGGGTTATTCCCGCTCGTCCCCACGTTTCCACGGAAAGTATACTTCCCGTTGGTACTCACTAAAATAATATGAGGATAATTTTGAATAAAATCAGAACATATATTGTAATCAAATTGAAACATAAATATCTTGAAAATATTGTAAAAAAAGATGAACATCAGAAAAAAGGTCTACTGTTATTATGACTACTAATTACTAGGTATAATATTACATATATAGCTTTTACAAGAATATCTTTTAATATAGGCATTTTAATTTGAACAATTTAAATCAAGTTGTAATTATTTTTATTTTAGGTCAGTCTTAGCTATATTGGTATTCCAATATTTCATTTGTTTTATCTAAATCAATTGGTTTGTAGAACGCATTGAGCTAGCGCCCTAATCGCTCCATTTCTCTCAGACAACCTCGATGTTAATGTCAACGCCTTCTTTGTTAATTGTTGTTACAAAAACAGATCACCGTTACCACCACTGAATTGTACAAACATACGCCGCGACTTAGAACACACATCAAATATCATCATGTACAAAACCTATTAAAAGAGCTTGAATCACAATATATCTATCCATTCTATTTTATAGCAACATAAATTTAAAAAAAACCAGAGGACTGTTACAGAACCTACAAAAACTTTCAAGAATGTTTCGTTATTTTTCAGTCGAAATCTTATGAAAGCTTTTTGTCATCCCCACATTATTTATTTAAACTAACAAGATGCGGCTCGGCGACTTATTACGATTTATGGGTTTAATTTCTTTCTCAGAAATATTTTCCTCCACAATATAACGAGGATTAGCTTTTTTGCGTGAGAATTAGCCACAGAGATTAAAGTCTCTGGTTTTCGTTTATCAGAAGCGAATAAGGTGCTGATTTGGGTTCATATTTTGTTTACTTTTAAATATTTTCAGTCGAATTACAGACAGACTAATATATGTTTATTTCTTGTAATACTAATTGTTTTTCTTTTAGTTATTTGTCCATATTATCATCATCCGACACATTAATTACGATTATTGTTATTTTATAGGGTCAAATAATTGTTGGTCAACTCGACGTCAAGGACGATTGTGATGACAAATTCAACAGCATGTATAAGCTAAAGATAACTCGGCTGATCTCGGGTAACATGTAACTAAACCACTATCTAGGGATGCTGAAAAAATATCGATATATCGATATTTTTCTTCACTTCCGACATCCCTACCACTATCGTGATCTGACAAACTTTGGCCGAGGCATCGCGAAGGGTACGCTTGTACAGATTGTCTAATAGTCATCACAAAGTACACAAAGTTGAAATCACGCTGACCACAACCGTCCCCTAATATCGTATTTAATAATAATAATAATGTTTATTTACAAAAAGGTTTACAATATTCGTACTAGTCTAATTATTAATCGTAATATACATTTGCCGGCATAGAATTTCACCACCCCATCTCTTCCCGTGGGTGTCGTAAGAGGCGACTAAGGGAAACACACCGAGGGGCGGGCAGCAGTGCCCTTGCAGAACAACTCCACCGAACTGCGATCCCCAACCCGCATGCCCAGCGTGGGGATTTTGATATGAATGCCATCTATGGCGCTTATTAGGGGAGGCCTATGTTCAGCAGTGGACTGTTATAGGCTGGTGATGATGATGATGATGAATATACATTTGGAGTGATCATTATCTAGCACAAACATGCTTAAAATAAACCTATTAGGGTCAAAGAAAATGACCTCTTGCTCTCACTAAGTAAGAATAACTTGTATTGACACACAAAGGTTATTTCCTCTCGTATTGTTTTTCTGTTTTCTCTCGACCTTAGTCAAAGAAAGTGGCGATAGAAGTGAACACTCATTAAGATGCTCCATCGGTCCAGTCATTATTAATTATCGAGTGTCTAGAGCATCGATTGGAATGCAAATTAGACTACAGTCTTGGATATTTATTCCAACTGGCGTTGCGAGAGGAATAAATGAACAAGCTTATTTGTAATTGTTACAGTTGGCTCACAGCTTCAATTGTTTGGTATAGATTACAAGGCCGGAGGGTGCTTAAGGTTTCTATGCATAATATCTAATCTTCAAGCAAAACACTAATAATTATTATCAATAAGATACAAAGGCCGCCAGTTACATGAGAGTAGAAAAAAATTAAAGTATCCAAGGTTCGGTTCGCGTATTGGAACTTAAAAACATACGAGCATCTTTCTCAGCCCAGTTCGTGCTTCAAAATACACGTGCTGTACCTAACTAAAACAACGACTTCAATACAGAGTAAAAGAAATGTAAAGAAAATACAAACAATTATTTTCAGCTTACTAAACCAATTTCACTTTAACACTCCACCATTAGTGCGCGTCCAGAAAAGAAATTCGAAAACTTTCCACATCATTAAGCCCCCATCCTCAGTTCCCATCAGTACGTCCCCTCACTAAACTACAAACGAAGTCAATTAAATGTACAGAAAAACTGTATTTGTCTCTTAAATTGGAAATTTCCGATTCACTGGACCCCTAAAGGAATTAAAGCATCACACCACATGTTAAGAGCCCAAGACCAATTTCGTACTGCCCTTTAAAGCCGGGTTCCTTAATACATTTTTATTTTATTACCGGGCCTCTGGATTTGCTTTTAGATTTCGATAAGGTACGGCATTATTTACTTTGTATTTTTACTGGCGGACATGTCACACATTACTAGCCTCAAGCTAAAAAGAGCTTGTGCAATGTGATGACTTTATAGAATGTATTACATAGATTGATATACAAAGAAAAACGATCAAAACGCCCGGAAAAAAATATCTGCTCGTCGTACAAATATTTGTCTGTAGGCGGGAATCGATCCCGCAACACCCTTCGTCGCAGGCGGACCTTCACCCACCACACCACAGGGGTCGTCTGATTTTGAATGCTGGAAATTTTTAAACAGCTTTGCTCCATAGTGTTATTTATAATATCATAGTGTTACTGCTTAAACAGAATAAATGATCATAATAAGTATCATCATCATCAGCCTATAGTAGTCCACTGCTGGACCTAGGCCTCCCCTATTGAGTGCCATAGATGGCATCATTATTTGGGGGTTACTGCCCATAATCCCCACGCTGAGCATATATATAATTTTATTTAATTTACAGTAATTATTGTTAATTGAAAATAAATAAAACATTCATCATTCAAACAGCTTCTGCGTCTCAGGCGTAGGTACTCGTATCTCTGCTATTGTAATTTGTAATACAAATTTTGTCATAATTACAGACTGGTATTTGAATGCGCTTTATTTTAAAGTATTCCATGCCATTAACCACATAATATTTTTCCCACACAAACGCTAAACGTCTGCAAGAGACGGAATGACGCCGATATTCACGAATGCACTCAGTATAAAGCCGGAAATAAGGAAGTGTATTTATTCGCTCGTCCTAACCCGCGTTGCATTCATGGATGTTATGAAAGGAGGTCGTAATGCCCTGAAGATTTTATATATGCTAAACATCGGGTACATCGGGATGATTTTGGTCTGAGGACTTTGTGAATAGTTTAATATCTGACCTTTGAGTACCTATAAAACGTTATTAATAAAAATTACTGCCGTGTGGTGCCGGCATAGAATTTCACCACCCCAACTCTTCCTGTAGGTGTCGTAAGAGGCGACTAAGGGAAACACACACGGGGGTGGGCAGCAGCGCCTTCTGCAGAACAACTACACTGAACTGCGATCCCCAACCCGCATGCCCAGCGTGGGGATTATGGGCAATAACCCCCACATAATGATGCCATCTATGGCGCTCATTAGAGGAGGCCTATGTCCAGCCCAGTGGACTGTTATAGGCTGGTGATGTTGTTGATGATGATGAATAAAAATTATATAGGCATTATTAGTATTTCAAAGTGGTGTTTATGAAAATGGAGTATTGAATTTTTTTTATGGGTAATAATGCCTTGATGAAACAATCCGCGACGAACAAAAGCTGTGTGTTTGTTGTAACTTTGATTCGAGTTAACCGAAATATTAAAAATGTGTTCAAGTTTCATGTAATACAGAAGAGTTTATAATACTATTTTACGAGTAAACCTACATTATGGTTTCTAAATGTTTTATACAAAATATTATAATGATTTAATTGTACCTATCAGTTACAACTTCTCTCAAATTCTAGTAAAACGACTGTATTTTAAAAAAAAACCGACATTAACTTTTTGTTGCATAGTTATTGTGTAAAAAACCGACATTAACTTTTTGTTGCATAGTTATTGTGTATCAAATTTTAATCAATTTTTTTTTCAAATTCATAGGTACTTGACTCAAATTATGAACTGGCCACATATCAAGTAAGCAATCAACCAAGCTCACATAAGGTTCGATGGATTGATGCATAAAAAGACGAAGCTAGCACTCCTAAGTTCAACCCAAGGACCGCCATGTATTATTTATAAAGGTCCTGAAAATAAATAGGATTATAAAAAAAAAAGTTATGAATAGATTTTGTGAAACCTCATACTATCCTACTCTAATTCTGATCTCATTAATGTCTTAAGTAAATATTCTAAAGAGCTTAGAATATAATTATGTCCGCGAGTCCTGTAAGGTCTAAAGGAAAAAAGCACTTCGATTTTGATTTTTGTTGATTTTGAATGAGCTATAGCTAGAATAGGCCGTGTGGTGCCGGCATAGAATTTCACCACCCCAACTCTTTCCGTGGGTGTCGTAAGAGGCGACTAAGGGAATCACACCGGGGGGCGGGCAGCAGCGCCCTCTGCAGAATAACTCCACCGAACTGCGATCCCCAACCCGGGGATCGCAGTTCGATTATGGGCAATAACGGACAATAATAATAAGATGGTGATGATGATGGTTCAGATTTTGTCACGTGCGCAGTGTGTTAACGTGTTTAGATGTACAATGAGTATTTGTTCGCCATTGATCAATGAGATTCAACATCAACAATTTACAGTGAACGTGGATGTTGAGGTTCCTAGGTACTATTTATTTAATTAGCCGGTCAAGGTAGTAAGTACTTATATAATCATATAACACGCGTCTGCGGTTATTTAAACAAGATCCGTGAAGTACTTATAACTCGAGCATTTCAAATTTTTGTCAATAAATTGACAATTATTATAAAGATACGTTCTACAACTTCTCCATTTTTTTTCTTCTTGCGGACTTCTCTATATTTTTCCTGCAATAGAATATTGTCCATATCTGAATATTTTATAAGTACCTAGGGAGTACGGTGAATTTATCGACTTTTATAAACATCTTTTACAATTCTAATTTCATAAAAATCCTAATTTTAAATATTTTTCGTTGGCCGCACGAATTGTTTACTTTATATTTCAACTTGTCAATTGAACAGCAGTAGTTGCTGAGAAATTAAAGATTTAAAAAAAGGACAGACAGAGCAAGACAAATAAATTACAACTTTCCGATAGCGGCTGCCTAGAGACGGAGTTTAATATCAAGCAGAAATACAAAATAGCAGATAAATTTACTATTTCTCCATGTTTTCCAACATGGTTTTGCTAATTTATACTCCGGGGGGTACGAATGTTAGTTTTGATTTGGAAACTCCGATAAATTACGTGTTAATTAACTTGTGTGTTACCCAATTTATCTTTTTGCTGAAGTGTGCACCAGTGGGAGTTGAGTTTTGATAGTTTCTTCCAATTATAACCATGTATCATATTAAGTTATAAATTAACATTATTCCAGAAGTTAAATTTAAATTAATCTTGAACCTAAATCGTTATTGTGAACAGTCTACAAATGATACTAGTATTCAACAGATAAAACAGGCTATTTCTATACATTCTAATAACCACAAAAATTTGGTTTAGAACCCAGACTAATTTATAGTTAACTTGCGGTGTACCCTTAAGTCTAATAGCGTTTACATAAGCTGGTTTTTATTTCTAAAATGTCAAAAAAAATCCGCTGAAGTATTGCTGTTTTGATTTTGAATCTTATTTAGGGACTTTTATGATAATATATTTAAGGCCTATTGATGGAGTATTTTCGTTCAAAGCTCAACTTGATTTCTTACGAAAAAAGTATTTAAAGAAAACATTTCCTGAAAGAATTGAAATTCATGATTGGTTGGTTTATTTCGTGTTTCAAGAAAAATGTTTTGGTTCTCGTCTCTGTGTACATTGTATACCCTCTTAATTAGTTTTAAATAGGTATGTTGAATTCTCTATTTTCAATTATAAAAATTTACAATTAGATAACGTTAGAAAAAAACCTATTAAAACCCTCTGAAACTAAAGTAAGTTGTAGTAATAAGTCATCATCATCATCATCATCATCAGCCTATGTTAGTCCACTGCTAGACATAGGCCTCCCCTAATGAGCGCCATAGCGCCCTGTCTTCGGCTTGTCGCATCCAGCATCTGCCAACAGTCTTTCGCAGTAGTAAGTAGTAGTAACTATTAATCAACTTCATTGCTCCTAATTTGCCGTGTGGTGCCGGCATAGAATTTCACCACCCCCATTCTTCCCGTGGGTGTAGGAGGCGACTATGGGAGACACACCGGGAGGCGGGCAGCAGTGCTTCTGCAGAACAACTTCACAGAACTGCGATCACCAACCAGCATGTCCAGCGTGGGGATTATGGGCAATCCCCGCAAATAATAAATAGTACCTACCCGCAAATAATAAATAATGCCATCTATGGCGCTCATTAGGGGAGGCCTGTGTCCAGTTGTGGACTATTATTGGCTGGTGATGATAATGATGATTGCTCCTAAAATGTTTTCTCACTGATAACTACACGAGATGTATGCAATCAATCCCAAAAAAATCAAACAAAACTCACCTCACAAAAACTCACTCGCACTTAAATCCTCAAAGCTAGCCACAAACCACTATTAAAAAAAAACTAAGTTAAGTACGATCGCGTTAAGAGTCGCGAGCGAAGACACGACCGTGCTCCCCCGCGGACAGCGTGATACTGACGATTGAAGCTGGGCCTTGGTGTTACGTAGACAGTAAGTTTCAGATTGTGTACTAGGATTAAGTAAGGCTTGTTCGGGTGTATTGAGGGTTAAGTGTCTCCGATTAACGAAATAAATGATAACTGCATAATGGCTATACGATCGTATATTTACACAGTTAGATTATTCACCAAAAGATGATGTCCATTGTCCAGTAATGGAACCATAGAAGATGATAATCCTTCGCTTACTTGACGCCATCAAACTGAAAACTTACGCATTATTTAGAAAAGCTTTGAAAAGTTACGCATTATTTAGAAAAAAATAAGAAGTCCAGCTTTATTGGGTAATTCATATTCGAAACGTGTCTTTATATCACGGTGGTGAATTTATAAGATTTTGTAATGTTACCAAAACACCAATTAAAATTTAATTAGATATATCTAAGTCTAGTCAAAATAAAGGAAATTTGATTTTGATTTTAAGGTGAATAAAATGCTGACTGGTCCCATATAGCCCTCTGATACTCTCGGACTGCCCTGTCAACTAAATATTGTATTATAGATAAAGGTGTTGCTTTATTGTGGGGATGAAATTAGCCCCTTTTTGGGACTTTGGCTCATTTCTAAAGGAAAGTGGTGAATGTAGTATTACATTTTAAATAACAGAAAATTCAGAAAATGCTTATTATTTTTTTCCAAGAAATTAAGCAGGATGTTTGGAAACAAAAAGAGTACCTTAATATTTTGATGTTATTGTTTGTTGTTACATGAGACAATTTTTATTTTGCCGTGTGGTGTTTATGTTCTAATGGGGAATAATTTTATGTAAATACCAATATAACTAACTGTCAAAGTCAAAGTCTCAAAGTACTACAAAAAAAAATCTAATTTTGTCACAACTAACTTAAATTTGTTATCAATGGATTCTTAATAATTACACAACACAGGCAGACATTTTATTTGTATCGTTTTTTGAAAGCCAATATTTTATTTAATGCTACTACTTCTAATTTAATTATTATAGCCTTTATATATTAATTTAAATATATAAAAAAAACTCGCAGCTATCCAACTAAACTACCTCAATTTCACAAAATGAATCCCAGTCGTGTAATAAAACATTTCAGGCTCAAAAATACGTTTTTACTACGATTTAATAGTCAATTACCTGAAAACCTACTCAACGATAGCCAGGTCTTATCGGTCCCATGGGCAAAATTCTTACAAGGCCGTAAGGTTCTTAAGAGTTTCTAGAATTGGGTTTTTACCTTTATGGATGGCACTTTCGTTAATTCTTCAGTCAACCCAGATTATTAAACCGTTTCTTTTTGCCGAACCATTTCCAGCCGTCTCATACCTTTTCCTGACCTTCTTCACTGAAACATACAAATCAGAATCCAGGCTAAAAAAGAATACATTAAACTCGACTACTCGAAGATAGCAAGATCGTCTTTTGCATCATTTGTTTTTTCATAAAAGTGACTACAGTTCCGTATTACTTACTACTTACTCTTACGTATACATAGTATAGTTATGCTCTTACACAGAGCACAGAGGAACAAAAGACGGTCGTGGCTTCTGATTGTACTACTCAAAATAATGAACGCAATTACATCTAAATAGTATTTTAGGATCATCGGAACATGTATTGATTTTGACAGAACCACAGACTTAACGTTGTGTGACATCACCACTTTCAAGGTCTTTCGCACGAGTGCGAAGCGGAAAGCGGGAGCTAGTTGGTAAACATCACTTTTCTAGGTATATGATTATCTCAATTACTTTCGTGCCTAATATCACAGAGCTCATTAAATTTTGCGAAGTCAGATTTCAGATTTCAACTTTATTTCTTTAGGCTTACAAAATAAGCACTTAGACAAAATAAATTTCATACAATAGGTTATTATAATATAAAAATTAAGGTTTTATTGATTTTTCTTCACATATTTTTTTTTTACTTGTGGCAGAAGTGAAAAATAAACCGTTAGTACATTCATAGTTCAGCTAGGTCTTTGCTTATAATGTATATATGTATATCTAAGTTTAATGTGATTTACATACTAATATTTATATAGTTATACCTAAAGTTAAGCCCAAGATACACTTTCTTTCATGCTATTGCCTGTGTCTGGCTAAGCATCATTGATCACTCTACTTATAATTATAAACTGGTTGTTGTGATATCAAACTTAATAATATCGTTTTGAAGACCATGAACTAAATTCCAGTACAAGCCACAAGTCTACTGTTACACGTGTGTCACATTGATTAGTGAAACCATAAGGAAATAACGTATCCATGGATGTTGGTACTTGAAACACGGTAATTTTAACTTTATTACGACGATATAAAGGTTTTCACAAATTTCTGAAACTTCTTTATATGTTCATTATTGTGCCGATAACTTCGTACTTTGAAAACTTAAAATTGATACAATTGGTTAGTATTGTTTTGTAACTGATTGGCATTTTAGGTTAATTAATAGTAATTTAGACATGTATGTCATGAGACCCTTGAGGTTAACTTGCTTCAAGATTGAACAGCACAAGTTCGGAACATTATCTATTTTTGTAGGAAACCATTATGTGACTTACACATTTCCGCTATTGTGTAACTAGAATTAACTATAATTAACACAATACCAAAGATGTGTCACTCTGCCAATTAAATTTCGAATTCATCTCTTCATTATGTGTTAGTAGTCATTTTATCAACCGTACGCACGGCTTTTAACCGTACGCACGGCTTCTTTGGAGGTCGGCTCTCACATTGTAATGAGAAAGATGATTTTTTTCTTTTATATACTGGATCTTATACTGAATTGAAAACCGAAGAATAAAGCCAACAAAAAAATCGAATTATAATTTGTCGTGTTAAAACATTCCCGTTGCTACGTCGTAGAGCATCTACGACTCCGTAGAACTGCTACGAAAGCGAAGCACTTTGTGTTAAATAAATAATAATAATAGTTTTATTTTTCTTTACACACAAAAAATGAGCTGAAAGTTAATGAACAAAATATAATTGCAATCTGACAGCGTCGAATAATTAAGGTATTATTTTAGAAAGTATTATTCTTAGCCCCCAAATAATCAAATGCTACTCAGATTGTAGCACGTCTCAAGTAAAGAATTTTTGATACATTTCCATTGAAATCCGTCCGTAAATCCGTATTTGAGACGTACTCAAATCTGCGTTAACTTAAGTATATATACGGGCGTAGACGTAGACAGTCTCAAATCCTGAGCTAGCGAAGCTATAGATTAAGAAAATCGAGTTTTGTTCTATTTGAGAACGAAACTCGATTTTCTTAATCGAGTTTCGTATCTAATATTATAAAGAGGAAAGATTTGATTGTTTATTTGTTTGAATTGAGTAGGCTACGATACTACTGGACCGATTTGAATAATTCTTTCACCGTTAGAATCCAAAATTTTCCGTGATGAACATAGGCTATAGAATATTTAAAAAAAAATTAGGTTTCCGCATTAAAATTGAATTTTTTGTTTAATACCCGTGCGAAGCCGGGGCGGAAAGTTAGTAATTAATAATTAATAAACTTTTCGAACGGAACATCGTCAAAAACATTCCATCACGCTGCAACATCAGCTGATTGTCCTTAATCGACCAGCCGAATATTTATTCATTAATTGTTTTCGATTTTTAATAAAATTTGTTTCGGTTAGAGAGCAATCAATTCATTTCATAAACTCTGAATATCTTGCATATTTCATTGATATTTAAATATCAGATTTTCGGAGAATTGGGTTTATTTTTTTTAAATATACTTACTAACATATTTTATTTACTTACATTTTGTGATTTAATACAGTTCATTTTCCTGACCGTATGAAACCGACGAAAAATTTATAAACTCAAAACATAATAATAGATATGGAATTCAAAACTTCTCCGCCATTGTTGGTGAACTTTTTAATAAATTCTAGAAGCTCTTACATAATCCGGGACTCAGACTTTCCAAACGTTAATGCCAATGAAATGACACCCGCTTATAAAAACGAATTTCATCACAAAAACCACAACGGAATACCAACCTTATTACCTTAGGTTGTGTGTCAATGTCGCTTGATGGCGAAAGCCGTTTAAATTTAATTTCTCAGATATTTTTATACAGGCTGATGAAAAACTGTAACGTGTTGGAAGTTAATTGAGTCGTATGTTTTTGTTTTGAAATGGGAAAGTGGAGAAGCCTTCATCGGCATAACAAAGGCTAAGTTATCTTTGAAATATTTATTATTATAATGTAGCGGAATTACAGGACCTTATTCAGGTCCAATATCAAACCGTAGTAGAATTTTGCGATAGAAAGGAGTTTTCTGGGCCTTAAACTAAGAGATAAAATTAAGAACATAGATATAAGAAAGAAAACGAAAGCAAAAGACGTGGTACAAAAAGTTCTATCTCTAAAATGGAAATGGGCGGGGCACATCCAGAGAATACAAAACGAGAGATGGTCCAAAGCTATAATGAACTGGTACCCAGTAAACAAGAAACGAAGAAAAGGAAGACCCGTAAAACGATGGGAAGATGACATCGTAAAAATAGCAGGGAAGACATGGAGTAGAGTAGCTAGAGATCGAGGAAGATGGAAGGAGCTGGAGGAGGCTTTCACCGCTGAAAGCGGTACTCACATAATATAAGAGAGAATAATGTAGTTTAGTATTTAAGTGTGAGAAATAAAAGCTATTTTATTTATTATTATTTATTTATTAGTAGAATTTTGACACTTTTTTTATACAAGAACTGTTAAACTTGGTAAAACCTATAAACATTATAAATACATAAATTTCCCAATTTTCAACGAGAAAACTGGAAATTGCATGATCCTGAATAACCCTTAAAAAAATAAACAGAAAAATATAGCAAGAATCGCATAAAATCCTAAATGAATATACCATTACTACTAAATATGCTGACACACAATCTGACTAGCAATACTAGCGCTTAAGTAAATCTTTACACGATAAAATCTCATAAAAATTCTATGAAACATTACCAGTAACATACGAGTATCTTAGGGTTGGGTTTAGTTTTAAATAGCTAGGTCATTAGCAGTCGCTCTTAACACAACCGGTTTGTACTCATTAAGTTGCTGAGGATACTTGACAGTATCTTTCATCATGCTGCGAGCACAAGTAGGTATACTAAAATTTTAAATAGCTGCTAGCCTTAGCCAATAATTCTAGGTTACTTCCTTGATCACATCTTTGTTTTCTTACACTCATAATTAGGTATGACAGTTATGAACAGAGTATGTTCGCGCTTGTAATACAGGAAGCAGAATGAAGGGTCCAAGAAGTGAAACTGCAAAATCAGACTCGCTACACTTCTTACTTTATTAATGACAAAACCGTGCGTGACCGATGGACAGACAAACTTCAGCTTGGGTTCTGTATGGTGTATGGATTTCTGTCGGCCTGTTTGCTACTTACAAGATGACGCAAGTGAAATGACCTAGCTGTTTATCAAACACTGCAGCACTAACAGCCCGAAGGCGCTGTATATAGAGCCGAGTGAAACGACACGGAAAAATAATTTCCTCTAGAAGAGGGCACAGATGGTTCTCACACGCGAATATAAACCCTATCTTACTATCTTAAAAGTTTAATTATAATTTGGAATGGCACAGATTAAGGGCGGTTCAAGATTTAGTAATTATAAAGGAGTTTCATTATAACGTTAATTTTTCCCCTTTAATTTGGATCTAACGCATTTATCTCTTTAGAAATTAGCATTCAATTAATTTGAGTCAGAGTACAAATTAGCTGTTGATGAATGGCTTTAGGTACTTTTGTGTTGATTAACGACATAAATTTTTATTCAAGCAACTCAATAATATTAATTACATTGTCAAGGTCGCCTTAATATGGAGAAATTTGCTTTAATTTCCAGTGACGACAAATTATTGTAGCGTATAAAAGATCACCACGTTTTGTCGATTTGTTTATAGGATTCGAGTTCGAGTTATGAATGCCACTTAGATGACACAGCTCGTCAGGAGGGCTTTTCTTCATAGTTTACTATTGAAATTCTTTTCTATGCAGACACAAGTTGCTAATTAAATCTCGACATAATAATATTTGTCGTGTCAAATAAAAATAAAAACCACAAACTTTCAAAGCTCATGTCACATACATAATCAATTTTATCAAACAAACAAAGCCTAAACAAATATGTTGTTTGTTTGTTTGTTTAGGATGTCAAACTAAAACCGTAAATCAGATGACATTGCTGATTTAGTACAGGCCAGTATGACAAATAGAGTGACCGGTGGATTTTTTTTTATATCTATGGCAAAATAAAATAAACAAAGTTGACATTGCTTGGCCATAGGAAAACGCATATTGAACGATTGAACTGGTTATGTCATCTATGGCGCTCATTAGGGGAGGCCTATGTCCAGCAGTGGACTATTATAGGCTGGTGATGATGATGATGATGATCTGAAGGACTAATTGATACTTAATAAAATATTTAGTCAATTATATTGATACTTAATTATATTTTTAGTCAATTGTCAATTGCTTATTATTACTTGTTTATTTTAAGAACTGTTCAAACAATCAAGTTCGCATCTTAGATAAAAATTAAACCATTTTGAACTTGAAAAGAAACACAACTAGTATTGTCTTAGCAAAATGAACTTATTATTTTCTAAAGTAACTTTTGATTCCAAGCTGTAGTGCCGCATGGAACGAAACTCGGACCTCACTACTCGATTACTTATAATGATGTCATAATAATAATTATGCCGGACAATCCACACAGCATCATCTAGCCCCACGCTAAGCAGAGCTTGTGTTATGGGTACTAGATGACTGATATACATAATACAATATTATTACATAGATAGATTTTTTTATTATACATAGAAAACGACCAGAACACCCTGAACAAATATCTGCAGATCGGACAAATATTTGTCCCGAGGCGGGAATCGAACCCGCAACCTTCTGAGTCATAAGCGGACCTTCGCCCTCCGCGCCACAGAGGTCGTCAAAAATGATAACAAAACTACAAATAATTAATTCTATGAAATTCCCAGGGGAAAGTAAATGACTTTCATATCCTTCATTTTTCTGCCAGAACAGCCAAAACTACTCAAACATAAAAAAGTATTAATTAACTCATAAAATACTTCTAAATAAAAATTAAAGTCTTAAGCCAAAGGTCTATACAGACTTATTTTGAAACAAGTTTTTACGATACTATTAGCGGCTTTATTAACTTTTATTAACTACATATTTAGCGGCTGTTGACGTTACAAAATAACTTTTCTAACTTGTTATTATAATCAACAAGCGGTCCGCCCTGGCTTTAAAAATAGCCTATGTTTATGAGGGATAATGTAGGATTTTAATGGGGAAGGAATTTATCAAATCACTCTCAAATCAATAGTTTCGGACACAACTCAATTCAAACAAACAAATAAATCTTTCCTCTTTATAATGTTAGTATAGTATAGATATCATATTTCCCATCTCTCTTGCCTTAGTCTATAACAGGAATAAACATAATTCAATAAATAGTAGGAATAATAATACCTTCTTCCCACTACCACGTTGTATAGTAATTGCAGTGTATTTAGAGCTTAAATAAATATTAACATTTAATATTGCGCAGCACCAGAGACAATAATAATATTATCTATGGTTTTGGGGTCTAAAGGGACAACAAAAACCAGCCTCAGGCCCTGCTGTGCAATATCGCAGCCGTGATAGTTATCCCCTCAAAGAAAGGTGGCTTTGAGGGGAATTTTGTTTTATTTATCGACGACTTCTGTGTTCTGATCGTTTTTTGTGTATAATAATATCTATCTATGTAATAATATTGTATTATCTATATCAGTCATCTAGTACCCAAAACACAAGCTCAGCTTGGGCTAGATGATGCTGTGTGGATTGTCCGGCATTATTTATTTATTTATATTGCATTTAACTTATTCATCATATTCTCGGCCAATTATCTACACGTAAATAAAGTGATATTTTTCTGTCGCTTCTGTATGTAGAATAATGTAAAGCAGCGACGAAACATTTAGCTTGGTAATTGTTATTATTCGAGTTCGAGCAAGTCCGGACAGGATTTACAAGCTTTTGTATCCCTAGATAATTTGACATTTGATAGAGGTTTCTTTTTTACTTCTCCACTAGTTTACAAAAAATTGAGGTGAAGACACCTTATTTCATATTATTAATTTATGGTATAAAATTTAGCTTGACTAAGTGCTTATAAAATAAAGTTATATAAATTTAAAATCTTTTGGACAACCAAACGATCTTAAATTACGAATACTTTAAAGCACAGGTGATCCAAATCACCTGAACTACATATTTACTATTATTTATTATTTGTATTATTATTACTTACCTCTTCGTATTGAAAACAACGGTAATACAAGGCTTGTGCAAACATGTAGTAGGCGTTTGTACAATTAACAGGCACTGAAATGTCAGGGTCTGAAAGTTTCAGGGGCGAGAAGAGCAGGCTCGAGATAATATTATCTACATTCAATAAACAGAATGTCTCTCGGTAATCTCATATCTCCCTTGCTCACCGGTCGACGGTTAGGTTGGTATACCTATTTGAAAGATAGTAGCTTCTCTAAATGGCATTTATTCGATTGCATTTACTGTCAGAATTTCTGCTTTCTCATGGTATACGAAAAGTACCACGAGCTTCATCTTCTATATTCCAAGTGCGAGTTATTTTTTGTTTTTCTTTCTCTACAATATCAAATAATTATTTCTATCTAACTAAAGGTTGTCTGGAAGATATTGCTTCTAAGCGATAAGGCCGGCATTGTACTGGTCTTTAATTTTTTTTCTTTTTCTGGTGTACAATAAAGCATATTTGTATTGTAATATCATTTAATCCAAAGATTAGTTTTTGCTTGCACCCACTTTTACTAGCAGCCGTGTGAGTCATACTAAGTCTACACTTTTATTAATATTAGGCACAAATTGGCACTAACGTAGATTTTGAGCCATAGAAAGTCAAACAAGAGGAACTGAAATACATCATAAAATTACTTGTCTCCTAGAAAACTTTAACCACTACATTTCATCTCACCAGCTACAAGCTAAAATCAGCTTTACTTCAATTAATTTAAAGGACTAATTTAACTGATCGACATGCAGTAGTAACTTGGTTTGACTAATTCTAATACCAAATTTTCAATACCTTTCGAAAACGAACTTTAAGGCAAATTTGAACTCTTTTGCTTTGACTTAAGAGTATACAATTTGGGTGACCATAAGTTTGTAATGGATTTAACCCTATGAGCGTCGTCGGTAAGATCGATTCGGAAACTCAATTTGCATGTAAATTCATTGAAGTCACTTCGCATATAAACTCAACGAGAAATTATTCAATAAGTAAGGCGGCAGAAACTAAAGACTCAATATTGGTTTTGGCTGATTAAAATTATGATTGAATGTGACATCTTACAAAGAAATTTGTTATGAAGATATTATCTATATCTCTATATATATTATATATATATATTTTAATAGCTTTTGCCCGCGACTATTTCCGCGTGACCCAATACTATCCCGCGGAAATATGGCACCAGGATAAAAAGCATCCTATGTCTGTCTCCTGTTTCTGAGCTACCTCCCCACCAATTTTAATTTTTTTTCTTTCAAGATGTTATAGAGTGGAAACATTTGATTGTTTGATTCCTACATTATCTCTGATGAACATATGCTACAGAATATCAAAAAAAATTAGGAATCTGTATGATAACTTGAATAAAGTAACCCAATATGCATCCGATTTTGAAATTTTTGTTAATAATACCCGTGCGATGCCAGGGCGGACCGCTAGTGTTTACTGTGAGGGATCAAGCCGTGTTTTGCCCTAAAGCTCTGGTTTAAGAATGTGATCCAAAATCATGTCTATCCAGTCCAGTACATACAATGATCTGCCCCTGAATTGATTTTATTTTGAATTGAACAGAATTTATTTATATATACATACTATATATTTGGATCGATGACATAATCCAAACAGCTGGTAAAAGCTGGATGAGCCAGGTGCTCGATAGAAAGCGGTGGATGAAGATGGAGGAGGCCTTTACCCAAGAAGGGATCCAAACCTCAGATGTAAATATATAAGTAATCACCTACTAACATAGTTCATAATTAATTACTATAATTACTAACCAAAATTGTACATAGTTTATTAAGGGGTTTTGGAAATAAATGGCTTAATTATTATTATTATAATTATTATACTATATATTTATAGACGGTATAGGATCTATCAGTCATCTAGTTCCCATGACTGTATGGTAGTGTACTCGTACTGTACTGTACTGCTGCGTTAATTTTCCAGCATTATGTATTTATTTTACTTTTATTTATTCATCCTAACAATCTAAAAATCTTTAAACGAAGGTATTATAGCTACTATCTGTTCTGTAGTTTACAAGTTACGGAGGGTATACCTCGTAGGGACATAATATGGAAAATAATAATTTAAGGATAATAGGATTTGGGTAAGTTAAGAAGGGACCACGATTCTTTTATCTTGGATATTTGACTTCTTTTGGCCGAAAAAATAAAAATCAACTGTAACTAAACATGGTTGAATTTAAGGTAAGGAAGCTATTTTTGTTATTATGTTTCGTTTCATGCTAAATTTATGTACGAAATTATTTGAGCAATGTTGTATTAATTTATAAATATGTCATCAAATATGTTGTATTTAAACAAAAGCTCGTTGTGCTCACAACTTGGCTATACAAAACAAAGTATATTTTAAAGGACCAATCACGCTTCTACAACCAAACTCCAAGTGAGTTTTATAGTCGACAAAGTCGATCAAATTGATAAAATTTACCTTGCAATAAGGTATTCTATACATATAATATTATTATATCTATAAATAAACGATCTTATAAAGTAAATATGTATGGATTTGACCATACATATTTACGTTTATTTTTATTTGTTCGCTTACCATCAGGTTTAAAAAAACAGGAGGAAAAATTAGAGTTTCGTCTAGTACTCACTAAACATTGGTTTACAATAACATGGCATGCAATAATGGCTTGCTGATGCGAGTCTAGACGAAATTTTTATTTATCATTTATGCTAATTCTCTCAGCTGCTTGCCGCAGAAATTTTATTCATTTTTATTGCTAAGCCTTTTAGGAAAATAGGGCTGTTGCCTTCGTAAGTCATTACTAAAATATAAGAATAAAAATGAAGATCTTAATTAAAAGGCAACATAAAACTGCAGCGCCAGTTCGCTAAAAATATGTAGTTCGTCGAGAAGAGAATATCAAAGTAGACATTGTAGTTGATAAACACATACATATTTTTATATTTGAATTCGAGGGTATATATACATATTTCGTGATTTTAATTCTAATTAAGATCTGCTCTCACAGACACTTCTTACACTTGCATGGCAGAGTAGGTATTTTATATTATGTCTCTGCCTAACCAGCATGAAACTGCGATAAATAAATTCAATGATGCTAAATAGCCTCCTAAAAGTTCTGTGCTAAACATTTTATAAAACGCAAATAAATCTGATAACCCCCGTTCAAAAAATTAATATACGATGTCAATGGAGTGAACATATCGAGCCTAGGAGAAGGATTGCGATGCTATCTCCTGCCCCACCACAAAATACCTACCGCCGCAGGCAAAGGGGTTGATTTAATGAAAGAGGGATCTTGTTGGATTTTTCGCTGGTAAATAGATTTGGATCATGTGTAGGGTTCAATTTGATCTTTTCCAGCTTTAATTTGACTGTACAGGCATTTATTTTCGATTTAAATTCATTAAGTTTTGCTTAGCTTGGGGCTAGATGATGAAGTGCAGCATTATTTATAATTGTTATGTAAAATTGTTGGTGTAATATTATAAATGATTTACAAACCCATTAGACTTAAATATTCACTTTAACTCTCTGTTAGAAATTAAATGGACTAGCGAGATAATAAGAGATGAAACCATCAAAAAGTTTAATCTACATACTCGTTATTCAAATTACATTTACCAAGACATTGCCACCGCCAAAGGCAACAAGAAAAATTCCCACTCAAGTCAACGTACATTTAGGACTCCCTAAGTTATTCTGATAGCATCGTAACTTATAAACAGCATCTCTCAGCAAATCTTTGATCAATCGCTATGAACCAATAAACGAAGTATTCGTACATTTGTAAGCGGGATTCCGATCTTTTTAGACGAAAGACGTGTACAATTTTTACATTTCGGTAAAGTTAGTCGTCCAGTGTATAGGCAGAAATTATTTAAAAAATAATTTCTGATCAACGTGTTCAATATTTTTAGATATATTGTATTAACTATAAGTTTCAAGCAAATCGGACCAGCGGTTAAAGAATTACTAAAAATACCAAAAAACTTTAAGCTCCTTTTATACCCAGGGGTGGGAATTTCCTAAAATTTGATCTTAGCAGGTGGTTGTGTAGTAAAAGGTACCTTATCTTCCAAATTTCAGCTTATAGCTTTTGCGGTTTAGGCTGGGCGTTTCCGCCAGAAAATCGCTTGTTCCTTTGTATATTAAGATGGAATATATTTTGAACAAAACAACACACAAACTTATTCCTACTCTTCAATATCGCGTTATATACTGAATATGCTGAGCGAGTTTCGGTGACGCCATTTCCCCAGAATTTAATTTATTTACATACGAGATATATTTTCCGTAAAATTGACGTATCGTATTTTGATTAATGACGTTTTTTGTTTGCACGTCTGGAATAGACTTTGAGAATTTACTTTGAGCTTTGGGATACGTAGTTATCTTTATTTTATTTCCTTCCAAATGCGTTGAAATAAGTAGGCGCTAGTATTAAATTCTGACCTAATGTTGAATGAGATAGTTGGGCAAACATGAAACAGGTATTTAGTGTAAAATAACTAACAAACGATGTTATAAATACCTACACAAAACGATACTCGCCCGCGCGTATTCAATTCGCATTTTTATGGAGGTTTTCTGAAAATGGTAGCAAATTGAGCGAGATAAACTAGACGAGCTTCGATTCCCTTAATCCTTATTAATTAGTGCCATTACGCGATAATGCAAAATTAAGCTGAATTATTCTATTCATGGCTTGCAAAAGAAAATTTATTGCCCGCAGAGTTTTTGAAACTTACTTCTGTGTGAATAAAATCTGCGTTTCTAGTGTAGTTCTGTTCATAATTCTGAAAGATAAGTAGAATGTATTTCCGAAATTTAGTAAGTATGTATTAAGGTTTAAATTAAATGTTACTTTTGCCCAATCAATCTAGAGTCTTTATTTGACAAAGATCGAAAATAAGTTGCGAAATATATTTATTTGTCGAAATACTGCCAAAGATTTAACTGACTCGAAGACAAAGCAGGTCAAGCTTAGAAACGATCCCAAGTTGCAAGAAGTTTTCCCATAGATTAAGGAAATAAAGCAGCCCTTTTTACATTATGTTAAGGTTGAAATATTCCAAGAAAAAATTCTGAGTTTGAGTTTGAAGTTCAATCCAAGTTGAAGATAAAAAAAGACAAATGGCGTATTTGTATAGGAATGTATAGATCCGCAAAAGTCAGTGGGAGCAGAGTCCTTAACTGACCCAAATGTATTGTTTTGTTAATGTTTGGTAAGTTCAGTAAGTGTTGCTATCTGGTATGTAGTACCACAGACCTCTTGATATAAACTGGTCTGTGGTAGTACTCAGAACATTAGGACTTAAAACATTGTAAATTGTTTGTATGGGTTGTGGTATCTACTTGAAAAAAAAAAGTTTATTCACAAGTTTATTTCAATACCTACAGGCCCAAGCTTAGTGTTGATACCATGTTGATACAAGATGTCTACTTGTGTCGTTATGTTGTTCGTCGTCCCGATACCTATTAGTGCGGTATTTATTTATATCCGTACCCGAACATCAGATTCAAGATAGGTACGAGTATTTATGAGATCCGGTCGCATTTCAACGTGATGGAATATCTGTGTGTCCTAAATTAAGGTCTACCGAAAAGCCATTCTCACAATACCTAGGAACGTGTAAGACGAAAACTCGAAGAATGAAAAAAATAATAGGTGGGAAAAAAATCTAGAATACGACGTGAGCCATTGTATAATAATAATGTGTTATTTTTAGATAAAAAATGTGTAACACAGGAATACTTATCGTAGTAATTTTATAGCATCTTCAATCTTCAACAATAGTTCAATGCGATCCTGCGCTTGACTGTGCGAGTGCTTTTCCATTATGAGTCTTTGAATGCCTAACTTATTTTAAATGGCCAAGAGTGAGTCACTTTTCGATGAATTCATGGTTCCAATAGGATCTTAAGTTCAAGTAATTTTATTGTCCTTTACTTGGTTCTTTTGGTGAGTGAAATGTGAGTAGAAATGTATATGATATAGCTTCCAAATGTATCATCAGCATAAGAAGAAAAAACTGCCCTCATCAATAAGGGACAGTGTTGAACTCTCAACTTTCGTATTTAAATTGAATTAATGTCAGAATTACAATGAAACTTTCCCATAAGAATTATGAATGATATTATGTTTATTTGAAAAAATAAGAGATGTCCATGAAACTATAAATAAGTACGGAAGGAGTATCAGAACAAAATAAAATGAAGCACTCCAATCAAGCAAGCATGCCAATCAATCAAATAGTATGCTGGCCATCGCCATTACGGATAGAGACACCAACTGATGAACTCTATTGTAAACAAACCAAAATAAACGGAAAACGCCGTCTTGTGTGGTCAGATGTTGCAAAAGTCACAATGGGTTTGTCAATAAAAAACACCGGATCACATTTCATAGGTAAATTTCGTATATCACCAACTTATTTTATCGATTTGACGCAAAATTATTATCAACATATAAATCAAACTACAAGCACAAAATCTCGCCGGTGCTGCCAACATGTAAACATGTAAATTTTCCAGTAAGTATGGGAGGATATTAAAAATGTTTTAATTCTCATATTTTATTGACTTTAAATTATGAATCAGGTATAAAGGCATTTCTTTATCATCCTGGTTATACCTATAAAATAATATGTATTAAGTATTCGAAATATAATTAGGATATTGAATTTCAGTTTATAATATCTATACAATACGAATTTTGAAATATGTTTGTTTATTATTTGAGCTAACCTCCAAAATAGCTGAACCCATTTGGATAATACTTTTAGTGACGATCATGCTACGCAGATGTTAAACTAAAATTCAATATTTTTTCAGATTTCCGGGTGACGAAAATTGGAAGTTAAATTGAATTAGCATAATCAGAGAATCTCATAATTAAAATAATTTGAACCCCACTAAATCTAGTGTAGCATGCAGTGTGCATGAAGATTTTTCATGTAAAAGCATGCGGGCATTATGGTATAAATACATAATTTTTTATTTATAAATGTATCAATAAACTATGAATATGAGAATAATGTATATTTTTTCACATAACATTTCATTGATCTTCCCAGTAACAATCATAAGATATGGCTGCAAATGTACATTTAAATAATTATATTTTTTTTTATATATTGGTTAGGCATTTCCATAGGAACAACGTATGCGAAGCCGCAGGCAGAAAATGTTGTCAGCCAGTTAATAGGCACAAAGAGTAATTTATTCAAACTAAAATTAGACATGGAATGAGACTTTGGATGTGTTTGTTACTTCTGCACACACACTCAGAGGCCTGAACAGATTTTGTTGAAATTTCTTCGATTAGCAAATAGAGGTAGTTACTATTTAATCCCGGGAAAGTACAGTGTTCTGTTCTGTTCTAGTGGGACAATAAAATTCACTGCAGTTAGCACCATAAAGCGCTGGCGTAAATTGAAAATTATAAAAAGTAGGTCTAATAAACACGATTACCGTGGCTAAAGCAGTACCTAAAATTATTCATTATATATTAATAAGTGAACAATTATTAGGAAGAATATTTATAAAAAATTATGGGTAATTTTTTCTTCTGTTGGCAACTCTCTATGCACTGACACTCAATGTCATTCCGCCATTGCTAAGATTCAAGTTTGATTTGACAGGATTCTATCCGTACGATGTCTTTAACTATTTTTGCATTACAACGACGATGTGAAGTTAGGTGCGGTCAACACCCTGAAGTTGCATCTGAGTCGTAGGCGCGGAAACAGACAGATTAGTCAAGACGAAAATATTCGAATGGAATAGCCTTTTGTCTTACATTGGATAATGCAGTCTTAGTAATTAAATAATACTGTTCCCGTTGACTTAAGAACCTGTTACAACTGCTGAAACGGTAATGTACAAAATACTTTCCATTTTTCTTGCCTGAGGCATTTATTAAAGGGAACCCTATTATGCAGTGCCATTGACACTTGAATAATAGTCCCGCGGCCATTTTATTGACGTTTTTAAAATGGGAACGATTTACATTTATATAGATCACTTCTAGACTAGTTCTACGACTAGGTCTCTACGCACATCTTTTGTCGGGAAGGATGGCATTACCTACGCACGTAGCGTAAGTACGCTACGTGCTTACAGCTTTATCATAGCAAAAGTTTAATCTGTATGTACCTCTAGAAGAAGGAGGGGTGGGTATTGTACCGAAATAACCACAGAATGGTAATTAATTAATCTTACTTACTTATTTATTGAGAAAGTCACTGCCTTTTTGTGTAGGGCCGTGACAATCATTTAAACACCCAGCGCTATATCACAGGTACAAAAAACAACGTTAATACACGCAATTGAAATATGTACCTCGCCAAATTCTCGGTCCATTTGATAAGTTGCTGAATCCTTACCCTACTCTAAGTTGACATGTCCCTAAGAAGCCCTAGAAATTGGCCCTTTGGGAGCAGACCGATGGTGCGGCGCGTCAACTTCGGATTTACTATATTATTCGGATTCTTGAGATAGGACAGTTTGCTTTACGGATTGCTACTTTGGTCTTCTAAGGCGACTTTTGCGTATTGGAAAACTTTTGTGGCCTTACTGCGTTAAATCGTGTACATTGGTGAAGTAAATATTTTTTTGCAATGCCATGGGTAATATATTAGTAGGTATATCCGAGACCTGTGTACCGAGAATATACATATAATTGATTCCCAGAGAATAACATTTTTCCATTAACAATCCAAGGAAATCATTCATCACCTAAATAACTTAGGGGCTTGTTGAGGTCATTACGTATGAATTTACTTACCAACACAGTAACCGTCTACCGCCCTGTGTACCCTTGATACCTTAATTTGTTGTCGCTTACATGGTATTGCTTACGAGGTTGATATAAGGGTCAAAGTCAACTGCGGTGAGCGAACTACAAACAGGGCTTACGTTTACCTTACAGTTAATCAATTTGTAATATTATACATTGGTAGATTAGAAGACGGTAGATGTACCTTCAGGCAAATTTTGGAAGAACATTTAGCTAAAACTACCAAATAGGATTAAACTTTAGAAAAGCTAAAGTAAGCAGTTTGTTAAAAATCCAAGTAAATAGTTGTGTAGAGAAAGGCAACTTTTAATTTAATAACCCTATAACAATCAAGTCAAATTTGGGCTTTGTAAAAAGATGAAATTTCACATACCTAAGAAAAAGAAAGTCAAGACAATTTAATCGAAAAATCCCTCATTAATGATCCCTCTGAGATTCTCTTGAAAGAGCCTTTGCTGAAAGACATTATTAAGCTGTTACAAAGTACTTGTATAATCACAGTCTTGGCAACGTAACTTTTCAGTCAAAAATTTACCCGAGCCTCTAGCTAAAATAGAGAACGGTTGTGTTACTCGATAAATTAATAATGCTCATATCAAAAGTTAAAAATAATAAAGGAAATCACACGATAGACACGGTAGAAATCTCGTGCCTACTTACCAACATTTTTACTTCTACCCATGGCTCTTCTACCAACAGTTTTCCCCCTGGTAATAACTTAATGTCATCATCATCATCATCATCACCAGCCTATAATAGTCCACTGCTGGACATAGGCCTCCCCTAATGAGCGCCATAGATGGCATTATCATTTAGATGGTTGGGGATCGCAGTTCGGTGGAGTTGTTCTGCAGAGGGCACTGCTGCCCGCCTCCTGGTGTGATTCTCTTAGTCGCCTCTTACGACACCCACGGAAAGAGTTGGGGTGGTGAAATTCTATGCCGGCACCACACAGCCATTTTTTTGACATACATAATGTAGCATAAATGGCATTATGTAAGTGTAACCATGATCAATCCGCAAACAGAGCAGGAATGTTAGAGGAAAGTTGTAGTTTTCATTCAAAATGTATACTTTTAACCAAGCATGCAGGTTAATGTTCT
The DNA here is from genome assembly GCA_963931895.1 of Eupithecia pulchellata. NCBI lineage: Eukaryota > Metazoa > Arthropoda > Insecta > Lepidoptera > Geometridae > Eupithecia > Eupithecia pulchellata. Next base: position 1,343,477 of record OZ007532.1, read on the forward strand.
CCTTTGCGTCTATTTTTCGGTAACTCTGGAAATGGAGGAGCCATTGCTCCAAAACCAATGTACAGTTTGCCTCATTAACTTGTTGGAAAAAATCCTTCGGACGAAATAAGATTCAGCTCAACAGAGCACGAAAATTTATTAAAAATTTTAATTTGGGTCCTCACAACAGTCTAGTGCTCTGATGAGCAAATCGACCATTAATGTTGTAGGAAATGTATAAAGTGATAGTGAAGTATTATTAATTTAATATCAAGTCTGTAATTGGTACATTAATTTACTTTTATGTATCATTTTAGTCCACAGTTTCAGTTTTTATTTCAGTTACAAGGTGCAACATGGATACCTACACTGAAATCCTCAAATATCGTCCTAAAATGTAAGGGTTTTATAAATGACTTGAACCCCGAGACTTTCAAGTGGGGGTCCGCTTAAAATTCTTCCGTAATTGCGAAATTTCTGATCTCGTAATTTAAAAGCCCATCGAAAACATTTGAAATTTACATTCCATTTAACAGAGTTCCGTATGACACGGAATAAACCCCTCAACGAGTGGGTCCCGCATAATTTCCGTGTATTCTTTGTAAATTTACTGTGGCATTTGCAATTCTGATTGAGAGACTAGCCGGTAGCTTTGGGGCCACGAAAATAACGAGCATTTTTTGTTTTCCTTATAGTAAAAGCGATTCTGTCAGTCAGTTGGTAATAACTAGCAACCTGCTTCGGCTTCGCACAGGTGCAATGCTGATTCCTTTTCATCATCATCATCAGCCTACACTAGTCCACCCCTGGACCTCTAGGCCTCCCCTAATGGGCAATAACCCCCAAGTGATGAATAATGCCGTCTATGGCGCTCGCCATAGACGGCATTATTCATCACTTGGGGGTTATTGCCCATAATCCATACGCTGGGCATGCGGGTTGGGGATCGCAGTTTGGTGGAGTTTTTCTGCAGAGGGCGCTGCTGCCCTCCCCCCGTTGTGTTTTCCTTAGTCACCTCTTACGACACTCAAGGGAAGAGTAGGGGTGGTGAAATTCTATGCCGGCACCACACGGCACGTCCTTTTGAATCCCTCTATCTATAAAAATCAAGTCGCATAAAAATCCGTTGCGTAATTTTAAAGTTTAAGCATACATAGGGACATACAGACAGACAGGGGGAAGCGACTTTGTTTTATAATATGTATAGTGATGTACATACACCACTCCATAACGGCCCTAACTGAAAACCAGCGCAGTATTGTACAATTGTCTAGTACTGCATAATACTGACTTAGGGAAACATTTTACCTTAAATTATTATAGATATTAGTTTTTCTACTGAATTATAATTAGATTACTGTGTTAGCTATAGTTTTATTTCTTAACTCATAAACGTAAGTGTTCACGCCGATCTATTTCCGAACGCGTGAACCTGACATTGACAGATTCATGTTTTTCAACGAAGTCGAGACGAGTACTGCACCAATCACGCTCCGGCGCAGAGAGCCTATCATGCGGTCGATACATCACGTCATGTTCGTGTGTAGCCAATAGTAGACCGCAGCCATGACGCGACGTCGGCGAGCACCAATCCCACGGGCCCCACGTCACGTCACTTTTGTATCCAAAAACCGTTCGACGATGCAGCCACGCAGACAGAACCGAGATAACAAATAACCCTAAGATCGCTAAGACGTCCCTCCCAAAAGTTTCCATGTAAAAGTTCTAAAAACACTTGTAATTTATTGTAATTCTTCCATAATTAAACCCAGTCAAAACCAAATCTATTTTATTTAAAGTTTTGTTCCCTAGTACTGAACAAAAAGTGGCGACCGTGACAGGACACGACTTGCACGCTAATCATTTCTAGCGAGTTCGACAGGTCCACTAAAACCAAAAATCAAGAACTGGATGGAAGACTGCTCTCGCTCGGAGAACAAAGGCTGGACTACGATCACCGGAGGAGAACGAGCCCCGGAGGTCAACGCAGAACGAGCCCCGGAGGTCGACGCATGAACGAGCCCGAGGTCAATGAACTACGCGAGTGACCATCACGTACCTAACCTACGCGGCGCATTGGAGGTGCCTACGTTCTGGAGCCGCCTACGCAGCTGACAACGCAGCTGAGGATCCTGAACACTACCCCTTTGCCTGCCTATCATCACAAAGTGAGCCCGTTCCTATCATTTTCCCACTGTGCTCCCCTTCTCTCTGTGTATTTACCTAGTGTCTTTCTCTGAGTGTTCGGTGAATTTTCTAACACTGACTAAACTCCCCTTAAAAAACAAAGCGCCTACAGAATTAGCGGTAAGCATTTTGCCTAATAATTTCAAAGGGAATCTGCTCGCTATATTCTTGCGCCCCCAAATTTGCCTACTTCAATAGCCTATGCTGTGCACTTGCCTATCTTCGCAATACTGCGCACGCTATATTCTTGCGCATCCAAAGTTGCCACGTCAATAGCCTATGCTGGGCACTCGCCTATCTTCGCAATACTGCCCCCTGAAACAAACGACGTACTCTCAGCTTACTGCTATCAGCTTCTTGAGTGTTTCCGACGTTGATTCCAGCGTAAGCGGGTCAACGGCTACGAGCGCGCGTTCCTGCTGCCAACTGAGTAACTGCGCTGCTCAGCTGTTCGTGTGCTTTGCTGACGAGGCGTCGGGCCTACCTACGTGCCGGCCAACGAGACGAGGGGCGTATCGTATACAAATTTTATACAAATTTGATTCCTTCTTGATACTTCTTCGCAATGACTTCTGAACTAAAGTTAAAAGAACTAACTACAAGGCGTAGTTCCATCAAGGGACGCATTACTAAGTTTAAAACATATCTAGATTCAATAATGACATTTGAGAGTGTTTCTGACATAGAAATAAGCAAGCTTGCGATGAAGTTATCAAGAATGGAAGCGCTATTCATTGAGTTTGACGGGTTGCAGAGCCAAATAGAGTCACATAATGAGTCAAATCAAGATTTAGAATTAACAACTCGTGATTTAATAGAACAAGAATTTGATCATTGCATTTCTATTGCCCAAGATTTTATTCAGTCACATAGTTCACCTACAAAGCTCAATGAAGGCAATACTTCTAGTTGTGCTCATCACAGCTGCCATCATGAACAAACTGCATGTGGCTCGCTAGGTTTCAAATTACCTACTATTACTATACCTAAGTTTGATGGCACTTATAGCAAATGGTTAGAGTTCAAGGAAGTATACTCCACACTAATTCATGATAATTCTCAAGTTCAAAATATACATAAATTCCACTATCTCACATCTTACTTAGAAGGTGAAGCTGCTCGAGTGCTAAGTAATTTAGAAGTATCAGACAAGAACTATCATGAAGCTTGGTCACTTATCTGCAACCGCTTTGACAATAAGAGGCAACTTATAAACAATCATCTAAAATCACTATTTTCTATTGAATCAGCTCGTGAGACTGATAAGTCTCTTAGGTTTATCATCGACCATGTAAGCAAAAACCTACGTGCCCTCAGCACACTAGGACTACCTACTAACAAGTGGGATGTCCTAATCATTTATATCCTAGTGGCAAAGTTGGACAACAGTACTGTCTTCAAGTGGGAAGAACATCGTAACAATTTCACTGAATTACCTACACTCGATAACTTCTTTTCATTTTTAAAAAATCGTGCTGATGTTCTTGAAACTGTTAACAGGATTAGAACTGACAAACAGGCACACAACAAGCCAACCCCTAGTAATTATCAAAACAAGACACAAGTAAAGTCTATGGTTGCTACGTCAAAGGGGGCTACTTCCTCTTCACCTCGTCTCTTTGAGTGTGCAGTATGCTCTGGTAGTCACCGCATTTATGAGTGCACTGTGTTCAAGTCGCAGACGCCTGAAGATAGGAACTCCACTGTCGCTTCACTAAAGTTGTGTACTAATTGTTTAAGAGCCGGTCATACTAGTCAGGCTTGCAAATTACCCGGTTCATGTCGTTCTTGCAAACAAAGGCATAATTCACTGCTACACTTAACAGATGTTGTTTCTTCTGCTTCTAGCCCACCTAAATCTGTAGTTATGTCTACTTTGTCAACTCCAGAAATTTTGTTGTGTACCGCTATGGTTCGCCTAATTAACCCTAATACTAATGAAACTATTTGTGTTCGAGCGTTACTTGACAGCGGGAGCCAATCGTCATTTATCACTGAAGGTGTTAAACTAAGACTCAACTTGACTCCTCAGCCATCAAATGTCAGTATCGTAGCCATTGGAAATAACACTCTAAATCTGAATCCTGAGAGATGTGCTCTCAAACTACAGTCCATGTCAACTTCATTCGAAGTCACTATGTCGTGTTTAGTATTGAAAACTATAACGGACGATCTACCTAGGCATCCTTTCAATATTCATTCACTAAAATTAAATGACTTTGTACTTGCAGACCCCAGCTTCAACGAACCATCCCCTATTGATATGCTTATCGGCTCGGACCTGTTTTGGGAGTTAATCGGCTCCAAACAGCAGTCTCTAGGGCTCAACAACCCTAATCTTCGCAGCTCTAAGCTCGGGTGGCTCATCGCAGGTCCTGCACCAAATCAAACCCAAGTTCCGCCTAAAAGGTCACTAGTTAGTAATTTTCTAATTAAAAATGAAATTCAAACGGACATCGAAAGGCAACTTACTATGTTCTGGGAACTTGAAAACATTCCCATTGCTCAACCTCTCTCCGAAGAGCAAAAGTTTTGTGAGAAATTCTATCTCTCCACTACATGTCGAGAAAGCGATGGCCGTTTTTGTGTAGGTATTCCTCTTAAAGATGAATTAAATTGTCTCGGCGAGTCCTACTTCATAGCAAAAAAAAGATTTCAAAATCTTGAGGCACGATTCAGAAAAAATCCTGAGTTAAAAAAGATGTACTCAGACTTCATCCATGAGTACGCAGATCTTGGCCACCTTTCAGAGTCTTCGGAGACTAAACCTCCTAATGCCTATTTTCTTCCTCATCACCCCGTCATCCGGGAGAAAAGCGAATCCACTAAGCTCCGAGTAGTATTTAACGCGTCGGAACCCACTACTTCTGGTTTTTCGGTCAATGACCTACAAATGATAGGTCCTACAGTTCAGGATTCACTATTTAACATTCTTCTTCGATTTCGACTGTACCGTTACGTCGTTACTGGAGACATAGAGAAAATGTACAGGCAGGTAAATGTAAGAGAATCTGATCGCAATCTACAACTAATTCTGTGGCGCGATCATGAGACTGAACCACTGCGCACTCTCAAACTAAATACCATCACTTACGGTTTCGCTAGCTCTAGTTTCCTTAGCACTAGGTGCATTTGGCAGATCGGCGAGGAATGTAACGATTCCTATATTAAGACTATTATTCAAAACGATTTTTATTGTGATGATCTCTTAACCGGTGCCAATACTGCTGACGAGTTACGTTACATTCAACGCACCGTCTCCACGGAGCTTGCTAAAGGATGTTTTCCACTAAGGAAATATCGCTCTAACCTTCCTGATCTTCTACCCAACTCGGACTCTTCTGAAGATTCAAATCTAATCATCAGCAATGCCGCTAGTACACTCGGTATCGGCTGGTCTCCCCAACACGATTACATAAACTTTCCTTTAGACTGTTCATCAAACACTAATCCTACTAAAAGAAATATATTGTCATCTACATTTAAAATTTTTGACCCTCTAGGTCTATTGTCTTTGTGCACTATTAGCGCAAAGATATTACTTCAAAAAATTTGGGCCGAAAAAATAGATTGGGACGAACCTGTACCCCATTCTTTCCAAATTTCTTGGCAAAGGTTCAGTCAACAAATCAGCACGCTGTCGTCTCTTAAAATCCAAAGACAGGTTCTAGCCCATGACACAGTTGATGTTGAACTTCATTGTTTCTGCGACGCTTCACAGCTAGCCTATGGAAGCTGCATCTACCTGAGATCTGTCGACAAAGACGGCCTTGTTCACGTCAACCTACTATGTGCAAAGGCTCGTGTAGCTCCCATCAAAAGTTGTACCATCCCACGCTTAGAGTTGTGTAGCGCTCTTCTAGGTGCTGAATTAAGTACCGCTGTCAAAGGAGCTTTGCGGATCAATTTGAAACGTTCTGTGTTCTGGACCGACTCTAGTGTTGTGCTAGGCTGGCTAAAAAACCCTAACAAAACTAAAACTTTTGTAGCAAATAGAGTAGCCGCTATAGGTGAACTTACCGATACCGATGCTTGGCGGCATGTTCCTACTTCTCAAAACCCAGCTGATCTCGCCTCGAGAGGCGTAGAACCTAAAGAAGTCAACAATTTAACGTTGTGGTGGCACGGGCCACGGTTTCTGAAACTTTCCGAGCCGCATTGGCCTTCTCTTTCTGTAGAACTAAATATGGAGTTACCCGAATTGAAAGCGATGCCCGCTTTGGTGGCGGAGGATGCACCTGCGGTACCAGACCTTAATTTGCAAAAATTTTCTAAACTTTCTGTCCTACAAAGGGTTGTAGCCTGGGTTCACAGGTTCATTCACAATTGTAAAAATCCAACCAACAAACTAACAGGAACGCTACAAGTTCATGAGCTAGATAAATCAATAATTTCTCTTGTCAAAATTGCCCAAAGTGATATTTTCTTTAAGGAAATCCATTCCTTAAAATCTAAAAAATCTCTCAAACCAAATACTCATCTCTGCTCGTTAAACCCGTTCATTGATGATACAGGTGTACTACGCGTTGGAGGTCGCATTGATACATCTGCTTATCCCTATGATAAAAGACACCCTATTGTATTAAAATGTAATCATTATCTAACTAAACTAATTTTCCAAGCTGAGCATCTCAAACTTTTGCATGCTGGCCCTCAGCATATACTGGCCTCAGTCCGAGAGCGCTACTGGCCCATTGGAGGGCGAAGGCTCGCTTGAGAAGTCGTACGACACTGTCTCGTTTGTCGTCGATTTAAGGGCGAAACCATGACTAATATAATGGGGGGTCTGCCTGCAGATAGAGTAGAGCCTGACTTCCCTTTCACTACAGTTGGCACTGACTTCGCAGGCCCTTTTTTGATTACAGATCGTAAGGGTCGAGGGTGCAAGATAACAAAGTGTTACCTATGTATTTTTGTTTGTTTCCGCTATAAGTGCCTTCACTTAGAAGTAGTTAGTGAACTCACTAAAGATGCGTTTATACTTACATTAAAACGATTCATTTCTCGTAGAGGAATGCCCAAGACTATTTATTGTGATAATGGTCGCAATTTTGTAGCTGCCGCTAAAGAACTAGGTAGTTTTCTACAGTCTAATTGTGACTCTATTTGTGACTTTGCTGCCAGTCGAGGCATTGAGTTTCGTTTCTCACCTGTATACGCTCCTCATTTCAATGGTTTGGCCGAGGCCGGCGTCAAGTCAGCAAAGCATCACTTGTATCGCACTTTAGGTCAATCTCACCTAACCTTTGAGGAATTGACCTCTGTATTTACACAGATAGAAGCTATCCTAAATAGCCGACCCCTATGTCCTTTGAGCCCCTCGCCTAAGGATTTCCAGTCCCTTACCCCAGCTCACTTTTTGATTGGCAGACAAATGATGGCGATCCCCTCGTCAAGCTATCTAGACTGCGCTACGCATCGCCTCGATCGGTTCCAGCGCCTGGAGCAGGTCAAGCAGCACTTCTGGAGTAGATGGTCCTCGGAGTACATAGCTGAGCTTCAACAAAGAACCAAGTGGCAAGTGAAGTCCCGAGATCTCAAGCTGGATGACCTAGTTTTGATAAAGGAGGCTCAAACGCCGCCCTTATGCTGGCGCCTTGGGAGAGTCAATCGTCTATATTCGGGCTCAGACCACACGCCTAGAGTAGCAGACATAACAACGGCTAATGGCACTGTAAGGAGAGCAATAAACCGGCTGGTCCTACTTCCTACTAACGCTGAAGAGCACGAAGATAAAGCTTGAAAGCGTCCCTAGAGCTTTCAACGGCCGGGAAGATGTTCACGCCGATCTATTTCCGAACGCGTGAACCTGACATTGACAGATTCATGTTTTTCAACGAAGTCGAGACGAGTACTGCACCAATCACGCTCCGGCGCAGAGAGCCTATCATGCGGTCGATACATCACGTCATGTTCGTGTGTAGCCAATAGTAGACCGCAGCCATGACGCGACGTCGGCGAGCACCAATCCCACGGGCCCCACGTCACGTCACTTTTGTATCCAAAAACCGTTCGACGATGCAGCCACGCAGACAGAACAGAGAGAACAAATAACCCTAAGATCGCTAAGACGTCCCTCCCAAAAGTTTCCATGTAAAAGTTCTAAAAACACTTGTAATTTATTGTAATTCTTCCATAATTAAACCCAGTCAAAACCAAATCTATTTTATTTAAAGTTTTGTTCCCTAGTACTGAACAGTAAGTGAGCTCTTACTTACTTGTGTATATGTGTTTTTTCTTTATTGTTATTGTTTTGTTTTTATTAATTTACATAAATAAATACTTCGCTTTTCTGCGTTGTTATTCTCGTATTTATTGTAAGTATTCATATATTGTTATTATTTTGTTTCACTTAAGTACCACCCAGTTCATCCCAAGGCTGCCTGGAAGAGATCGCTCATAGCGATAAGGTCGCCCTTTATACTTCCTTTACCTAAAGCATGTCTGTTTGTAATGTTTTCTTTCTTTGTGTGGTAAAGTATTTTCTATTATATTATATTCTGCGTATGTTACCTTAAAACAACAACAACCTGCCTGCTTCTGTTTTTCCTACTAACTACAACCTGGGTCTCTTCAAAAGTAGAGTGAATAGGTGTCTTCTAGACCTGCGTGATCCACCGTCGGCCACATCTTCACTTTCCATCAGGTGAGATCGTGCTCAAACGGAGGTCTATCAGTCATAAAAAAAACTTAGTTGATAAGATCTAAGTTTTTTTTGAGACCTGTCAGCGCAACAGAGGCGCGATTATTCGGCCAACTTTTACCACGACTAGCCAACTCTATCCAAATTCATGGCCCCACCACAAGATCTCCCAAACAAATTGGGGTATTCGTTAAAAACCTGCATATTTTTATTTTATTGACAACAGATTTGCTTAAAATATTTCTGGCGAGGGCTGCCCTCTACCGTTCCTTTCCTTTCTTTGGTCGAAGACTTGGCATCAGCTCGTCGTTACTATTATATGATTGGTCTTGTCGGGAATAAATAAATAAATAAATAATGCTGGACAATCCACACAGCATCATCTAGCCCCAAGCTAAGCAGAGCTTGTGTTATGGGTACTAGATGACTGATATACATAATACAATATTATTAAATAGATAGATATTTTTTTATTATACATAGAAAACGACCAGAACCCCTGAACAAATATCTGCAGATCGTACAAATATTTATCCCGAATCGAATCCGCAACCTCCTGCGTCGCAGGCGGACCTTCGCCCACCGCGCCACAGTGGTTGTCAATAAAATAGGAGTAAGGCTGAAGACAGATCATATTAGTAAGAAGGAGAGCAGGCTCACAACAATCCTTGTTTGTGTCGCAAGTACAGCAACGTTTTATCACACACATAGTTGTTGACTTACCTACTTTTAAATATGTATAAAACTACCCGTGATGTCTTTAAAGACCCTCGTCATCAAGTATCAAAGAACCTCCATAACTAAAAAGCCATGAAATCGTTTGTTGGCACAATATGGGTTGCCTTATGGATGCTGGATTGTCCAGCATTATTTATTTATTTATTTTTATTTATAACTTCGGAAAGGGTCAATATCTTTGTATTTTAATAATTTTTGAGGACTATCTTTAAATATCTGATTATTGAATCTGTCACGAAGAAGTCCTTACATCCAATATATTTATGATATTGGATATAAATGTGTTTAGATTTGAGGCTTCTTTCATCTGATAAGATAATTATATGTATACGACCATATGAATTAGGGCTTTGTGTGCCTTACCTACAGGATCGTATGTACATCATTATCTTTATGTATATTATTTTTTTTATATTTTACAGTAAGATATTACTGTGTTGATGAATCCGTTATAATAATTTAATAGCTACATTATAAGATAACGAGTGATTTATACTATATGGTGTCTACGTAATATATAGTTTCACCCACGTTTCTATGAACTCAAAAAATAACATCGAACAAATTAAAGCCATTCCTATATACCTACACGCATCATCCGAAAACAAAAAAAGTCGTTTACTATTCACAATTTCGCTATTATTATTTCAGACAAAACCAAACCTCGCTCGCTTATATAAATATTCAGTTTCTTTAAAAAGCTTAACCCAAAACATCCGATAAAAACAGACCAATCCGCTGATTGATTAATTGAAAATGCAGTGAACGGCAACAGTGAGGGAGCTCCAGATTAATTAGTCCATCGTCTATGCATTGACTGAGAATTGAGAATACTTTCATTAAAAATGTAATAGCAATTGGTTTATGGATCGCCTCGTGCCTCAAGTGTTTGCGAATTTTTCAATTAACAGATTAAATGGATTTTTCTTCAGTTTAATGGAATACTGAGAGTATTTTTCATTTAGCTTTGCTTTTATCAATATATTCGCATATTCAGCGTCAGTTGAAATAAGAGGGAATTGTGAATATGACACATGAGAAAACCTACGTCGATATGGTGCGATATTATTTAAAATATTATTGGGAATAATCTATAAATAGATCAAACTTCTTGTTTTTCGAGCTGCCTAGACCAAACAAACAGATATTTTCAATTGAGATTTAAGCATAAGCAGACTCAAAATGATAGAAAAATAAAGAAATAAACGGAATCGCCAGGGGGATTACATCACGGCCCATATAGCACATTGTCCACGCGTGGTCCCTATAAGTTAAAATAAATGATCGTCATGTAGCCAGATGTGCATGACCATGGTATCTGTTAAGAGTCCCACATAAATCCATGTTGTTGGATTTGAAGCGACTATATTAGTTAGCTGAAGATAGTAGTTTGGTTTCGGCTTATTTTGTCAAACAGGATACTAAGTTAAACTAACTTAATCAACCTCTGCTTAACTCGGGGCTAGATAATGCTGTGTGGATTTTTCGGCATTATTTATAAACTAATATATATTTAAATCTAGATAATGTTTGTGTTCGTTACGATTTTAAATTCGCATCAGTATCTATTAGATACTGTATCAGTAGAAACTTTATTGAACTTAGAAGCACTGAATGGTTTAATAATGAGTTAAGGTGACCAAACACAGATTGACTTCCAATCAATCAATAAAATAATAATTTCTCCAGTTATTGACGAACTTATCATTACATTAACCTATAATATTCTCAATTCTTCAATTCGCAGAGTTTTATCTGTTAAATCTAAGATAATAAAAAATATTTTTTATAGGGTCCAACCGACCACCGTTTTGCGAAACCACAAGATACCCCACTGTGATATAACTCATTGAACAGTAAGATTTATAGTAGAGCAGCAATTGGATTTTTGAAGTTAAATGGCATTGTGTGGATAAGGGGGACTTTTTTTGAGTCAGTTATTTTATTTTTACTTTATTTGATAGAAAACAAATATCACAGTGCTTTGTTTTCTTTTCGACATTACAGGACTCTTGTGTACGTCAACAAAATAACTATTAAGTAGGAATTAAACTGATTACTTTGATTTATTGTTAACTTTTGAAGGTCCAATTTCACCGTTGAAATTGAAAGCGTTAACAATTCGCGTTCAATTGTGCACGCGTTCAAAAATCAGTATTCAGTAATGCAAAAATGATTTTTAACGTCAAACGTTAAACCTAATTTTTGCATTATCTGCCACAAGCACGAACTAAACACAGAAAACGTGAAACTCCTTTAAGCATCTTGAACAGCCGATAGTTCAAAAACTTGCAAATGTCAATGTCGTTGCATTTCTTGTTAACGTTAATTTAATTTTGGTTTTTAGTTTTTTTTTTAGTTCTGGGCGTTTTCTGTGTATAATAAAAAATATCTATCTATTTAATAATATTGTATTACGTACATATATCAGTCATCTAGTACCCATAACACAAGCTCTGCTTAGCTTGGGGCTAGATGATGCTGTGTGGATTGTCCAGCATTATTTATTTATTTATTTTATTAATTGATTCTGACAATAGTTTTGTGCGAACGAGTTTTCTTGAACGCGTTTCTAGATACTAAGGGTGAAATTGGACCTAAGTAGCGAACAAGAAAGCTTGTAGTTAAGTACCTAGTTTTTGAGTTGGAGCAAAACTTGTGCGAAGATCGTTTATAGGCTAGATACTCTGATATTTTGTTATACTTACGCATTTTTACAAGAAATTAGCGTAACAATTGGTTTGAATTCTGTAACTAACTTGAAGTGTTGTTGTAGAAGCATTCATCGGCATTCATCTTGTGTAGCTTGTGAGCACACCAACTCATACTAACTCATTATAAACTTTATTTTTATGAGTATACGACAAGTTTTTTAAGTATATTGTCATGGTAATCCCATTATGTTCGTTTCTTAGAATTACACGTATAAGTAACTATAAGCAGGAGATCGCTTATCGTCTGCTGGTTTGAGGTCAATTTTTCCTTCTCACGTTCGCATCTATTTAGATACTTTGACGATATCTTGTAAAAAATGCTAGTATCAAGTTCCCTATTTTATCTCGTTATCTATATTAGGTTCACATCTGTCATAATGATACCAGAAGTGACGGCTGCCTGCCAGCCAAATTTTTTAAAATCATTGTTGTTTAGATGCAAATAGACTACTAATGCTTTTTTTAATTAAAAATATCATTTTTTTATGAAAGTTGACTTTCTATTTCTTAAAGCAAGAGACGCTTACTACCTGAACCGATTCATATTCAAAATAAAGGTATTTATTGTGAAAAAGTCTCCTATGATTTTAAAACCTTTAGCCAAACCACATTTAATTTTATATCTGTTTCCGATTCATCGGTTTCGCTTGGGATGGCGTTTTTAAAGAGTTTTTGACACATAATTTGACTATGTAAAATTTAACTAATTCGATAAATTTAACATTTTCATACATATCTTGGTAATAGAACTCTTTATTATCAGAAGGAGAACAATATTTTGATAAAATTTGCATATTAAGTAAACCCAGAAATTGAGGAAACATACTTTATTAAAATTAATATTCATAACCACCAAATTTAAATTACATTTCATTTTCGCTTACAGTCACAAACAATTACACATAAAAACAGCCTATTATTTTACCCTACCGTTGGCAACACCGATAATTTTATTCAATTCGGTCCAATGGGTCCATTGGGACACTACATTAACTCGGTACAAACGAGATTTAAATAAATAATCATATGTTCACACACCGCATATAAAACGTTTCCGACTGCAAAATGCAATGACTAAATTTATAATCGTATTCAGTGAGTCCAATTAGCTACCAAGGTGCCTGATATTTTTTGACCTTTGTAATTTGGGGCTAGATGATGCTGTGTGGATTGTCCGGCACTATTTATTTATATTTATTTATTATTTTACAAATGTACTTACTGTACCTTACCTAACTAGAAACGATATCTTAAAAGAAAAAATTAAACGAAAATTTATTGTGTTTATGAAAATGTAATAAGTAAATATTTACAAAATTATAAAAATCAAAATAATAAAAATGGTATACATAGTACATATTAGAATTTGTATTTTGTGTCGTGTCCATCCATCTATATCTATACTAATATTATAAAGAAGAAAGATTAGCTTGTTGGCTTGTTTGTTTGAATTGAATAGACACCGAAACAACTGGACCGATTAAAGAAATTCTTTCACCACTAGGATCCTTAATTTTCCGTGATGAACATAGGCTATAGAATATTTAAAAAAAAAGTACGGGTTCCGTATAAAAAAATAAATTGTTGTTAAAAACTCGTGCGAAGCCGGGGCGGACCGCTAGTTTATTTATAAATCACTTCGAACAATAATGGACATACTATTATTTTGAACTACTTTCTGGCCGCGGTTTCGCATGAGTTCTTTCCGGGTATAGAACAAGGTTATAAACAACCTTGTTCTATACCCGGAAACGAGTAGTTAAAAATAAATGTAGCTAGGTTTGCCGTGTGGTGCCGAAATAGAATTTCACCACCCCAACTCTTCCCGTGGGTGTCGTAAGAGGCGACTAAGGGAAACACACCGGGGGGCGGGCAGCAGCGCCCCCTGCAGAATAACTCCATCGAACTGCGATCCCCAACCCGCATGCCCAGCGTGGGGATTATGGGCAATAACCCCCAAATGATAATGCCATCTGTGGCGCTCATTAGGGGAGGTCTATGTCCAGCAGTGGACTATTATAGGCTGGTGATGATGATGATGATGTAGCTAGGTATTTGTTCTAAAAAGTATTAATAAATTATTGAGAAATATTAGTTTTCTTAGCAATACAATTATTATTATTTATGTAATTAATTTCTTCAATATCTCATTCTGAAATAGATTTTAATTATAAAAAGTTATACAATTATCAAAGCGGTGGATCACAGACCGCGAAGCTAAGCTCAAGCGGCCGAGAGGACTTGGGTTGCAGTTACCTATGCCTTTAGACTTGATCATCATGCTTAAAAAAGATGTTTTCTTTACGAAATCAAATAGTAGGAATGGTCAAATGGTAGGAATGAAAGGATTGGGTTCAATTCGTGCGTCGTCATTTTGGAGTAAACAACCAATTAAGTGCCAATTCGTGCGTTCTGCTAGGCGGTTTTTTCGCCGCGTTTCAGTTATTAATATCTTGAACAAGTAATACCATCGATATAGATACAGAAATAGTTTTTCCTTGTTTTGCAATCTTCTGTAAGGTGCCTAAGATTTATTTTGTTTACTTGTTTCATGAGGTCATTCCTATCTCATTAATTACCGAAGGGATAAGGTGTTAGGTTGCTTAGATTTTCTTTATTTTTTTGGCTTTACCTAACTTATTTCTTTGGATGGTAAATTATGGTGGGTGGTTATTTTGGTAAACAATTACATTGGTTTTCATTGGGGGTATTTCGGTTCCTATTTAATAAAATTTTTGGAAAATTAGTATTTAGCAAATTATTCATAGCTATTATTAAAAGACGCCGCAAAACTAAACACTAAATGGATCAAGCTAAAGTTTTGCACATATAAAGTTCTGGAAGTAGAATAATTTTAGGCCGATGAAACACGCGTAAGTTGTAAGCATTCAAAAAGTAAAATGACTGTTATCGCCATCTAGCACCTCATGCAAAAACTATTAAGTAATTGCGGTGTCGAAAGTTACGAATAAGGGTTGTGTTCATGTTCTACCTACGTAGAACGTCGTAATAAACAGAGATGGCGCTGTAGTGGAATTTTATATCAGGAACGGACAACGTTTACATACTAATTGGTAAGCAATGTCTCGTCCACGCTCCCGTTGCACATAATTTATTTATTGATTTTAGTATTAGTTTTAATTATTTGAGGTAATATTTATTCTACCTACATGTACGATATGTCTGGAAATAAAAAAAAATGTTAATATTATTGTGTCTCATTTCCATAATCATGGGCCTTATAGCTTATAGGTTAAAGCCGAGTTGACACGAACAGAGTCTGCTCGGACCGAGTGGACTCGGATACCTACTCGGACGCAGCTCGGATTGTGGCAACCCATAATAGTCGTCCGAGTGCGCTCGGATTTTGGGTTGCCACAATGCGAGTTGGTATCCGAGTCTACTCGGTCAGAGCAGACTCTGATCGTGTCAACGCGGCTTTACCCGCGGCTCTATTGTCTAACTCAATTGGTAATCGTAAGCGGCTTCAGTTTGGCATTTCAAACCTAGCCTGGACTTCGATTGTCACTTTCGTATTGTGTAGATAGCTGAAACTAAGGCTGAAACCGAAGACCAGTTGAAAACCTTACCGACAATACCACCATTCTGACTGGGTCTACAACTGGTAATTGTTTT
Organism: Eupithecia pulchellata; assembly: GCA_963931895.1. Lineage (NCBI taxonomy): Eukaryota > Metazoa > Arthropoda > Insecta > Lepidoptera > Geometridae > Eupithecia > Eupithecia pulchellata. Next base: position 1,359,374 of record OZ007532.1, read on the forward strand.
GAAGTTCACTGGTGATGGATTTCAAGTTAGACAGTAAGGCTGCCGGTCCTCTGGAAGGCATGCATAGGGCCGTAGCCAACAGCACAGAGGCTCTTTATGAGAGTTAATTTTGAAGGCGGGAGCTACACATAGCGGGTATCATCCTCGTATGCACAATATGATATACGCGAACATGATAATATTCGCCAGGTGTAGACTGTCAAAGAAAAATAGGAAACCTAACCATGTTATTGTGATGGATGGTTAGATGGACTGTAATTTGGCTGTGGGGGAGAGTGCGGACTCCTGCCATAAACATAGTCTCATTATTACGATGATCTCTGTGGCGCGGTGGGCGAAGTTCTGTCTGCGACGCCGGAGGTTGCGGGTTCGATTCCCGCCTCAGAGTGTTCTGGTCGTTTTCTATGTACTTATAATAAAAAATTGTATTGTGTTTATCAGTCATCTAGTACTCATAACACAAGCTCTGCTTAGATTGGGGCTAGATGATGCTGTGTGGATTGTCCGGCACTATTTATTTATATTTATTTATTATTTTACAAATGTACTTACTGTACCTTACCTAACTAGAAACGATATCTTAAAAGGAAAAATTAAACGAACATTTCTTGTGTTTACGAATATGTATTAAATATTTACAAAATCATAAAAATCAAAATAATAAAAATGGTATACATAGTACATATTAGAATTAAATACATAAAATCTTTCAGATATTATTACTAAGTTATAATTTTGATATTTTTACTATCACAATATAAATTCAGTAGGTTTCCCTCAAACTATAATTATTTTTTCACGAGGAAAACATTCTGAAGATATAATATTTTTAAAAGGATTATTAAATTTTTTGAGAAGTTTCTGTTCGTATAAAATATCCCTGTACTTAAATAAAATCCTAAAACTTACGTGCAAATCATGCTGAAATCTTAAACGATATTATTCAGTCATTAGATTTATAAGTACTTAATTAATAAACATGTTATACTATACCTTACTGGGTTTTCTTTTTTGTTAATGCGGAGGCTTTAGCAAACCTCGTGGTTGTGGTTTGTGGAGTTTCGACATTTTTCAAGAATCTATTTAGAGAATCTGATGTGCTTTGTAAAATGCTGAGTCCTAGTCTAACTTTGAAATCTACGAGACGCCTTAAGAATGAAAAGAAACCTAGAGGCTCGTTCAAAGGAGGATATGTTCCGACATCTGGAATAATAGGCGTAGGTCTCAACGTTGGAGAATCCGGGTCTTTCGAATCTGTAAACGCTGATTCAGTAGAAGGCAGGATTGATGTTGTCTCAGACTTAAGTTCTGTAGTGGTTTCAGTCATCAGGTTTCTCGCTGTTGTCGTTTCAGCTTTATCCGTAACGTCATTTACAAGAGGGCTTGATGTAGCTTCTGGATCTGAAAACACTTCGTATACTCGGAAAGCTTTAGTAGTAATTTCCACATCATTTTGAGAGTCAGATTCGATAGTTGTCTTGTCTTTATCATTTACTGGGACAGTTGATACACTTTCAATGAAATCATTTTTGTTTGTGGTAGAATCGACTTTTGTTTTATCTTCAGAGGCAGCAAATACTGTCATAACATCTGGTTTCGAAGCTAGGTAGTTCTTGGATCATCGGTGCGTTATCAGTCATAGATGCTAGATTTCTAATAGGCATAACGATAGAATCATCAATTTCGTCAGAAAATTGTTCTTTTCCTTCTCTAACCTAATAAGCTCTTCCAGTGATGTTGAAACGCTGCGCCTTACCGGAGCATTCCTTTTTCTCCTGTTTAATTTTCTAGGCCCATGTTCTGGCACAACCGCAGGTGTTGCAGAATCTGATAACTCCTTAGGTACATTACCGACGACAAACTGACTTTCATCAATTTCATTGATCTCGCTTGAAGTCTCTTGGTAATCTTCTATTGGTTCCTCTGCCTCATTGTTTGATCCCAAGTATAACGAAGTAGGAGCGTATGTAACCGGACTACTTGTAGCTTCACCATAGAATTGTCCTTCAAAAGGGTAAACTGGTTTAAAATCGGATTCGGGTGATGGTTTTATGCCATACACAACGGAATTAGAAGCATCATTGCCGTAAGAAGAAATTCCAGATGACGATGGTCCAGTTTGAGAGACAGCATATATTGGCTCAACTGCAGGAGCTGGTTGTGGTTGGTAAGGTGCATAAGACGATGGTAGTTTGTCAAAGTTGAATTTACCTTCCGTAGTGTAAGCATGTCTAGTTTCATAGTGAGGACTGAAGTTCAGCGGTTTAGCGTAGACAGCGCCATGTGCTAAACCTGTTTTCTGTTGCGGGTAGCGAGTATTGTAAATAGGCTCATATTTAGCAGCAACGTGACGGTATCTAATATCTTGCTGTTGTGGCTTTTTAGGAGTATAATTGTTGACATAAGCAGTTTGGCCAGCGTATGGATTAAGTTTGTTTTTAGCATGAGCAGGCATACCAGCTAGTACTGTTCCAAGCATATCTTCTTCTGCTTGACCATTCCCTTCATTAGCGTAATCCTCTGCGTTGTTCTTATAGAGATCGTCTCTTTTATCTACTTCAAAAGTTCGTCTCACAGGTGTGGAAAAGGGATACAAAAAGTAGCTTGCAATCCCAACGATACTAGCCAAGCCAAGAACTCCGACACCCACAGACGGCATAACTTCCCTTGATAAATAGTTGTACAGTTGTGAAGTTATAGCAACTGGAGGCTGCGGTTTCTTTCCTGGTTTAGCTGACTTTGTCTTATTGCCTGTTTTTATTTCAGCGACGTTTGTAGATGCTTCCTCGGGCTTAGGTTTGGATGTTTTGCGTTTCTTTGTCTTTTTCTTTGTTGTGGAACGTTTAGGCTTTTTAGTAGTTACAGGTGGTGTGCTTACCTCTAATTCAATTTCTGGGCCCTTTGCTTCCATTGGCAATAATGCTGAATCACTAATGTATGGTTCCTCCGTAGTTGTAGATTTGACTTTGTTTTTGTTCTTCTTTTTCTTCGGTTTTGTGACTTTGGTCTCAGAAGGAGCTTTTTCGGGTGCTTTTGTTTCTTCTTTTTTTGAGGTTGGTACTTCTGTTGTTGTTGTAGTAGAAGTGGTCAAATAGAAGTGGTGAAATTTACTGTGGCATTTGCAATTCTGATTAAGAGACTAGCCACGGTAGCTTTGGGGCCACGAAAATGACGAGCATTTTTTGTTTTCCTTATAGTAAAAGCGATTCTGTCAGTCAGTTGGTAATAACTAGCAACCCGCTCGGGCTTCGCACAGGTGCAATGCTGATTCCTTTTCATCATCATCATCAGCCTACACTAGTCCACCCCTGGACCTCTAGGCCTCCCCTAATGGGCAATAACCCCCAAGTGATGAATAATGCCGTCTATGGCGCTCGCCATAGACGGCATTATTCATCACTTGGGGGTTATTGCCCATAATCCATACGCTGGGCATGCGGGTTGGGGATCGCAGTTTGGTGGAGTTTTTCTGCAGAGGGCGCTGCTGCCCTCCCCCCGTTGTGTTTTCCTTAGTCACCTCTTACGACACTCAAGGGAAGAGTAGGGGTGGTGAAATTCTATGCCGGCACCACACGGCACGTCCTTTTGAATCCATCTATCTATTAAAATGAATTCGCATTAAAATCCGTTGCGTAATTTTAAAGTTTAAGCATACATAGGGACATACAGACAGACAGGGGGAAGTGACTTTGTTTTATACTATGTAGTGATTGATATACGTCACTCAGCAAGGGTCCTAACTGAAAACCAGCGCAGTATTGGACAATAGCCTAGGACTGCATAATACTGAGTTAGGGAAGCATTTTACCTTAAATTATAGATAGTAGTTTTTCTACTGAATTATAATTAGATTACTGTGTTAGCTATAGTTTTATTTCTTAACTCATAAACGTAAGCCCTTACTTACTTGTCTATATGAGTTTTTCCTTATTGTTATGGTTTTGTTTTTGTTAATTAACATAAATAAATACTTCGCTTTTCTGCGTTGTTATTCTAGTATTAATTGTAAGTATAAATATAGTGTTATTATTTTGTTTCACTTAAGTCCCACCGTCTATATTATTCCTTTACGTCCAGTTCATCCCAAGGCTGCCTGGAAGAGATCGCTCATAGCGATAAGGTCGCCCTTTATACTTCCTTTACCTAAAGCATGTCTGTTTGTAATGTTTTCTTTCTTTGTGTGGTAAAGTATTTTCTATTATATTATATTCTGCGTATGTTACCTAAAAACAACAACAACCTGGTGGATTTACCCTCCACTCGCACAAAGCGATTTTCTTCCACCTTCATCATTCGCACTGCAAAGGAATGGAACATGTTGCCTGCTTCTGTTTTTCCTACTAACTAAAACCTGGGTCTCTTCAAAAGTAGAGTAGGAGAATAGGTGTCTTCTAGACCTGCGTGATCCACCGTCGGCCACATCTTCACTTTCCATCAGGTGAGATCGTGGTCCAACGGAGGTCTATCAGTCATAAAAAAAAACTAAGTTGATAAGATCTAAGTTTTTTTTTTGAGACCTGTCAGCGCAACAGAGGCGCGATTATTCCGCCAACTTTTACCACGACTAGCCAACTCTATCCAAGTTCATGGCCCCACCACAAGATCTCCAAACAAATTGGGGTATTCGTTAAAAACCTGCATATTTTTATTTTATTGACAACAGTTTTGCTTAAAATATTTCTGGCGAGGGCTGCCCTCTACCGTTCCTTTCCTTCCTTTGGTCGAAGACTTGGCATCAGCTCGTCGTTACTACTATATGATTGGTCTTGTCGGAAATAAATAAATAAATAATGCTGGACAATCCACACAGCATCATCTAGCCCCAAGCTAAGCAGAGCTTGTGTTATGGGTACTAGATGACTGATATACATAATACAATATTATTAAATAGATAGATATTTTTTATTATACATAGAAAACGACCAGAACCCCTGAACAAATATCTGCAGATCGTACAAATATTTATCCCGAATCGAACCCGCAACCGGACCTTCGCCCACCGCGCCACAGTGTTTGTCAATAAAATAGGAGGTAGGCTGAAGACAGATCATATTAGTAAGAACGAGAGCAGGCACAACAATCCTTGTTTGTGTCGCAATTACAGCAACGTTTTATCACACACATAGTTGTTGACTTACCTACTTTTAAATATAAAACTACCCGTGATGTCTTTAAAGACCCTCGTCATCAAGTATCAAAGAACCTCCATAACTAAAAAGCCATGAAATCGTTTGTTGGCACAATATGGGTTGCCTTATCGATGCTGTGTGGATTGTCCAGCATTATTTATTTATTTTTATTTATAACTTCGGAAAGGGTCAATATCTTTGTATTTTAATAATTTGAGGACTTTCTTTAAACATCTGATTCTTGAATCTGTCACGAACAAGTGCTTGCTGTTCATCCTTACATCCAATATATTTATGATATTGGATAAAAATGTGTTTAGATTTAAGGCTTCTTTCATCTGATAAGATAATTATATGTATAAGACCATATGAATTAGGGCTTTGTGTGCCTTACCTACAGGATCGTATGTACATCATTATCTTTATGTATATTATTTTTTTTATATTTTACATTAAGATATTACTGTGTTGATGAATCCGTTATAATAATTTAATAGCTACATTATAAGATAACGAGTGATTTATACTATATGGTGTCTACATAATATATACATAGTATCACCCACGTTTCTATGAACTCAAAAAATAACATCGAACAAATTAAAACCATTCCTATATTATAGCATCATCCGAAAACAAAAAAGTCGTTTACTATTCACAATTTCGCTATTATTATTTCAAACAAAACCAAAACTCGCTTGCTTATATAAATATTCAGTTTCTTCAAAAAGCTTAACCCAAATCATCCGATAAAAACAGACCTTCCAATCCGCTGATTGATTAATTGAAAATGCAGTGAACGGCAACAGTGAGGGAGCTCCAGATTAATTAGTCCATCGTCTATGCATTGACTGAGAATTGAGAATACTTTCATTAAAAATGTAATAGCAATCGGTTTATGGATCGCCTCGTGCCTCAAGTGTTTGCGAATTTTTCAATTAACAGATTAAATGGATTTTTCTTCAGTTTAATGGAATACTGAGAGTATTTTTCATTTAGCTTTGCTTTTATCAATATATTCGCATATTCAGCGTCAGTTGAAATAAGAGGGAATTGTGAATATGACACATGAGAAAACCTACGTCGATATGGTGCGATATTATTTAAAATATTATTGGGAATAATCTATAAATAGATCAAACTTCTTGTTTTTCGAGCTGCCTAGACCAAACAAACAGATATTTTCAATTGAGATTTAAGCATAAGCAGACTCAAAATGATAGAAAAATAAAGAAATAAACGGAATCGCCAGGGGGATTACATCACGGCTCATATAGCACATTGTCCACGCGTGGTCCCTATAAGTTAAAATAAATGATCGTCATGTAGCCAGATGTGCATGACCATGGTATCTGTTAAGAGTCCCACATAAATCCATGTTGTTGGATTTGAAGCGACTATATTAGTTAGCTGAAGATAGTAGTTTGGTTTCGGCTTATTTTGTCAAACAGGATACTAAGTTAAACTAACTTAATCAACCTCTGCTTAACTCGGGGCTAGATAATGCTGTGTGGATTTTTCGGCATTATTTATAAACTAATATATATTTAAATCTAGATAATGTTTGTGTTCGTTACGATTTTAAATTCGCATCAGTATCTATTAGATACTGTATCAGTAGAAACTTTATTGAACTTAGAAGCACTGAATGGTTTAATAATGAGTTTAGGTAACCAAACACAGATTGACTTCCAATCAATCAATAAAATAATAATTTCTCCAGTTATTGACGAACTTATCATTACATTAACCTATAACATTCTCAATTCTTCAATTCGCAAAGATTTTTATCTGTTAAATCTAAGATAATAAAAAATATTTTTTATAGGGTCCAACCGACCACCGTTTTGCGAAACCACAAGATACCCCACTGTGATATAACTCATTGTACTAATATAGTATAGGCACAGGTCAATAAAAACACCGTGAACTGTGAATGGTAAAAACCGATTTATTTGAAATACAATTCCGACCCCTACAAGAACCCGGAACGCTTCGTTAGCGCGATCTAGGATTTGGGTCACTTTTACTAGCGACATCTATTGATAATCGCTTGAAGTTTTAAATCCAGTTAGACATACCGCCCACCAAGGACATAACTAAATGTTCTTAACTAATAATGACCCGCCCACCATGACCTGGAGTAGGGTGTACAAGAACATGTAAATCTAATACAAACTTAACTTATTCATCGAAACTTAAAACACTTCTCAATAACAACTAATCAAAAAAAAAAACAATTTAACAAAAACTTCTTATGTGTGGACTGTATAAACAATTTTAACCTAACAACAATAAACTTAACATAACACAAAACATAAACATGGCATTCAATTTGAAACAGGTAATATACATAATTTTGATATTGGACGTTTGATCAGCGATCCATTACATTTGAGCGTAACAACGCGACAAATTTTGTCCAAACCAGGATGCTTCTCGACTACCTTACCCAAGAGCCAGCGAGCTAGAGGCAAATTGTCCTCTTTCACCAGAACAATGTCGTTAACCTTGGGTTCAGGAGTGCGTTCATTCCATTTGTATCTATGTAGTAGATGCACCAAATACTCCTGAGACCATCTACGCCAAAACTCTTGCAGCATGCGCTGCGTAAATTGCCACCGATTCAAAGAACCTAAATTGTGATCCTCGTACTTACGATCTGGGACTGTTACCAACGGTTCACCGATAAGGAAGTGACCGGGTGTCAACGGTAATGGATCTTCAAGATTGTTAGGAATTATGGACAGGGGTCGAGAGTTAAGGCACGCTTCGATTTGAGACAATACTGTAGCTAGCTCTTCATACGTGAGAGTGGAGGTGCCGATTACTCTTTTAAGATGGAATTTTGTTGATTTTATCCCAGCTTCCCATAATCCACCAAAGTTTGGAGCGTGTGGTGGGATAAAATGCCAAGTCGTTCCATAGTTGCCTAACCATTCCCTTATTTCAGTAGCAACAGAAGATCGTTCTACCTCCACTAACTGACGCAACTCCTTGGCGGCACCAACGAAATTAGTGCCGTTGTCGCTCCAGATGTCTGTGACACCTCCACGTCTGGCAACGAATCGCTTAAAGCCTGCTATAAAACCCTGCGAAGAGAGATCACTAATAGCCTCTAAATGGATGCATTTAGTTACCATACAGATGAAAAGGCATATGTAGCCTTTATAGGACTGGTGTCCGCGACCTTTAGATGTGCGAATGTTTATCGGACCTGCAAAATCTACACCACTGTGACGAAAAGCTCGTGCTGGTGTTACTCTGCTACTCGGAAGCTGTCCCATCAGTTGAGTTTGAGAAGCTGCTGCATATCTTTTGCATGTAACACATTTGCGGACAAACATCTTTACCAAAGTTTTGATCGAGACAATCCAAAATTTCCTTCGCAGATAGTGCATCATCAAGGTCGGACCTCCATGCAGGGTTGCCTTGTGCGCTCCGGCAATCACCAAATCAGTGAAATGATTTTTATGAGGCAAAATAATGGGGTGCTTGAGGTTTTCTTGCACGTCTGCGTTTTCAATTCGACCACTAACACGTAGAATTCCGTCTTCATCAATTTTTGGACAAAGTGATTTGAGACTACTCTTGTTTTTGACTCGGCCAGTCTTTCTAATTTCGTCTATGTCTTCACCAAACTCTTGCTGTTGGACACATCTGATACATACCTTTGTAGAGTCATCTATTTCTTCCTTAGTTAGATAAGTTTCCACTCTCTGCTCATTCTCTTTTCTTGTTTTCTTCTTCCACTTCAAAACTCTTCTGCAATAGGCTATAACTCGCACTAGTTTGGTGAACGAAGAAAATCTGTCCCAGAAACAATCTGCCTCTGGGTGTTCATGTCCTACCAACGCCTTGACGGACCTTTGCTCTACTTTAGTAGCTATAGACTTCGGTCTTGAGTAGTCGATTGTTTCATTTTTTAACCACAATGGACCTTCTGCCCACAGCTCACTAGAAACAAGTTCCTGCGGAGTCACACCTCTGGACGCCATATCTGCGGGATTATGCTGTGTTTGAACGTGGGCCCAGTGTGAGTTATCGAGTTGAGAGAGTATTGATGAGACTCTATTTCCTACGAATGTGGACCAGCGGCTTGGGTGACTACTGAGCCAAGCTAAAACCACTGTTGAATCGGTCCAGGCATGAATATGAGTGTCTGGAACCTTCATAACCTTTGCAACTTCTACGAGTAACTCTGCCAGCAACACCGCTCCCATCAACTCCAATCTGGGAATCGATTGCTGTTTCACTGGAGACACTTTCGTTCGAGACGTGACAAGACTGATCTTGATGTTTCCCTGAAAGTCCACAACTCTTAGGTACACCACCGCAGCGTAAGCAGCCAACGACGCGTCACAATATCCTTGTAACTCTACGATTTGATCGTCAGCTCTTGTATTAACCCACCGCGGTATTGTGAACTTACTCGTCTCTAGAAGGTTCTCCCTGTATGTCTGCCATTCCATCATCAGATCTGGTGTGAGCTCATCGTCCCAATCTAGTCCAGAAAGCCAGAGCTTCTGGATAAACATTTTGGATACTACTACACAAGGTGCTGCCCAACCCAATGGATCAAACAGGCGAGCGATATCCGAGATTACCCTTCTCTTTGTGATTGGAGTCTGCTGAGGGGGAAGTATTACAGAATACTTAAACTCATCGCTATCACGATCCCAGCTTATGCCTAGAATCTTTACAATTTCATTTTCCTTAAGGTCCTTACCTCCTTGTCCGTGATTCTCATCCTTCCCCGCTTTCCTTTCTCTGCTTGAAATTTGCATGTCTAACTCATCACAGCTACTCACCCATTTCTGTAATTGGAAACCTGCCTTGCTTAGTATTTCGCTAATGCCTTTCTGTAACGCTAATCCTTCACTAACTGACTGACAACCTGTCATTAAATCATCAACGTAAAAATCTCTTTTTATTATTTCAGAAACATCGGGATTCTTCGCGTCATTGTCTACTGCAACCTGCTGCAAGGACTTCACAGCAAGGTAAGGAGCTGAAGCTGTACCAAAGGTAACTCTCAATAATCTGTATTCTTCTATTTCAGATACGGGATCGTCGCGCCAAACTACTCTCTGGAAGTCAACCTGCTGTGGATTCACCTTTACCTGCCGGTACATTTTGATAATGTCTGCACACAAACTGATGGGATGTGTTCTCCAACACATGATGATGTGACGGAGTGGCGGCTGCAAAGTAGGACCTACCATGAGATCGTCATTCAATGATACTCCATTAGTACCCTTCATAGACGCGTCGAAGACTATTCGAACCTTCGTTGTGGTTTTATCGTTGCGTATCACAGCATGATGTGGCAGGTAAACTGCTGTGGGGTCTTTCAACATGCTTGCTGGGACACGCTCCATATGACCAAGGTTTAAGTAGTCGTGAAACACTTCAGAGTATTGCCCTTTGATTTCAGGATCCCGCTCAAACTTCCGCTCAAGATGATGAAACCTTTTGATTGCAAGCTCTCTGGATTTGCCGTATCGACATTGTGGATCATCTGAATTGAATGGTAGATTGACTACATACCGACCACAGTCATCCTTGACTGTGGTGAGAGAGTAAATTTCTTCACACCTTTGCTCTTCTGAACTCAGTATCTTCTTTTCTGGAACTACGGACTCAACTTCCCAAAATCGTCTCAAGAGAGCATTATCATCGACCTGAAAATCATTGAAAACTGAATTGTGATAACAGTGGGTCGACGACCTCTGGTCATGGTCTAAGCGATTTGTAGGTCCTGAAATTATACATCCCAAGGCTGTACATTGAGCTGTCGGCATTCCATTGGAACCCTTGATCAAACCATCTCGAATTAGAAGACCATAAACATCTGCTCCAAGCAAAATATCGATTTTGCTCGGCGTGTGAAACTGTGGGTCGGCTAGAACGATGTCTGCCAACTCTGGCCAGTCCACATGGGTAACACTAACCTTTTCTGATGGCAAAAGGTTGGTTATAGCACTAAGAACATGTGCACGTACTTGAATTGAGAAGTCAGGATCACAGCGCGACTGAACCTTCATGTTGACGATGTACTTTGATGCCAAAGCACCTGCATTGCCGCCTAATCCTGAAATGCTGCTCCTACTTTGGATCTTCTTTAGCCCGAGTAACTGTGCTGCAGATTCTGTAACAAAAGATGCCTCGGAACCCTGATCAAGAAGAGCTCGAAGAGTATGTGCATCACCGTCTCGTGCTACGACGTTTACTAGAGCGGTGGCTAAGAGAATCTTTGTGTTAGTTGATCTTTTTGAAAAGTGAGCTGAAACATTCGATGTGGACGCAGGAGAATCTAGCGATGCCTTAACTCCAGACACCGCGTCCTTAACTTCTTGTTCTATAGCAGGTTTGCCTGAATCTGGGGAACCAGACTCAGGTTGTGGATGAAGTAAAGAGTGGTGCTTTCTCCTGCAAACGCGACATCTAGCTGGTGACCGACAAGTCTGGACGGAGTGGTGACCGAAACAATTGAAACAAAGCCTGCCGGTTTGGACATAACTGTGTCGCTTACAAAATTCTTGTGCAGCAAATTGTTTACAATTAGCCATTTTATGGTCACCCTTACAGTACGTGCAACTGACTGAGGAACCTTGTGCAGTTGAACCTGAGGCAGCGTGTAGAGCAGTTTTCTTTTGAGCATTGACATTCTTAGCCTTTCCCTTTACATCAATAAATTCAAGAGACCTAAACCGGGTTTCTAAAAACTCTTTTAGTTGTTTCAAAGTTGGAAGCTCGTCAGATGTTCCGATAATCGATTCCCATTGCTTCCGCGTATCGGCATCCAACTTTGAAACAGCTAAATATATTACAATGGTATCCCATGTACTAACGTCAATGCCTAAATTCCTCAGCCCGTTCAACGTATCATTAGTTACATCAAGTAGGTTTTTGATCGCGCTGCTTGACTCAGCTCCCAAATTGGGAGTGGTTACAAAGCGTCTTAACAAACAATTAGCTAAATATTTTTTATTATTATACCTACTATTGAGAGTGGACCATGCCACTTCATAATTTGCACCTGTGACAGGAACATGTCTCAATAGTTGTTCCGCCTCTCCAGCTAAATATCCTTTAAGATAGTGCATTTTTTGCACATTCTCTATTGACGCGTTATTGTGCACTAACGAAACATAAAGGTCCTTGAATGTGATCCACTCCGAATAAGCTCCGCTAAAAGTAGGGATTGAAATTTTGGGTAGCTTCACTTGATCTAATTTTGAAGGTGCCTCCGAAGTGGTACCTTGCTTGCTATGTTTACTATTAAACTCTAACCTATCGCGTATATCAGTCTTACATTCAATGTATGTTTCTTCAACCACCTCATATATATTTTGTTTAATATAAGGGTTGGTCGCCAGTGCCTCTTGTTCGATTTCAGTTAGTATTTTCCTATGATTTTCCGAGAAAATTCTCCATTTTTCTTCTAAACTCTCAAGTCTAGTTATCAAGTATGAATCTTTAAGTAATCTTTCCTTAGGTGACTTTTTAAAATTCTCATACGCCCTTTCAATCATAGACTTATAACCTAACTGTTCCTTTAATATAGCGGAAAAAGACATTTTAATTATTTTCTCTATGTTAATTTCAATTAAATATCTAAATTTGAGCTATCAATCTAAAGTTACGAAAAAACACAAGTCTAAGATTCTTACAAAAAGCGCAAAATTTTACAAGTCTTTGAGAAATTATAAATTCTAACTAAAATCGGGCATAGGTTCCCCGTCGGATCTCTTTTTGCAAAACTATTCTAAGTCCCAACTTACTACAACAAAATATTCTAAGTTTAAAACAGAAATTATAAATTCTAACTAAAATCGGGCATAGGTTCCCCGTCGGATCTCTTTTTGCAAAACTATTCTAAGTCCCAAATAACTAACAACAAAATATTCTAAGTCTAAAACCTAAATTAGATCGCTTCATCTTTGTATACCTAATTCGTAGTGAGACTATATCGCGTTATGACTAAACATCATTTTCATTAAGCATTGAGACTAATTAGCCGTTAGTTAAATAAGCGTTAAGACTAATTAGCCGTTAGTCTAGATAGCTTTAGACCGAGTTCTTAATAAGTCTAAATCGCGTTTGGCCTAAAATTGATTTTTCTTAAGTTTTAAGTTTATAAGTAGTTACCTAATTTTATTATTTCATTTAATATTCACATAAATTATATTCATCCAAGTTAAAAGGTTTAAGTTTTAAAGAGGCCAGCGCAGGGCGACTTGCCCATACAAATGTAATTTTATTTATTCAAGATTCAAATAGAAAAATATTTTAAAATTATGCTCGATGTTGATTTATTTTTGAATTACCTACCTACGTTTGTATGGGAAAGTCATCCTCCGCGGACCTCTTCAGTAAAAATAGGGTCTACCTCTCGAAAAGGTGTAGGTACCTCTATATAGGTCTACCTCTATGACAGTCTACCTCTATGACAGTCTACCTCTCAAAAGGTCTACCTCTCAAAAGGCCTATCTCTCAAAAGGTCTTAATCGCGTTTTGACTAGGCGTAACGCGATGTAGTCTCACTACAAATTAGGTATACAAAGATAAAGCGAATTAGATTATTTAAAGTCCAAAAGCTGCTTGAATTTCAAATCTTCACTGCACTAACTCGTATGATAATTCAAAAGTACTCACAGTTTCACTCCGATTACCACTTGACACTGAATCCGCTCCCAGAGACCGATGTATCCTCTACCTACGTCACTGCTGTGACGTCAGTAGCGCAGGCCTGCACGTCACTCCTTGTGACGTCACCGATGCGCTTGCTCGTCGAATCCCCGCGTCCAGTGTTACGTCAGCTCCGTGACGTTAGCTCGATGTGTCGTCACGAACAGAACGCCTTCTCCTCGGCGCGCCACCAGATGGCGCTGCTGATGTGGGTTTCTACCGCCTTTCTCCCTTCCTTGGCTCGATGATGATGGGGTGCGCAGTACTAGCCACCCGCACAGGACACCACAGATGTCACTGTGATCAAACCAGGAACACCCGCGAGTAGCAACCGGCTACTCTTGCTGGGCGTGATATGTGCAACTTAATGCAAAAAACCACTTCACAGTCACAGCGAAAACTCACTATCCGGACCATGTACTAATATAGTATAGGCACAGGTCAATAAAAACACCGTGAACTGTGAATGGTAAAAACCGATTTATTTGAAATACAATTCCGACCCCTACAAGAACCCGGAACGCTTCGTTAGCGCGATCTAGGATTTGGGTCACTTTTACTAGCGACATCTATTGATAATCGCTTGAAGTTTTAAATCCAGTTAGACACTCATTGAACAGTAAGATTTATAGTAGAGCAGCAATTGGATTTTTGAAGTTAAATGGCATTGTGTGGATAAGGGGGACTTTTTTGAGTCAGTTATTTTATTTTTACTTTATTTGGTAGAAAACAAATATCACAGTGCTTTGTTTTCTTTTCGACATTACAGGACTCTTGTGTACGTCAACAAAATAACTATTAAGTAGGAATTAAACTGATTACTTTGATTTATTGTTAACTTTTGAAGGTCCAATTTCACCGTTGAAATTGAAAGCGTTAACAATTCGCGTTCAATTGTGCACGCGTTCAAAAATCAGTATTCAGTAATGCAAAAATGATTTTTAACGTCAAACGTTAAACCTAATTTTTGCATTATCTGCCACAAGCACGAACTAAACACAGAAAACGTGAAACTCCTTTAAGCATCTTGAACAGCCGATAGTTCAAAAACTTGCAAATGTCAATGTCGTTGCATTTCTTGTTAACGTTAATTTAATTTTGGTTTTTAGTTTTTTTTTTAGTTCTGGGCGTTTTCTGTGTATAATAAAAAATATCTATCTATTTAATAATATTGTATTACGTACATATATCAGTCATCTAGTACCCATAACACAAGCTCTGCTTAGCTTGGGGCTAGATGATGCTGTGTGGATTGTCCAGCATTATTTATTTATTTATTTTATTAATTGATTCTGACAATAGTTTTGTGCGAACGAGTTTTCTTGAACGCGTTTCTAGATACTAAGGGTGAAATTGGACCTAAGTAGCGAACAAGAAAGCTTGTAGTTAAGTACCTAGTTTTTGAGTTGGAGCAAAACTTGTGCGAAGATCGTTTATAGGCTAGATACTCTGATATTTTGTTATACTTACGCATTTTTACAAGAAATTAGCGTAACAATTGGTTTGAATTCTGTAACTAACTTGAAGTGTTGTTGTAGAAGCATTCATCGGCATTCATCTTGTGTAGCTTGTGAGCACACCAACTCATACTAACTCATTATAAACTTTATTTTTATGAGTATACGACAAGTTTTTTAAGTATATTGTCATGGTAATCCCATTATGTTCGTTTCTTAGAATTACACGTATAAGTAACTATAAGCAGGAGATCGCTTATCGTCTGCTGGTTTGAGGTCAATTTTTCCTTCTCACGTTCGCATCTATTTAGATACTTTGACGATATCTTGTAAAAAATGCTAGTATCAAGTTCCCTATTTTATCTCGTTATCTATATTAGGTTCACATCTGTCATAATGATACCAGAAGTGACGGCTGCCTGCCAGCCAAATTTTTTAAAATCATTGTTGTTTAGATGCAAATAGACTACTAATGCTTTTTTTAATTAAAAATATCATTTTTTTATGAAAGTTGACTTTCTATTTCTTAAAGCAAGAGACGCTTACTACCTGAACCGATTCATATTCAAAATAAAGGTATTTATTGTGAAAAAGTCTCCTATGATTTTAAAACCTTTAGCCAAACCACATTTAATTTTATATCTGTTTCCGATTCATCGGTTTCGCTTGGGATGGCGTTTTTAAAGAGTTTTTGACACATAATTTGACTATGTAAAATTTAACTAATTCGATAAATTTAACATTTTCATACATATCTTGGTAATAGAACTCTTTATTATCAGAAGGAGAACAATATTTTGATAAAATTTGCATATTAAGTAAACCCAGAAATTGAGGAAACATACTTTATTAAAATTAATATTCATAACCACCAAATTTAAATTACATTTCATTTTCGCTTACAGTCACAAACAATTACACATAAAAACAGCCTATTATTTTACCCTACCGTTGGCAACACCGATAATTTTATTCAATTCGGTCCAATGGGTCCATTGGGACACTACATTAACTCGGTACAAACGAGATTTAAATAAATAATCATATGTTCACACACCGCATATAAAACGTTTCCGACTGCAAAATGCAATGACTAAATTTATAATCGTATTCAGTGAGTCCAATTAGCTACCAAGGTGCCTGATATTTTTTGACCTTTGTAATTTGGGGCTAGATGATGCTGTGTGGATTGTCCGGCACTATTTATTTATATTTATTTATTATTTTACAAATGTACTTACTGTACCTTACCTAACTAGAAACGATATCTTAAAAGAAAAAATTAAACGAAAATTTATTGTGTTTATGAAAATGTAATAAGTAAATATTTACAAAATTATAAAAATCAAAATAATAAAAATGGTATACATAGTACATATTAGAATTTGTATTTTGTGTCGTGTCCATCCATCTATATCTATACTAATATTATAAAGAAGAAAGATTAGCTTGTTGGCTTGTTTGTTTGAATTGAATAGACACCGAAACAACTGGACCGATTAAAGAAATTCTTTCACCACTAGGATCCTTAATTTTCCGTGATGAACATAGGCTATAGAATATTTAAAAAAAAAGTACGGGTTCCGTATAAAAAAATAAATTGTTGTTAAAAACTCGTGCGAAGCCGGGGCGGACCGCTAGTTTATTTATAAATCACTTCGAACAATAATGGACATACTATTATTTTGAACTACTTTCTGGCCGCGGTTTCGCATGAGTTCTTTCCGGGTATAGAACAAGGTTATAAACAACCTTGTTCTATACCCGGAAACGAGTAGTTAAAAATAAATGTAGCTAGGTTTGCCGTGTGGTGCCGAAATAGAATTTCACCACCCCAACTCTTCCCGTGGGTGTCGTAAGAGGCGACTAAGGGAAACACACCGGGGGGCGGGCAGCAGCGCCCCCTGCAGAATAACTCCATCGAACTGCGATCCCCAACCCGCATGCCCAGCGTGGGGATTATGGGCAATAACCCCCAAATGATAATGCCATCTGTGGCGCTCATTAGGGGAGGTCTATGTCCAGCAGTGGACTATTATAGGCTGGTGATGATGATGATGATGTAGCTAGGTATTTGTTCTAAAAAGTATTAATAAATTATTGAGAAATATTAGTTTTCTTAGCAATACAATTATTATTATTTATGTAATTAATTTCTTCAATATCTCATTCTGAAATAGATTTTAATTATAAAAAGTTATACAATTATCAAAGCGGTGGATCACAGACCGCGAAGCTAAGCTCAAGCGGCCGAGAGGACTTGGGTTGCAGTTACCTATGCCTTTAGACTTGATCATCATGCTTAAAAAAGATGTTTTCTTTACGAAATCAAATAGTAGGAATGGTCAAATGGTAGGAATGAAAGGATTGGGTTCAATTCGTGCGTCGTCATTTTGGAGTAAACAACCAATTAAGTGCCAATTCGTGCGTTCTGCTAGGCGGTTTTTTCGCCGCGTTTCAGTTATTAATATCTTGAACAAGTAATACCATCGATATAGATACAGAAATAGTTTTTCCTTGTTTTGCAATCTTCTGTAAGGTGCCTAAGATTTATTTTGTTTACTTGTTTCATGAGGTCATTCCTATCTCATTAATTACCGAAGGGATAAGGTGTTAGGTTGCTTAGATTTTCTTTATTTTTTTGGCTTTACCTAACTTATTTCTTTGGATGGTAAATTATGGTGGGTGGTTATTTTGGTAAACAATTACATTGGTTTTCATTGGGGGTATTTCGGTTCCTATTTAATAAAATTTTTGGAAAATTAGTATTTAGCAAATTATTCATAGCTATTATTAAAAGACGCCGCAAAACTAAACACTAAATGGATCAAGCTAAAGTTTTGCACATATAAAGTTCTGGAAGTAGAATAATTTTAGGCCGATGAAACACGCGTAAGTTGTAAGCATTCAAAAAGTAAAATGACTGTTATCGCCATCTAGCACCTCATGCAAAACCTATTAAGTAATTGCGGTGTCGAAAGTTACGAATAAGGGTTGTGTTCATGTTCTACCTACGTAGAACGTCGTAATAAACAGAGATGGCGCTGTAGTGGAATTTTATATCAGGAACGGACAACGTTTACATACTAATTGGTAAGCAATGTCTCGTCCACGCTCCCGTTGCACATAATTTATTTATTGATTTTAGTATTAGTTTTAATTATTTGAGGTAATATTTATTCTACCTACATGTACGATATGTCTGGAAATAAAAAAAAATGTTAATATTATTGTGTCTCATTTCCATAATCATGGGCCTTATAGCTTATAGGTTAAAGCCGAGTTGACACGAACAGAGTCTGCTCGGACCGAGTGGACTCGGATACCTACTCGGACGCAGCTCGGATTGTGGCAACCCATAATAGTCGTCCGAGTGCGCTCGGATTTTGGGTTGCCACAATGCGAGTTGGTATCCGAGTCTACTCGGTCAGAGCAGACTCTGATCGTGTCAACGCGGCTTTACCCGCGGCTCTATTGTCTAACTCAATTGGTAATCGTAAGCGGCTTCAGTTTGGCATTTCAAACCTAGCCTGGACTTCGATTGTCACTTTCATATTGTGTAGATAGCTGAAACTAAGGCTGAAACCGAAGACCAGTTGAAAACCTTACCGACAATACCACCATTCTGACTGGGTCTACAACTGGTAATTGTTTTGAAGTTCACTGGTGATGGATTTCAAGTTAGACAGTAAGGCTGCCGGTCCTCTGGAAGGCATGCATAGGGCCGTAGCCAACAGCACAGAGGCTCTTTATGAGAGTTAATTTTGAAGGCGGGAGCTACACATAGCGGGTATCATCCTCGTATGCACAATATGATATACGCGAACATGATAATATTCGCCAGGTGTAGACTGTCAAAGAAAAATAGGAAACCTAACCATGTTATTGTGATGGATGGTTAGATGGACTGTAATTTGGCTGTGGGGGAGAGTGCGGACTCCTGCCATAAACATAGTCTCATTATTACGATGATCTCTGTGGCGCGGTGGGCGAAGTTCTGTCTGCGACGCCGGAGGTTGCGGGTTCGATTCCCGCCTCAGAGTGTTCTGGTCGTTTTCTATGTACTTATAATAAAAAATTGTATTGTGTTTATCAGTCATCTAGTACTCATAACACAAGCTCTGCTTAGATTGGGGCTAGATGATGCTGTGTGGATTGTCCGGCACTATTTATTTATATTTATTTATTATTTTACAAATGTACTTACTGTACCTTACCTAACTAGAAACGATATCTTAAAAGGAAAAATTAAACGAACATTTCTTGTGTTTACGAATATGTATTAAATATTTACAAAATCATAAAAATCAAAATAATAAAAATGGTATACATAGTACATATTAGAATTAAATACATAAAATCTTTCAGATATTATTACTAAGTTATAATTTTGATATTTTACTATCACAATATAAATTCAGTAGGTTTCCCTCAAACTATAATTATTTTTTCACGAGGAAAACATTCTGAAGATATAATATTTTTAAAAGGATTATTAAATTTTTTGAGAAGTTTCTGTTCGTATAAAATATCCCTGTACTTAAATAAAATCCTAAAACTTACGTGCAAATCATGCTGAAATCTTAAACGATATTATTCAGTCATTAGATTTATAAGTACTTAATTAATAAACATGTTATACTATACCTTACTGGGTTTTCTTTTTTGTTAATGCGGAGGCTTTAGCAAACCTCGTGGTTGTGGTTTGTGGAGTTTCGACATTTTTCAAGAATCTATTTAGAGAATCTGATGTGCTTTGTAAAATGCTGAGTCCTAGTCTAACTTTGAAATCTACGAGACGCCTTAAGAATGAAAAGAAACCTAGAGGCTCGTTCAAAGGAGGATACGTTCCGACATCTGGAATAATAGGCGTAGGTCTCAACGTTGGAGAATCCGGGTCTTTCGAATCTGTAAACGCTGATTCAGTAGAAGGCAGGATTGATGTTGTCTCAGACTTAAGTTCTGTAGTGGTTTCAGTCATCAGGTTTCTCGCTGTTGTCGTTTCAGCTTTATCCGTAACGTCATTTACAAGAGGGCTTGATGTAGCTTCTGGATCTGAAAACACTTCGTATACTCGGAAAGCTTTAGTAGTAATTTCCACATCATTTTGAGAGTCAGATTCGATAGTTGTCTTGTCTTTATCATTTACTGGGACAGTTGATACACTTTCAATGAAATCATTTTTGTTTGTGGTAGAATCGACTTTTGTTTTATCTTCAGAGGCAGCAAATACTGTCATAACATCTGGTTTCGAAGCTGGTAGTTCTTGGATCATCGGTGCGTTATCAGTCATAGATGCTAGATTTCTAATAGGCATAACGATAGAATCATCAATTTCGTTACTCAGAAAATTGTTCTTTTCCTTCTCTAACCTAATAAGCTCTTCCAGTGATGTTGAAACGCTGCGCCTTACCGGAGCATTCCTTTTTCTCCTGTTTAATTTTCTAGGCCCATGTTCTGGCACAACCGCAGGTGTTGCAGAATCTGATAACTCCTTAGGTACATTACCGACGACAAACTGACTTTCATCAATTTCATTGATCTCGCTTGAAGTCTCTTGGTAATCTTCTATTGGTTCCTCTGCCTCATTGTTTGATCCCAAGTATAACGAAGTAGGAGCGTATGTAACCGGACTACTTGTAGCTTCACCATAGAATTGTCCTTCAAAAGGGTAAACTGGTTTAAAATCGGATTCGGGTGATGGTTTTATGCCATACACAACGGAATTAGAAGCATCATTGCCGTAAGAAGAAATTCCAGATGACGATGGTCCAGTTTGAGAGACAGCATATATTGGCTCAACTGCAGGAGCTGGTTGTGGTTGGTAAGGTGCATAAGACGATGGTAGTTTGTCAAAGTTGAATTTACCTTCCGTAGTGTAAGCATGTCTAGTTTCATAGTGAGGACTGAAGTTCAGCGGTTTAGCGTAGACAGCGCCATGTGCTAAACCTGTTTTCTGTTGCGGGTAGCGAGTATTGTAAATAGGCTCATATTTAGCAGCAACGTGACGGTATCTAATATCTTGCTGTTGTGGCTTTTTAGGAGTATAATTGTTGACATAAGCAGTTTGGCCAGCGTATGGATTAAGTTTGTTTTTAGCATGAGCAGGCATACCAGCTAGTACTGTTCCAAGCATATCTTCTTCTGCTTGACCATTCCCTTCATTAGCGTAATCCTCTGCGTTGTTCTTATAGAGATCGTCTCTTTTATCTACTTCAAAAGTTCGTCTCACAGGTGTGGAAAAGGGATACAAAAAGTAGCTTGCAATCCCAACGATACTAGCCAAGCCAAGAACTCCGACACCCACAGACGGCATAACTTCCCTTGATAAATAGTTGTACAGTTGTGAAGTTATAGCAACTGGAGGCTGCGGTTTCTTTCCTGGTTTAGCTGACTTTGTCTTATTGCCTGTTTTTATTTCAGCGACGTTTGTAGATGCTTCCTCGGGCTTAGGTTTGGTTGTTTTGCGTTTCTTTGTCTTTTTCTTTGTTGTGGAACGTTTAGGCTTTTTAGTAGCTACAGGTGGTGTGCTTACCTCTAATTCAATTTCTGGGCCCTTTGCTTCCATTGGCAATAATGCTGAATCACTAATGTATGGTTCCTCCGTAGTTGTAGATTTGACTTTGTTTTTGTTCTTCTTTTTCTTCGGTTTTGTGACTTTGGTCTCAGAAGGAGCTTTTTCGGGTGCTTTTGTTTCTTCTTTTTTTGAGGTTGGTACTTCTGTTGTTGTTGTAGTAGAAGTGGTCATACTTTTTACTGTAGTTGTCTTTGGAGGCAATGGTGATTTATTTTTTTGAACGTTGGATAAAACTGTGTCCTTAATTTTGTTGTAAACGTTTTCGTTAATAGCTGAGCCTCCAGCAATCAAATCTGATTTATTAGTACTCGCTATAACCGGCCGTTTGGCTGGTTTAACTGGTTGTTTCTTTTTGTTTTTAGGTGGAACAGGCTTTTGTTTTTTAGTTTCTTCAGTTTTTGTTGGTTCCGTGGATACAGTTGAGTTGCTGTTGACAGGGTTGCTAACTAAAACCCAAGTAGAAATGCCTTCGTTTGAAGTAGTGGATTCATTTTCTTTCACCATAGTGTCATTTTCCATATCTTCTATTGAAACTGGAACTGCAATGCCCGCATGAGAGTTTTCAGGTTCTTCGTTATCGTCATTGCGTGTGTTGATTTTATGTTTCGCTTGATTTTTGACCTTTGGTGGTACTCTTATATCAGCTGTGACTGGCATGTCATTTTCAGGTTTATCAAGCAACTGATTAGCCACTAGTTTAATTGAGTCTCGGATTGGAACTTTATTCTTGACATCTCTGGATGAATCCGATATTGCTGCAATTGTTGTTGATGATGATGATGATGATGTGAGTGGTAGCTTTGTTTGCTCGGGCACGGCAGGGCTCTGACTCGTCGAGCTGAAATTGAAAAAAAAAACGCAAATAAGAACTGGGTTGTTAATTATTCTGTTTTAAAATCAATGTGCCACCGTTAAGGCTATCAAATTTGCATTGAAGCTCCAATTAAAAACGTTTCTTTCTTATAAAATATACCCAAATTACCTATAAAGTTATTAAAACAACAACATTTTTAAAAGCAATATGTATTTGTTACAGATTTACAAATACTATTTATGTTATAGAAATATTTATAATAATATTAACTTACGAAAATACAAAAAAAATATCCGATTTACACTTTAAACACTATGTACATAGATAGTAAACAAAAGCAGTTAATCTTACCTATCTACTTAAATAATATGTAGCACAAAAGACTAATAATTTCGTAATAAAAATATAGGTTTATGTATTCTTTTTCATATTCTAATAGCTTTTCAAATATATTATTATATGTAGTCATTCGTTATTGCAAAAACAACTTGCGGCGCCAAGTCAACCAAAGATATTGCCATGATTATATCTAATATGCTATATCTATATCTATTATATCTAATATCTAAATTGCCGTGTGGTGCCGGCATAGAATTTCACCACCCCAACTCTTCCCGTGGGTGTCGTAAGAGGCGACTAAGGGAAACACACCGGGGGGCGGGCAGCAGCGCCTTCTGCAGAACAACTACACCGAACTGCGATCCCCAACCCGCATGCCCAGCGTGGGGATTATGGGCAATAACCCCCAAATAATGATGCCATCTATGGCGCTCATTAGGGGAGGCCTATGTCCAGCAGTGGACTATTATAGGCTGGTGATGTTGTTGATGTTGATGTTGATATCTAATATTATTTTAACTCACTTATTTTTCAATTTTGCACGCACTTAAATGACATGAAAATATGAAATACCAGCTTTTTTCCGCGACTTTGCTCGCGCCTTTGACGTAACGTAAGTATGTATGTTCAATATCAAACGTTACATAATGTTATTACCTCCCTACCGAATTTCATTAGGTATGATCCGTTTGAACGTTTAGTTAGGCGTACAAAGTTCACAGACCGAATTATTGTAATACAATACATAGTATGGAAAAACATTGGTTTCCCCCTATGCTTTCTCATTTTACTCGTATAGACCAAACATCTCTTTTTTCTCTCCTACTAGTAGAAGTTCTTTCATTATTGTTTTCTCTTAAAACTTCTGTTGTTATCTTCATCAGTTCCTTCAGCTTATAAAAGAAGGTTGGTTTCACAGAATTTTCTACTTTTTTATTTTCCTTAGTACTTCTTGAATAATACTGTTTTCTGTTGTCAGGAAAAGAGTTCAATTGCCAAGTTTTAATTTCGTCATCCCAATGCCAATAAGGTTTATAAACATGTACGATCTTAGGTGCTTCCCTGCCTATGGGGAAAAATGGAGAAAATAAAGCTGCTAGACCGGAACCGGCAAACAGAAATGCAATTGGGGCTAGGAACATTGGAAATAAGCCCATAGCAAGGGGATTAATGCTTGCTAGCCAAGTTAACGCAGTTATTGCAGGCTTGAAAAATTGAACGAGGGATGAAAAGCTGAATACATCATCGTCATCTTTATCAGGACGCCCAGGCTTAGCAAGAGCTGAGACTGGAGATGAAGGAGAGAATATCCCGCCTGATTCAGCATTTTCACTCGGTATACCATTTGCTGCATTGTAATTAGAAAACTCAGATTGCTCATAAGAGGCGCTCTCAGGTTCCTGATTTTCAACTGACTCAGCACCGAAATAATCGTTAGCTGCTGACTCATCAGGGGTTGATGAATCTTCGTCAGCGTCTTCTAGAGGAATCCCAAATCCACCAGGAAATAAACTATCGGACTCTTCCTCCTCCTCAGATTCAATAACCACATTCTTGTTAATTACGTTCGTGTTTACTGCTATGTTTAAATCAGGGCAAGCCTCTTTACCTTGTCCTTGAAAGGTATTATTTAAGGTAAGGTAAATAGTAGGACATTCGTCCGGCGATCCGCTATATTCTTCTGGCCTAATAACGATCCTCTCGGTATATGCTGACGTAGGTTGGAAAGTTGTGACCTCGAATTCACCAGGGTAATTATGTATAGAGTTATGATAGTTGTAATTTAACGGGTTTGTCACCCGTACCGGTTTTTGCGTTGTTGGTTTTCGGATAACCTGAGAGTTTTGCTGCCACGGTTTTGGATAACCTACATTCGTAATTATGGGTGTAGGACTTGGACGTTTAGTATGCAAATATGTGGGTCGTGGTGTGTAGGAATCTACTATTTGAATATTGGTTGAGTAAACCTGCGTTTCTTCGGAATATTGGTGCTGGTTTGGTCTGTAGTTATTGTATTTCAACGGTTGATTTCTTTTTCCTGGACTTTTATAGTTAACACTTTCTGTACTAGAATCATCTTTGTGAGTAAACTTGACAGAAGTGTAAACAGAATCCTGTTCTTCGGTCGATGCTTCTATGGAAAAATTTAAGTCCTCATATTTGCCTTCATCGTTCCACTTAGTTAGCACTTTTTTAATATTTGGTTTACGTTTCTCGTACGAAAAAGAAATATCAGGAAGCTTTATTTGTGACGGATTGTTATTGGGTTTTATTTTTGAAATAAAATCATTTCTGTTAATTTGATGTTTTGGTACGTTACTAGCAATGCCTTTGATTAATCGACTTGTTCGATTGTTACTGCTTTGCATAAAACGAATGACTAAAGGTACTAAATTATTATTATTACTTAATCTTAAACTATCATTTTTATAACTATACCTTATTGAAGTTTCTGTGGAAATTTCAGTTTTTACACTAGTGTCTTGAGGTCGCGTGTACACAGACGGACACAAACCTAATGCTAATAAAACTAATGTCCAATTTAAATAAACACTTTTTCGTCGCGTCATTATGGAAAATACTTTCTCTACCTGTAACAAAAAGAAAAAACATTATTAGCACGATAATAAGAACTTAGCAGTAGACTATTATAGGCTGGTGATGATGATGATGATGATGAAGAACTTAGCTACACAAAGTTTAGAGAAACATGTTTTTATTAAAATTTTTACTACTTTGGTGTGACAAACCTTCATACCAAAGTAGTTAAAAATTATTGTGGTAAGTAGGTACTTATAGGAAAGAGACATCAGAATACAAGTTAAGCAGGTAAATAACGAGTAAGTATGTTAGGTAAATAACATAAAATTGGTATAATTCATGAACCTTACTAGATAATTGACCAACGGTAATATGCAAGAATTTTATTAAAAACTGATCTGTAGACACGCGATGTAAACGAGATCTAACGGGGGTGAACGACCCAGCGGCCGTGACCGCCAAGTTGTTTATACATGGTACTGACCTGCTTTGGACAGGCTTTTTGGGTTTTTAGGTCCCGTTACAAACACATTTTGGATATTCCGAGCTTGCGTAATGGGTGAGATACCAAGAAACCACAAGAAAAATTTTAATCTTAATTTTTGTAAGTAGATTTGAAAGCTTACAGAATGACAGTTACTAATGACGCTTTTTTGCGATGTGGGTCTTTTGAATTAGGAAATGACCGCAAATGCTTTGTTGGGAACTTCACTTTCTTCACTTTCAGTTTTTAAATTTCTGCTAAGTGGTAATATATTGTGTTTTGATGGCATGTCAGTGTTAAAAACCTCTATGGCGATAACATACTTACGAACAACTTTAAAGGTGTCATGATACCCTGACATAATTTAGTATATTTATGTTTAAAGTGCTATATTTGCATTCTATGGCTTTTAAAGTTGGTAGATACTGACAGAAAGATTCTTGTATAATAGTTTTCCCTGGTCTCACCATGTTAATTACCTATTTTCATATTGATAGCACTTGCCGATATAAATAGTGAACACGACCGTAACATTGAAGCGGATAGGTAATTACAACAAGGTACATTGACATGTACATTGGCGCAGGTTCAAACCACAAGCGTATAAAATATATTTACTAAAGATGGTATTTTATGTGGTGAATACTTTAAAACTTGTGGTATATCAAACAAAGAAAATAAAGGAATATTGTATAGAGCCTAAAGCTACTCGTAACACAAAAGATTCAAACAAAAGAAAAAAGACAAAAAAAACAAAAGTAGGTATATTATTAGCCTTGTGTTGTGGTCGTAAAAGATTTTCGATGATATAGTTCGCGTCATGTAAAAAGAACGCTGGCGTGAACCTGCGCAGTAGGCGATTTATACGTATAGACGTATAAATCGCCTTCTATATTCAATAAAATATTTTATTGAATGTAGAAAATATTAATCAGTAACCATCTATTATTTGGATAACGCTCCGTAGTCACCTGATGGTCTATTGAGGTAAGTTGTGATCGGGTCGACGTCTCGTTCACGATTCGTTTGTGGTAGTCACCGAACTAGCTAACGTCGTAGAATTTGGTCGTGGAATTTGCGAGAAGCTGGACTTAAAAATGGTTCATACCACCTGATATTGATGACTCAAAGGCAAGATTATTATTTTCAATTGCCTTTTTTTCTAAATCATAAAAAATGCCTAAAAACTACGTTATTTTATTCAGGTAAAATAACGAAATTAATTATTTAATTAATTCCGTGTCATGTTTTTGTAAATAAGGAACAGACCGACCTACAAATCGATTAATTATTAAATTAGAAATTGGTCACAGTTAGTGTGGATATTTCTTAATTCACAAGGTATATAAATCTGTTTTTTTTCTTGTAGGCAAAGTATATGATAAAAAATTCTAAAAAGAAGGCACTGGTATTGTTTTCTCACGTGAACCATCAAAGGCGCATTGAAAACTTTCATAACAAAGGGTTTTTATCTTAGAGCCAGAAGATGCAAGCTAGCTGTGTTTGGAACTATGCAGAGGAACTCTCATCATCATCATCATCATCAGCCTATGAGTTAGTCCACTGTTGGACATAGTCCTCCCCTAATAACTAACTGAGGAACTCTCAGCTTTTATAAAATAACAAAGGTCTTTTCGTTCGTTATTCCAAGATAACTATTTAAATATTTTTGAATAAATGCAAACAAAATATGATGAAGCTACGGGCATTAATTTACTGTCCATTCAGATTTAACTATTAAAACGATCTTAACTCGCCCACATATGATTCCTACTATTATATAACGTCAACGACAGAACAGATTTAAAAATAAATAATATACATTATTTTTTCATAACTGATTTTATTATTTTATCGATTATTGCAAAAAAATTATTGGAATATCGCTTCAGCTCATTAATAGACACATCAGCAGAGAAGTTGTTCATGATTATTATGTTAATGATATAACTGGCGTGCGCGCGTCGGCATTCGTTCCCATTTCTAGAAACGTTCTGGTTTTTACCACGGCAGCGGGACGCTACTTTCAACCTCCATGTTAAGGAATATGGGGAAAATACTAGACTATTAGTGGCAGCCTTTTCCTTAAATCTTATTTATTTTTATTCCTAGGTCAAAGGGCTATATTTTTTTTTTCAAAAATGGATCGTCTCTGACGAACGATTTCATTGTGATAATGATTTAACAACCTCTGTGGTGCGGTGGGAGAAGGTCCACCTGCGACGCAGGAGCTTGCGGGTGCGATTCCCGCCTCGGAACTAATTTTTGTACGATCTGCAAATATTTGTTCAGGAAGTTCTGGTCGTTTTCTAAGTATAATAACAAAATATCTATCTACATAATGTTCTCGTATATTATTATGTATAGAGTTATTCTAGTATCCATAACATTAGCTCTGCTTAGCTTAGGGGCTTGATAATGCTGTGAGAATTTTCTAGCATTGTTCATTATATTTATTTATTTATTAACTAGTGATATTTTAATTTAAGGTTTTTTAACCAGCTTGAGTTTTGCCTAACTTTTTTGTTACGTCGATTCTGTAAGGACGGGCGCAATTAAGAAGTTTATTCGCACTATCAAATTACGACACACGCAAAAGCTTATCAAAAATCTGGTTATGTTTTTAAGTATAGGAAGAAGTTATCTAAATGTACGGAAAAAGTGATGTAATTTAACCTACTAAATAACACCTCAAACGTAGCAATAAAAATGCCATGGGCACCACAAATGCAAGCCGCCATAATAAGTGGTTTCGAATCAATACATGACAAATGCATGACAATTTGTGTGCAATACCGTTAGTTCATCAGGCGGAAACACTTTCCACTTTATGTCACTTTATGCTTCACGAAGTTTTTTGATGCAACTAACGATCCTATAACTTAAATTACAAGGTGCACAATTGCAGTTGATAGGATTTTCAGGTTATGTATGATGTTTTGTTTTGAAATCGTTTTTGTTTTACAGGTTTTAATATAATATTTAAGTAATTATTATTATTTTTTATCTACGCTGGACCTTTATACTCTATGAAATAGGAAAATTCTTGCCCAAACCGTGCGATGTCACAATGTGTTTTAAATATTTTGGTCGATTCCACGCCGCTGACTTGTCATATCTGTGAAACGCGTTGGGATTGGCAATAGTGAATAAAGGCTTTGATATTTTTGTAAAATAATACAAAGTAAGATTTTATTGGTTGATGTTTGAATTGAATATCCTGCATTATTCCTGACGAATATAGGCATTTTCAAAAAAGGTAAGGATCCGTATGAAAGCTTCAAAAACGTCCATTTTTTTGGTAAATATCTGTGCGATGCCGGTGCGGATCCTAGCGGTCCTCCGGTGTGCTATAAAAATCGTTCTGAATTTGTTTTTTTCATCGATACGAGTATTAATTTCATTAGTACAAATACAATCACGCTCAAAATATTAACAGAGAAAAGTAAAATATTTCGAATTAGCTACTAATTATTGTACTTATTATGAAAATCATGACAAGAATCATGAACATGCAAGTTGATACTTAAATAAATCTTTATCGCATTAAAACGTTCCTAACCTATAATGACTGACTTTTTTTAATTATAAAGGTTTAGGTTCGTAGTTAACCCGTTTACAGTCATATATTATAATTGTCAAGAAAAACTCGGTATTCACCACTAAAGCAGTGGTGATAAGACACAGTCAAAATCAAACCAAACCCAAAGTTAATCCTAAAGCTGCTCCAAATAAAAATGATTAAAGGAAACTATGTCAGCTTATTGTATGGAGTCAAGAGTACCGTTGTAAGCGTCCGCGATCGGCATTTGGCACAGATCGCCTTATCCATACAAAAAGTATTCTCATAAGGCTGGCGCTATACATTTAGACGGTATAGTCTCTTCATGTATTATAGTGCTTTGTTTTGGTATCTGAGGTGATGAACGTGAAATTAATCTTTTATTGTTTGACATTTTCCTTGTTTGAGTCAGTACCTATTTAAAATTTTCAAGTTCAATAACATAACGTTTGTTCTTCGATCGATTTAAAGGCTTAGGTATTATTTGGTTAAAATTTGATTGTTATGATGATTATTGTGCTTTATTCTTTAAAAGATCATTGTTTGAAGAGAAATAGCCCTTATTCGTCCTGTGCTATAATTCCTATCAAAATTTTGTCTTTTATGTCAGATTTTTTAATAGAATTAGTGGCCCTTCGTATTTATTTATTTAAATCAACACGATCATTACGCAGAAGCACATCCTGTCCGAGAAAGTTCCTTGCCAATGTTTACAATCACTCATGAATAACCACATAATAATGAAAGTGCCCTTAAAGCCTCAACCTAACAATCTGGCGAAAGTAGCCTTAATACAGTATCAGGAAACTCAATGGTACCATAGAACGTGTTAAAACGTTAGGTCACTGAAAATCATGTCTTGCTTTTGATGCAAGCAATTTTTAGATGAATAAAAATATAAATAAAAAAATATTTAAAATTACTATTTAGAATACCTTAAAATAACCTGCTATTTTATTTTTAGGTTTTAACATGCATGGATTGATGGTTTTTATTGGTCTATACTATTTGTGAAATCGTTTTTGAGAATCAAATTTGTTGATAGTATTACGGAGAAACACACAAAAAATATGGCATAAATCAAACACACACATAAACCATACATACATATTACCATACATATTTCACATAAACCTGAAATTGCAAAAAAAACAGATTATGCGTCTTTACAGTATTGTATGTAGGTATATAATATATTTCCATATAAAATAAAATATTGTAATGGATTGTATTATGTATATTATATTAATCATCAAGTACCCATAACAGAAGATCTGCTTATTTTGGGGCTAGATGATGCAGTTTATATTGTCAGGCTTTATTTATTATTATTTATTATAATAAATGTAAAAAAAATGTAGTTCTATGAGAGTAAAATGGATAGATCGTTATAAATTAATGCTACTTTATAAATAAGTTTCAAATGAGAAGTAGATAGATAGATAATTATTTTATTTGGTTCATATACATAGCATACAAACAAACAGAATAAAAGTAAACTTATACGATAAATGTAAAAATGTGTCGTTAAGTAGGTAGCATTAGTAGAATGTAATTCCAGTCACTTTCATCCAACGGCTTAGAATCTGTGTAAGAAAATTCCACGCGAACCGGCTATTTACTAAATCTGTGACGCATATAACTTTCACAATTGTTAACTTTAGAAATGTTTGTGTGTTTGTTGATGATGACAACTAATTTGGGTTTTGAGACCAACGTGAGAAAATGATCCAAACTATATATAATATGTGCATCTATTAGGATTTCTCTCTGTGCCTCTATTAGGAGTTCTAAATCAATTAATAAAAAGAAGTGGTTTCTGAAGGATTTCATTCCCACTTATTATAATTGTAGCAAATTTTTGAAAAATTGTATTTATTCAATTATGTGCCTCTATCTTTAAAGAGGTACCGAGTTTAATTATAAAAATCGTAATAATTATATTAATAAAAATATATGTATATATATAAAAATGTACAATTAATTAAGGTAAACCACTCTTATGTAACTGAAAAACAGATACATTTAATTGATATCCGTATTACATACATACCTATTTGTTATACATAAGGGTTGCAAACAATATAAAGATAGAGATTAGTAGATACTTAGAATTTTAATACTTTTACTTATATAGCACATTATAAAATATTAAAATAAAGAGTGTCGTGTGTTTTGGCGTTTTTTTCCAGTATATGATAAAAACTACCTTTTGCTCGCGGCTTCGCTCGTATGAATAAAATGCGTACAACATCTTGGATGGCACGAAACCCTACATGTGCAAGTCCGACTCGTACGTGGCTAGTTTTATTTCTATATCATATCATGACTCAGATTAACATTTTTTTCATTCGATCTTTGGGTATCGTCATGATCCTTCTGAAATATCCAAACAACTATCAATTTTCAACCCTACTAAGAAATTCATAAGATTCCTTATTATGTTATCTTGATCGCATTACCACCATTTTGGTCAAGATGTTTTGATGTCATTCATATTAGAGGTATTTTCGCCACGCACCGGCTACATTTTGTCAACGAATATAAAACAAAACAAAATGAGCCAATAAGAACTAAAACTGCGGTAATCTGTAGATATATTGGGCTAGTGATGATAATGATATATTTAATCCTCGTAATGGATGGATTCACAAATCCATCCATTACGAGGATTAACTGCCCATTATTTTTCAGCAATTGGAGCGTGAAATTCTTTTTGTTTACGAAAATTTACTGAATAATTTCTGTTCTAAGACGAGTGAAGGAAATTGTCGTAAAAATGCATTCGAATTGAACTAAGTAACATCAGTAAAGGGCCTTATAAATTTGGGCTTTACGCGTTTCAAGAATTTAGTCGATAGATAATGTTAGGTACATTGTTCCAAAAATTCGAAAATATGGTGGTTGAACTACCTCGAATACACTTATAGAGACTAGATATTTACGAGTGTTCCCATATATTTTTTTTTCTATCTTTTTATTTTATTAAGAAGGAATAATCAGTGAGCAGTGAGATTAAGCTGTTTGATATTCCAATTGATCCAAACCCATTGTTTATTCACTTATCTTATTTTCAGTTATATCTGGATTATTATTAAATTCTATGAATAAAGGGTAATCGAACTTACCGTTAAAATGATAATACACTCGTTACGGTCAAATACGCGCGTTTTGAAGCACGGGCCTCGACGGACTGGCGAGCGAAGACGAGTAACGGTGCTATGTGCTACTTCCTTAACTGTTCTTGGAGAGTAAAGCCGGTTTTACATGAGTATAGTGGAAGAGGAGAGTGCTTTGAGTTATTTACAACGAATCACCAAACAATGAACGATCCCTGATTCAAAAGAAAGTAAGTCAATTTATTAATTGAGCATTGTTTTTATTCCTTTTACGATCACCTTAATCTAAAGTTTTGACCTAGCTAGCGAGTTTTATATCAATTCTTCTTTTATATCATTTTTTGTATTTGCTTTTGTTTAATTTTATTATTTTTGACATCTAAATTTGAGGATCTTAATGTTAATAACTTTTTATCTAGTTAAGTATGTAGTATTAATTCTAAAAAACACGTGCCTGCACTCGGGTGATAATATGCAGCTCTAATATCTTATTCCATCAATGTATTATATACCTTGTTTCGTGTGAATAAATATTATTGAATTCTTAAATTTAGATAAGGTGATCGATGAATGAAAGCAATCGATTAGTCAAAGATCTGGTCTACACCTACACGTTATTGGATAATGGTTTAGGTAGATGATATTATACTAGTTAATATATCGCACATAGGTTACCTAGCCAAACCGCGTACAGAAATGTATAAAAATTATATATGAGAGCGAATAGATTAAATTTTTAGCCTTCGATAAGTTTGGGATTATTCTATTACCCAACAGAAATTTAACTGACAAAATTACATTTGCGATTGCTATCTCTTGAAAACATATTATGCTCAAAAAACTTCATTCTCTACTTTATAGGTGACCTGTACTACGAAAAGTCATTTCAACGGTCATTGTAAGACCTCTCACAAAATCTTATTTTGTTTATTATTTCTCTAAAAGTTTCCCATAGCAATAAACTCTCATGCCATGCTTTTAGAGATCTATAATACTCTATTCTCAATAAAGCACTATCCCTAGTTACATTACCACAGAGTCGGTAAAATACAAAACGCCGAGTCAACGTTGAAATTTCCTTCTATTTTTAAATGTGAAATGAAAGCGCACCTCTTTTGATCGTGTTTAAAACTACTTAACCCCATTTGTAAATAGAACGATCCCTCCAGTAAGCTGACCTTCCGATTAGGCTTGGCTATCATATGATAGCCCGACCAGAAGGTTGACTACGAGTTGGCATGCGAATAGGTAGGTACTAGCATCGTGTGAAGCCGGCATACTGCAAACATGTTCTAAGTTAAAATCACCTGTATTTTCTAATACAGGTGATTTTCAATAGCTCAGCATCTTTCACTTGCCATTTAAGACATGTTATGGTTTTAAAGGTCGGACTAGTAGAAGATTATCCGAGCAGCAGCGGTTCACTTCTGAAATGCCTCTAATTTTGTAAGAATTCAAAGCAAAGTATGCATAGTCTGCATAATTATTTAAGTAGTTTCTGTTATGGTCATAAATAACTTAACGTATCACAAAGTCCCCATTGAAAAAACCCAAACGCATTTATTTTTGATGTGGAAGTCCGTCAAAATTAAAAAGCGAAATAACGGTAGTGCGCGTTTATGTCTTTTACAAGAAAAATTATAATTCTGTTTTTACATAAAAGTAAAATCATTTACTATAAAAAACTCGCTATTCTTTATAAAAATTATATTATTTACTAAATACTTCTTACCACGACACAAACTATGTACCTATTAGAATTTACATCATATGACAGCGGCGCCATCTACAAGAATATCTTGAAACTTAATGACCGCCGCGCCGCCACCGTTGTGTTGTGATGTGGTAAAAGGCTTAGGTACGCCTGAGTATGAGGTTCCAGTGATTCTCAAAAGATGACGCTACTTAACGCAACCCAGTGCAAAGAGTTTCAACGGTGATGTTAAATTTTAAATAAGTAAGTCTTTCATTTTGATCATCATCAACACATACCATTTCTAGATAGAAAATGGTTCAAAATATTTTCGAGACGTGAGAATTAAAGCAAAATAAAAGTAAAATTCTTCAGAGTCGTGACACAGCTCTCCTGACTTCCAGATACAAACTTCACGTACATTTTAATCTTTACTGTCTTGCATTTACGTGCCAAAATGGCTTGAACTTGGCAATGCTGTTGGTAGGCTAGGTACTGTAACATAGTGCGAGTCATATTTTAAGTGGAACGGAACGTGGAAAAGTTAACCTTTAACTTAGAAATATCGTTAAATCTTAGAAGTTCTAAGAATATAATTGCTGGGTGAAACGTATGTAACTTTCTGCATTTAGGTACTAAATTGGACTCCTATTTAGTACTACTTAATTTTTCTAACAAAAATAGAGTTTGAGGCAAAAACCTTTATAGCCTTCATTCATATCAAAGATAATTTATCTTCTCGTATCCAGTTTGCCAGAAAAAGAGAGTCACGGAAATTATTTGGGATGAATGCTAGACCTTGTATGCGCGAGACATATCCAAATTGGCCACCGTACTCCATGTTACAGGTACCTGTAACATGGAGTACGGTGGCCAATTTTAGTACGTACAACTACACATGCAGAGCGTGGAATAGACCCTTACGTGTCACCGGGGTCCGACCCTTGTCCGGGATTCGGACGCCGTCGCACGATGTTACTGTAGCATGTACCGCATCAAATACAGTTTTGAATACCTATGTGCCTCGCACGGGGTATTTTTCTCATCTCATTGATAAATCGTTCGTTGGATTTTTAGAATTGCAGTCAATAAAATTTGCCATTAGTATGAATTTACATATCATATAACGATTAACGAATTTCTAAATCTATATAGAATTAATTGGTTGATTCTTTACCAACAAAAAAACAATAAATTTAGAAGATCAACGGCCAGACTATGATTGCAACGGAGAGCCCTTTTTATCAACAAGTTAAATAACGTTACTCCATTGTATATTATCAACAAATAAAAACAAAATCGTGTGAAAGAAAGTGAAAACTTTGCAAATAAAACAAAACAGTGTTATGCAATGTTTTACGATCTATGGAAAATTTTGGAAGTACACTGACTTGTGTGCGTGACTTTGCACGTCGTCGTCTGGAAACAAAGAGTGTTGTGTGTACGGTGAAGGGTTTCAGTATTTTTCAAAAGAAGACATAAAATCGGCTTATACGGGATTTTTATAACATAATAAAGGTAGGTTTCAGGAATTTCGGACTCTTAAGACAAGTGATTTTGATCCGAAAATATTATTAACCCTAAAGTCAAAGCAAATTAAATTGCGAGCGGGTCAGGTAGTCATGCCAGCTAACTTCGAGTGAACCTAGTTGGGACTGATATTTCATTCGTTCTATTATCAATATATATATTTTTTTTATTTTATTATTAGAATATAATAAAATAAATAAAAGTGCGGATCCCAAATTGTTTTCTCTAAATCTTATTTGCAAAATGCTGCGTCGACCCAACGGCAGTTTCAACATCACAATGACCACGATATGTTGGGACCCGGTAGACTTTATTCACCTAAAGTAAATCACCTGGGTGCATTAAGTGCTACGCAGGCTAGACGTTATGCACCTGGGTGAACAAAGTACACCTTTCAAGGTATCTCAGGTAAATTAGGGCTGCCTGCTCAGAAAGCTTTCATTGAACACATGTCATTGCGTGTCGCGACCCCTCCGGCTGATAATGTACAATACGCAAAATGAGAACAACAAGCACAATGTACAAACGGGCAGAATGTGCAATACGCTAAATGAACAGTAAGCATGCGACGACGTAGGGATGAATACAAGAAGTCCTTGACTTGATTTCTTCAGTTGGTTGATAAAACAATATAAAGACTTGTTTGGATTTTACAGGGATTGTAGGTTTGTTGGTGTAAATATACCCAAGTACCAATACCATCCTTGTTTTAATTGTTAACTTGCTATCGTTTAAGAACGTGTGTATTTTGCCTCATCGGTTTAAAATATTTTTACCTAGTTTTTATGTGTACTCGTATATATCTCTAATAATAATATTAATAATGTACATAGGTACTTAATGTTTAAATTTACGCAAGGGTCCTAACTGAAAACCAGCGAAGGATTTGGCAATTGTCTGGAACTGCAAAATGCTGAGATAGGAACCTTTTTTTGTTATAAGTTTTTAATACCTAGGTTCTTGATTAGATTGTCTGTGCTAGCTCTATTATATACTAATTAAGTAATGTTCATTCTTCTTGTCTACTTTTTTCCCATTGTTATATTTCGTTGAACAAAGGAAATTCAAACATTTCATTTGGCAGTTTGTGATACCTATAATGATTAAAGAATGGTTACTGTCTCTCAATAGTATCTCGTAATATAGTTCGACCGAAACCGCTGTACCGCTCCTGAGGTATGCGCGCGGCGAGACGGGGGGGAAGTATCGGCCGCTCCGATCCATCAGTCTGCCGTCGACGCTCACGGCAGTAGGTCGCCTTTGTACCGGACGGTCTATGTCAGATACACATGAGATAAATATCCAAAGATGGGCCGAGCGCTATCTCGTGATGTCAAGGCCATAATTTTTAAAGTGGCTGAATATTTTAAGAAAAGAAAAGCAGACAGAGAGAGCTTTGAATATAAAAGTGATGCAAATATTGCCAAAATCGTGGCAGACGCTACGGGGTACTGCGAAAAAACCGCAAGAAATGTGATAAAAGAGGGCAATTCATCAACTGAAAATTTGGGCCGATTGAAATTTAATTCGCCAAAACAACCAAAAACTATAAAGAAAAAACATGTTGTTGATGATTTTGATTTAGGAGTTATCAGAAGAAAAATTCATCAGTTTTATGAATTTGAAAAAAGAGTGCCAAGTGTCCGTAAGTTACTTTCAAGTTTGAAACAAGATGGCATATTAAATTGTGGACGAGAATTTCTAAGGAGCCTCTTACACACAATAGGTTACTGTTTCAAAAAATGCAAATCGAAGAGACATCTCCTTATAGAGCAGCCTAATATTGTAGTGTGGCGGAAAAAATACTTAACACAAATCAGAAATTACAGAACGCAAAACCGCAACATATATTTCCTTGATGAAACATACATTAACGCCAGTCACCATGTAAGCAAATGTTGGCAATCATCGTCCGAACCTGGAATTCATGCTGATATTGGAAAAGGACGGCGTTTGGTAATTCTTCACGCTGGATGTCGAAATGGCTTGGTTGATGGTGCATTGACGATATTCAAATCAGATGCTAAGACCGGCGACTATCATGGAGACATGAACGGGCCTACTTTTTATAAGTGGGTAGATGAAAAGTTAAAAGATAAATTGCTTCCGAATTCTGTGGTTGTCTTGGACAACGCGTCTTACCACAGCGTTCAGGTTGACAAGAAGCCAACCATAGCAAGCCTCAAAACCGAAATGCAGAACTGGTTACGGCGCCACAATGTTGAATTTTCGGAAGCTATGACAAAATCTCAACTGCAACTTCTTATCGATAATACACAAAAAGAGCCCGTGTACAGAATTGATGAACTCCTGAAAGCCAATGGACATACTGTTCTACGATTACCGCCGTACCATCCGGATTTGAATCCCATAGAGTTAGTCTGGGCTGATATTAAAAACAATATAGCTCATAACCATATTAACTCTTCTCTAGATGAAAAGATAAACTTATTGAATACATTGTTTTCGGAGTTCACGGCGGAAAAATGGCAGAAATGTGATGATCATGTCCAAAAAAATGAAAACAATTACTGGGATCGCGATAGTAGATTTGATATTATTATCGATCCATTAATTATAAATTTGCAGAACGACTCTGATTCAAATTCCGATGGCGAAACGGAAGATGAAGTTGAAGCAGAAGCTCTGTCAGAATATCTGTAGATAATTTAGTTATAAAAAAATATAAACATATCGATATAATATATAAAACAAAAATATTGTTTATATTGGTACGATATCGTAAGATATATCCGACAATATCGATCTCATGTGTATTCTTGCTCTTTTTTCCTCGGCCCCCACTTCGCCGCACTTTCTTAGGGAGCGGTACAGCGGTTTCGGTCGAACTATAGTTAATTTTATACAGCTTAGGCAGAGAAAAGACATTTTTATTTTTGGCTACCAAAGTCTAGTTAGGCTTTAAAAAACCTTTTTTTATATGACAAGCTTATCAATGAAATTTTTGATTTTTCCTTTGTACAATGTAATAAATGAGATGAAATAGGTGACAGCGCTAGTTCCGGATGGGCTAGTGCTTCAAAGGTCAAAATTTTGCGTAGATGTATTCTGGGCCTAGAAAAACTACAGGCTACTTCTTATCCCAAAAAAGGGGCCACCTCAGGCAGAAACTAGATAGTAAAGTTAGGGCGAATAGAAACGCAACATACCAGGAATCTTCGTTGGTCCTATAACGGCATACATTCCACAGGAATTTCTTCATTCTCCTCATATGCATTAGAGATACTTTCCTTTAATCCTATTCCGTCATGGATTATAATGTTCCAGTAAAAGCATTTTGGCAGCGAATTATAACGCTTCCATTACCAAAGCACTTTTGGTCTAACCTTTGCTAGTCTAAATCAATACATTTGCGGTCTCTTCCATCTCTGCTACATAACTTTCAACTTTATTTGTTTTATCTTTCGTATCTTTATTGCTTGTCTCTAGATTCCACGGATATGACTCTTGCTTTCTTTCTAGTGAGCATTAAGTTGATTGTAGCGTTATGGCCCTCTGACCATTACTTAACCTTTCTGTATGATTTGATTGCGTGAATTGTATTAAGTTCAAATTGAAGATGTGCTGTGATGTAAGTAAATAGTTCTTTTGTGTCTTTTTTGACGTATAAGGCATAAGGTTACGGGAAATGAGAGTTATGTTCTGGTTGTTAAAGTTCACTGTTGATTACTCTTGTGTTGTTTTTGTTTTGTGTCCGCTTACGTGTCGGAATGTATTTGTCAATATCAGCGGAGCTAGACGGTTTTTGTCAGCTACCGATACTCAATAACTTTTGTAAACTTTGTCTCTCAACTTTGTTTCTCGCAGTCAGTTTATATGTAAGGTTTTCTTCACATCAAGTTTTTGTAAGTTCGTTGCTGTTTCTCTCTGTTCATTTATCTGCCCAAATTTATTTTCTGCTCTTGTTATTTTACTTGTAGATTTTCCAATCGCTTTTAATGTCCTTTGCTTCGAAAGTCGTTCTTTAAATCCCGTCAAAATAGTCTCACCAATGTCACCAGTCTTTAAGGCTCTTATCGAAAAACTTTATATGTACAAAATCTTCAATTCCAAACACTTTGTTGGTTGAATCAACAAGTCCAGCTCCAAGATCAAGTGAAACCACTTCAGCAATGTCAATGGTTTGTTATTTCCTGCGGTGATGTTTCTCGCTTTACTTTCTTAACTCGTGATGTATCAGCGGTCTGGAAATAAAATAGTTACAGTATATTAGTCTGATTCACTTTCTGTTTTATTGCAGTTGCATTTTCATAGCACATTTCATTTAAAAAAATTAGAGCTACATTTATAAACTTGACAGATAATTCTTGTGTCCGTACTGTACACATTTTCTAGTTTTTAAATTAGTAAACGTTTTAATTCGTATTAAAAACTATAACTAGTTTAAATGGAGAACTTGCTGTTGTTTTAGAATGACCTAAAATAGCAAAAATTAAGATTTAGAAATGTCTAAAGACGAAAGCTTTTCAATGTTTTAAAAAAATTACCGACAGATTTAAAATTAGGATGACACCTCTTATATTAGGTTGATACATAGATCATAAACAACTCTACATTTCGATGAAGTCAGAAAAAATATAAATTTAGGCTAGGAATTGTAAAACAACGCTACGAATGACAAGTTAAATAAACATCTTCATTTAGTTCCTAGCATAACTAACTTCATATAGTGCCAATAATCTCGTGCCAGCAAGAAGATATCTGTTTACTTAAATTCTAATCTCTCTCTAATTAATCTCACTTAAAATTAAAACCTGCTTAAACAATTTCAAAGTGTATTTTTTTTGTGTTTTTGTGTTTTAGCTGTCCTAATACAGGAGAATTTTCAAAGATGACAAACAGGAGAAAAAAATTGTGAGTAATGTGAAGTTCACGACGCGGCGTAATAATAGATTTTAATAGATTTTTTACAATTGTTTGTATCATAAAATAAACGCATTATCTATTTATTTATATAAGATATCACACTTAAAATATCATTCTTAGGCTTTCAAGTTACATAATGATCAGTTGATGACAAACTCGTGTGCATTTACTTTCACGCCTCATTTTCAAACGTGAGAAAAGTACTTCTAAATAGGGATGTCGAGTTGTTCAGTTTTATTGTTGTTTAAACATGTGAATTTATTGGAACAAACAAAGACTCGTTTGAGACGATTTATGTTATTTCACGGCTGGTTGAGTAAGTTTGATGGGTGCTTTGAGTAAACTTACAATAGCCTGCCTTATTCTAACATACAATAATCAACTTTCACCGAGTGTCATAAATTTCAGGAATTGTACAGTGGAAATTGTCATGCAAAACCATTTCTCTGTTTTTTTGTTTATCACTAATATTAGTATTTTATTTTACTAAGTTCATGCGTTTTTCTAAGCGCATGAAAGAAATATTGTCGAAAGGTTGTCAATTTAAAATAATGAACACCCAAATGTCTATGGGTCGTATCTTTTGGCCTACATTATTTATATGTCCAAGTAGCTAGTAGGCTAGTAGTAAGTAGGCTGTGATAAGACTCAAACTGGATCGCACTAGTTATCTACTACCTATGTATTAATAATTTCACTATTTGAGATCAAGCAAATGAAAACAAGGCGGTCTACTGTTAAAGTTGGCCTGAGGCATAATTTTCTATACGTCGATTGTACTGCGATTACGTTAAACGTCCACCCTGTATGTAGGTACCTAAGAACTCAAGCTTTTAGTTACCTACATACAGGGTGGAATTTTGAAATGCCACCTGAAGGGAAAGTACTCATAATACTGTAGATAGAATCATCATCATCATCATCACCAGCCTATAATAGTCCACTGCTGGACATAGGCCTCCCCTAATGAGCGCCATAGATGGCATTATCATTCGGGGGTTATTGCCCATAATCCCCACGCTGGGCATGCGGGTTGGGGATCGCAGTTCGGTGGAGCTGTTCTGCAGAG
The DNA here is from genome assembly GCA_963931895.1 of Eupithecia pulchellata. Taxonomy (NCBI): domain Eukaryota; kingdom Metazoa; phylum Arthropoda; class Insecta; order Lepidoptera; family Geometridae; genus Eupithecia; species Eupithecia pulchellata. Next base: position 1,401,269 of record OZ007532.1, read on the forward strand.
GGCGCTGCTGCCCGCCCCCCGGTGTGATTCCCTTAGTCGCCTCTTACGACACCCACGGGAAGAGTTGAGGTGGTGAAATTTTACGCCGGCACCACACGGCCAGTGATAGAATAGTAGATAGAATATTTTTAATAAAAAAAAACATTTCATTATTTTTGAAAAGAATATTAATTTCCCTCCATTACAAAATTCCACCCTGTAAACATAGGCTACCCTGCATTCTCTTTGTTCAGAAGTAGCTTTAAAGTAAATAAAAATATAAAAATAATGGTGCACAATCCACACAGCATCATCTAGCTCCAACATGAGCAGAGCTTCTGTTATGAGAGCTAGATATAATTAAAATAATACAATTCCATAGATATTTTTACTATAGGTTTATAGAAAACGACCGCAACACCCGGAACAAATATCTGCTTATCGTACAAACATTGTTTTAAGCCGGGAATCAATCCAGCAACCTCCTAAATAGCAGACGGCCCTTCGCCCTCCGCGCCACAGAAGTCTTGGTACTTAACCAGCATAAATAGCAAATCAATTATAGTATAGTTTTGCACTAAATAAAATAATATATTCCGAAAACATAATGTCTAATATTATTTTTAGTAAAAAGTTTAACAAGCGAACGTTTACCATCATATCTTTTATTATTCAGGTTTCTTCTCGTGTTCATGCATTAGAATGAAACGCACGACTTACAGAATATTTGGGACAGTTTAATGAAAGTGAAAAGTTGGGCTGTTGAATGCTTCGAATAAAATTCTCCATTTCTATTTCAAGGCTACTTTGTTTAGAAGAGTCCATTTAATGATCTAATTTATAGCTATAACATTTGACTGGGAAACATTAAAATTATAAGAAATAAATAACGTTGAACAAGTCACACACAAATCATCCCTAAGCTAAGCAGTTCTTTGAAGAGTCCATATAATGATCTAATGGATTTAGGGACTGGGTAGTCAACGTGACAAAATGTTAAAGGGTTGAAAAGACCTAGTGTCAAAATGTACATACCAATAATGGTCATATTGTTTTAGTGACAAATGGTACACATCTCAAAATGCAAGTATAACAAAAGGTGCGATAGTCAGAACGTTCGATTGATATATCGTGTTTAGGTCTAAATGAATATCTGTCAAAAAGTCCAATGTTCTAGATAAGTTATCCTATTACTTTAAATGAGCTATGCTTATTACGTAATTCGTTTCTCAAGAACGGCTATGTTCCGCTTTTCAAAATTATCTACATAGGTGTCATCTTAAATAATAAAACATCAACCTTGTTTCTTCACAAACACCTATAATTATTCTAGGTTATTGGAAACTAGGTACCCTATAGAATTTTGGTCCAGGCGATATTTTATTGTGAATAAACTACCAAATTACGATTTTCAGATATTTCCCTTTACTTCTGCTTCAATAAAATTTTCTATATCAAAGGGCATTTTTGCCTGCATGAGATTTCGTAGAAAATTTTGAAAAATTTACATAATTGACTATAATTTTTGATTGCGTTGACTTAGAAGGAGTTAGATCACGGCTCCAAGAGGCTACGGACTTGCGTATTTGAAAATTTAGAAAGTTTCGGAGCCTATTCAATTCAAACAAACAAACAATCAAAATCTTTCCTCTTTATAATATTTAGTATAGATGAAGACATAACAATTGTTGGACCCAAACACATTTTAACTCCTCCATGCAGGTTCATATTTTTGCCGCATAGACAGCCGGTCCGAATAGACATTTTGACAACTGCACATTCCATGCACTATTTGACGTTCTTACTTTTTGCCGCATAGACAACCGATCCCTATGGACATTTTGACACCTGCACATTCAAACCTTTTAACATTTTGTCACGTTGACTACTTGACGTTCATACTTTTGGTCACATAGACCACCGATCCATATAGACATTTTGACCCCTGCACATTTCAACTGTTGAACATTTTATCACGTTGACTACCCAGTCCCTAAATCATCTAATGTATAGTTATAACATATGTATGGGAAACATTACAATTATAATAAATAAATAATCAGAACATGAAAAAGTCACAAATCAGCGCGGTGGCAGAGCCCCAAGCTAAGCAGACCTTCTGTTAAGGGTACTAGACAACTGATCAGGTATTTTTACCTGTACCTACATTCTACTGGATGGAAGTACCTACATTCTACTGGATGATATAATTATAGATAAGAATATTAGACATAAATATAATTATAGACAAGAAATTAAGAAGCCATTGAGCTAAGTAGAGTCTGTTTATTGTCAACAATCTATAATTAGATCAACTGATATATAAATACGAGTCGGAAGCATTTGTCATAAAGTGTTTGACCCGGAAACACAGCAAAACCATTATATGCTATTTAGAAATCTCTAAAAAGATAAACACACACCACACCATGCCACTGCACCTTATTGAATTAGGGATCTATCTACAATACATTTTGATAATCCGAAATTAAACTAAGTTTTAGGTTTTTAGTAGAGCTTTTTGTTTGATTTGGAGCTCTAAGCTCGACCATAAACTGTTCGAGCAGATATATTGGCAATATGCCCTAAAGCCCTTTTACAATGAAAATGCCTGCTGTTATTGCTATTTTACGAATCCAGTCTCCACTGCTTGCACCATAGAGTTAGAACGGCCTAGATCCGAGCAGCTTTCTAAGGACAATGGGCTATAAGCGACCGGATTATTTGATCATGCTGATTTCTATGTTGATGAAAAGACACGACTTTCGAACTTAAAAACAACTGCACAAATCTAGGGTTTTGAGAATGTATAAATTGGAATTGGTAAGTTTTATTAAAATATAACTACAAAAATGCAAAGAATAATCTGGCAAGGATTTATTGTAAAAGGTTTTGTATTTTTGGATTACAGAACTACTAGGGGTATAACAGATTCAGTAGTTCTTTGCACAGAACGGGAATGAGTGGATTTCTCAAGGAATACCTTCGTAAATGTTAGTTACAGTATTTTACAATGTGTTGAAACAAAGCAAAATTGAATATAGTTTAAAGAACAACATAGGAAGTGTTTGTAGACGTACTGGTAGCACTTAATTTGATTTGATTGACTAAGTGGAAGCTATGAAATAAACAGCGTTCAAACAGGGTGTAAGTCAATCAGGCAGTACTCGATTTGATTAGATTGATGAAGAAGAAACCTCTTTCCAAAAAGAAGACATCTCAGAACCATCTCAGACGCCTGGAAAAGTCTTGTCTCAAAGCCAAAATCTACTTTATGTAACAAAGCCACAACACATAGTAAGATAGTTAATTTCAACGATGAGAATGCCATTCCACCCAAAAACACAGCAATGCTCATCAGCGGCAACAAGAATTATGGTTACCTATACCTCGCAAGACAAGCAAGAAATTTCAGTAGATAGGTAAAATAACACTGTCGAGGTACATAATTCCAAGGTATATAATATGTAGAATAATAATTCCATGTAGGTATATATATATTTAATTTATACTTTAGACTAGGCAAACGCTTTTTTTATTTCACCGCATGCGGAAGCAAGAAGCAAGAAGTACAACGGTGGACTAAAATAACTGAAGTTGTTACGGGAAACTCATAAAACTAAACCTACGTACCTGAGTTTTTTGAGATTCCTCATATAAATGTAGCGTCTCATTTCTTTGACGGTACATCTCTACGTGGTGATTATATAATTTAAAATTATTGCATACGTCTCACAAAAGCCAATGAAGTTACCCTGTTATTTAAATTTCACACTAATAAAACCCTACCTTTATGCATCAGTTAAGCTACCTGTAGTTTGTTGGCAAAGATCTGCAATTAGCTCAATTATTTCAATTGTAAGTACTAGCTTATATTTAGTTAGATAATTGTTATTTTCTTTGTTAATAAAGGTTTTTTTCTTTAAAGCATACCAGAACTTGAAGTCTTGACTGAAAAAAGCAAAGTAACGCTCATTAAAAAAGGTTCTGATTTAATCTCAAATCATTTGTTCTAAATCTTTGATATATCTACAATGATCTCATTTACGATTTCACAGTCCATCATATTATACTCATGATCTTGATCGAATCAGCGATTGAGAGAAAACTTTGAGAAACCATTATTATAAATATAATTTTTCACATTAAACTAGTCAACGAACCGCATACAAGATAAGTAATAAGTGATAGAAATTGTTCTGTGGTTAATTTGGCATTTAAACTTTTCAATTTATGCACATAATTTGAGAAAATTACAGTGGTCGGATAACTCCAGCCATCTTCCACCTGGTTAGTTAAAAGAGAGGCTTTTGGAAAGTATTAATAAAAAATATAATTATTTATTTATTATTTATATAAATATTAATATTATAGTACCATAAAACCTTAATAGCAACCATTCAAGTACCGATTGTGACAAAAATTTAAGCTCATACTTCATGAACTGAAAAATTAGGTTGTACGAGTATGTGTAATTTCAATTATCAATAAATCAAAAATATCAATGACTATAATTCGATACAATTCGACTTATAATGGCTGTATTGCCATACCAAATACCTACCAACAAGGGACAGTTGAAATAAATTGTATATTAATGGACATAATATTTTGGCCAAGTCTATCATGAATAGACTACCGCAGTCTGTACTTACTACAGAGTTTTAAATTAATTAACCAAGTCTTCAAGTCAAGGTTAAAACTACGAATATTTTTTTCTTATCCACTTGACTCTTTTCTACCAAAAACTGATACTAAATACAAGAAAAGCACAGACAAGGAAATCAGATAAAAAGTCAAGTATTGAAATAAGTACATAAAACAAAGTCTGCCACCGCGCGTGGTGATGGCAATCTCGTAATCACAGCAATTGTGGACAACAACAGCCTACTTGTGTACCGCCCCGGTTTACATTACTTATTGTTTAGGTCTGCTCAGACAAGCCACTATTAGTCGCGGGGTTTGAAGTTTAAAAAAAACGGCAGGATGAAGCGACTTTGGTCTGGATTTTTGAAAGCTTTCGAACGATAAAACTCAGGTAAATACCACTTATGAACGAATAAAGCAAATGTCCATTGCTACCTGTACGTTCCTAGGTGCCACCTAGGGACACAATACACAATAATAATTGTATCTTATAGTTCTTCCATTAATGCGATGCTAGACAGATTTTATTTGCCCTTATACCTGGACTCAACCAAGACTAGCAAAAGCTCTACATACGCAAACGACGAAATCGGAATTTATATGTTTCAAAAAAATAAATAAAACCATTTTTATCGCATAATTCGAGTTGAGGTTGATCTTGTGGAAATTTTGTTCTGACTTTATTGGATATTCATTTTGCTGCGGTGTATCATAATAATTAAATTTCCATAGTTTTAGCTTAGCCTTAAGCCATTCTTCTAAAATTAAGGAGATTTTTTTGCCGCTGTGAAGAAGAAGCCAAATACGCCAAAACTACTGAATCGATCAGAAAATTTGCACAAATAATGACCTGGACCTGGTGCTCCTCAACGATTAATGAAGAAACTTATTTAGTTGCTCGTCTGCGCCTTTTGACTGACACGTAAATGATGTAAATCATTTGATCTACGCACTAATACCAGTTCTGAGAATTCACTTTTACACTGCGTAAATTAATAATAATCACACAGGTAATAAAAGTTGCATACTGATTTGTAATTACATGAACTGGTATTAGTGCGTAGATCAAATGATTTACATCATTTACGTGTCAGTCAAAAGGCGCAGACGAGCAACTAAATAAGTTTCTTCATTAATCGTTGAGGAGCACAGCATAAATTTTATGCTATATTATGATCAGTACCGAAAGCTTCTGCTGTTAAGTTCAGATCAACAGACATGGCCGATACGGCCATGTCTGTTGATCTGATCTGTCTAAAGGAAAGTACTAACGGCGTTACAGGGCGTAACAAGTGTTACACAACTAGCGTTAGTGCAGTCAGTACAGTTACGAGCAACAAGATGACAATGTATTTCAACAAACGCCGTAACGTGTTGTGCTTACTGCGTTTTGTATTTTATGAAAGCAATAAGATTATAATCAATACTATTATAAAACAATAATAATTTACGACCTCTGTGGCGGGGTGAGCAAAGTTCCGCTTGCGAAGCAGGAGGTTACGGGATTGATTCCCGCTTCGATATTTTTTTTTGTAGGATCTGTAGATATGTTTACTAGGTAAAATTTAAAATATATATCTCTTTATCTTATATTGTACGTTGTATCAGTCAACAAGTAGGTACCTACCCATAACACAAGCTCTTCTTATGCTAGATGATGCTGTGTGAATTTTCTTGCATTATTTTAAGCACTAGAATATCGCATCAACTGATTATTTCTAACACGGTAAAAAAAAAATATTATTGGGATTTATTATTTTATAATATTGAGTCTACAGAGTCCCGAACGAATGACAGGTCACAACAATTTATGTGATATTATATGTATAATATAGTCGTAGAATATTTCTACGAAAGTATTATACTTTACGTGACAATGACAACCCCTTATCGTCCGTAAGTAAGTTGATCTCCACTGAGCCTAATTTCGACCACGGCGGTGGTGGCCGGCGTTTACACTCAACTTTACGGAAATGACTCTATATAATATGCACAGGACATAATATGCACAAGTGGGCGAAAACACAAGTAAACAATATTCCCTCCATCTCTAATTAGCATCCTGATAATTATCACAGGGTACAGTGACGTCGATGGGTAACCCCAGGGAACTTGCACAAGCAAGGACTTTTTTGTCTATAAAATAAAGTATCATTCTTACTAAACGTAATTTAAGCATATGTGAGACAAAATCTGTGTGTAACAAATCGAAAGGTGTGCTCGCGCCCCTGTCAATTATGCAGATAATTTTAATATTTTTTTAGGATTAAAGATTAGTCATGAAATATTTTGTACAATCTTTCGCTAAATTAAAGATAGCAAACAGTTCTAGATAAATAATTCTAGATAAATAGTAAAAACCGTATTGATATGCACAATGGGCTACTATTTATCCCAGAAAATACTTGTAACATAATAGAATCCAAAAAACATACTTACAGCATAATATTCCCTGATCTGTGTAACAAATTTCGTAGCTACATTTCAGAAACTGGTAGAAATAAAGACCTCAAGAAATGGATCTTCTGACTTCTCCCGTAAGGTTTACTTCACAGCACTTTATACCACGATACGTCTGCTCGACTCACTCCGATCCAAAGCAATGTTTGAGCCATCACCAACACAGGTATTAAACTCAATAACTGCAAGCGAAAATGAACTTTACGTTGTACAGCTATGGTTAGTAATAAAGGTAAATAAACGAGTGTGGATTATGCATGGTAAAAGTCAAGAAAAGATCTGCATAATGATGATTCCTTGAATGATAGCTATGGGCTCAGTGTTAGTGAAAACGATAGTTTGATGCCGTGGTTTGTGTGACGAGCATAAAGTTGCGTGTTGTTTCACGGCATTTACCACTCCAGAAAAAGCTAAATGCAGTAATTAAATCAATTAATAGGTATTTTAATAGTTCCTAGTTCTAATTCCTGAACAAATCGATTTCCTAAGAGTTATTTGTTAAAAAAACGATTAAAACTTTCGTATTTTGTAATATTAAGATCATTTTATCAAGTATTTATAGCGTACCTTTTGTTACGATAGAAACGAAAAATAAAAAAAATATTTAATTTAATTTTAAATAAATTATTAATTTTTTTCGTTTCAATAAAATAGGAGTTACGAGATAAATAGTTTTTAATAAGATTTTTGCTAGTAAAAAAGCACTTTGTTCTTGATTTTTGATCATAAAAATTTATTTTTTATGAGATTTATCCATATGAAAACGTCAATAATGTAACCCAACGTATGTGTGTGTAAGTGTATGTGTGTGTGTGTAAAATTTTTGTTAATCACCCATGCGAAACCGAGGCGGATCGCTAGTACTTTATTAAGAAGCTTATTCTATTTACATGGACCTAGATTACCGCAGCGTTCTAGGTTAATTCTCTACCTAGATATATAAAATTCACTTTCCCTTGATTGCACTAATATGCCATGAGAACATAGTCAACATTCCCATAGATCATAGTGCTCTGACACCTCTAGATTATTACCTTCGATCATGGGAAAAGTTTTTTAACTGATGCTTTATAATAGATTGTGAAAACCAGTATCTAATTAGGTACAAAAAAAATATACAAAATTAAAAAAGCACCGAAGCTCTCCTTATTTTACCTTATAGCAAACGTACAAAAAATAACGGAGAACCATTTATTTGCTAATATTTTGTAATATAAAATTTCTGACGTGTCCAAGGGTCCTGTAGGGTCTAAGAGAAATATAAACTTGAAACACAGCCAGCATTCAGCCAATATTACTAACCAATTTATTTACCAAAAATGGTTCAGCCCCTCTGTTGTGTTGAGGTCAGGAGTTTAAATTCAACCAAAAAATAAAACTCGACGATAACGTACCTACACCTAATAGTCACCGCGAAGAGGGAATCTACCCGCCACGTACACATAAGTTTCCGAATGATTTTGAAATAAATAAAAAAAAAATCATAACGTACCTACACCTAATAGTCACCGCGAAGAGGGAATCTACCCGCCACGTACACATAAGTTTCCGAATGATTTTGAAATAAATAAAAAAAAAAAAATCATTTTATTTCGGACAACATCGATCCATATGGGGTTAGTAACACAGTAAATGATTAGAAAACAAATGAAGACATATAAAGACAAAATTATATAAGAAACGCGGGACTGATTCCCAGAATGATCTCACCAGAGTATCAGGACTTTTTCCGGGATCACTCTACGAACCAGGCCCGCCCATAGCGGCGAAGAGTATCTATTCGCTAAGGTTTTCAGGATGCTGTTGTGACTGTCGCGTATTCTGCGGATCAGGCATGTAGTTTTTTTGCGAATGATGGCACTGAAGTCGTCTGTTTGATATTCAGCAAACATCCCTGATGCACTACAGAAGCGAGGCAGACCCAACATTATGGATGGGAGTTATTGAGTATTTTGGCCAGCGGTTATTAGTTGGGTATTTTGTTTCAATAACGCTAGACCCAACTGATACCCAATAACGTTACCCCCCCCCCCCCCCCCGGAATTTCAATAAAAATTTTAGATAAATAATATGAGTACATAATTTTTTTTGTCATGTTTTGTTTTGTTTTGGATGGCGGTTAGGTCAACTACAATACAATGAACGCGATCTACCGTTTTACCGAAAGTCAAACTTAGGTCCATTTATACAAGGCCCGAGGCAAATTTCACGCCACCTGTAAAAAACTTTCGTACTAAAGTGTTTGAACGCAGTGTTGCGATGGAAAATTGCCAAAGATAGGAATACCCAAAAGTATAGGGTACCTATCTCGCGCCACAGAGGTCATCCATCACTTATGCTTCTGTCTGTATCTAAGGCTAGTCAATCCATACAGCATCTTTTCACCCCAGATCTTCTGTTATTATTAGGTACCTAAATAGATAACTGATGTAGCTAGGTACCTAATGCTATAAATATATATTATTCTTTACTATACTTATAAATCATTCAGATTCCGAACAATAACAATTTAAAGCGCTACCTATCGATATGCTCGTGAACGAAGTTGTATAAGAAATATCGATAGACAGTGCTTATAATTGTATGTGTAATTTACTAAACAAGTGGTCTTTATTAGTGGTCTTTATTAGTGTTTGTTTGAATTGTTCCGAAACTACTGGACCGATTTGTTTTTTTTTTTTATCATTAAAATGCTAAATTTTCCGTGATGACCATAGTTAGGGACCCAGATGAAAAATTCAATAATTAAACCGTGCGCTATACCTATATTCTTATTCTATTATGGCTCCGCTGCTTGTTTTCAGATTTTTTAAATTATTATATAGTAAAAAACTGCAATTAAAACATGAATAAGAGCGTTTTCTACTTTACGTAAAATAAGTTTTATCTTTTTTTCCCGAATAAAACCGCAATCACATCTTACAATAAAAAGCGAGATATCGAGGAGTGAGTATTAAATTAACCTGTTGCGATGTTGTTCGGATCAAAGAGTTGTTTTTATTTTTCGTTTAATAAAAAAGTAAAACCCATTACAAAAAGCCTATCTCAAGAACTACTCGTACGATTTGCCTGAAAAAAATTCACAAGGTGTAATCGCACCACAGAAACAATTATTTCAAATAAAAACACTTCTATAGTAATAGTCGGTTACCATATTAGGTATTCGGTGGGGGCGGCGAATTATGAATTTTTTTTTTTTTTTATTTATTCTTGAAAAACTTATTCTAGTTATTAAATATTAACATTCGTTAAGCCCTTGAGGATTTGACTCGAATGTTACATTCCTCTGGTTACATACTTTACGTTTTTTATTACGTGAGTGATAAAACAAAATTTTTGTGTCTTAAACTACTAAGGTACCTAATTGATATAAACAGATAAAGAGTAAGAATAGTTATTGAATAAACGCAGCCCGAAGTGTGCAGCATATCGACGCAGTGTTCGGGCTTTCTCGGACGGCCGAACCTCCCGAAGTTCCCCGAACACTGCAGAATGCGCCGACCTCGCTCTGGTCGGCAAAAATGAAAAAATGAAAAATCAAAATAAAGATTTTCAGTAGGTACAAATTTTGAAATTGAATATTGAAATGGGACCCTACAGAGTCGAATGGGGTATCAAATGAAAGGTTTCAATTTGCACATTCCAAAACAGATTTTGAAATTTTGATGAATTTTATACTTTTTGAAATATTTAGAAAAAGGTCGAATAAATGACCATTCCCCCCCTTATCTCCAAAGATTGCAGAGCGATCGATGTGAAATGTAATAAATGGTCAAAAAATTAACCATTCCCCCACCAACCCCCTATCTCCGAAGATTGCAGAGTGATCGATGTAAAATACTATGCGTTTGTAGATATAGATTTATAATTTACAGAAAAAATATAGAGAAGTCTGTAAAAATTAAACTTTTTGAAATATGGTCATAAAACAAATTTTCATACAATGAGACTTTTTCATTGAGAGCAATTCAAATCAAAGGTATGGTATTCGACAATTCAAAACAGGTTTTGAAAATCGCCTAAGTTTCATACTAAGTAAAATACGTTGAAAAAGGTCGAAAAAAGAATTGTAGGTTCGAACCCATCGATCCGAATATCGTTGTGATTTCAAGATGAAAATGTAAATTATAGACTTCCTAGCCTTACCACAAATGGAAAAAATAATTATGTGATGTCCATAGCCTTATCATCTCCTGAGCCACTAACCGGGTACAAGCACGCTAGAATTGAATATTGGAGAATTTTGAGAAAATAATAATATTTTATTATAATTGTTTTATTTGATACCCTTTATTCTTTGTATTTATTTCAAACAAAATTTTAAATCATAGAAGCGAATGTTCTCTATTTGCTTCTTTGTCTTCTTTATTTGAGTATTTATTTCAAATTTTGTAGGTACTTAAAAAACGAAGTTCGGAAATTAACTATGCCTTTTGTTGGTCTGGTCCAGACGTTTTTCAGCGTTCTTGGTTTGGTTGGTTATCTTGGGATCAATTACTTTATTATTAATTCATTATCTATATTAAGAAACATAAATAGAGATGAAGTTGTAACAACTTCATTTATTTACGAAACTCTAACTGAAAACTATTAACAAAGTTTGATCATAGCAACAGCGTTTCTAAAGTGAAATAATATTATGCTACTGCTTATTTCTATACTATGTCGTTGGCGCTGCATCTGCGCTAAGTATTTCGCGCGCAACTTTAGACAGGACAAAATGCCTACAGCTGCAGGAATACCTCGCCTTAAGCACTAGATGGCGCTGACAGAAATAATTATCAATTCATATCAATTTTATCATTCTAAAGATTATAACAGGGTATTTTATCGAGTACCTACTTTTTTTAATTTTCCCCTACGTTCGCATTGCGAATGTTTAACAAAATTTGATAGTAGATAGGTAAGTACTTTCCCTGTTTTATTTCCCATTATATTCATATTCTTTACATATTGTTGTTTTAGTTGTTGACATAGATGGCAGCACATGGTGTGCGAAAAAGAAATTCCAGAATTACAAGAGCAATTCAAATTGCTAAAAGAGAATTTTTGATAATATTGTATGACGTAATAAAAATAATAAGAAAAAATAGAGGCGGCGGTAGGAAGGTATTCACTGCCAATTTAAATTAAAAGGTGGTAGGATAGGAAGGAAACTATGTCCGCGCCACCAGTAAAAAAATCTCGTACTAAAATGGTTGTGTTGTGTGTACTGTTGTCTGTTGAACGCAGTATGGAAAATAACCTAACTATCTCTTTTACTCGGATCAGAATTCTGGTGTTAGACAGGGATGTATTGGGTATTTAAATTAGCTACCTATCTCGTTTACTCGCAATAAAATCCTAGTGTTAAACAGGGATGCCAACAAGTATTTGGTTATTTCTAACTGATTTGGTTAGAAATACCATGTTAGGTATTCCTAACTTGTTTGGTTGGAAATACCAATTGCTATTTCTAACGGATTTGGTTAGAAATACCATGTTAGGTATTCCTAACTTGTTTGGTTGGAAATACCAATTGCTATTTCTAACGGATTTGGTTAGAAATACCATGTTAGGTATTTCTAACTTGTTTGGTTGGAAATACCAATTGCTATTTCTAACGGATTTGGTTAGAAATACTTGTTGCAGCTACATAACTTTACGGGTGAGCGGTACTCTAGTATGCGTAGAAGATAGTTAGGTTAGGTTAGGTTATGGCTCACGGTCGGTTATGCGTGATGATCGCTTTGCACAGTTATTCCGTAGCGGTAGGCGGACTTTCCAATAACGTTCGATATTTTAGGATCAGGCTAACAGTTACTGAGTTAGTTATTTAATACCGGACTCATCTCTACCCAACATCATCCTGAATATATTATTATATTGGACGCGCAGGGTCGCTAACGAGTTTTTGGTGTGTCCTATCCACAAGCTTCCCGTGTACAGGTTTTGGCAGTAAGCTTTGAAAAGCGTTATTTTTACTTGCTCTATACACCGGGAAAACCTGCGGGTCAGCATATTACCTCTCACTGCCAGCGCCCTACGCTCCCTTTCTATATCAGCATTGTCCTTGAGGTTGTCGGCAATGATATGACCAAGATATTTAAATTTATTAACTCTTCTTATGTTCATGCCATTTAGGGTAATATCATGGGTGCTGTTATCCATACCCTTGCCAGCGACCTCAAAGACCATGTACTCTGTTTTCTTAACATTGTAAAGAAGTCCATGATCGGCAGCGTATACCTCACAGGCTTTCAACAGTTCTTGTAGGCCACCCGCCGTCGGGCAGAGCAGCACCATGTCGTCCGCGTAACTAATGTTATTGACGCTTACACCATCTATCCGACATCCGACACGCATGCTGCTCAACTCCACGATGAGATCGTTCATGTAAATGTTGAAGAGCAGAGGAGATGTCAGCCCTCCTTGTCTCACTCCACTTTCCAGCACATATGCTTCAGATAATGAATCAGCCCATTTTACATAGTTCGTTTGATTTGCGTACCAATATCTGAATATACTGACTTTTGAAGGATTCAATATTTAAACTTCAACTTCTTTATTTATGGCACTGCTTGCTTTTCGCTAAGACTGTCTCAGAGTCGGTGTCGGAGTGAAACTTCGAAGAATATGATCGGTTCTATGAAATAAAAATATCTTCTTGTTGCTTTCAAATTATTGTACACATAAGCAATAGGGTCGTAGCATGTAGGTACATTTCAGCAGCATGTAGGTACATCTTTGATAGCAAAGATTTCAGTCTTTATTTGACAGGCTACCTAATAAAACTGTTTTCGTTTTATTATAGTGCTAGGCAAACCATTTCAGCCATACAGTAGAAGACATGCCTAATTGCTTCTTTTATACCAGAAATGCGAGAAGAGTAAGTACCTACGAAACTGCGCGGTCAGAAATGGAGTCTTCTTGAGTTCAAACATGTTAACTATAGCGACCAACAACGCAGGAATTACATAACATTGTGAACAAAAACTATATGGAATGCATTTCATATTCAAGTCTTGAAATTTTTTCGGTGTCGTTTACAGCATTTTTTGTAGTAATAAATGTTAAACATGAGACAAAATATTACTGTTACTGTATTTCAGATATGCGATTGTGTATGTGCATTGTTCTGTTATTTAGACATGCGACGATTTTTTACGTTCCATTTCAAATAGAATTAATTTATGAACGTAAGTTTTAGTTATTACTTAAAACTTCAAACTATGTAAAGTTTTTTGATGTAATGTAACTTTCGCCGTTTATTGGGTTCTTGTTTTTTTTTAATGTTGTGTTTTTCTTGAATACAGCTAAAGTGTCAGTACACACTGACTCCTGCTGCATTGATACCACGAGAAAGTAATTGCATACAAATTTTGGAAAGTACATTAATTTGTATGCACAGTATGTCTCATCAGGGAATCAAACTCACGACTGACGTGACATTGACAGTGATGACTGGTTGAGCATTTACAAATGAAATGAATTGATCCACATTTGCCTCTAAGAAAAACATTATCAGTCATTCCACTTAGTTATTATGACCCGGTTCATGCAAAAACAATAATCGAAGAAAAAATAATTATTAATCTATCCCCACCAAGCTTATATAACAACGTTAATTTATTTTTTAGATTTCTCATAAAAACTTTATTTACCTCCTTCTTTATTTTAAGAGTGGCCACTTTGTCTTATAAGTTCTAGCCTCTAGGGCTGCAGAACTTTTATTTTATACTGGGACATACTGCCATCTCTTAGCTTATGTCTGAACTAACTGATATCCAGAGCCACCTTTCTAGCTAAGCGACAATCTTCTGTCGCAAAGTACGTGAAAATTCCGCAAGATGGCCCTGTTTTCAAGCTTATATTTCTTTGACAAAACCTATTTCAATTCAAAATTCCATATTTACCTTTTTTATACAGGTCTTCTTGTTCCTATAATCCATAACATGGTTCCCAAGCAGAGATCTGTGTGTGTTCTATATTTTATAACTTTCCCTTACTGACCGATCTAAATGTGTCTTCCCGTATATCTTTACTTATTTATACCTTGTTTTTGGAATATTTTTGTCCTGTCCAATTTCTTTTTGACTAGGTTTACTCTTCTCTACATACTTACCTACTTTACAAAAGCCTAGTAATTCCTAGATACCTAATAATTCAATTCACAGCTAACAATATCCGTGCCGATATCTAAACTTTCCCAAAAGCACAACAAAGGCCATTCCTTTTATGAAATTAAAATTAAAAAGTAAACCTCAATTTCACAGTGGAAAGCTTTTCAATTAATAACCTTCGGCAAACATTCCATCAATCTGACAGCCCATCTATTGGCTGACTCAATTAATTTTCATATAGATGGTTCAGCCCACCCCGTTTGACCCTTTCGTTATGATAGAGCTACTTTATTGCAATTTTCAGGCGAAATTATTTATCAAATTCTTTCGGAATTCTTTTGGAATTCGACGGTTCTCTCGATAAAATATGTAATTTGAAATTCTTTGAGTATTCTGATAAAATTGTTTTTATTTTTTACATAGTTATTTAAATTATTTTCGGGAAGTGTTAAATAAACTGCCTTAAGTGCCTTTTATAATGTAACCTCTGAAAAAGTACAGAAAAGTTTTTGGTTGAGTATCAGTACTAGATAGTTACTAACTTACGCACTTAAATAAGTTCCTTCTCAATATAATTATGTTTAAAAATTATTTATTAATTAAATAAAGGAACATCAAATAAGTTTTTTTTAAAATTCGGTTTAAGTTACATAATACATTAGTATTATCAATAAATTATATATCTGTATTTCTTTTTCAGTATTTCTGAAGAAAATTGAATAAAAATTTAACATTACTACTATTTTTTTTTATAAGTAAGCTTCTACCTTGGTAGGGAATTAATAATAAGCTCTTATCCACTGTATACGGTTTAAGGGGGATTAAAAAAGAAATCATAGGTACATTAAATTTTTTATACATTATTTTCAACAGCTGTTTTAGCTTGGGTCGAGATTTTTGGAAACAGGACTTTCGACTTTAGGAACTGTTTTTGCCCAGAGCCTTCATTCACTACTGCCAATCAAAACGCTATAATATAGATACGACTGGACAGCGGCGTGGAATCGTACAAAACCATATATCGTAGCATCACACCATGTCCGGGCTCCACCTGAAAACCAGCGTAGCATCAAGCCTAGCCAAATGCTACAAATGCTGAGGTGGGGACCCTTTTTTACCCTACTTTATCTATTATTTGATTTTTCTTACTTCCGTTTTTGTGTTTTGTTTTAGGTAATCTTATTTAGTTTTTATATTATACTGTGTTATTTTATTGTTTTTAATATGGGTAAAAATAAATGTATTTTCTTTCTTTCTTTATTTAGCAAACGAAACATCACACGATTTGGTTCGGAATCTCCTATGTCACAGAGAATAAGGCCCCAGCAGTGGAAAATACCAGTGAATGTCCTATAATTAAGAAAATTAAAGTTTAATAAACAAATTAGAACCAGTATTTAGGATTTACAAAAATTTATTGTTGATAACGTTAACGGCACCGTAATATAGCGGCCACAATGTTTAATAGAATCCACAGAATTAACGGTGAACATTATATCACTGCCGTGCTTATTAGAACTCGCAGGTGTAGACAATGTCTTACTTAGACACTTCAAATTATTGCTTTACTTACACAGTCTAGTAAATAAGCAAATAATCTCGAATGATAAAATAGTTTGATGAACTCTGTGTTGCAGACGGCAAGCCGGCTAAGTTCCGTCTGCGACGCAGGAGGCAGGATGACAAAATGTTTGTACGATAGCGAAATATTTATTCCGGGAGATATTATTTTATGTTTCAGTAAGTATTTTTGGAAAAAGCCTTTATTTAAAAAGAAAATTACAATTATCTAACTAAATTAGAGCTCGTATTTACAATTGAAACATTTGAGCTAACTGCAGACTGTTGCTCAACTGATCCATATCAATACCAGTTGGAAGTGTACCCAAGATGCTGGCTGCATTGCCTCGCTGTATGGCAATGCTGATGCGCTGCGCCAGATACTGACCAGCTCTCGGGTCACACGTCGCTTCGACCAGACGATCAGATATTTTTTTTTAATACCCGGAGAGCCTCGGTACTTCACGGACCAAGGGTCTCCTCTCGACTCTAAGGGGAGTAAATTTTTAGGCTCTGTCGAGACCTGCATATTTGCGCCTCCTCGGCCAAATCTGCAGCCGCACCAGCATTTTTTTATTGACTAAAGCTATTCTTCTATGTCATACTGTCAAGGTCGTGCCAGCCCTGGAAAACTTTCACGGACATCGAACCGCTTGCACACTAATCTATCTTCGGCCTGTATCAGCGCTGCAGGCAAAGAGAGTCTCGTTATTGCCCTAACTTAGTCAGAACAGAGCATTCGTGAGCACCCTCTTAGTTTTTACCTTTCGATCTTGCCTAGTATAACAGTTTTTCGAGGTTGTGGTTTCCTTCAGGCGATATGCCCAAAATAGCTGCGGACTCATTGGTTGACAATCTGATTCTGGTATTTGGCTGGTTAAGAATGGAACTAACATTTAGTTTTCATGAACATGTGTGTTTAGACAGTATCTTCGCTGAAAACAGAGCTGAGATCATTATGATACTATGGCTTTGTGTTTAGTCTAGTTTTTCCTACAAAAAATTAAGGTACTGTATGAATGTGATATTTTTTGACTTCATTAGAATACGACATGTTCTCTAAAGAACTTACACTTGCCGATGTCTTCGAAGCAAAATTAAAACTACAATGGTCTTTGACTAAAATCCATAATATCATGAGCTATATACGTTCAAAAAATTTCTTCGAGACAACGTCAATAAAACACGTATTACCAGACAGAGATTTAAAAAAAATATTATATTCCTACCTCCCTACTACGCGACCGGCGACTGCCGCAACTCGGTGATCAAACGAAAAAACAGCTTAATTTTTAAGTGTAATTTCCTGAGTGTATCACGCATACTATTTGCGCCGGTATTTTGCTGCATTCTGAATTAACTCGAATAGTTCATCACGGATTCTACCGTTTCCCTGAAACGAGACTGCACTACGAATGTTGTTTAGATATTATTATTAACAACGCAGTGTTAAGTTACAACGACAAGACGCGAAGTGTGAACGACTATTTTGCGGCAAGTCGCAGTGACGTATTATGCGAGCGACCATTTAGCGACAACACGCAGCCAGCAGGACACGCAGATGCTTACTGCGTCAAGTTGCAACGACTAGTCGCAGAGCTATCGCTCAGAGCTCAGGCTTATAGAAATTACAGCGGGTATCTAATCCCCTTGAGCCCGCAAGGTGGCTTCATTAAGTTGCTTGCAGCTTAGTTGTCTCGTCTGGTACTAGTGCGACGTACCTATTAACTCTAGGGTATGTTGTTAAATTTGTTCTGTGAGTACCTAATGTTAGATATGAAATAAAAAAAAAAATTCTTTACATTGCTTACCTACTAAGTACTTGTCATATTAGAATTAGATGTCAGTAGGTAGCTCCCTATAATATCGTCGTAAGGGTTTTGTATGAAATCTGGTCTACCCCAGTCCAGAGCATTCAAGTCCACTTCATAATTAAAGACTAGCAGTCCGCCCTGGCTTTGCACGGGTTATTAACGAAAATTTTATTATGCGGATCCCTTACTTTTTTGAAAATATTCTATAGCTTATTTTCATCGGAGGAAATTTTGGATTTTAATGGTGAAAGAATCTTTCAAATCGGTAGTTTCGGAGCCTATTCAATTCAAAAAAACAATCAAATATTTCCTCATTATAATATTAGGTAGTTGCCGTGTGGTGCCGGCATAGAATTTCACCACCCCAACTCTTCCCGTGGGTGTCGTAAGAGGCGACTAAGGGTAACACAGCGAGGGGCGGGCAGCAGCGCCTTCTGCAGAACAACTACACCAAACTGCGATCCCCAACCCGCATGCCCAGCGTGGGGATTATGGGCAATAACCCCCAAATAATGATGACATCTATGGCGCTCATTAGGGGAGGACTATGTCCAGCAGTGGACTATTAAGGCTAGTGATGTTGTTGATGTTATTGATGATAATATTAGTATAGAAAATAAATGGAAAGTTCGATGTGTATAATGCGGTTTTTATACGAATTCGCATTTCAGAACAAAAAATATGCAATGCACAAAAATGCGGTGCATCCTTGGTGCATTCATTTAGAAAGACCTCCGATGTCATAGAATCACTACCAAATGAGAGTTCTTGTAGCTACACTAGCTATTAAATATTATTATCAGCATTGAAATTAGTTCATTTATTTATATATATCAATATACTTCTGTTTCTCTCTTCTGATCAATAATAGATTTGATATGATTGCTCGATTTGAACTCCCTTTGGATCCCGAGACATAATTCTCTATCTCAAAAACACCTCGACGAATTTGGTCTTACAAGGGTACAAGAGAATCCGAGAACTCTAGTGATGATCTGTAGATCTATTAATTTCACGGAAATCGGATCAATGATTGGACTATTTCCATGAAATTGAAGCTCGATGTGTCTATTTATAAATACAACCAAATCACTCAATCTCCTACTGAGATCGTTCGCTTTATAAAGGCGATAATTTGTTGTTGTTGAAGATGTTTACTACATACAGCCCACTGACTGACTGGGATCATCGTTCGTTTTGTAATATTTATACGCCAAAACCAAAATGATACATCATAATAGATTTTGCTAAATTTTTTTACGCATAAATATAATGTGGCCAAAATTTAAGCAGCAGCTATTTAAAGACCTATATATCTAGATTCTGGACATTCTTTTAGTTATAATTAATTTACTTATAAACTACAATCCGAAGTGTTCATGTAGGTAGATATTATGAGTGTCTATTTCCGCTAGATTTGTGTCTTGGGTGGGTGGTACGTAGGTTTGGCTCAAAGTACGGAGAATTGTTTCGTTTGGTGCAATCGAACAAAATTGTTTCAATACTCCTTATTCTAAGAACGTTTGAAGTAGCTAAGCTATTTTTATTAACAAAGCGCACGGGTTACATCTCCTCAAATAACATTATTTAAAAAATATTTCAAAACAAAACAGCAACATCGTTTCACATCCCTCCTAATTCCCGTCAAACTCGTCTAATAATATTCTCGAAAATCATTTCCCTGAAAATTTTTCATACTCAAATTGATTTCCGTCTAAGCACTGAAAACCGAACCCTAAACCCGTCGATTTAAGTTATAAAATTGACAGATCGACATGTCATTATGGATACAAGATGGGTACGGGTGATTTATGACTTTTGGTGTGGGAATGTAAGCCTTGGGTTGTAAGGCTTAGGGTGTAGAATGGGGCGTTGGTTAAGGAAACGCACTCTGGTCTGTTCGTTCTCGAATAATCGATAGCTGACGTCTGGAGCCCCGCGCAGGTGCTCCCCTCGACGCGCGGCGCCCGGCGCCCGGCGCCCGGGGAAAGGTGCCGTCTCTACAATGAGACTCGTTGACAAAATATTGTCTGACTTCATTTTACTTTCAACGTAACACAAAAGTTACTCAGTATGTATATTGCCGTGTAAATAATACCTATAGAGCACAATGTATTTTATAAGCTCTAAATCACCAGCTCTTCATGTTTTTCTTTTAAACTTGGTTGCTCTGTACCTGCTATAATGATTAATGCTTATTATTTAAGAACAAAGAAAATTACTTTAATATATTTTTACATTAATTAATGAATTAGCGTCCGGTTCCAAGATGCTGGCAGGGCAAATTAAGATGTCAATATTATAATCATAAATACTGATGAAATCAAACTCATGCTTAGAAAGTGAGTGACACTTACTTCACGAGATACGAGGGTCACAACTTCAACTTTATGTATTTAAGCTAAATAAATAATATTCTTCATCGATTGTTTATTATTAGTTTTTAGGACATAAAATCGGATTAAATTTTGACCGCCGATTTAAGTGGTGGTTTTGGAAAAAATCTTACTTACTAAGAGGTTTATAAGTTTCTAGCTTTAGAAACCATTACTTGCCTTTGCTATAAAATACTACTACAAATAGGTACCTAAATACCATAATACAATACACAATACTTGAGACCAGTCTCAACAGAAGCTAGAAATGAACGCACTGCGCAGGATATAATAAGGTTATGTATGTGCAAACATTAGGAACACGCTTTGATCGCTGACTATCATAACCCAACGGGTGTAAGTCCGGCACGACCGCCATCAAATCAGGTCACTGAATGATAGAAAATAAAAGAATAAAAATAATAGCAAAAACATAGATTTGGACACAGCTACAGCAAAAAATAGTAAAATATCATGAATAACATGATGGAAGGTCTTCTTAGATTTATTATTTATTAACTCATTTATTTCACATCACAATCCATAAAGCATAATAATAAAATAAAATATAGTACATGAATAAAATAAAATCTCAGTCTAAACAATTAGAAAAGCTTTACCCGCGTTTAGCTCTATAGAAGTCGCGCGACCAAGTCGCAGGTCCAGAACCGCAACTAAGGCGCGCAGAGAGCGTCTAACAAGCTCGTGCATGAATGAACTCTGCTGTAGGTACGTGTTGCGTACCTACTGTAATTGGTCTCTGTATCCTGTCTACATTGTTTTATAACAAACTTCTATGAACTACTACTGTGGAGTGGATAGAATCGGCAAATAGTTAAATGACGGGCAGAAACTCATCAAAATAATATAATAGGCATCTAAATTAACTTGGCGCGAGCAACTTAGAAATATGTATTTAGGACCTTAAATTAAAATAGATACCTACTACAATTCCAATGGTTTTTGATATTGAAAGTAGCTTTTATTGAAGCAACCGGCTTTGCAAGAGTTTTTCTTTTGAATTGTAATTCCGGATCTGAAACATTACCTCATAAGGGCCCTGTCAAACAACGCTGTAACTTAAGAGTATGTAATACAGAGCATTGACAGTTCTGGGTAGTTTGGGGCTAGATGATGGGTTGTGAAAGGTCTAGATTTTTTTTTTTATTTGCTTACTAACCCGTTACTGCCCAGCCGCAGCAGTGCGATCAGAAGACGCCGCCCACCGCCACTGCTAGGACAAGCTCTACTTGAGTATGTGGCACTGACAGTGTTAAATCAATTTTAATCAAGGTACAGGATACATTTATTTAATCTTATCTGGTCGTCATATAATATTTCTTAGTAGGTACATACATGCTAGAGTTTCTTTGAGAATTAATTAAATATTATCTATTTATACAAAATACATACGGACGCTACCGCTTTTTTTCAGCCACACACCAAAATTTCTGGCAGACATAATTTTGGTGTGATGACAGATTCATGATCAATCGCTACTACTATATCAAATTGCAGGCCAATATAGATGACGATGTAAAAGTCGACTTGCTAAATTAATTCTAAAACATAAAACCTTAGTATGTAGTTTCCGAATTAGGTATGAAGATACAATGTCCGTGATTCAAAATCAATTTATGTCCATGTCTAGTAGTTCACTATCTCTATAGAGTTGCTGACAGAGCGTGTGCTTTGCGAGGCAGCATCCGAATTGAGAGGAATTTATTGCCTCGCTGCTCTCAGCTTAGTTGTTTAATGTTACTTCAATATGTTGCAAATTTAATTAAATAGAATAGTTACTTCTAACTTATCGAACTAGTAACAACTCTATCTAATATCTTGAAATACTAATTCGATATTGAAAATTCGTCATTTTACGAACAAATCAAATGATAATGAATGGAAAGATACTCATTCATACAATTGAAACAGTTAAACTAATTTTTGCAAACTATTACTGTAGCAGAACTAATTCATATCAATATGACAACCTCTATGATGTGGTGGGTGAAGGTCCGCCTGCGACGCATGAGTTTAATTCCCGCCTCGGGCCAAATATTTGTACGATCTACAGATATATATTTAGGGTGTTCTGGTCGTTTTCTATAATAAATAAATAAATAAATAAATTTTATTGAATATAAATAGGAAGTTGCCGAAGTTATGTAACGCTGTTATTTTAATATGACGAAGATTTGATTGTTTGTTTGTTTAAATTTAATAGACTTCGAAAGTACTGCAATGATTTGAAAAATTCATTCACTAGAATCTTGAATTTTCCGTAATGAACATAGGCTATAGAATACTTTAAAAAAAACTAGGGTTCCGTATGAAAAATATTTTTTTTAATAAATACCCGTGCGAAGCCGTGAAATATAGGCTATAGCGAATTCTATAGAATATTAAAAAAAATGTTAGGGTTCCCTATGAAAACTGCAATATTTGTAATCCAACGTATAAATTGATAATAAATACCCGTGCTGAGCCGGGGTAGACCGCTAGTTTATTCATAAACTCGAACAACGCGACAGCTAGTTCTTTTAGCTGAGCAGGAAAATTTACAAAAACTTGCGAAATGTTACAAATTATAGATTTAAATAGGTCCTTAGAGTTCAGGACCATGCTCTATTATATATGCTGCACTAGTCTGCTTGACTTTCGTACACGAAGCCTATTCATCATAATCATCAGCCCATGTTAGTCCACTCCTGGACATAGACCTCCCCTAATACCCCTGAAACCCCCTGAGCGCCATAACGAAACGTATTGGCTGGCATCAAATAAATACATTTTGTCCCTGCAGAAAATGTGATGATCCTGGCAAAAATAAAAAGGCAACATCTCCTAATTCATAATATAACAGTCACTAAAATAAACAATAACGTGACATGTTTAGCACAGAACGGGCAGATGTTCAAAAAGTATTGCCAGGTAGAAGTGATGATTGCCAGTTATAAGAGAAATAACTGAAAAGGATACGGCAGTAAAGGAAACTCATTGCGAATAGGCCGTAAAGCGGCGGACGGAATCGTTAAAGATCAACGGAAAGATGGGACACTCTATTTTGTTGCTTTTCTTTATTTGTGAAGGAATTGTTAGGTAGCTATCGAGCAGTGTTGCAGTGTCTTGTTTGGAAAGTATAATTGCCAGAGAGGTTATAGGCACAGAGATCTAATAAATAGGTGTTATTGATACTGCCTACAGAGGCTCGAAGGACCATTATGCACAGGCATAAGCTACCCATAGCAAAGGCCTGTGCATGATGAACAGGGTTCATTGACATTATTGTTAGGGGTTGGGAGTTGAAATGACTACGGTGTTTGTATGCAGACTGAATTTATTGATATAAGTAATACATAAAAATGCTGATCCATGATTCCATCTTAGATAGCTTACTATTATTTCCAACCGTAGCAAGCCTTCGTAAGTATCTTTAAGTACCTATACAAATGTGCGGTTGGACCTATACAATACTTGCCTCGACACACTCATGTACACTATATCAATATCATGCTGTATCACACCACACAAAGACAAAAAGAGGACAACCTTAACACAACCACAATAACAACATCAGCCTGTCCACCGCTAGACAAAGGCCTTCCCTAATGAGCGCCATAGATGGTATTATTTATCATTTGGGGGTGATTGCCCATAATCCTAAGGCATGCGGGTTGGGGATCGCAGTTCGGTGGAGCTCTGCAGAGGGCGCTGCTGCCCCCTGGTGTGTGTCCATTAGTCGCTTCTTACGACACCCACGGGAAGAGTGCGGATGGTGAAATTCTATGCCGCACCACACGACAAATTCTTATCGGTATTAGCAAATATTTTCCAGTACTCAGTATGACCTCAGATGATGATGTGTCATTATAATATGTATCCAGTGTCCATTATAAGGACACTTTTTTATCACAATTATACTTATATCTTTTTTTTAATATGTCCTATCTATACTTTAACTCTATGTCAGACTTCCCCTAGGCTCTAGGCTGTATCCCCAGGCTTGAATAAGAAAGGGTAGTTTTACAACGCACGGGGGAAAAGTTTACGTGTTAGGGGTGAGTTCCACCCTTTATGGGTAGACTTCCGAGCGGGGTGATTGTTATCATGCAGATTAACGAAACGAAAGATTATAATACTAAATATTTTTTTTAATCTAACGAATAAAATGTTTTTTAGGAATTTAAGGATTGAAAGCATGCTGCATTGAGCTGTTTTTAATTTTTATATTTAAGGGATGAACCTCCGCAATAATAGACTTTCTTGAATTTTAAATCTTTCACGTATTAAAATGTTTAGAATACAACATTATATTGTATATTATTATTAATCTTGAATAAAAAAATAAACACAAAATTAAAAGGCTATGGTTTCAATGTTGATACACAAGCTGTGTCCACTGTTCATGTTGTTAAAATTCAAAAAAACTATATGAAATACACAATATTGAAAATTTTAAATGTTCTCTATTTTAGTCGTGAATTTTTCATATTGTTATCAAATATAAATACGACGTACTTTAGTAGTGTTGAAAAATAATAACAAGTTTATTAAAATTACAATATAATAATCATTTGAGATAAATGTCCCTCTTATTTTTTCATTAGCACATCGCTTACTATCGACCTGCTCGCAAGTGTACGTGTATTTCGGGGTGAAGCCACTCGTGATGGCCACAGGAAATGGACTCACGTTTCATGTCGGAATTTTGAAGGCTTTTGAGAAGTCCAAAGTTTGTTTAGCTTATTACAGAAAGTTTGTTGTTATGAATAGTAAATTGCTGGGAGATTGGAAAGTTTTTATTGCATTTAACAAATTTTTACTGAGTTTTACTGAGACCCTTGTACCAAGGAGGACTGATAGGCCTTCGGCCACATTCCTGAACCATCTCGAGGATTTGGTTTCTTCTATGATTTTGGGTCGAACAATTGATTTTTTTATTTCTTGCTTATTTAAATCTTTAGTTTACATTATTGTTATGGATGAAGTTTGCATCATAGATCATCCGTAAGTTTGCTAAAATAACTAAACGTTCGACCTCTGCTGAACATGCCAAATCTTATCTTGCTAGACAGATTGATGCTACCAGTGCTGATAAGACTACACAGAAAGAAGTAAGCCGTGACCACCACATCAGGTTTTACCTTTATCACACCAAATTACACAAAATGTAGTTTATTTCTATTTAATAGGTACTTTACCTACTAAATAAAAATAAATTATAAACGCATACGTCAAACTGAGAATGAGATACCATAAAATCAATGCAATGGCTTTAAAACGACCAGGAAAATACATGGGCAAAATGAATGAAATGAAAGATAGGTCACAAACAGTCAATTAATTCAAGAATATTTTCTTTTCAATATTTTCAACATTATAGATTAGATATTTCCATGAGCCTTCTAGTTACCAAGAACAAATTGAATTGTAAACGAATACCCCACCCTGATGGCGGCTTTTCGAACTCTAAAGATATCTAATATCACTTTTATTTGATTTATTTACGAGTGAAATATAGTAATATAAACTTTTGGGAGTCGTCTTATATTTCAGCTGATAAATCCTGTTTAGAAACAACCGTGTATTTTTTGTTTCGTGTAACCTACACTTTTCCGATAATTTCCTTTTATAAAACCTCTTATTCTATTGAGAAATCTAAAGTACGATTAACTAGGTAGGTAAGTACCCAAATCACATCTCCTTACGCTTGTTAAAATGTTAGGTAATAAACTTGCATTAAAATAAATTCATTAAAGATGTTTACAATTATAACAGAACAAACTAGAACTAGTATTTACAATGTAATAGTTGAGCCAACTGACTAATAAGACTAAAAAAGTGCGGTAGTAAACTTTCACGTGTTCGAAGTTTTTCCCGTTTTGGTATTTTGAAAACTTGAATACCAACAGGATATACACTAAAACTAACCTGGAAAGCACTCTATATAAAATAAGATGAATAAGGCATTCGATGCGTCAAATGGTTCTTCAATCAAGTCGTAATAGTTCCAATGATTATTTTAATAATATCCTTTTTCCTCCTTAATAAAGTCAGTGAAACTCCAAAAAGGCCGGCAAAATATCAGTAACAAGCTCAAAGGGTCAATTGTTCGTAAACTCGCCCTACGGAAAACAAATTATTATCGTTTCCGACAGGAACTTGTGACGTGTTAAAAAACGGAGAAAGAGTGATTAACACGCTTTTTGCCCAAATGTCTGCAGAAAATTCTAGATATATAGAAGCATATCTACTGTCTAATATCTATTGTGACAATAAACAAATAATAATGATATTTAGTTTAAACTCTCCGACAATAGGTGCACGCCTACTTCGCCGAATGGCAACCCGCTTATTACCTTAGTACGCGCGGGCCTTTCGCAAATTAAGGTATTAAAATTAACTTGGCAAAGGCGAAATTTCTCTTTCAGCAAACCTATGAAAGAAAGAAACAGCGAGTGCGAAGTTAGTACCCAAACTGAATCTACACAACAAAGGTAACGAAGCCGCGCCCCGAGGTTTAGGTGACATTTCCCGTGATCATTTTAGTTTAATTTTATCCTTCCGTGTTGACATAATTTCAGCATGGATAAGTATCCATGCATACAAATCCCAATAAAAAAAAATACATGAGGATTTGTTCTGACCATAAAAACGCTTTGGCGTATAATATTAGCCATAGAGCGCGACCATAGAGCGCGTAGTTTGGTTGAGTACATTTTCATGGTGTCGCATGTCGCTGTTACGCCCTATGCGTGAACACAACGAATGTCAGGAGAAAAAATATAAAGCTTTTTAACATTGAAGTACCTACTAGTTTTTCATTGATAACCACTTGAACGTCCGGCCCGCGCGGCGACAGGGGGTAGCATACGCCCCCGCATACGTCCGCGCTTGGCGCCATAAAAAATTCGCGGAAAATTTCGCGACTTTCCCGAGAAAATAATTTGCCAAAAAAAAAATATTAAAGTTATTGCAACACGAAAAATTACATTGTTTTCTTTAATATCTATCGAATAAGTTTGATTTAATATCAATTCAATAAACCTTTACCTTAATAATTAAAAAAATGCTCAAAAAAATACTTGGAGAAATTTTCGGCCGGTTTTGATTTCAAATTTTATAAACTTCACAGAAATATTAAGTATGATGTTCATATACCATTAAAACCGGCGTTTTATCTAGAAAACATACATATATCACAATCAAAGAAATAAACAAAACAATAAACAATCATTAGTAAAAACCCATTACGGTTTTCAAGGTCAATCACCAATGTTTACATTTTATTTTTGACAGACAAAACTTTGTTTAGAAATGTCAATGTGACAGCTTTATTCGTTCAATGAATGATTTCCGCTTCCGTTAAAAAACAGTCTATAGGCCTTTGAGCCATAGTTTTAGAGTAAAATCATTTTTTCGACTGAGCAAAAAAGTGGGTACTGTAGTACCCGGGACGTAAGTCGCCTACTTTTTTTTGGGCCATGAACCGGTACCCATGAACGTTTATGTGGGAACATTTTATGAAGAAAGGATCTCAAATAGGCAGTTAAGGCAGGTAAGTTAAGTACCTACCTACATGTTTGCAACATTCAGCAATTAGCTCAATTGTAATACTTATTAAATTAATAGTTCAAATTTGGTAATTTATTTGTTATTTCTGTTTTTACATTTATTATATAGTTTCAACATAGTAGTAAGGTGTCTAATGATAAAAAAAAAGTAATTTTGAAATTAAACAAGTACGACAAGTGCGAGTGTAACTCGCGCGCCGAGGGTTTTGAACTTTTGTCGTTTAGGTAGGTACGTATATTGACGACCTGTTAGCGCGGTGGGCTTACAACGCAGGAGGTTGCGGTTTGATTCTCGCCTCGGGACTAATATTTGTAAGATCTGCAGATTATTTGTTCGAGTGTTCTAGTCCTTTTCTACGTACACAAAAATAAATCATCTAATGTGATACTTATATATACTTTATTAAGTATACAGATATCGTAGTAGTACGAATTACACAAGCTTGCTTAGCTTGTCGCTAAATGATGTTGTGTGGATTATCCAGGATACATTACTCTTCTCATATTTTTTTGGAGCACGGTGGAATTCATGAATTCAATAATCTTATTATCTAAATATTCTTCGAGCGCAGTGGAATACATTGGGTATGGACTTAAAAATTTTGAGAACAACGGTTTTGTGGCGCTGTGGAACCCTACTATTACAGTTACTACAGAGATTAGTGGGTAGGTAAGTGGGTTGGTACCTACAATTATTTTTTCGACTTTTTTCTACGTATTTCACTAAGTATGAAACTTAGACGATTTTTAAAACCTGTTTTGAATTGTCGAAATCCATACCTTTGATTTGATATTGCTCTCAATGAAATCGCCCCCATTGTATGAAAATTCGTTTTTTGACCATATTTCGAAAAGTATTGTTTTTACAGACTTCTCTATATTTTTCCTGTAAAATATAGACCTATATCTACAAACGCTTAGTACATTTTATATAGATCACTCTGCTATCTTCGGAGATAGAGGGGGGGGAACGGTCAAATTTTCGACCTTTTTCAAAATATTTCGAAAAGCATAAAACCTATCGAAATTTCAAAAACTGCATTGGAATGTACAAACTGATACCTTTCATTTGATACCCAACTCGGTGGGGTAGTCACCCCTTTAGAAATTTTTCCCGCCCTTTTTTGACCATATTTCAAAAAGTATTATTTTTACAGATTTCTCTATATTTTTCCTATAAAATATAGATCAATACCTACAAAAACTTGGTACATATCAAATCGATCGTTCTGCAATCTTCGGAGATAGAGGGGGGGTACCGGTCAATTTTTCGACCTTTTTCAAAATATATCAAAAAGTATAAAATCTATCGAAATTTCAAAAACTGCATTGGAATGTACAAACCAATACCTTTCATTTGATACCCAACTCGGGGGGGTAGTCACCCCTTTAGAAATTTTTCCCGCCCTTTTTTGACCATATTTCAAAAAGTATTATTTTTACAGACTTCTCTATATTTTTCCTATAAAATATAGATTAATACCTACAAACACTTGGTACATATCACGTCGATCGCTCTGCAATCTTCGGAGATAGGGGGGGGGGAACGGTCAATTTTTTGACCATTTTCAAAATATTTTAAAAAGTATGAAATCTACCGAAATTTCAAAAACTATTTTGAAATCTACAAACGAGTACCTTTCATTTGATACCACTTTCGACTTTGTACGTTCCATTTAAAATTTCGATTTCAAAATTTGTATGGAAAATCTTCATTTTGATTTTTCATTTATTTTCATTTATTTTTCTATAAATATGTGCGGGCGCACAAAATGTATTATTATTTCAAATTTCAAGTCAATAGCTGCAGTAGTTTCTGAGATATTAAGGATTCAAAACACAAAACAGACCCAAAGCGATTTCATAAGGGTTTTGCAACCGATGGCAAAACCCTAAAAATGAACAAAATCTCGTTTTTATTTTTAAATAAGTTATTTCACCAAAAAACGAAAAAGATAAGAATAGAATAAGAACATAAGTTCGAAACCATTCAAATGAACTGAACTCCCCGCCTACACGTTGTCTGTATACTAATATTATAAAGAGGAGAGATTTGATTGTTCGTTTGTTTGTTTGAATTGAATAAGCTCCGTAACTACTGGACCGATTTGAACAATTCCTTCGCCATTATAATCCTATATTATAAGTGATGGACTTAGTTGATGGACTGATTATAGGCTATAGAAAATGTTCAATAAAGTTAGGGATCTGTATTAAAATTTCAATAATGTTACCAAAAGTTTATCAAAACCAGGAGAAAACTTAGAATTTTTTTAAATAGGTAACTTCTCGTACGAATCCGGTCTGTTCGCTAGTATTCAGTAAATAGGTAAGTAAAGAAGCCTAAGTAAATAAAGAGAGCGCTTTTTCCCGAGAGATTTCATTTAATCTTTGTAAGAAGTCGTGTTAAATTGCCGGCATCAATCCACGAGATTACTGAACTCAGTCTTGCCTTGTATTGCCTCTGTGTACTTAGGGTCAGTCGGGGACTTTATATCAGGACCGGTTAAGTAGGTGTGTGCGTGAAAGGTTCAACTAAAGTGATCGTGCGAAAGGTTCAGCTGAACGAGAGGACGACGCTGAGAAGATTTTAAGCGTTCTTGTGGCATGTGTGTTGCCAGTGTTGCGTTTATAAAATACTGGTACTAAAACCCAAAATAGAGTCTATGTCGTTAGATTGCAGAATTATCCCTTTTTTGTTGCCTATAGCGGTTGTTTTGACTAGAACAACCAACGGCTCAATTCAATAGATTGTCTGTGCCGATCGTTGAACTATTAACATCAGCCAACTATATATAGGTTGGCGGTCTGACAACAAGTTGATAAAACACTGTCGGCTGCCATCAATAAATATTCATACACTGCAAGTTGCGGCCACCCGTCGGTCAAGTCGCGGACAGGTTAGGTTGCCGACTCCAGTGGGAAGATTCCATAACGCTTAAAAGTGCATTTATTTTATTTCAGACTGTCTACGAAAACAGCAATATTTTACCTCCTCCTATCGCGACGACCACTGAAACTTATTTTATGACAATGTAAAGTCGTGCCACTCGCCTTTACTAACTGGGATAGAAGCTGCTTATCTTTTAACTTTAAAGCAGTGTGGTGGTATTTATACGTAGCTCTATGAACAAGCAAAACATTTATATTGCTTGAATTTGATTTTCAAGATCTTTATATTGGGGAACACAAATTAACGACCGAAGCTTTAACTCAGAAGTCAATTTGAAGAAAAGATTTTGACTTTGTACTGCGATTTAAGATTTAAGAAAAAATATTACTTTCCTTTTGTATTTACACATTGATATCAGGTATTGCAAGAGCTTTTTATGAACTAGACAGATTTTTTCTTGTGTTTCACTCCTGTAGACGACACAAAATTCGTACGAGTTAGACAGCATTCTTTTTATAAGTAGTTGTTGTGTTTCACTCCTGTGGACGGCATAAAGTGCGTATGAGTTAGACAGCATTCTTTTTATAGTTGTTGTGTTTCACTCGTGTGGACGGCATAAAGTGCGTATGAGTTGGACAGCATTCTTTTTATAGTTGTTGTGTTTCACTCCTGTGGACGGCATAAAGTGCGTATGAGTTAGACAGTATTCTTTTTATAGTTGTTGTGTTTCACTCCTGTGGACGGCATAAAGTGCGTATGAGTTAGACAGCATTCTTTTTATAGTTGTTGTGTTTCACTCCTGTGGACGGCATAAAGTGCGTATGAGTTGGACAGCATTCTTTTTATAGTTGTTGTGTTTCACTCGTGTGGACGGCATAAAGTGCGTATGAGTTGGACAGCATTCTTTTTATAGTTGTTGTGTTTCATTCCTGTGGACGGCACAAAGTTGGTATGAGCTAGACGTTCTTGTTGTGGTTGTTTTTTTTAAACACTCAATAATATTTTTAATTTTTACATATCTCTTACGCTGTGAATTTTTTTTTTCTTTAAAAAAAAAAGACATGATAGTATTTAAAGTATATTTTACAATGAGTAATTTTTGTGTCTGCAGTACCGCAATCTATTTGGGGCGTCAGAATCGAAGGCTTAGGCTTCGGTACGAATGAGCCTCTAGAAGGGGAAGCTTAATTGAAACTTAGTCGCAGTAGGGCGGCCATCTCGTTTAAGATACTAAGATTTTCAGGCGACGGATACCTTTATCAATGATTTATTTAATAGAACAATAGTGGGAACAAAATATAATCGTAATTCAGTCCCATATTGATGGGAGTAATCGAAAATTTAAATAAAAAGTTTAAAATATCTAGAAACTCTATAGAAAGCACTACTTTTCGCCGCATAACCATAACTAAACAAATATTATAAGTCATTGTATTTCGAGGTTGTAAGAACCTGGTTTTTTCCTCCCCCTACACGCTTATGCCTGGCATGAGTCCCTCTTGTGCAGGAAATATTATTCTGCTTTCAGATTTCAATAACTTTTTTTCTTCAGGCTAACAAAATAAGCACTTAGAAAAGTCAAATGCTATGTGGAAGTTACTTGGTGCGCTTCATATGGGTGCGCTACGAGAGATACCTTAGTTTTTTTCCACTAGTGAAAGAAGTGAGAAAGAGTCTGAGTCCTGGTTACTTATCCAAAGCATGGTGCCTCTATCTACACTGAGTGGTTGTGTCGACAAGTTATTCTGGGGATTAGCGAGTGTGTTCCCTTCTGTGGGAGACCCTGGGCCCGATAGATAGGTCGGTAGAAGCAGTCCCTTTGCACCTAAATAGAAACCCTATTCTTGTAATCTAATGAGAAAATAATACAAAACACTGAAGCGACCACAAACCAAACTGAAAAGTATGACTTGAAAACATGGGGTATTTTTTTGTATTTGGTTATTTTTCAAGATAAAGGATGCCTAAAAAACTATTAATTGTAAACTTTTATTATTTTCGACTATGTAAGTTAACGTTACAAATAAACAATAAATAAAATGTCAAACGTCGGTGTATAATATTCCCATTTTAAATGCATGAATCAAAGGATTCTTAAACTTTCACATAAAATTATGTTATCAATATAATATTATCAAAACAAAAATTTCTATGCTAGACACTACCTTACATTATCATTAAAACTAATAAAACGAAATTGGATCGAAGTTATCGAAAAGATCGTACCTAATTAATTTAGCAGTTGCGAAATAAAAGGGGAACAAAGAAACTTGGCAAATCAAACAGCCTATTGATGTTTCTAAAGTTTTAATTGAGAATTGAGTCGAATTAATTTAATTTTGACTTGGTTTTGCCTCCTTTATCCCTCGCTCAATTCAAGTCTTTGTACTCGACTGTCGGCTTGATACAAAACCACTAGTTTATATAACACAGACTATCAATATTATTTTATGTAGGTACCTAGAAAAACAAATTGATGCACAAAAACATCACAAATTCAGATCTAAGATTCAGCAAGCTAGCGTAAATGTGAATCACAATGTTATTTCTCAGCAAGAGGCTTTTCTTTTCGGAGGGTCCTCTTTTGTCCTCTTTTATCTGACAGAGTTAGTTAGGAACTTACCTAAACTGGACAATGACCACAATAATTATATCTTTTATGATTATATGTGACATAATTGACACACGAGATGGGCAGTACGTCCAGTGAGTTACTTTATTATCTCTCGACGACATCTGTGGTGCGATGGGCGAAGGTCCGCCTGCGACGCAGGAGGTTGTTTGTGGGTTCGATTCCCGCCTCATGGAAACAAATAGGAGGTCTAAGAGTAATGCAGCAAACAGCGCCGGCGCAGGGACCTGTAGTACCATACGTATGTACGTGGTCGGCAGGTCATGTATGATGCAGCCAATACGAGTGCAGCCATGACGCGACGTAGATCGACCACAGAAATCTGAATATTATATCGATTCCTGAGCAACGAGATATTCTAAAAACGGCTCAACAATCAGCCAAACTGACAGGAACAATGCCTGCCGATTATAGAAAGATGTGCCGTGCCTCTATATAGATAGATAGTTAGATATAGCGTTTATTAAAATAAATTATGACATATTTATGATTAGTAGCATCTTAAATCCTAAATTAGGTTTATCTAGACACTAGAGTTCTCTAATATTACAATC
Source organism: Eupithecia pulchellata (assembly GCA_963931895.1). Classification (NCBI taxonomy): domain Eukaryota; kingdom Metazoa; phylum Arthropoda; class Insecta; order Lepidoptera; family Geometridae; genus Eupithecia; species Eupithecia pulchellata. The sequence continues at coordinate 1,435,859 of OZ007532.1, forward strand.
CAAAAAACATGATATGTTTATTTAAAAAAATTAAAAACTTGTAGGTACCTGATTGATTGCTAATTATTACCAATTATACACATAAGCTTTTTTATTTAAAGTATTGTTCCTAACTTCTGAACAGTAGGTACGTATTCTGGGAGCTACGACGCTAGACAGACTTCCACTTTGCCACACAACACAGCCAAATAACTCAAACGATATTAGTATCTCTTTCTAATCTAACCATCTTCGGGTATATCAATTGTGCAAACTAGGATGATACCCGCTATGTGTAGCCCCGGCCTTTGATATTAACTCTTATAAAGGGCCTCTGTGCTGTTGGCTACGGCCCCACGCATATCTCCCAAAGGACCGGGTCACTATATGGCCCGTGATTATGGAAATGAGATCAATAATCACAAATAATATCATACATAATTTCTGCCCACGTCTCGCACTCCTTGTTTCAATAATAGATCTAAAAATTTCCATCACATCGGAATTGTTCTTTGTGATAAAGATTTTATATGTGTGTCCATGTGTTTTATTAATTTTTTTAACAATCTCGATCTGTTATATTAAATTGGCCATGAAGAATTAAGAAACATCAGTCTGTACTGCAGACTGATGTTTCTTCATTCTCGATTGTTATTCTGGTTCTAGATTGTTTCATTGTAATTTGCTTTGCTAATAAATTAAGGCTCCGGGACGGATGAATTTTCTATACAAACGTAACACCAAAATGATTTGTAATTTTGGGCATATTTTCATCATGATCTGATATTATTTGTAATTGAATAGTTTTTACGTAGGTTCATGCCATAAGCTTTTTTGAAAATACGCACCTACACAATTAATATGAAAATGAGTTGGTTAAATTTATTTTCATGACCTAGAAAAATAAAATATTGCTACAAATAACAGCAGATAATGGTGAAAACATGCTCAAATTACAAATAATTTTGGTATTACGTTTGTATATATTTGAGAAATTCATCTTTGTCGCCTAAGCCTTGAATAACATTCACCCAAACTTTAGGATTGTGAGCATTTACGCTCGCTGTCATGCAAACCCACCCTTAGTTACATAGACTTAGTAAATTGTTGATTCGATGTTTGTTTAGGTCCTGATCTAATTGATAGTCCGACCGTTAATTGTGTGATTTTGACCCAAGGCACCATTGTTCTTGGCCAATCAGGGGACAAAATTAACTATATTTTGGGACAATATCCAAGTTGGCGTTAAGCAAGGCTATTCGAAACTTGGTGAACGTCGCGTAAGACGTTGGTGAGGACCTTTGAATGCTGGCAGAAGTGGATCTTGAGCTGAGGGCGCTATGGCTTGAACATAAAATTTTTGTTATTTTTTTGTAAAATATCAAGTAGGTAGGTACAAAATCTTTATATAAATACCAGCGACAAACTCGCACTAGTACAAAGAAATACAAAAAAAAATCTAATGAATAACTTATCGCGTCTTTAAAAATACGCATCTCGTTGCGTAGTTTTAAAGATCTTTGCATACATAGGGACAGACAATGGGAAGCGACTTTTTGTTTTTTTTATACCCTGGCTATGCTACGAAACGAAAGGTCTAACGAACTTTTGCATAAAGAACTCGGTTTTTAGAAACTTCTTCCATTGTAAGATCAAAAAGGGCGAACATTTATATTCACTCATCAGCACCGATACTTACCGACCGGGCCGCAGCGCCTGCAGAACTATTCCGACACCAACCTGCAATCACCTTACAATACAATATACAGGGTGGAATTTTGTAATGCCACCTGGAGGGAAAGTACTCTTAATACTCTAGTTAGAAAATTGTACTTAAAGAAAACATTCCTTTAATTTTGAAAAGAAAGAGCACTGCATTCAAAGATTTTCGAAAATTCGTTTGCCACACCCGGAAATCGAACCGACTAAAATCTGTAAAAATTACACCCTGTACTTTAATTGCATAGATCGTTAGGGTCAATAATAAGGATGAAATCTCTCTAACAGACTTAATAAATTAAATGAAAGGAAAACCATGAAATCTTAAATTATAAATTGAATGGGTCAAGTTAAGCACTTTAACTTAAAGATCCATCTGTTTACTTGTGTCAGTAATTAATAATTATCATTGACGTCATTTATCCATTAAAAATTACGAATTAATATTTAGATAAGACGATTGAAATTTGCACGTGTTTGTACCTAATGCAGACTCCTAATCGCCGCAATAACCACTATTTGTCTCGAGTCAACTAACAGTCAAGTAAGGTTTTCTTTCAACGTTGGTGCGGAATTATGAGAAATATGGTTTTGGTAGTCCACGTGTACGAAGGTCATTTAAACACTGTCAAGTATCTTGAAATACTGGATCTCTTAAGAAATGAGTTAAATGGTTTCCCCGAGGCAGAGCGAAACCAAATAATTCTACAGCAAGATGGTGCTCCAGCCCATAACAGCAGAATCACTACTGCCTACATTAATAACCATTTTAATACCTGGATTGGCACCAACACGGCACAATCAGATATCCTGCGAGATCACCAGATCTCACCCCTTTAGATTTTTTTTTGTGGGATATGTAAAAAATCTAATTTACTTACATGAAATCTTATGCGATTGTAAACGAGTTGAAAGTTCAGAATACGATTTATAATATTCACCACAACACGTTATTAAAAGTTACTAGAAATGAATTCGTTAGAAGAATAAATTTGTGTATCCAAGAAAATGGAGCCCATTTCGAGCAACTAATTAGTTAGTTGACTTTTTATTGTAAATAATTAAAATAATTTGAGATTTCATGGTTTTCCTTTCATTTAATTTATTAAGTTTATTAGAAAGATTTCATCCTTATTATTGACCCTAACGATCTATGCAATAAAAGTACAGGGTGTAATTTTTACAGATTTTAGTCTGTTCGATTCCCGGGTGTGGCAAGTGAATTTTCGAAAATCTTTGAATGCAGTTTTCTTTCTTTTCAAAATTAAAGGAATGTTTTCTTTGAGTACAATTTTCTAACTAGAGTATTAAGAGTACTTTCCCTCCAGGTGGCATTACAAAATTCCACCCTGTATACACCGAATATGGTGATACAGACGTAAAAAAAAAAAAAAAACATATAAGATACAAGTTGTTTTCATTAATATTATAAAGAAAAAGAATTGTATTTTTGTGTGTGTATGTTTGTAATGATGAATAAACTCTAAAAACTACTGAGCTGATTTTATTAATTCTTTGACCATTATAAAGCTACACTCACCTTGATTAACATAGTAAAATAAAGTAAAATAGTAGGGATCCCAAGTTGTTAAAAAATGTCTATAATTTTATAATGTATAACGTGCGGCACAATTTTTCTCATAGACACATAATCTCGCTAAAAGTATTTTATTCCAGGCGTCTCGTCAGCAAGACCACAACGTGTGATCTAAATGTTGAATTTAATGCTAATAGCTATAAAATTTAATTTCCGCTGGCTTTTCAAAATTTTCTAGGTTACCTCCTACTAGGTACACCTACACCTACACCTACACCTACCTAATTTTTTAGGTTTACCTCTCTCGGTCACGAGCTTACCTCTCCAAACGTTTTCCTTTCTAATAAAAAAGTGAAAGTGTCACTTTTTCATATTGAATCACAACTCCCAACACAATCTTTCACAAATCTTGAAAGTACTCTACCGGAAGTGACGCAGGTAATTTGTGGAATTGACAGCCACTCCTCGGCACCGGAAATGGAAGTCTGTTTGTCTTCCTCCATAGCCTACCGGCTGAACTACCGGTCGTCTTTATGGAACATACTCGTATATTATTATACTTATCCTCAGATGCCAACAATTCTCAAAATCATCTCATGATAAATTGAAAGACTATTTTATTATTATCGGTAAACAAGTTCTTACCATTAGATTAATACTGTTTTTCAAGATACGTATGTATATCAAGATGAAATAAAATAATATGTTTGTGCCTCAAACGTGCTTTATTGACAATATGGAACATTTTCCGTTAGACTTATATAAAAACAAGCGACAATTTAAAATAAGAAGAAAAAATATCTTAACAGTGTACGGGTAATCTGAAACATTATTTATTTTGAAAATAAAACTTATCGTGGTTACTACACTAAAAGCACTTATTACAGAATAAAACGACTTGACGATTAAACAGTTAAAAAAAACACTTTATTTATAGGCATTGAGATGCGTACAGTGCAGATTGCTTTTAGTAAATGAATATCAGATTTATTTTAAGTAATACAATCTATTGTACGATAATAGCTGTGTAGGTTATAATAATAATAGAGGTAGTTGTGCTATGGGGAATCAGAGTGGTTTCTGAATTGCCTACGACTCAACCAGGTGGGCATAGTAGTTGTGCCGTCGATCCGGGTTGAGTCATTGGTACCTTAGTTGTGAGAAGGGAATCAAAAGTACCAGCGGCACAACCAGTTCAGCATCTTAGTTGTGCCTTGGGTCTGGAAGGGTTCATTTTGTATGATTGATGGATTTGGTGGACAGTGTATGAATGGCTCATTCTGACTTGAACTGTGCATGGAAGGAAAATGTTTTGCATTTAATTCTTCTTATGTAACTTAGAAGCTGTACAAACAGTTTTGAAATTTATAAGAGATTATTTAATACACAATTTAAAGGGACTTTGTCGCTCATCGACCATACCGCCCTTTATAAGAGATAAATATCTTAAGGTATGTCAAGAAAGGCAATTTCTGCATTCGATGTCATAATGGTTGTATGATTAACAAAACAAACTCTCACGATTATAGTAAGCTCAAACACAGCACTTTTATTAAAAATAAAAATTACCCAAAGATCACTTACATTATTTAACTCGAACTAGTATTTATTTACTTTATATTATTGTTGTTCCATTTGTTTTATGGTTGTTGTTTTGTGTTATTCACAGCCATAAGACTTCAAATACAATACATACATATTGTTTTGCTTGTTATGGTGATTAATGGAAAAATACCCATACACGTATGTAGTTTAAAATTTAGAAAAATACACTCGAGAGCAATGAATCCGGGTCACTCAAAGAGCAATGAATCCGGGTCACTCAAAGAAAAAAAAAATCTCGGAAAGTAACCCTTAGTTGCATTAACCTGCATTCTTACTTTCCGAGATTTTTTTTTTCTTTGAGTGACCCGGATTCATTGCTCTCGAGTGTATTAAAATTTTGCTGGTATTATCCAATACAACACAATTGTATTTATTTATGTACAGCAAAAGCTATTTACACGTTAAATAGTATTTATGGCCAATTATGAAGAAATTTAGAATTATCCAATTATTAAATTCGCTCATAATTAATTAAACTTATAATACAGGACAACCAACTCTTTAGCATGTAGCTTTACAAAATTAAGTATTGCGCAAATAAACAAGAGGTTAGCAGGAAATGCAAAAATACCAAGAAAATAAACTTAGTCACAAAAAATAATTCGAAATGTATCTTACCCTAAAAAAAAAACAAAAAACTTAACCCGACTCAAATTCAAATTAACAACATTTCGTCACAAATTAATCACAATTTCAAAAGCAAAAATGAAATTATCATCTCTGATTAAAACTAAAACGACATTTATAACCTAGTTTTTTAAACTTAGTTCATTTCATTTTAATACATACCTACTTAGTGTTACATTATAAGTAGTTGATAGGTAGTTGTGGCATTTATTCACTATAGATTTTAAAAAAGACTATTATTCATTAGCACTTACGCATGTTATATTGGTCGATTACATAAAATCAGTGCTTTTGTGAATATTTTGAACAATTATTAACTCCAGATTTCTATATACATTTTTCTACGAACAGTTTAAAAAATCTGCATATTTTAAAGAAGAAGTTGAAATGAGCGTATTAAAAACAAATAATAATGGTTATTTTAAAGATCCGTAAGCTTATGTATTAGGAAAAATTGCAAAATGTATATAGATATTGGTCGTATTTTAGTGTTATGTAAGCTATATAATAACATAGCCCGTTTCAAGAGCAGAGCAAAAATCATCTATTTTAGCAGAAACATGGGTTTATTCTTCTATTTTCTTGAAAAAAAAAACAAGTTGACTCAAAGCCTGTGACTGATATCACCAAATATTTTTTTTTTGCATAAGCAAAAATGGAGTTTATATTGTATTATAGGCAGATGTCCTCAAATAGTTTTACTAAAAGGTGGTTTTCGATCTGCGTTTGAAAAGAAATTGAATTGGTATTCAGTAGGTTCCTATATTATTGAATTATAAAAAGGGTCTTGTTATATTATTTTAAAATGACGTGGTAATATAAAAATCGATATGCCATGTATAATAACTACGGATGGAGACTTCTCTAAGTGATTATCACCAGTTTTGCTTTTATTACACATTATTTATGAAATTTTTGTGATAATATTTGTAATAAGTATGTATTATTAAAATTTGCATTTTAAACCGAGCCTAGGCACTTGTGGTAAATTTAATGACGTGACTTCAATTAATTTACCAAAAAAAAAATATCGTAGCTTTCCTTTGTGTTTCTCTCATTATGTTATATTTTAATCTTCTAGCCTTTCAGTTTCAATTATTATAATAAGAAATATTGACAGCAATCTGACTTGCTTTAGAGTTCATAGTTTTGATTAATTGCCGCAATTTTTTCTCTTCACACTAGGAATATTTCTAGATCAATAAAATGAAAATTTTCTATGCTATTTAGTAAAATTATAAAATGCTAAAGTTGAGAGTTATATTTGTTGATGGCTATAAGTATTGGTGGCAGGTTTAACCGATATATTTATTCCGTTTTACCTAGTTTATATTTACTACTTACTACTATTTTGACTTACGCGTCACAGCACATTTTCTTTGACAGCCACTTTTAAACAAAACCAATTGATGTCCTGGCAGTTAAAATTATTAAATTTATTCATTATTTGTTTTGTCAATAAACATAAATGTCTGATTTTGTGCATAAAATAAACACATTTATACCCGAACACACGCAGTGGTTTAAGTTTGGCAGAGCCAGAATCAGAGCCCATACAAAAAATTAATTTAATAGTTCTACCAAACGACCTTAGATTGGTAGCGGTGAGTATAACTGCGACTAATCATAATAATCAACCGTATACTCTATCATCTTTTAACAATTTAACGACAGAAGTATGACAAAATCATGGCAACCTAAGTTGACTGAACGTAGATATTTATGATAAACTAGCTTCTGCCTGCGGCTTCACGCGCATTTTCCCGGGATAAAAAGTACCCTTTGTCCTTCCCCGACATAACGTCTAATACCTTGTTTAATTTCATTAAAATCTTTCAGCCGTTTAGGCGTGAAAAGGTAAAAGACATTACTTTCCCATTAATAATATTATTATGGATTAATGTGTTTTTTTGACGAAACAAATAATTTAAGCAGTAAGCTTGAAAATTATTAGCTCCTATGAGAAATAAGTTCAAATAATAGCTTAAAGGAACAACTACAATTGCATTACGACTAACTGATCGTGTACTTGTTTTGTGTTATATACCTACATTTTATTTGGTTACGGACATAGTCCTTTTAATTATTCTACGGTAAAAAATATTATGTCTACGTGTTAACTAAATCGCTCTTTCAGCACTGGGAAATCTCGAAAAATGAAATTACGTGTTTTACCTCTTTGCCAAATTAAAAGCTGAAAATTATTTTCTTAGCTTTAAATTTCTAGCATACCATTCATTGTTTGACGAGGTAAAGAACTGAAAGAGTCACTTGTAAGTCTAATTTTAACACAATGTTAAAAATATACACACAACAATACTAAACTAAATTTATGCACACACAATGTCGACAAAATAAGACTTAAAATAAAAATGTACTTACACCATGCACCAAACAAATGAACCAATAACTCAATATTGATTTAATTTGTATTATAATTAATTATGATGATCGATAAAATCAAATCAAATCAATATTAAAAAAGGTTTTATGCTTCTTTGTCAAAGATTAAAAGAAACATGTACTTAAATGTTTATGGCCTAAACGATGGCTTTTAAATAGGACTCGAAAACTTTCAATTGATCATATACACCGTGTAACAAAATATGTGTACTAAGCGAAAGGGGGTGAATTTCTACCCCCACCGGGGACCAACTTTTGTTCAACGACTTTTCGAATTTCGATCGGTAAAAACTGCATCAAAGTTTCAAAACATGGACAGCTGATTTTTTACGAAGTGACAACCCTAAAGGCAGCGGTTTCTTGTAGTTATGACAATGACGTCAGTATGGTCACAGATGTAGAGTGATAGATAGATATATAAGGTAGTCTCACCTACCTACCTGCAGTGGTAGTAGGTATGTATAGGTTACCCGGATAAGGTTGTTACTTTTTAAAGGCACTAGTAAATTAAAACTTTTTGTATGGCAAACGCAAAATAGGAATTTTTAATTATCTCCCTTAATCCCCACAACTGATCACCATTGGGGTCTGAAACCTCCCCCTTCGGCATAGTACACATATTTTGTTACACCTTGTATAGTGTTCATATATACATATAAATTATAACAACTGATCACCATTGGGGTCTCAAAATATGTGTACTAAGCCGAAGGGGGAGGCTTCGGCTTAGTACACATATTTTGTTACACCTTGTATAGTGTTCATATATACATATAAATTATCAATATCATATCAACTTAATCCAGAAGTAAGTATCTAGAACAAGATTGAATTACTGTTAAAAATGACGCGGTACTACAACACTCACGGGCTTATTCATATCCGTCCTACAGGAACTTTATAGCTATTGCACAATTCTTCTATTTCTGTCCTCCACCCTATACAGCTTATACTGCCCGAAATATAACTCCCCTGACGAGCATTGGTGGGTTATATATTTTAAGTAATATGTATATTTAAATATAAATATTATAAATAAGTGGTCATGCCATAATCCCCACGCTGAATATGCGCGTTGGGGATCGCTTTGTTAACACAGAAGGAAGGAATTGGTCTTCTTCTGGTAGAATCTTTTAATAGACTCTTAGTCGTAAATTGACATTCATCAAAACGCATAGATAGCATAATTATGCTATCTTTATATTATAAAGAAGTTATCGGACGAATATGAGTAGACCCTTCACAACCAGTACATTAAATCTTATGAATACTGTACTTGAGGTTTGTCAAATTAACTAAAAGTAGGTAGATAAAAATAGGGTTCATTCTAAGCTCGAACTTTCAGAATCAATACTTTTCTGATACTTTCGAGGCGATATTAGCGAAAATCATTTATGCACAAACTATTATCCGTATCTTTAAAATGTACCTTCAATAAATTTAAATTCTATAAGTATTTAAAGGAACTGACAAAATTAAAAAAACTCCAGTAATCAGGGAATATTCAGAAACTGGTTATGAATATCGGCAATCTCAAATTTTATATCGAAGTATTAATATAATTTAACAATTGAACATTGCTTTTGAATCACCTGTACTCATTGTAGTAGAAAACTCCAGTACCTAACGTTTTTTAATAATCCATTCCACCAAAAAACTACTAAATCCGTGTTTCAAGACTTCATAATAGACATTTTACTAACATTGTACTAAAACTGTCGTAGTTCGACATATACATTATGAATTTAGTGAACCCGTGATTGCGAACCGTGTTCCTGTTTTTCTAGTAGTCATATTGGTAGTTAAATATCAGGAGGTTTTCATGTAAGGAATATAAAATAACTGACTTGTTAAATTGTGGCACCTACCTAGTGTTATCTGATTAATGATTATGCATTGAGTTTGTAGTTAAGCGTACCAATACATACATAACACTGTCAAGCTCATGTTACAATTCTGTTCTCAAACACGGGTTTAATTATCTATTCAATTTCCGTAATGCCAAGGCAACTCTATAAATCCTAGTATATCAGAAGAAACCAGAAGAATATGTTGTTAAAATAATAAGTTTAGAAGAGCACAGAACGTTATGTACTGCACATAAGTGGAGGCGATGAAGAACGTGTGTAAAATGACGTATCGTACGACGTCCTGTCTGACTTGCCTTACGCCTTTAGGAGCCGACTCTTTAACAGGGAATCTGCCGGTTTTATAGTATTCTTCCAATAGCTTGTCCTTCTCTATGAAACGATCGTAGAGCCAATTTGTCATACCGTCTTTATCAGCAGGGATCTGAAAAGAGAACCAAATTCATAAGTTAAACTAAATATTTTGATATTACCTCTACAAACTATTTTATTACAAATAAGACGCGCAAAATTATTGTTTAAACCCAACTTTTTTCGTTGTAGGTATTTTATTGGAAAAAAGCCCACTTTAAATTTGGTTACGAGTCAAAGTTTAAACATAATTAACTTTAATTGTTTTCATTGTTAACGCTTTAATATTTCATAGCTATCTAGGTATACTAATATTATAACATATTTCCTCGTTCATCGATTCTTTGTTTGTTAGTTTGAATTGAATAGACTCCGAAACTGCTGGACCGATTTGAGTTAGATATCGTCGACGCGACTGCAAAGGCGCGTAAGAGCAATTTGCAATACCGCGTATTTACAAAAGTCGCAAAAATTCGTTATCGCACCACCGACTTCTAAGTGTCTATTGGCACACAATGAAACTAACGCCATTTGAATTAGCCAATAAGGAACGCCCATTTTGCCGTTACAGCAATACCGCGTATTAGCTCTCGAAAAGTATTTGGCGGCAAATCCGCGTATTCACCGCATTGTAGAGGAAGTTTCGATACAGTGGTGCGCGCTCCTGATTTATGATTGTTTATTTGTAAATAACCAGTGTGTAAGTACATTTATTATATTTGTATTGCATGCTTTTAATAATGTAACTTGTGTGTATTGTAAATATTCAAATTTTACTACGGAATAGTTATTTTTGAGGCCGTTTAATAATCAACTGTAGTTACGCGGTTATGGCATTGCTGTTCTCGTTAAATTAAGTTAGTTACGCGGTGTTGTATAAAACGTCAATTAAAATAGTTTTTAATTATTTTTTTAGATGGAAATGGAACATGGAATGGAAAACCAAGATAATGATGACCAGATTGACCAGACTTCTTTGGAAATTCCAAAAAACTCTTCAACTTTACAAGAACTATGCGAAAGGCGAAAAGTACTACTTGAAAAAAAGAAGCAATTACTAGACAAAGAAAATAGAAATGAACAAAAATTGCAATTTGTTCCAGAAACTGCTATACTTGAAGATTTAGAAAATAGCAGTCAAAATTACAATAATACACCAGAATTGACTTCACACAGTTCACACACTACATTTTTTGATCCCTTACTAACAGCGGAAGAAGATCACAGCACACCCAATGTTAATGCCATAGGCATAGAGCATCATCATAGTGACATCGATTTCTCATCTGATGATTCAGTGGTAGATCCTACCTTTTTCCCTCTCTCAGAAATTACAAATCTGAGGCCACTATCTCCAGATAATGTAGAGTTTTTTCCTGAAAGAGAAATCGAAGAAGAATCGACGAATAAGCGAAAAAAGGTAGATCAAGATAATTGGAAAAGAATAAAAAATAAGCGTCAGAGGATGAACGGAGAAGAGTATGTTGGATTTAAAAAGGAAGGATCTAAATATATTCAAGAAGAAATGAAGCCAGCAAGAACAATGGGTCAAGCATGTAAGTCGGAGCGATGTTTCAGTAGTAAAGTTATGCATTGTTCAAAATTAACAGAAGAAGTAAGATTAGACATTTTTAAAGCGTTTTGGAAAATGAATTGGCAAGAAAAGAAAGTTTTTGTAGCTTCAATGGTGGATAAAAAAGCAACAGCAAGGAAAACTAAAAACTCAAATTCAAGACGAAGTGACACTAAAGTTTACTATTTGAAAATTCATGATATAAGAGAAAGAGTTTGTTTAAAAAGTTTCCTTGGTACATTGGGAATCAAAGAGTGGACGGTTCGATATTGGTTAGGAGAAAAGAAAAGTAATCTTGCCAACAACGTATCTGTAACAGAAAATGAATCACGAGCAAAAGAAAGCAAAAAAGAAATGGTCAAGAAATATTTAACTGCACTGCCGAAACTGCCATCACACTATTGCAGACAACCAACTTCAAAGCTATATTTAGAACCTGTAATACAGTCAAAAGCTCAATTGTATCGGCTTTACTCTGATTATTCACAATCAAGAAATGAACCTGTAGTTTCATGAAAGCTATTTGAAGGCGTATTATTTGAAGAAAATATTGGCCTATTTACACCTAAAAAAGATGCTTGTGACGTTTGCTGCGCACATAAAGCTGGTAATTTATCGGATGAACAGTTTAAAAAACACATAGAACTGAAGAATACGGCAAGAGCTGAAAAAAACAGAGACAAAGAAGCAGCACAAAAAGGAATTATACATGCATTAACGGCAGATCTTCAGGCTGTAAAACTGTGTCCTGTTCTAAATGCGAGCGCACTTTATTTTAAAACGAAACTTGCTGTACACAATTTCTCTGTCTACAATCTGGGAAATAACGATGTCACATGTTACTGGTTTGACGAGACAGTCTGTGATTTGAAAGCTACAACATACGCATCATTTTTCGAAGATTATGTAACCAAGTTAATTAATGATAGTCCAAAAGATGTGATAATTTATACAGATGGTTGTACTGCGCAAAATAGGAACAATATTGTATCAAATACGTTGCTGAGATTAGCTATGGTAAAGAACATAGTCATAACGCAGAAATATTTGGAAAAAGGACACACACAGATGGAAGTCGACTCTGTTCACTCAGTTATTGAAAGGAAATTGAAAAACCGGGAAATCTTTTTACCCTCACAATATGCCACCATCACTAAAGAAGCCAGAACCAAACCATGTCCTTACGAAGTAATTACACCTGACCATACATTCTTCAAAGATTTCAGCAACAAGGATTACCACATCTATGAATCAATTCGACCTGGTCGTGGGGCGGGTGATCACTGCGTAGTTGATATAAGAGCACTAAGGTATAATCCAAACGGTACAATAGACTTTAAGCTTCACTTTTCGGATGAATTTGTACCTCTGCCTAGAAGACCAAAAAAACTGTCATCTGTGATCGACATGGTTCCTGCACTTTACCAAGCGAGGCAAGCAATTGCAAAAACAAAGTTTGATCATTTACAAGAATTGAAAAGTGTAATACCAAAAGATTGTCATGGCTTTTTTGATGCTTTACCATACAAATAAAAAGGGCTGGTATAAATCCAGCCCTTTTTATTTTTATTCTCACTATGTTCAAGCTAAAACCAAAGTGGTTATTTTTTATTTAAGTTGAGAAAGTTTTTATTTTTTTTTTGAATTACCAAAGTGATTATATTTTATTTAATGTTTGTTTGAGTATACTGATTGATAAGAACTATCATTTTATTTTTAGTGTTGTGATTTAAAAACTAAGGAGACTGACATTCTGTTCCAATTACTTAATTATAATAAGTTAATGTTTTGTTCGAGTTATTAAAGTGGTTAAATTTGTTTGAGTTACCTACCATGGTGGCAATTTATGTTTCTTTTAATAGTTTTAAGCTTAGGTCTAAGGTACTTAGGTGCATGTGTATTGCCCTATAAATATTTGGAAGAATTTATTTGTTATGTGTCAATAAATGATTATAAAATAATAAAATGTTTAATTTCAAAACCGCTGAACTACCAAAATAGTCAATTTTTTTCTTATCTTTTAGTAGCAATAACGCGTATATGATATATCTCAATAAATAAAAGAGATATTTGTAAAATCTTATGACATTCCTATACAATATCATGCAAAGGAACCACAAACAAGTCCAGTCAAAAAAATCTATTCTATTGACCAAGATAATCAATTATTTCTTCCTCCTGTAAAATTGAGAAAAAACTGATACGCGGTATTGCAAATTGCTCTTACGCGCCTTTGCAGTCGCGTCGACGATATACCAGTGTGAATCCGGAACGGTCCTCTAGCTAGATTATAATAAAGCCTTAACAATAATTGTGTATTGTTGGTATTGTCATATACAAATAAATGAATAAAAATATGACCTTGAAATCAGATAAGACCAGAGTGAATAAGTTCCTTCTGGGAAAGCGTGCTTCATCATAGGCCACTTCTTCAATTACTTAAGCCAAACACTTAGCCAATTGACCATTTACCAATTTAAAAAAATGCAGATGTATTCAATGTATTCTCGATATCATAATGAGTGCCTAAACGTATGACTGATAAATTTATGAATAGGTACATCAGAATCAACCAGCTGGACTAAGCCTGACCAAGAACAATAAATAATCCTCATAGAGTTAACCTCATTGCTGGGGTACAGCCTGTAGTGCAGATGAGTGATGCAAGGCCTCCTGATGCCGCAGACGACGTCGTAGAGATGAAGAGGCACGCGCTCCGGGTACGCGAGGGTAACGTCGAGGATCCACTCGATGTCCTTTCCTACATGATCGTCGATGATCATCTTGCCGTCTTGGTTGCAGTTCTTATCTGAAAGAAGAGAATGAGTTTAGGAATGCGATAAGGATTTTAGGCAGTAGGGCGTAGAGTTGTATTTCATACTATATTAATAAAAAAAATAAATAAAAATTTGTTCATTCAAACAACTTTAGTCTATTTTGTTAGTACATTGAGTTCTAGGTGGGTTAGTACTTAATATCAAACATGGATTTTGTCCTCTAATGTATACATCATAGGACAATCGAATTTGGTAAATATCGCATTCAGGATGCTGTTACTGTTCCCTGCTCATACTATATTAATAATTAAATTGTATAAAAAGTAATTCTGTCTGTCAATTAACGTTTCACGCCTAAACGGCTGAAAGTATCTGGAATAAATTTATCAGGGGCGTGAAGGGTATCCCGGGGTGGACATAGGCAACTTGAAAAGCCACGCCATAATAATAACAAACATACACGCACGTCAAAGTATCCAGGGTGAAACTTTTATAACTCTCTTTTTCAAAATAACACCGCACGCACTATAATAATACATATAACGCCCGAAAAGCCTAAAATTTTCAAATAAAACAGGGTAAATAACAAAGTTAGTGCATAGTGTTAATGTTGGTTAGTAATAATAAATTAATACTGGAAATTAAAAAAAAATTGAGAACATTGTATATTGGTCCCATTAAAAATAGTTTTCGGTTATATAGTTAGATATCAAATTTTCAGGAAGATTTCAATAACAGGGAAAAGTGCATGATCATCTGGCAACACTGCTCAGCGCAGCGAGTCATTTTTGCGCTGGCGCTGTTTTCGCTCCTTCTTCGCAGAGTAGTATTGTTCTGTGCTCATGTTAGTCCGCATTTCATACGGCAACTGGTTGCTTAACATGACAGTGGCAAAAAAATCTAAACCTTTTAAATACTCTCGGATCAAATAACATCATTGCTAGAAAGTGAAAAAAGAGTGCCTTATCCTGCGATGGTTGTTAATAAAAGTGCTAATATGAAATCAGTAACAAATGTACCAGTTCTTTTTCTCGTTTCCGTGTTTGTAATATGTATAAGTTCTGTTTGTGGAATTGGTGAGTAATTTTATAAGAAAGAAAGAAATATGATTATTTGGCTCGCACAATGTCATTTTCATTGCAGTTAATCACTTGACTAAGGTAAACACTAAAATACATAGGTAGGCAACGTATGTACGTTGTAATGGTGATTCGACATAGTAGGTTGCATCAAGACCATGACATTTATGACACGGCCTCCTGGTACATAATTTACCTTTATCAGTTGGTACCCATAGAACTATAAGGTAATTATGTTATGAGGAAGTAGGCGGAGCAATATAGTTCTAAAGGTAACAGCATTATGTTATGTTGGCCTCGAACAGAACGCAGCTAATAGATCAAATATTGACTTAATATATAAACTACTCGTCCAGTATGCACACAAATAACTGCAATTCATACATATGAATTGCAGTTATTTGAAATATGTATCAACATCACCAGCCTATTATGGTCCACTGCTGGACATAGGCCTCCCCTAATGAGCGCCATAGATGGCATCATTATTTGGGGGTTATTGCCCATAATCCCCACGCTGGGCATGCGGGTTGGGGATCGCAGTTCGGTATAGTTGTTCTGCAGAAGGCGCTGCTGCCCGCCCCCCGGTGTGTTTCCCTTAGTCGCCTCTTACGACACTTACGGGAAGAGTTGGGGTGGTGAAATTCTATGCCGGCACCACACGGCCGATTTGAAATATGTATACAAGTGAATAAACTACTGTATTTATTTCTTAATTCGCCTGCTTCACCAGTGAGGTGGTCAAATATGATGGTGAATTCAGCGTCATTTTTTTCATAATCATAACCGACAAGGCCTTAACTCATCAACCAGAAAAACTTTGTTTCAGATCCCGAGACGATATTACCGAATAACAGATCACAAACATTCATGGACAAAAAAATACCGTCGACCCAAAGTAGATCAGCTACACAAGTGTGCGCTAATAAATATCGACCTAATCAAGATGTAAAACAGAACTCACAGAACAATCCATACTTCAGCGATCCTAATGACACATTTGATATTATTCCTGTCGACTCAACTCACAAACTCCCAAAACGTATACACCGGGCTACTGTAGAAAAACCAGACGAAAAACAATATCAGGACAAAATGAATGACGAGGGATATAATCGAATGCAGAAAGAAAACTTTGAAGCCGTATTTGAATCTCTCGCTGAAAAGGATAACCGGGTCACTAACATATTCGACAGTGCAGATGCAAAAGCAAATATGGAAGCTGTTTTTGGTATTTGCACCACAGAAGGTGTAGAACCAAATAAAAAGTGCAATAGGCTAAATACTGCTGACAAGGGTGTTATTGATAAAACGAAGTTAATGGATCAAATTACCGACATTTTTGGACCTCCACCGATTAACTTTAGTAATATAAGCACTAAGCGCAAAAATAATTATCAAGGTATTCAAGCAGCTATTTACAACAGCTTTGGTCCTGAGGTTCTTGAAGCTTCTGGTACTAGCGAAGGTAAGCTAACATTCATTATGAATAAGGGTTAACTACGAACCTGGTTTTGAAAAACATCAACGATGTATCAGTTTGATCCTTTCGTAGATTTTTTCTGCGATCTATAAAATAGTTGCTAACGGTATATAAATATGCCGCAAACTGTACAAAAAAAATCTTAGTTACCCATGTTTATTATTAATTCATCAAAATATATTACGTTTTAAAGTAAGAAAATACCATATACAAATATTTAAAACGGGGCGTCCCACAGCTATGCCACATGGAGGGAAAGTACCTTAAATATTGTAGATTGAACATTTTACTGAAAGAAGACGTTATTTGAATTTAAAAATCAATTTAAACTGCATTCATAGATTTTTAAATAGTTACATTTTTGAACCGGGAACTGAACCCGCTACACGAGAACAATAATTACCCTGTAGCTTTATCATACCGATCATAAGAATTAATTTTTGCTAAATAACATAGTGTCAGAAATAAAAGGAAAAACAATGGTTTAGATTAAACTCTCAGTTCAGCCTTGAAAAAAATCAAAAAATCTTTTCAGTGTCAGATACACAAAACATCGAAGTCATCGTGTAATGTTCGAAGTTAAATTTATTAAACAGGGAATGTTCGTAAAAGCTCGACCTTTAGATACTAAGAATATGAATGTTAGCGGGTCACCTATGAACATAGTGTATTTGTTTGGTTTGTAGATAACATTTAACCTCATTATTAATCGTGAATTCATCTAACTATGAAAAGTTTTTATAAAGTGACATTAATAACTTATTTCAGATCTTGGTGATCGCTTTATTCCCCGTGATGAAATAGAAAGTAAATCCGGTATGGACCACACAAGTATAGCTACAGGTCCCAAGGTTGCACCATCAAGTCCAGAATCTCGGCAGATTTACAAGAACAGTCCCGGTTTTGACTCTCCAGAGTCATACGGTGCAGGTATGTACAATACCCACCACAATTACGAGTGAGTGTGTTGTAGGAACCTAGATAAATACTATTCTAATACAAATAATAGCGGTAAGTGGTGAAAATATGCTTAAATTACTCATTATTTTGGTATTACGTTTGTATGGTAAATTCTTCCGTCACCAGAACCTTAATAAAAACCAAAGAAAAAGCGAAAAAATTTGGAGCATTGTTTTCATTGTGCTGGGTAGATACTGGTATGTCTATCCAGCACTGGTTTTCATGCAAACCAAAGGCAAGTAAATAAAAATATAATCATGCTGTTTATGTTTAGGTTCTACTTATATTTAATAATATTCTAAGTACCTAATCTTTTACTAAAAAAATATAAATAAATAGTACTGATCAGAAGAAATAAATTATTTGCTGTCCTCAATATAGTCATCCAATGTAAATTATAAATACGTAACGCAGCAGGTACCAACTTTTCCTGTTTACATCTTCAACAATATTACAATACCTACTAATTAGTAGAAAAAATATATAAGCAGAATATATTCTGCTTATTCTATACCAGAATATATTCTGCTTATTTCAAAAAATGTTTCTTTATTTCCAGGACGTGGGGCTTCATTATCTCCACCGCAGGAGGTATCAACGTCATCGATAGCATCATCATCAGCACCAGACGATGATGTTGACGATCCACCATCATCAACATCATTTGCACCAACTGCACGATCGCGATTTGGTGCAAGTGGTCAAGAAGCCAATTCAATGTTACTAAATAATAGCTTTAATTGTTCTTTGCTGATGGCTGCTTTGGTTGCTCTTGCTAATATTTAAAAACCTATTCGTATATTGGGAAAAAATTATAGTGAGGCCTACAATATCGTGTAAGTTATCGAATAAAAGAGATCAGATAGTATATTTCAAAACAGTTTTTTTAGTTTTTATTATTTTTAAAAGAATCCTTTACCTTGTTCTGTGTTGTGTTAAATCTGTCTTAGTTTTGTTTCTTACGTGTTTATACCATCATTTATCTGTTGTATGCTTTAGGCCCTAGTGTATGCCTTTGGATTTTATTACATAATCTTTAATAATTTTCATATTATCAACTTTATATGGATATTCCTATGGTTAAGCGACATGAGAAAAGAAAACTAAATGAAATTCATGATAGCAACAACGATTTCTACTTGTTTTTTTTGTAACTCCCACTTAATAATTTTTAAATAAACGCATTGAACTGAATAAGGCGCTTGACCTGGGTTAGTACAGAATAAATTATTCATACATTTAATTAACTTACCAGTTTTAGGGGTGTCCTTTGATGTGCTGGCAATCTGGTCAGATTTTGGTCCAATTTCTTCTAAGATGACCTGCATCGCACCAGCTCTCGGCAACGACACGTATTCTAGTTTAGGCAGGTTGTTCTTCTCCGCAAACCTGTAAAATTTAATCAAATTTGAAGTTGCTGTGAATTCCTTGCCTAAATTCGCTAAACCTTACAAAAATTGGAAAAATATGATACGTCAGACATCTGATACCTAAAACACAAGCTCTGCTTCTTTGGGACACGATGATAGTGTTCAAAAATGATTATTTATTTTCTGTTAAGAAGGCATGATCGGTATTAGATACAATATAGGCTTGTATGTACTACATAATGAATATAAAAAGATTTATTAAGAACACAAACAATCAACAAAATGTTACAGCAAATACTATGTACATAACCATAGTTTTTTACAGCCAACCTATGCGTATATATAATTTTAAAAAAAGACTGAAAAGGTAAGTGTCGTATATAAAAAATAATGAGCTGATACTAATAAACTCTGTTCTAATAAACCTACATACAAAACTAACAAAATAATTATTTTAATTTTTATTGGTAAAACATAATCTAACCGGATACAATTATCTTACTAAATAAGAGGTAGTATTTACAATTCAAACAGCATTGAGCTAACTGCAGACTGTTGCAAACAAACTACAGATAGCTCAACTGATCCATATCAATACCAGTTGGAAGTGTGCCCAAGATGCTGGCTGCATTGCCTCGCTGTATGGCAATGCTGATGCGCTGCGCAAGATACTCACCAGCAGCCTTAATGTCTAACTAGAAATCCATTACCAGTGAACTTCAAAACTATTACCAGTTGTAGACCCAGTCAGAATGTTGTCGTTATTATCTAAGGTATTCAACTGGTCTTCGTCTATTTACACAATACGAAAGTGACAATCGAAGTCCAGGTTTGAAATGCCAAACTGAAGCGTATATTACGATTACCAGTTGAATAAGACAATAGAGCCGCAGCTCTCGGGTCACGCGTCGGATACATAACATTAGAGTGGTGCACTCACCTCTGGCTAACCTCCCTCCTTTTGTGCAGGAACCCCCCCTCAGGGAACAGCACCATGAACTGTCTGCTGAGCGGCATGTAGTAGTGGTGGATGTGCTGGCGTAACTCTTCAAGGGACTGCTCTCTTTTCGATGCTCCCTGAAAAGAGATGAATTACTTTAACCATATGGAGTATAGGATTTGTTGTATTTGGTGCGACGTCGACTTGCAGTAAACAACCAAGTAAGTTGCGGTGTTACCTTTATGTAAAATTCTAATGGCCCAGCACTTACGGAGCGGATCAAATCTTTCCTCTTTAAAATATTAGTATAGACCGCGAATAGTAGATATTAAAAAAAAGTCGGCAAAACGCAATTGGAATGCAACCTTATTACAAAAACCTTTCAAAATTAATTATAGCTCCATCTATGAGCACCGTTGGAATTAGCTAGTGTAAAATGTAAACAGGGCCATATTTCTAACAATGATTTTTCTGTGGGGCTATGTTTGTTCAAATGATATTGAAATTGCTGAGTTAAGTGGATCAGATACAAAACTCACTTTTCCTAACGGATGTTTTTTCGTCTTTTTTAATCTGATAAATTGGCAAGCAAATATGTTATAATTTTAACGACGGATCAAAACTCCACATTAATAGCAATAAAAGTCACAGTGTAATACCTCTAAAGGACCGCCACTTAATGACGACAATGTATAAATAAATTTGCATTCTACAATGATGAACGCGTTATGAAACCATTATCGCTTCTCTTGCCTAGGCAAAACCCGGATGTTAGGGGGGGGGGGGGATATAAGATTTCCGTAATCACATAATTTCCCGATTCATTTAGTCCGATTGTTAAGCCACGCTGGAAACAAGTTCGATTCCTCCAATCAATTTAATGGAAAGTATTAGCAGCGATGAGCCTTCGGCCACGTTCGTGATTGGCCACAGATTGCTCACTACTGATTTAGGGTACGGTTTTGAAGATGCAACCAATACGGAAATGCGGAAACATTATTTTATTATAAACCATATTAAAATCTGTCATTTTAAAGCACGGCTATAAACAGTATATCTTTTAAGGTTTTCGAGATCAGTTTCGAAACCCTTATACCCTTATGGTCTCTCATTTTTCTGTCCGTTTTTCAATCTTTAATATCTTAACAACTACTGCAGCAGCTATTAACTTGATATTAAAAATACAGTTTAATAAATAATAATAAATATAACTTGAAATTAAACTAAAGATTTGAAGAAAAAATTAAATGACTACTATGTAAATTTATTATCAGAACCAAATTTTTATAACTAATTTAAAAGAGACCTACTAGGTCAAGTGGATTATCAAATGAAAGGTATTGGTTTTTACATCTTAATTCCTGTAAGCATTTTTAAATTTTGAAAGTTCTGTACCTATGTCTCATACTTATTGAAACGTTTTCCGTATACATCGGGCGACCTCTGTGACCCAGCGCAGCGGGCGAATGTTCGCCCCCTAAACAAATGTTTGTACGATCTGCAGATATTTATTTGCTCTACTTAGCTTGGGGCTAGATGATGCGGGCTGAATTATCCGCACTAACTACCCACGCCGGTTTCGCAGGATGCAAACCATTCCTCTTGAATCTATTAAAAATACCGCATTAAAATCCGCTGTGTAGTTTTAAAGATCTAAGCATACATAGGGACATACAGAAAGACAGACAGCAAGAAGCTACTTTGTTTTATATTATTTATTTGTTTTTAGGTAGTTACGTAAGTTTCGTGTTCAGTCTGAGGTCGCAAAGCTGTGAACACCTCCTTAAACTAGAAGCTTTCTCAGATGAAGTTCTCATAAGAAACTTAGATTAGTTCCGTTTTGCGGCGATACACTGATTAGATGTTGCAGTAAATCGATTATCTATCGGAAAATTTCTTTACGATTTTCGATTGGAGGAGTTTTGGAGATCGTATATGTAGGTATGGATAGCATAGTCTATATCTAAACTAATATTTTATAGAGGAAAGATATGATTGTTTGTTTGTTTGAATTGAATAGGCTCCGAAACTACTGGACCGACATGAAAATTTAAAATTTCTTTTACCATTAGAATCCAAAATTTTCTGTGATAAACATATGCTATAGAATATTTTTTTAAAAATTAGGGTTCCGCATGAAAAAATATTTTTTTGTTAAATACCCGTGCGAAGCTGGGGCGGCCCGCTACTCATAAATAAAGTATTTTGTGTTTCCTATTAAATTATTTGTTGACTAATTGTAACGAAAGTGTAAGTTTATTGTGTAAATAGAATGTAAATTAGTTTTCAGTGTGTTCTGGGTATTTTTTTATTTATAACAAGCTTTTTCCCGCGACTTCGTCCGCGTGTCCCTATACTATCCCGCGGGAACATGACACCGGGATAAATAGTTGTAATCCTATGGCCGTCTCCTGGTCCTAAGCTATCTGCCCATGAATTTTCAGCCAAATCGGTTCAGCCGTTCTTGAGTTATAAATAGTGTAACTAACACGACTTTCTTTTATATATTTAAAAAAGAAAAATATATGTATCTCCAATGTATATATTCTATTTACTATGTCATTCATCGGGTACCCATAACATAAGCTCGGATGACTGTGGTGCCAGTGAACGGATACAGAGTGGAAGCATTCCTTCAAGGAAAATACGCCCGCAACTTGACACAACATTGCAAACAAACCTACTTGTCAAAAGTACTTCGCTGATCTTGCAACAATTTGTAAAATCTCGGGAAGCACAGTTAAAGGTAGACTTTATTCTCTTGATGTTTGAGATTAAATTGTCGTTTATCGTGTAGGTCGCTTATGTCATTTTCTACACACATTTCATTATCACAGCACACTTTGCTTAGCGCAAGGAATGCTTCCATGATTTATCCCTTCACTGTGTAGGGCTTTATACGTGAATCATCAGAATTGTAAAAATAGGGCTGATTGGGCCAAGGATCTCAGAAGGTCCTTGGCCCAATCTCAGGAGGCAAATAAGTAGGATTTACAAAAAAAAAAAAAATGAAAAAATTGTGTTTCGCGAAGCGACGTATACCCCGAGAGCCGGTCAGTATCTGGCGTAGAGCATCAGCCTTTCCATACAGCCAGCGTCTTGGAGACGCTGCCGACTGGGATAATGGATCAGTAGTTTGTTTGATCAAATAATGGATCAGTAGTCAGTCTGCAGTTAGCTCTATTGTTTGTTCTAATTTCGTTATTTAATTGAAATTTTTTAAATTGTATTTTAAAATGTATTTTCTTGGTAAATAAAGGTAACCCTTGTAAATATATATTTATTGATGTATATGTCGGCGCGAAGACGTTATTTCTACACTACGATCTAGTTTTAAGAATTAACTGAGTGTTTAAA
Organism: Eupithecia pulchellata; assembly: GCA_963931895.1. Taxonomy (NCBI): domain Eukaryota; kingdom Metazoa; phylum Arthropoda; class Insecta; order Lepidoptera; family Geometridae; genus Eupithecia; species Eupithecia pulchellata. Next base: position 1,459,487 of record OZ007532.1, read on the forward strand.
CCTCTAAAATTAACCAAGTCAGGTTAGGTTTCCTATAAGAACTTTGTGATAATTCAAAAACATCGCCCCGAGTTTGCTCCTTTGTTATTGTGAAAACGCTAGGCAACCTTTTGCTATAAATAAAGCCACCGGGCGAGTAAAACATTCAGTCTTGCTCGAGCACTCGGAGGGAACGGACCTCCCTGGAATAAATCAAACGTTCTTGTTTCTAACTGCTGTTTCATTGGGACTACCTTCTATCGAGGAATATCCGGACAACGAAAATCGTGACGTCATCACTGCTGACGTCATCAAGCTGTGTCGTGGGATCGTTCGGGCCAGGAATCTCTTGCACGAGTCGTCGTCGGTTGGATGGAGCGGACTTCTACCAACAGGACAATGATGATAGTGACGTCAGTCCTGGTGACGTCACCCATTTAAAAAGCGTAACGAGGGTTCTTCCCTCGTCATATACAATGATTTTAGATTTACATACAATTTTTTTTCAGAGTTTATTTTTAAATCCGTGATCTTATTTTTCTGTTAACAGTTAAATGCGATTGGATGTATTCAACTGTGCAAAATATTGGAAAACTCAAAATAACACAAATGTACTAAATATAGTTAGGTGAGTGAATGATGAGTTATAGAGAATGACGTAAGTTATAAAAACCATAATAGTTTTGAAAGTGAAATCAGTTCATCCATACATCCTGGTCCCCGAGCATGATCCCCGGGATGAAAAGCAATTACAGCAACGTTCGTAGCAACCCCAGTTCGTCGCTCCACTGCGTTCCAAGAGCGATATCACGATTAGGTGTGTGCCCACTGTCGCGAACTGCAGTAGAATTGTTAGAAATGTCTGAGGCGATATCGGTCATCTTTTTTTAAGATCTTACTTATATTATTTATTCTTGAGTGAATCTGACTTTGTGGTTTTGGTTTAGTTGTAAGTTCACTTGTAAAATAAATAAATAAATTACATCTGTATGCTCTTTTTGGAAGTCAGCGGGTTAACTATGAATATAGTTTGCATTGGAAAAACACCAGAAAACCAGCAACCTTCGCCCGCCGAGCGCACCACCGCTTCGTGTTTTCAGCGTTCATAGTTTCGTGGTTAAATCGAAGAAATACTTGCCGAAGATTCTGGAGCAATGGAAAAGAGCCCCGCAATCCAGCGGTCGTTAGTGTTTTCAAAAGTCCTGGCGATCTATCGCTGGGAACGGTCGATGACCCCGTGGGAAGGCTTACACGCTTACACAAGGTCCTTAGGATATTGTGACTTCGTTTTGCATACGAATTGTCTTCCTTGACTTCCTTTGGAGTGCCTTGTTTGATAAGTCTGGCAAAGATTTTGATCACGGCAAGATTTGCTTTGATTTTTGTGTAGGATTCTTTTGTTTCTTTTCACTGTATAAAACAAAGTCGCGTCCCGCTCTCTGTCTGTTTGTCCCTATGTATGCTTAGATCTTCAACACTAGACAACGGGTTTTTCATGCGGTTCTTATAATAGACAGAATGATTCAACAGCCGTTGCTGAGTTAGCAGCTGCAGCGATTTGCACCTGTACGCATTTAAAGAAATAAATAAAAAAAATAAGGTAAACAATGAAAATTCAATACAAGTTGTGATGAGAGACCGACTTAGTCAAATGAAAGGGTTCTTAAAATAAGTATGATTAAAAAAAATGAAAGGTATGAGTTGTTACGTACAAAGTACCAAGATCTAAAGTTAAAATTAACCAGCTGAGTAGAATCACGAATTGACTTGAATATTCAAAAATGCTCCTTAATTATTCGAACTAAAACTCAATGTGCCTATGTCACTTTCATGATTAAAGTAGACGAATCCAACGACACCTCATTGGTTAAATCCACCACGCAGTGAGGTACACATAGCCATAAACATTAATCCCCAAAGCACTCTCTTTCGAATTCAAGCAAAAATACCAAGAACTGTCGAAACCAGACAGAAAATCTCGAACTAAAACTTCACGAGATCGGAATTTACCATCACCATCTGTCGGAAACTTTGTAAACTCATAATTGGCTGCCGCCGATTCGAACACCTATGCACCCTTGTTAGCGACTCCACAAAGGACTGTTCAAGACTCCGCGATCCGAACACGACAAATTAAAAGCGGGAATCGAGTGAATCTGTATGAGTTACTAGTGTTGTCAATTTGCTCTTAAAAAGATTTTGAGGCTGTTTAGGCAACTGAGGCCGCTCGAACTTATCCCGCGGGATCAGTTGACCTAATGAATATTTTGAATTGGGCAAGTGATCCCATTGATACTTTTTATGATTTGTATAGACACGTAAAAAAGTGTTTGGATAGATATCAGGTTATCAAGTATTTTGAGATATTATTTGACAATTGGATAAAACATTAGAGCATAGAGTATAAAACAATGTAAGACTAGAATAACCAATTATGAATGTACTGCCTGTCGGATGTCCGATGCCCAGCTGTGGACTATTATTGGCTGACCATATAATGTGATATGAATGAGTGACATCGCTGGCACTCCTCTTATCAACATCATCATCAACATCACCAGCCTATAATAGTCCACTGCTGGACATAGGCATCCCCTAATGAGCGCCATAGATGGCATCATTATGTGGGGGTTATTGCCCATAATCTCCACGCTGGGCATGCATATAAATAATTATTACATTTGTTATATAAAAGTTGTCAATTTCTCTGTTAGTACATTAACTTACACATTACGTACATTGGCATATAGTGAAATATTTTCTTTACGAATTTCATCGATATCTCACAGTCATTGAACAATCTACGGACATCACTAGTTAAGCACATTATCATATATTTTGTTTTGGAATGACGCAACAGAGAGAGAGGAAAAAATAAGTTGGGCAAAGTTATAGGGGTGTCTATTGCATGTTTTTAAAAAGGTCCCTTGAAATAATGAGTTTTTATACGAGTTTCGTGTTTTGGTCGCAGACAAGATGATAATATGTGTTGTTGTTGCGATATAAAGCCTTTTTTAGAAGTCATTAATCACGGTCATGAACAGAATTTGTACAAAATATTATATTTTAGACCAGAAAATACAGGTTTGAGTTGTTGTTGAAAATACGCCCCTCAGTCTAGTCCTGTCGCTTATGTCAGGTGTCGATACATGATAAAGTGCCAAATCATATTATGCAGGTATCCAGCTATAGCTAGAACTACAGGATAGTCGCATGAACTATATCCTATTTTTCGTTCCTGAAAATTATTGTCTAGGAAATCGCCAATCGAGCCCACAGATTTTCAGACCCCTCCCCCCCCAATACCTCGCTACGCTGCCGCAAAAGCCGCCGGTGCATGTAAAGACCTGACAAAGGAAAGAAAATGAGTCCCTATAATAATTCAGCATCAAAACCGCCACATTTGCAATTAGGGGAGAACGGGGGAATTCGGCCGCAGGTAATTAGGGAAGCTTTCTGTGAGAAGTGCACACGTAGCCTTTAGCGTACACTTGCGAGACATATCTTCGAACAACGAATGAATAGTCAACATTAGTTAAGCGCAAATAAGAAAATCAATTTGTACTGGAAAGTTCGGCTGAAAAAGTCACTACATTCATTCATGTCAGTATAGTTAACTGCTTTAATGTACTTTTTAATCCTTCAAAAAATTAAAAAATATCTAATATATTGCGCACTTTATTAGTCTCTTTATATTATATTATTATACACTTTAAAGAGATAGCAACGTCGCGTCACTTTTTATAAACGGTATGCTTTTTTATGTTGTACGAGAGCGGCTCAATAGAACTTGAGCAATCTGGTAATCGTTTATTTTTATTTGTTTCCTTTTTTAATTTACAGGGCGGGGACTGTCTATCAATCTTATTGCTAGTTAATCTTATTAAACAGGAGGACTCAACATTAGTGCTTAGATGAAATGTGTTTTTTTTTGTAATCATATTTATTTTAAGAGCCTTTATAAATAATACATGGCGGTCCTATTGTGTAAAACATGGAAGTAAATAGTGAAAGCGTCTTTAGCGCTTAGTTTCACTATTTACTTCCACAAAAAATACTCAAAACTTAACAACATCAAAAAAAAATAAAAATTACCTTACTTAAAGCAACTCACTACTGTGAACAGCTGTATCGCTGCTTCGATAATTTTATTAAATCTGGATGTGCCTTTATTTAGCTCGCGAGTGTATCCAGTAAGATGTTCCTTATGCTCGCCGGTAACGAGGCCGAGTTCCCTCGTTAGACACACTCGGACATTTGTTTCACTTCTTTTTGGCGACTTTTGCAACCGAGATATACTCAGACTTATACATACTAATATTATAAAGAGGAAAGATTTCATTGTTTGTTGATCGATTTGAAAAAATCTTTCACCGCTATAGAATATTATCAAAAAAGTTAAGATCCGCATGAAACAATAAATTTTTGTTAAAGCCGGGGTGGACCGCTAGTCTATTATATAAAGGTAATATTATACGATATACAGGTTATATATATTGATGGCTATAGTAGCTCAGAAGGGTATTCAACTCATCATTTAGATTAAATAATCAATTTGGATTTACATTTCAAGTGAATTTTTCAAGCGAATTTCAGCGGTTTATAAAACCGTCCGAAAATAATCATAAATTGCTGGTCCAAATCCCATAAGCCCTTTAACTAATCCAAGGATCAAAGTCAAAATCCGGGATGCGGATCTTCAAACGCCAAATATATGCGGTAAAATGTTACCGCATAATTAATGCGGTGAGCAAGCCGCAAACGCGTCCGCAACCGCAAACCGATGCCTACCCGCTCCAAAGAATCCTTCTGATGCAAATTAGAGAGTTAAAAGTTGTGAAGCGTGAATGAGAATCCCTATCGGAGGATCGAAAGAATGGAGACGTCAATGTAATGTGTAGGACACACTGTAGAATCGTTAGGCAAGACAGAGGTAAGAGCCTCACCCATGGCTTTTATACCCCCTAGTTTATGTGCCTACTAAGTTTACCTACCTTACCAACATAACAGTAACAGAGATGCACAGTAAGTGTGTTACTGTTACTGTTATATGAGATTTTTTTTTTGTATTATTTAGCCTTAAAAATTTTGTCGTTAATGGAGGTAGTTCTCACAGGACCGCGATGGATAGCACAAACTGAGGTAGGCCTACGTCCAGCAGTGGGTAAAATCCGGCAGTAGATGATGATGATGAAACTATCTGGACTATAGAAAAACTTATCATACAAATATGATCCATTAAGCTTTGCTAACAAACAGACCTTGAATAATCATAAATTTACTTTTTAAACTCCCTACTAGACTAGTGTATATACGTCAAGTAATATTTTCCAATAGTTCAAGTACCAAAAAGCCTTTTCGACCTCCGGTTTTTTTGCTCTGCTAAACTTTGTTGAGTTTATCGCCTTGTAGCTTGGCATCCATTGAAACATCCTCAAAGGAAATATATTATTTTGGAAACGCGACCGCTGTCTGTGAAATTACGGTTGCATGGTTGTAATAACACGGTACTTACCTTTCTACTTACGTACACTCGAGAGAAATGAATCCGGGTCACTCAAAAAAAAAAAAAAAATCTCGGAAAGTAAGAATACTAGGTTAATGCAACTAAGGGTTACTTTCCGAGATTTTTTTTTTTGAGTGACCCGGATTCATTGCTCTCGAGTGTATTTAATAACATTGACTAGGTAAAGGAGCAAACAAAGGACACCTACCTTGTATATATACTCGTATGTTCCTGAATATTGTGCGTATTGTGGCTGTAGATAATGAGCTGCAAAATTTGATAGCAAATTGCGTATCGGAAACATTTTGTGCTTTTTTTTTATTAGAGTTTCATATGACGAAGCTTTTCACAAGTTTTCAAGAGCACTCACTTACATAACATCTACATAAATACATTTACGATAAAAACCGTTGGTAAACAAAGCGGATTACTTTCGATTTTTTTATTTTACTCGCTGTGCAAGCGGCTTTGGCTGCGAAATCACGATTATACTTTTTATTGTTACTATTATTATATACAAGGAATCTAATTAATTTTCAATCATAATAAAAACAATACAGTAAAAATACTCTATTGTACACCGGAAAAAGAAAAAAACAAAAGATATTAATACGTAAAACTGCTATTACTATATTTATTATATAAGTTTTTGTTTTTATTTGTTCACTTTGATGGTTAAACTTCATTCATTTCATTTCAGTTTTGTGGACTAGCATAGACCGATGATACAGAATAGATTTTTTTTTGTTTATTGTTGTACTAATCGGTCAAAAACTCGAACGTGCCCAGTCTTCTGTCCTCACTCTATGACCGGATTTAAGGGTCGCTGCGTCCACGTGCGCGCGCGCATCGGCACGCACGTAGCACGCTTCGCTAATTGGTATGTTACGATAATGGTGCGGATGTGTAGCTTTTTTGTAGTTTTATGTTATGGAAGCGTCCCAAGATAGATAGTTAGATATATGATTATTTATTACATAGCCTTACAAATAGAATACAATGGGTACTAAAGTTAACTTAATCTATGGCTAGGGAATCGGCGGCCTTATCACTTATAGCGATTTCTTCCAGGCGACCAAGGTGAAAGGAGAACATAGGATGGCGGTGCTTAAGCTAACCTGAATATCGACTGCAGCAATTAACATTGTCGGATCTACATTTTTGCGATTTTCGTTTTATTGCATAAAAGGCCTTAAAATAAGTCTATAAATGCTCCCTTAAATTATTAAATCTCTAAAACCAACCATCTCTGTTTTTCTAAGAGAAAAAAGTAGTATGTGTTTAGTGCGCCCAACTATTATTGTCGCATAGTGCATTGCGACTTTGTTACGGGGCGAAAAAGGCGCGCGCGGCGCGGGGATCTGCCACTTCCGACAATGTTAGCGGGAGCAGCGCACGCGTCGGTTTTATTTTTTAACCCGTAATATAATTTAGACAATTTATATGATAAATTCAATATTCATGCTATATCGAGGTCGAGACGGATTTTAGGCTCATAGGGTCCTGAATTTAATTATTTATAGGTTACGATAAGCTGAATTAATTAATATTTTTCTAAATAATGTTCAAAACTACTCTGAACGGACAATAATGTCGTATTATGACAGATACAACAATGTTCATGGTTTTCTATTTAGTTTTCTGTGTTGGATGTGTCACATACAACATTGTTACTTGCTGGGATGTGGTTAAATTTTGTCGGATATGGTACTACCGACTTTATTTCATGTTAATTTGATAAATAGTTTTGTAGGATGTACCACTAACTACATTATTGCTTGCTGTGTGTTTGATTGTATCTTGTCGGATAAGGTATTACTGACTTTCTTACCTGTTTATTTCTAATTTTTAGTGTCGGATGTACGACTTTTACTCAATAAACACAATAGCTAGACCAAAATTTTATCTGCTCTGGCTTGCTATTTTAATATTTTAGGAGAATCCCCTCAAGAAGTCCCCTCATCTCCGTGAAAAGAGGGGACTTCTTGCTGGATTTGAAGCGGAGCTACCAAAAGTGTGGTTGTATGAATAATTTGCAAACCTGACGAAAAAGAGGGGTTCGTGATTTCACTCTACTTATATGTAGCAAAACCGCTCAGAGTGACTATGATCCATCGTTTTCTAGAAAAAGGTCACACACTAAAGTAGGGACTTTAGTGTGTGACCTTTTTCTAGAAAACGATGGATCATAGTCACTCTGAGCGGTTTTGCTACGTGCAGACAGTGTGCACGTGACAGTAGAGCGATCAAACAATAGCAAAACTTATTCTAAATTAGTATCGAAGCAACTGTACTACGAATTATTACGTAAATCTTACCATGTGCCATAAAAGGTAGTGATTAAAATTTAGCTTTGTTACTTATTTTTATGGATGAGAGATTTTCCACTTGCATTCTTTGTTATTGTTCCTACTAACTTACGTACGTCCTTTGTAATAATTTTGTAATATATCTTCTACTATAGCCTATTCTATGCATATTATATTTAAAGTTAGTACATTAAATTAATGAACATACGTTTTTAAGAAATGATGATGATCTCAAATGTACTATGGCAATGGTTTCTTTGGTTTGTTTTGTTGATTCAACTCTACTTGTGCTGTATTGATTCATAATAGAAGCTACTTAGTTTTTGTCTTATGAAACTCTAGATTTTTATAAAGATTTCCAATAACGGATTGAATTTGATAACCTACACAATGACTTCTTAATTTCTGGAATGTTAAAATAATAGGTTTGGAAAAAAGTCTTTTCGCATTATTAGTATGATTGTATGAACTTGTAATAAGATCTCCTTGGCTATATTATTTGTATCTGGCTGGTTTTGGTATCATTAAAAGTTTAGATTTTAAGGAAGATAATTCCAAATTCAAATTAGGAGAATGTCTGATTTTTATTTGTTTTTCGTACTTTCAAGATGAGTGAATCTAATAAAGAAATACGATAACGTTTAAAATTTTACTACACAAAAAAATACAACGCAAGCCGCAAAAAAAGGACCTAGTGCAGTGTCTGTGAGAGTAGATTCTTAATTACGACGTAATGAAACCGAACCATTTTCGAAGAAGCTTATAACTGGTGATAAAAAGTGGATCACGTACGACAAGAACGTGCGAAAAAGGTCGTGGTTTAAGGCCGATCAGGCATCAAAGACTGTGGCGAAACCCGGGTTAACTCGCATCAAGGTGATGCTGTGTGTGTGTGGTGGGATCGGAAGGGCATTATTCATTATGAGAGTTACCACCAGGCAGAACCATCGATTCTGAACTCTAATGCAAACAGCTGACGAGATTAAAGCAAGAAGTTGAGGGACAGCGGCCGGAATTAATAACAGAATCGGGGAGTGGTTTTAGCCACTCAGCAAAAATTAAGAGAGTTTGGCTGGGACTCTGGGAAGTGTCAATGCATCCGCCGTATAGTCCTAACCTTGCACTTTCCAATATCTACCTGTATTTCTCTTCTTGAATGTCACTTCAGAATTATTTAGGCAGTGTCAGGTTAAAATCACGAGAGGACTGCCAAAACCACTTGTCGCGGTATTTTGATGGGAAACCCTTAAGTTTCTATAGCAATGGGATCATGTCCCTACCTTTAAGACGGCAAAAAGTTATCGAACTAAATGCTTCTTACATGCAACAACAACACCAGCCTATAATAGTCCACTGCTGGACATAGGCCTCCCCTAATGAGCGCCATACATGGCATTATTAATCAGTTGGAGGTCATTGCCATAATCCTCACGCTGGGCATGCGGTTGGGGATCACAGTTCGGTGGAGTTGTTCTGCAGAGGGCACTGCTGCCTGCCCCCCTCCGGTGTGTCTCTTACGACACCCTCGGGAACAGTGGGGGTGGTGAAATTATATGCCGGCACTACACTGTCTATTCTATGCCGGCACCGGACGGCCTTCACCTACATACTATAGTTAAATGTAAATGAACTATATTAAAAATGTTTTGTATATTCTTCACAAATGGGAAGAAACTTTTTTCCCAAACTATTATGTAGCATGTACTTACTTAGTGGTCAGGTAATGTGGTGTATTTAACAGCTGTTTATAAGTGAAAAGTTCCGCCAACAAAGTCATTGATGTCATCTATCCATTGCCTAAGTCCCCGAAATAACGTCGTTAGAGATACTTAGTTAAAAAAATAAAAAAATTAACAATTAATAACGTTTTTAGCGACACATCCAACACAAACGAAATGTGAAAGTCCAGGCAATATTGCGAGATGTGCCATACCCGACCAAATTTAGAAATTGTAGTTCAGATAATAATGTTGGATCTACCATATCCGACAAAATAGTTGGATGATTAAGTGGTTAACAATGTGGCATGTGCAGTTTCTCATATTTCCTATGCATTTTAGATAAATTTGAATATATTACTACGTCAGGTAAATAATATTAATATGCCATACCAAATTTGGCTCAGGTACATTGACTATTGTTCACTTTATTGATATTTGAAACTTTGAATGGCTGTACTCTAAAGTATCGATTTTGCACATACGACTATGTTAATTGCTACGGTCGATATAATGTATATACAAGATTATGTTACATGAAGAGGAAGTACCTTAAAAATATTCTAGATATTTTTCACATGAACATCTTCGAGTGTATAGTTAATTTCATTATAATGATTAATATTACGTTATTCCTTTGTTTTAAGACTATGTTACTTCAGTTATTATTATTTATTATCCATTCTTCCGAGTGGCATCATAAAAATACGGGATGTTTTTCTATAACATGATTCCCAAAGGAAGACTTTGAATGCGGTATTACCACAAAAAAAAGTCTCATTTTAGTAATATACCTATTTACAATATTTATGGTACTTTCCCATCATGTCGCATAGTCTAGGGACTCTCTGTATAGTTAGGTTACAACTACTTACACAACTCGGTAACTACGTAAGAGCACAAACTAATACCCGCCCACATTCGCGGTTACCATAATTTTACGTTCAATAACCCATCGCAAAGTTTTAGAATTCTCCCCAACTCCCCATTATTGGGGAGATTTCACCTATTAAAGGGGAGATTTCACCCATTTACAGGGCATCAACTGATGGTAGAGCTAATGGATGCCAATCAAACTAAGTTGAAATTACCTATATATTTTAGTAACGGCGCAGGCATGTGTTCAATAATAACTGGGAAATCGCATTTTAATTTATATTTGACATAAGTAAGTAAGTGTTGACCTACTTCTGTTGTAATATAAGTAAGGATAGATTCTTAAGAAATAAAGTTGTTATTTCAGCCTTTCTTAAAAACCCTTGTCTCACAGTCATTCATAAAAAACAAAAGGAGGCAAAGTCCACGCTTAATTTCCTCCAAACGGACTGTAACTCCCAACAAATTGGAGCGAAGTTTGTGCTCTTCATTTCCTCTTCAGGGGCAAGGGGGGGTAAGAGGGGCGGCTGTCTTTGAAGAAGCATCTTCATTTTACTTTTTACGAGACTTTTAAACCTGATAGCTATTGCCAACAAGAATTTGTGGTGAAATGATAATTAAAAATGTCTAATTAGAAATATGACCTTTTCCATGTTGTTTATAAGCCATATTATTTTTTGCTTTGCATACAAATTAGTTCAAAAATTAGGTTTGTTCCTTAATAAAACGGTTTAACGCTTATTGTCTAAAAAATAATGCCTTTTCATCTCTAAACAAGCAATGCTTTTGATTTACATTTTTGATATTTCTAGTTCCCAACTTGACCTGAATAATTGCCGATATGTTGAAAGGCGGGTTACCACTAGTTACTGTGTTTATTATATACAAATTTCTAAGGCAATTTAATAAACACAACTGCAAACATAATGAATTCCCACTATGGCATTGGTGCATAACGTAAAATCATGTTTAGTTTTGAATTCAAAATCAAAAAAGAAATCAAAATCAAATAACTTTTATTCGCTAGGTTTACAAAATAGTAGACAGGACGGCTGCAAATTTATATTCAACTGAAAACACTCCGACTGTACCAAAAGGCATATTTGCTGTCTATACTAATACTATAAACAGAAGAAAACTATAAAGAAAAGATTTTATTTTTTGTTTGAATTGGATAGGCTTCGAAACTATTGGACCGATTTGTAAATTATTTTACCAATCGAATCTTATATTAATAAACATAAGAAGTTCCGTAAGAAAACTTCAGTAATGTATCCCAGCATGTCTAAAAGTTATTTTTTATTAAATATATGCGAAGCCGGGGCGGACCGCTAGTGTAAAATCATACTAGTGAGTTTATAAATCCATGTGTGTATCCCAAACTGATAGACTCCAATATCAGTCGACAGGATCACTACATTGAATAGTCATCGAGCACTCCTGTCGATAGCCAATCGAATGATTGGAATCGCTTTGAAACACTGTTGGGTAATTAAAACAGCTGCCTATTTGGGACGGAACCAATGACTGAACTTCTGTTCTGTTTACACGGTAGGTAAATAGATAATACTGGATAGCTGGATAATTCACAATAATCCCCTAAAGCAAAGCTTAAGTTATGGGTACTAGATGACTAGACACTAAGCAATACTATACAAAGAATATTTTTATTTTTGCAAAGAGTACACTCGAATACCAGGAACAAATATCTGAAAATGGTACAGACATTTGGCGGGAATCGATCCCGAAGTCTTTATCACAGACGAACCCACTGATCAGATGTCGTCAGAGTATTATGCCTGTACTTAGATGAAATAGAATTCGCACTCGTGTGAATGACTTAGCTATGTGTTAGTATAGCACAATCAACATGAATCTGAGATCGCTATGATTTTTCTTGTCGATGAATGAAAAGCCGAACTGCAAAATAATACTTTCATGACCAAATCACAGCGTTTCAGCTCCACTCTCGCCGCACTTCACTCTGCACCAGAGAGGTCATAAAATCAAGGTATTTTGTACTGGCAATAATCGGCATTCACTCTCCAATCCAATCAGCCGCAGGGCTGAGTTGACCGCAGCTCTATATGGCAATCCGACATGATGACAGCAACTAGGCCCAGTCGTAGCAATTACATACCTTAGTGACTATCCAACATATAGGTGTGCTTTGAAACAGACTCGTCAAAACCTCTTTTATTGGGAATATCGTTATAAAATCTTAAAGTTTTGTAATAACAGTATGGTCTTTGTTTATTTTTACAAACGTTGAATATTTTTTTTTAACATATGCCTTATCTGCCGTAAAAATAATTTAAGTTCATGGTTAAGTATATTCTAGATTTTCAGTCGATTTATCATCTTTAAGGTTTGTTTAGCATAAAGCTTTCTTTAATACTAATTTATCTTAAGATCAATACTAATTTCTCTTAAGAATACTTTGAAAAAGGGATCCGTATGAAAATTTCCATAATGTAACCCAAAGTGCAGATTTTGACATGACAGACGCATGTTTTCGAACAACTACCCTAATTATTTAATCTAATCTTCACTAAAACGTACTCGAGTGGTCCGTATTATGTAAGCTTTCTCAGTCATCTGTTATTTAGTAAATGTCATAGAAAAGCGTTACTTATACCTAGAAGTCAGAAGTCAGACTAGGAAACCTCCATACTTTTCGAACAGAAGCTCAAACTTTTAATCACCAGCTACATTGTTACCAGATGTAGGTAAATCGCAAACAAACTTCACAAAAAATCAATTCATTGCAATTTGTTTTTAAAATCAAGGCTCATTGTGTCCCCGAGCAACTGGCACAATGCAAACGAAGCAAATCCATTGGCACTCCAACACCTGCACTTTGCTGATAGGAACTGGACGAAATGGTTATTATCGTAAAATTAATAATTTCCAACATGATATTAAAGCTGAATGTTTTAACTTGATGAGCGGTTAATGTGAGCGATTAATATGCCATTGAAATTGTTATCTGAACTGAAAGTTTACTTTTAATGAAACTGCACGTTGTGGCGGCTGGGCGGCCGGACACAATGCTTTGGTCCATTTAAATCATCCAACCGAACTATTAATTCATATTCTTTCATATTAATTATTATATTATTCCCGCTGTCGCCCCAGTGTAGTAAAACAGTATGAGTGATACACTAAAGATAAATAATAAAATAATGCTGGAATCCACACACCATCCTCTATCTCAGCAGAGCTTGTGTTATGGGTGCTAATGATAAACTTAACACAATCCAAACATACATTAATGAATATATGTTACTGTACATAGAATCTATGGCGTATTCATCATTATTAGGGGAGGCCTATGTCCAGCAGTGGACTGTTATAGGCTGGTGATGATGATGATGATGTACATAGAAAATACTCAGAATACCCCGAACAAATATTTGACGATCATACATACATTTCTCCCAAGACGGGAACCAAACTCGCAACATCCTGCGTCGCAGCGATCTTCGCCCGCCGGGCCATATCGTCGTCAAGTCAAATATACTTCTTTTTTTATAGCTGATACGATACCACGATCTCACCTGACGATATATGGCCAATAGTGTATGACGGAGGTCTAGAAGGGACCCATTCACTCTAGTGTTGAATAGACATCTGAAATTGTGAATAGACCAAGCCTAGAAATTTTAGCAAAACTCAAACATAGGTGATGCCCAGCAGTGAGCGACACATAGGCCGATGTGGTAATGGTATGATGATAATGATGATGATCCCAGCACTTGAAAGGCTGCGCCAGCTGTGTTCTTACAAATGACATGATCAGGAGCGATGGTCGGCCCGTGACCGGCAGATGTTTGACGCGGGTCGCTCATTAGTAAGGGGAAGCTGATTAATTTGTTTTCATTTTATTGGAAGACCGGTAAATGCTTTCCGACTTACATGGCTCTGGAAATTGAGAGAATTCTTCTCGATATTTAGATGAAAGCAATTTTAGTTACTGCATTAGTAACTAAAATTGCTTCTCCGTTATCTGAAGATCCACGCATAAGTAATATACCAGGGAATTAAAATACTAAATGTACCAAAGTACGATTATTATTAAAAATTATTCCAGATAACGGAATAAATAGTCAAATAGTCCAGACTTGCAACAATTGTCTTTGTGAAGGAGCAAAAAAAGCTCTTAGCAGTTAAAACTGCTCCTCAACGATGACATGGTATCACCTGATTATCTCATCAGACCGCTGGATTTCATTGCTGAACAAGAAGATTGAGTAAAATCCTCTAACCCTGAAAAGCATTTATCCCATAACTTCCTTAAACACTTCACCGTATACTAAACATACAGTTCCCCCTATAAATGCAACTACTCCAAAACTTTCAATAGGCCCTCATGCAATTCAATGGACCACTCCAAATTACCGAATACGTTGACTCGCAACGAAAAAAAATCAGACAACATCCAACTTTCGCTGAGCCCCAGTCTTCTGCTCTATCAAGGGGTTTGTTGATTGCCAGGAGGTCAAGACTGGCTGGTTGATTTACAGGGAGGGATCCAGTAACAATATCGCAATTTATCAAACGAGCTACATTGTCGTTCCCCTCTACCTGTCTCTGCTTTCATCTACATAGAAAGTTACAGGGTCAGCGTGAGGAAATTGCTGATTTATTCAGTGAGATAATTTAGTTCTGAACCTTGCTCCGGAAAATAATATGTACCTTTATTATTTAAGAATAGTTTATGCAACTTTTATATAAGAAAACCGTTAAACCTGTCTGATACCTAAAGAATTTCATATTGAGAGTAGAGTAAACAAGAGCAAAAGGAAAATTTTAAGATGACAAGTAACAATGAAGTGCCCAACCACAGGTATAACGAACAGAACCAGATATTGAGTAACGAATCAAAAGTAATAGGTTTTCACCGCTGAATGTTGAATTTCCATTCCAATAACTATTCGAATTATACCCGTCACTGGTAGCGTGAATAAAATGGAATTCACTGTACCAACTAAAAAGTTTAACATTTAACTTTAAATTAAATTGTGATGGTTCACAGTCCGACCCTTCCTGCAGTTAATATAAATGCACGCCAAAAAGCTTGCAGGTGATGTTTTTTATTAAATTTTTCGCGAGTCCCGCCCCGATTCAAAATTAATTTTGGCGTGTTTACAGTCTCTGTGTTTATATTCACGAGAATTTATTTAGTCGTTCCACTAAATTATATAAAAAGTTTAATTAAACTAGAATCAGACTATTCTCGGCAATGCTCTATCACATAATTTTAAATAACGTGCAAACATTCTCATTAGCCAACTGAATTTACGACACAAAGGCGTAGACTAGACGGAATAAACAGCTGGATAGAACCAATAATAACGGAAATGGGTATTTCAAATAAAAGTCAATCAAAGATAGAACAGAGAAAATAATAATACAAATTACAATTGCGGAACAAATAAGCTAAAAGAGACAGTGATATTACAAAAGGAAGGTATAAAAACGAGGTTTCAATAATAAATTATCAAAGGAGGGTCCAGGCGCCTCCCTTGCGGGACCCCAGAGACCGACACCTCCCAGCGTCTTCCTTATTGTGTGTACTTTACCGTATTGTTTGGTACAAGTGACAAGTAGCGCAGGTATTTGAATTTACATTCTAATGGCACCTCTTAGGAGGGGATTATGACAAACAGGGTCGACTACTTAATCAACTTAAGCTTTTAAACAAAATCTTTAAAGTCAATTTGAATATAAATTAGGTAATTTTTTTGTGCGTTTAAACTGCCGTTCGGTTGTGATCTGCTAGCTTTTCACATCTGCAGCAGCGTATGTGTCATCAGCGGACACAGCATTGCAATGTGCAATTTATGTTTTTATGAAGTCGTGATTTAGTTGTAGGTACACGTTTCTGATTTGACTATAGGGGAAGAATCACCCTTTTTGTCATTTTAGGGTACTTCTAAGTAGATAATTTAATTAGGATGTAGCACTTAGATTTTTTATTCTTTCAGTAGTTTAATTATTGAAATTAAGTTTTGGTTATTGTCGTAACTTATAAGGAAACAAATCAGAAACAATAAAAGGTAAGAAATATAAAGTTATCTTAATTGAGACAGTATCGTGTATGTGTGAGATACCATTTGAAAACATCCAAAAATGAACCCAAAAACCAAAAGTTTGCACCATGCGCAAATACGCGCTCACGCAACTTCCGCGCTACAAATTAGCGTTAGAAGGAACAAGACAAAGAAAATGCCCCTAGGGGGCGCCGTAATCAGCATCATGTGGGCGCGCGACGGTGACTGATCGAGATGAGGTTATTAATGAACTCACTTTGTAGCACTTGAAACAGATTTTGAGGTTAAAATCGACAGAGATACTTAAAGCACAAGGGAGATGTCAAAATTGGAGGCCGAACAATTTGTAATGTTAATATTGTGTTGGTCTCAACTGTTGTTGTTGACATGGGGCGTTTGGATGTGTAATTGGCAGACGATATTGAGACTCGCGTTGGAGCACCGGTCAAATAAGATTTTGGAGATCTTTATCCAGCAGATGAAAAAGTTGATGATGAAGATACACATTATGTACGAGTATACATCTTCATCATCAACTGGTGTAGGTTGTACTCGTACGTCAAACTATTTGTAACGGAGAATCGTTTTGAATTAATACTATTTTAAGTCAGTTCTGATTTCGGAGACCACAAAAATAAAGATTTTTTCCAAAACAAAAGAATTCCAAAAATCAGGATAAACTTAGGCTTTAACGACGATCACCAGCAGGTGTTTAAATTATATTTACTAAAGAATTTTATGAATTTGCGGGTTCTGAACAAAACCGTCACTCCAATACACGGTAAAACACCTGCTCCCATTTGTAATAATAAATACTATGTTACAATTGATAAAGCCACCGTTTTGTTTGTTGCCAAAGCAGATTTGCTTATCAAACGTAACCGAGGTGTGTTGTGAAAAGCAACAAAACGATACCCATTTAGGCCGGAAGGGAATTAATGAACTGTTCCAAAGTTAGAGCCGCGCTCGAGTTAGGTACCCACTAGGTATTGTGACAAATGGGGAGTTTATAACGTTATTAATCATCATTAAGAAGATTTGGAAGGGGTAAGCATCTGGCGACTTGATGGCGCAATGTTTTTAAAACGTAGGAAAATTTTATTAAAACTAAAAAGATGCCGGATCCGTCTTTCACAGAACAAGATTCCTCTTCGAAACAAGGTTATCTGTCTTTAGCTAATGATGGCGTATTTTTCGATTGCCTCCTTGCCAAAATTCAGCTAAGGCTGCCAATCTCAACGGATATGATAGTGCCCAAATGTGTGCACAAACTTAACTCTTATTCTTCTTTACTCTCATAAATTTGATCTCTCTTCGGTTGTGTACCAAAAAATGTATGACTGATTTTCATCTCTTATTAGTTGAAATATATACCACTTCTTAGAAAAAACGTTATTATGTTAAATTATCTAAGAAATTTTATCGAAGCTTCTACCGAATATAAACTACGTTTTAATCGATATTTAGAAAATAATAAGCAAATGATTCGCTTTGTTATTTTTGTAATTATCCGGGTACTTTTAACTTTCAATATTATATAAAATAAACGACATTTTTACGTCATTCAAATATCATCATATTGAAAACGATATACCCATAACAAACCAATTATAGTAATATAAAAATATCATCTTTGATGTCTCAAGCCAATCCCGTTTATCGTGAGCTTTCATCTCTCTAAGTAAATACCTCGACATTTTCCATTATATTCTGCAATAAATATTATATTATCGTTTATTTGAAAATTCCCGTTTATGATCGCAAGGTATTCCTGTTATTTAGCGCTACCGCCCCCGTTTCTATTGAGATGAACCAGGAATCTATTCAGGCTTATAGTTCAGGGGT
Organism: Eupithecia pulchellata; assembly: GCA_963931895.1. NCBI lineage: Eukaryota > Metazoa > Arthropoda > Insecta > Lepidoptera > Geometridae > Eupithecia > Eupithecia pulchellata. The sequence goes on from OZ007532.1 coordinate 1,477,776, forward strand.
AGTTAACCCGCTTATATTTATAATGGATTAGTGTAGGTATCTTAATTAATCTGAAAATCGAAAATTTTGATTTTTTTTTTATCCCAATTTCAATTTGTTATTAAAAATATTTAAAAAATATATAAACACAACATTATCTGAGCATCTGATCGAAGCGATTTGTGAGACCCGAGAGATGGTATCTGGCATAGAGCATCAGCATACAGCGAAGGAATGCAACCAGAGCGTCTTTGGACGCTTCCAATTAATATTTATATGGATAAGTTGAGCTACCTCTAGATTGTTTGCAACAGTCTGTAGTCAGCTTATTTTAATTGTAAATACTATGTAGTTCTAAGATGATATCTCATTGTAATTTTCTACGTTAGTAAATTTATGACGTATCATTAATTGGTATCTATAAAACATTACACTGTTTTTAAAACTATTAGCTTAATAATTAGTAAATCAACGATTCTTAGTCGTCCTTGACAGAAATATCGTTCATAAAGTCACTGACCCTCTTACTGCTTTTCCCCCTTTTGAACGTCTCGTCTCCTGAGTACGTCCTCTGACGGAAATATTTAATAAAAACCGATTTCGCCTCGAGATGCTCAGCGATTTGGACCTTGCCCCGAGTTATTGTTCGTAATGGTTGTTGGGATTTTTTAAAGTTATTACGAACTCATGAAGCCAGGAATATTCCTGGATCAGTATCAAATTAAACTTTTTATTGTTGATAATAAGTTTTTACTTATAGAACCTACAGAAAATATTTTAACGTTGCTTATAATTATGCAAGGAGTGTCGAATTAGCTCATTCGCGTTCTATTGTAATTAACTTATACCTAACTTATACATAAGGATTGTTATATGCATTATTTTAACCTTTTGTATCTTATTACAAGTGAACATTCTTTATTGAATGAGTAATACACATCTTTTATCCAAATATCAGCCCAGCAACATCGGGGTAAGATAGAGTCTAATGAAATTTTGCCCTATGATATTTTAATTTACAAAATTGTTTACATAACCTAGTAAGAGATCATTATCATCTAATGTAAATATTTGTAAGGTACCTCATTACTATAAAAATAATTTAACAATGCTGGACAATCCACACGGCATCATCTAGCTCTAAGAGAAGTCACCTAATTCAATAATATTACATAGAAAGATAGTTTTTATCATGCATAGAAAACGACCAGAATACCCTGAACAAATATCTGTAGATCATACAAACATTTGTGCCGGCGGTAAAAAAAACTCGCTACCTCCTGATTCACATGACATTTGCCCGCCGCACCACAGAGGTCGTCACAAGATACACCCACCATCCCATCATCAACCACATCCCTTTCCAAGTCAGTCAGAGCTTTAAATTGATACCAAAATAACCTTATACGACGATGTTGCAACTTCAATTAAATTATAATTATTCATCTCCATCAGACATATCCTCTTTGGTTCGTATCAATTTGTGGATAGGTACTTTGTATCCATGCATGGATTCTAATTAAGACCCCAATAATGGCAGTTCTCAAGCCAACCGTGAACCCAATATATATATAATATATATATATATACATATATTGTATTACGTTATTATATCTGTGTTCTAGGAATACCACAAATACATAGCAAATCAATTAATAGTAATTCACAACCATTCAATTACTCTCCTTTCATCTTCAAACACAGAGGAAACCAAAACTAATAACTACCTAAGCAATGAAACGTGGTCCCTATTAGGGATAAAGAGCCCATTGCTTTGATACGAGCAATGTCCCTCCAGACCTTAATAGGTTCTCCAACTGTTGCTGAGAAAAAAAACACTTTATTATCTCTGTTTAGGGCTCAGAATACAAGCTACATACATATTATGAGGACGCCTGCAGTTTTACTGTCCGATTTGAGGCCCTTTCTGTGATCTTCGTCACTTTATAGCCAGCGTATATCAAAATGTTGGTTTTTCTATAGAGAACTTGAAAATACTCCCGACGACTCTCATACATTTTCCATATGAATGAGTAGAATAAGAGTAAATAAGGCCACGCACGACATACCTATAAACTATCATAAATAAAAAGCCACTAAAATTTCACCGCCCCAACTCTTCTCGTGGGTTTCGTAAGAGGCGACTAAGGGAAACACACCGGGTAGTGGGTAGCAGCGCCTTCTGTAGAATAACTCCACCGAACTGCGACCCCCAACCCGCATGCCCAGCGTGTGGATTATGGGCAATACCCCCAAAGGATGTATAATGCCATCTATGGCGCTAGGCCTATGTCCAGCAGTGAACTATTATAGGCTGGTGATGATCTGATCACCGTAGTTGGGATACTTCACTTTTCTTTTTCTGGTATACAATAAAGCATTTTTGTATTGTATTGTACTTCTCCATTTTTCCAAAAAAACTTTTAAACCTTATTCTTTTTTTTTCTTGTATTCTTGGGTTTTATTCTGATAAAGCATTACTATAACAATGGTACTCTATTAGTATCGCCATTATAAACACCATTTGGTATTCTATAGTAAGTTAATTGGTAGTTCTGCTACGATGGTAGGGTTATAGTGAAGCGTTTGGGCTTTGCAGATTATGGCCACTATCGTGGCGTCTATGAAAGTTGTCATGCTATTCACTATCACCTACTCTTCTAAGGCCACCAACTGGTGAGTTAACCCTGTACTTTACATTTACCCTCTATATGACCTCCATGCATTTCGGAACGTCTCGGTATATGAGTTTTGTCTTGGTAAAGACTCGACTTTTGATCGCCAAATTTTGTGCACACAATAATGTTTATCGATTGTAGGCTCTTTTTAGCTGACTTTGATACAGATGAGTTTCTTAGCTCAACCGCGTTATTAAAATATAGCTTCTACTATAAATATCAGTTTTTATTAAATTTTCATTGATTTAGATAAATTTTAATTTTTAAAAAGAAGTCTGTTGGTATATATATGAAACCGTACTCAGACATGCCTATGGATATGGATATGAATATGGCCTTGGCTATATGGATATGGCTATCTGAAATCAGAATAGCTTCATTAGCCAACCTTAGTTTGCTTCAGACATTTTATTATGGAAAAAAATTGTTATCAATTTTCGAATATTTGTTAACGTAAAAGACCTTTTACTCTATCGATGATTACGTTAATGATACTAATGCTTGGCCAGATGTCACTCCAATCCACACCGACAATAGCATGTAAGAAAATGAATGTTGTGTTTAGTTACATATCTATAATGTATTTTAATAATTATTGACATGTATCTAAATCACACTAAACTTAGATTTAGATAGGCAAAAAAAAAACATTGTATTAGACACATAAGTTATATATGAATGTACTAGTGGTTCCTTTTTCACTTCTTCCACTAGTGGACAAAAAATTGAAGTGAAGAGAAATCAATAACATATTTATTTATTTTTTATAATAATTATCTGTTTGAAATTTGACTTGTCTAAGTGCTTATTTTGTAAGCCTAAAGAAATAAAGTTATTGAATCTGATTCTGAATCTAAAAATTAGTGTAGGCATTTGGCAGTTATACGGAAAAAAGGTTACAGAGGTAGATCAATTTTAAAAAGCTAGCAGCATTTTTCAATTACCTACATCATTATATACACAGCCACCGCGTCAGTCAGTCGCAAGTTTAACCTATTTCTTCACCTAAGCCTCTCCATTAATCCGTGTTTTAAGCTCTAAATTATTAAGTTCTTATGCATAATGAAGGGAAAATTAAGGATCGGTTTCATTACCTAGAAATTGACCCTGTTTAAACACTTGCAATCCCACTGAAGGACTTTGATCTTTATGGTAAAAGGAATAAAACTCAAGATGATGGTAAGGTGTGGTATGGAATAAATAATTTCAGGGACGGGATAAATAATGTAAAACTCTCCAAGTTGGCCGATAAGATGTAATTTAGGCTTAATAGGTATCTTTGAGCGCCAGAGGATCGTTTTAAATAAATCTTAATTGGATTAAGTAGGTACGTTAAGACACTAAAATATTCTTTTTTTATCAAAAATTCAAAGTTTATTGAATGTCGAAATTTAGTAGAAAACTGGACCTGCTAATCTTTAAAGCGTAATGTTATTCATAGTTGAGCTGGTGGTGGTGGGGGTACACAATGAGTTAAGTATAATTTTGAAATAAATAACGGAAACCTTGCCATATAGGGGGATCGCGGTGGCCGAATAATGTTAATAACAACTTCCAAGTTAATGAATGATGTCCGATGATATTTTATAAGACAGTTCAAGATTATCGCTCTATGATCTAATTACATGAGTAAAAGAAATCCACCATCATCGTCAGTTAGTTATGCATTCAGCCAGTAGAGACATCATTACACAGAACGCCTAAAGTGCAAGCTTGCTCTATCGGGTGGGCTCTACCTGGAATGCTTATCACCTCGTCGCGCCGTCTGGCCGCCACCGCGCCTCCGATAGTACTTAGGACCTAAGTTTATTCTTAATTAATTGTCATTCGTATTGAGATTAAACACGCTCATAGACGTCTCATTTTAAAATTGATTTTTATTGTCTAAATCCAATAAACTTCGTTTAAAGTTAATTAAATTAGTTTTTAAAAAGATTCTCAACGTTCCCGAATCCTTTACTAGTTACATTAAGGTATACATAAAATAATAGAATGAATAATCTGATAAACCAAAAGAAAACACTCTGTCGAAGTCTTAAGAATTCTTAAGAAATAAGTCTTTAACAAAGCGTCGAAGCGACCTTGCGCCCGTCAGCTTTATTCCTGAAAAGATTCATCAGGTACACTTTACTACTTCCGCCTTCTAACTATATAAAACAGAATCTTCAAGTTCGTCTCCATCTCCCAACCCAACAGGGAAGGTACATAAAAAGGGCCATATTAAGGCACAGGTCACGTCGGGCCCGTTTTGAGCAGCTCCGACAATATTAGGGTGAATACCGGCTGGTTTTTTAACTTATTATTGCCCTGAAAACCCATTTTTTCTGTACGAGTAATAAAAAGACTTTATGGGGTAATACGGGACGCTTATAAGGCCATCTTGGAATAACTTGTATCATTGGGCCTCTGTTCGTTAAGGTCAATGACCAGAATAATCTCAGAGGTACATTTTTCAGGGCTCTGTAATTCCGCTAGGAAACGGAAAACTTCCGTTGTTTGCTAAACAGATAAAATCAGCTATAATTTCTTGTTGAATGTTTATTTGTTGTACTCGTACAATTCTCAAAATTAATCACTCAAACAAATAGAAGCAAAAAGACTGCACTATTAAATTTCAGTATGAGATATTAAAATTTTACGAGATAACAAAAACCGAAATAAAAATTAGTACCTATTATGTATGTGAATTTATTTAAGGATTTTGATTAGTAGGTACGTCAAAACAAAAACACTTAAAACACACAGAAAACACTTGAGCAACAAGCTTAATCTGCAATTTTCTTTTAATTCCACATCGACATTTTATCTCCATAAATTCACCCACAAATTTCTCAAATAATCCCCCCGAATAATGGGAAAGGTAAGGCGAGTTTCCATCAAAATATGTCAAATCTCCCGAACTTCGAGACGTTATTGTGGTCGGTAAACAGCTGCACAATTTTCCACCTAAAAGGAAGATTAATTAAACTACCGTCTTTGTGTTATACAACCCACGACTTTAACCCCTAATCGGTATACAATACGGTATAGAATAGCGTGGGGATACAAAGGTAAGGCTTTGATTGATCTTACCTGTACATAAGTATTTTCTATATCGGATTGGAAGGTTTTTTGAACGAAAAAATTACGTAGAGGAAAATCTTGTTTCGTAGAATTTTTTATTTGACTCAGCCACTGTATAATATTTTGCTTATGAATTTACTTGTATTCACGACAAGAAGATAAAAGTCAGCCCAGTGATGTACTTCAGTGTAAACGACAGTAATTAAATTCTAGATTTGAACTGCAATGACTTATTTTCTCAATAGTCTGTTTTTTTCAAAGATAATATTCCAACCTACCCAAAGCTACCAGTAAATCTGAGGAGATTGACTTTATCGACACAACATTATCCAAAAGTAAAAAAAAAACTTCTTTTTTTCATTCAGATCCTAAACCACTGTTGGACACGCCAAAGCTTAGCCTTTCTCTTCAATCAAGTGCAAATTCAAAATACCCTCGAATACATTAATTCACATTAGAATAGGTACCTAAAGGTAAAAAAAATAAAACGTTTTCAGCCCCAAAGAAATTCGTCAAAGCCGGCAACGGCAACACTCGAAAGTATAATCAGTAAGGCGTCTACATTCGTCTGTTTATTCAGCACGAGCCGCGTTCGCAATAAAAGCATTTTCCATGGCCGTGTTAAAACATAGGCGAAAGTGAATGCCCCGGGAATAATCAATACAGCGTTCGGCGCAGGTGCTCGCGCCGCGTGCCTCCATAGACTCGCTAGACAGACACGGCTGTAGATATTTGTGAGACTGCTATGGCCAGATAGATACGAGTAGTTATGGTGACGGGCTTAAAAAGTACCAGTGAGCGGCATTTTTTCTATTGCGAAGACGGGCTGAATGTCGTTTCTCTATCTTCTCTTGCAACGTCGTCGGGGAAATAAAATAAGTGGTATACCTTTAATGGTATAAATACCTTAACTTTATGCATACGTATGGTAGACCGCTGACAGATGCTGGATGTGACAAGCTGAGGACTAGATGAAGCTATATCGCTCATCCATTTGAAAAATTTAAATTTGAAATGAAGAAATGGACTCAAATTATTTCTTTTTATAATAATTAACAAAAAGAATTTTTACTTGTCTAAGTGCATATTTTGTAAGCCTATAGAAATAAAGTTATTGAATCTGAATCTGAATTAGGTGAAGCCTATAACCAGCAGTGGACTAACATGGGCTGATGATGATGATATGAGTTGCAAGTTTTATATAAATTAATAATTAAGAATAGGCAAGTAGGTAACTTTCTTATACAGCAGAGATATCATTTAGTAGTAGATTTACAGAACCAAATTCTAGAAATACTACACAATTTATATGTATTCGAATATATTAATTAATTATACTAATATAATGAGGAAAGTTTTGATTGTGTGTTTGAATTGAATTGGTTCCGAAACTACTCGACCGATTTTGAAAAATTCTTTCACCATTAGAATAATAAATTTTCCCCGATGAACATAATAAAGCTATAGATTATTTTCATAAAAATTAGAAATCCGCATGAAAAATTCAATTTTTGTTGAATACCCGTGCGAAACCGGGGCGGGCCGCTAGTTACAACAGTCAATACGTGTATAGGTTTGAAAACGGATTCTGAACAATTAACTATCAGATTTTCATAAAGCCTTTCAGCAGCAGAATAAAATTGTATCCGTAAAAACCTTACTATTATTTTATTTTTCATCTGAAAACTTCAGCGAAAATATTTTTCAGCGGTTCGTTCTGATTGTAATTGAAGGTTTAATGGAAGATTTATTTCATATTTTATATATTGGATGGAAGCAAAAATAAAACGTAATAATAAAAATTAGGTTACTTGTACTATTAATAAGTAGGTAAGTAAAGTAGTTGTGGGGATCTTTAGGAAAGGCCTATGTCCAGCTGTGGACATCGAACGGCTATAATGATGATGAAGTATAGTAGTTAGTTTTAGTCTCCGACATTGAAGTTAAATACAGTGATTGGTGAATATGATGTTCAAAATAAAAAATATTTAAAAATTATAAAGAAAGAAGATTACAATTACTTAACAGTTGAGCTAATTGTTATTGTTTGCATTAGTCTGCAATGAGCTCAATTGTTTCCGATGTCACAAAACACAGCGCACTAGATTTAGCCCGCGGCATTGCACGCATTTATCTGGTATGACAATAAACTAACTCTATTCATAATCTTTCTAGAAATGCATATCGGCAAACTACTTCTTGTTCTAAACGTAAATACTGTGGTTTAAATTATTTTATGGGAAAAAAACACCCTGCTTTTTTCAACTATTAAGATAACATTCAAGATTTAAAGTTTAAACCTTCCTAATGTTTCAGAGGAGAATGTTCGAATGACACATCAAATTTAAGCTCCTGAGTTATTTTACTTTTCCGTACCTTACCATAAAATAATTTTCAACTACCTCACATAAATCTTCGTCGTCACTCCGCTGATACTCACCGCGAAATACCTAGCAGCCAATAAATTCTATAATCCTCCCCCTGCACCCCCTACCCCTTTCTCTCCTTAATACCCCACATAAAGCCTACCTACAACACTTTCGCATTAAAAACACACTAAATTATAATAATTTCCTGTGCTATTTTAATCCCTTCTAATGTTACCGCTTTTTGGGTTAGGTATGGTGTTTGCGTAAGTGGTTTTTCCGGCTTTTTGGTTTCGGGGTAAACAACCTCTTCCAATTTAATTTTAAAATTTTCGGTCTTCCTGACACCCAAAGCGATTGACAAACTCAATTCACCCGAACTTTAGTAATTGTTGTAGCTGGGGTTGCTGGTTTAAATAAATAAATAATACTGGACAATCCACATAGCATCATCAAGCTACAAGTTAAGCAGAACTTGTGTTATGGGTATTAGATGACTGAATACATAATACAATATACGAGTATTCATTTAAATAGATAGATATTTTTATTATAAAAAGAAAATGACTAGAACACTCTGAACTAATATCTGCGGATCGTACAAACATCTGTCCCGTTTGGTTTGATTTCTTTCGGATTGTTTTTTGGTAATATGGATAATCTAATACTAGTTTAATTTATCTGTGATGCTTATTAACTAAGTCATTTCACAATTATAGCTAGTTATTAATTCTATTGTTTGGTCTAGTTCTACTCTTTATTATAAAAAGATCTGTTTAAAATAGTTAATATGAAAACCACTCTCAACTTTGCGTTAGCTAAAATAAAGGAACATATATCTACAATACAAAATGAAACTCAAAACCTTCCACGGTCAAAGTTACAGAATTTTATAGTTCAAGTGCGTATAAGCGTTCATGCTTTCAAATCTATATTAATTTGACTATCCGGCTTTTTGAAACTTACCCCCTCTCCCCTCAAAGTTCCGGGAGGGCCATTCATTAGGACCTACAATGGACTTGGGCCGGGTAATTCAATAAGCCACTCTCCCTGTACTTTGCGAGAGTTATGGGTACACCTACGAAACATTTTACAAAACATAACTCGTTTATTTATTACCTGAGGTATTGATAGGTCGGTTAACTTTCGTAACCTTTGAGTAAGCTTTTGACCACGGCTTTGTATGCGTGATTTTACTCAACTTTTAGATGAGTATGTTTATTGATGCGCATTATTCAGTTGCCAACACGATTATTTAAAGTTATGGAAAGTTAATGGTTACATAGTTTATAAATAGTAAATGGGGAAGCGACCCTAAAATCAAGTAATATGATGTTTTTACAAACATCAAAGACCGCCATCAAATTCACAACGCATATTTTATTAAAATTACTATTTTTTTGTTTCGTAGTGTTTTGGACATCAAGCCATCAATCAGTTGAATTTATTTTTTATCAAAGTTCTTTAAAAGATTTTTTTTTTAATTTTTCTGAACAAATAGGAATTTCGCGGTAACAAAATAAATTAGCTAGCCGGGTGCCGGCATAGAATTTCACCACCCCAACTCTTCCCGTGGGTGTCGTAAGAGGCGACTAAGGGAAACACACCGGGGGGCGGGCAGCAGCGCCTTCTGCAGAACAACTACACCGAACTGCGATCCCCAACCCGCATGCCCAGCGTGGGGATTATGGGCAATAACTCCCAAATAATGATGCCATCTATGGCGCTCATTAACAATACCGCAATTGGTGAATATATCGAGACATACGTTACAAAATCCTATAGGAGAACTCCTTCTTATGTTTATCGTCGTCGGTTGAAAAAAGATACAAAAGGCTTAAGCTCCAAGCCAATTGTCGTCAAGTAGTACCAAAACTACTTCAAACATAATTCAGACCAATTCCAGTTGAAAACTCGAATTAATTTCGAAGACTTTACCAGGCCGACAACTTCGCGGAATTGTCCTATTTAATTAATACTAGAAACCGTAAATTCCAACTCAATAACTTATTTAAACGGTAAATTCATTGGATACTTACCTTCGGTTAAGGTGCGTTTAGATTGACGTAGATTTATTAGGAGTAATTGAAGAAATGATTTAAATTATGCCGTGAATATTGCACAAAGTACCTCTTGGAATTTTCCACTTTAGTAGTGAAGCAATACTACAACTAATATGACTATTCCTATTCTACTATTAAAAAGGCGAAAGTTTGTGAAGATATTTTGAAGATCAAAATTCAAAACTTTTATACGAAAATAGCTCTTTTATATAGATATATGTATTTTTACAGACATAAACTTACTTATCCGTCTAAAATACGTATTTTGAGTATGTAACATTTTATCTTGAAGAACGAGCAGTCACGCTAATATTATAGACATTCCTGACAAAATTGATATTATAATCTGAAATAAATAAAATTTTAATTTCAATAGATAATTTGGATATATGAATGGTTTATCACGTCTCGAGCCAAGATACCCATCCATGAAAATGCTTAGCAACTTATTGTTATTCTGCTGCTTGTTTTCAATCTGTTTATGTGTGTCTTGAAAGTACAATTTTACTCTTTATTTTGTTGTTTTCATATTTCATTTATTTTCCCTTGCATGTGAATTCATTCATAAGTCTTAGTGGATGGTTACTTGCGTTTTATTTGAGACCCACCAATTACATTTTAAAAACAGATTACCTCCCAAAACAGGCCTTTACGAGAAACCGCATTGTTAGCGAAGTAATCAAGAAACTAATCTAACTTCCTCAACGCAAACTTAAAGTTGTTCTCAATCAATCCATCATCGCGAGCCTACCACTTTCCTTAATCATTATCATTGTCGTCAAGGGAAAGAAATGAAGGATTTCAATGGAAAGATTTTTTTATTCATACCTAAACCTTAAATATATTAACATAGAAAATTACTGTTCTTAACAGAGTAAAACAATTACAACTTCTACGTACACTTCTATATATTTACTAAAACTGTAAGCCGTCACTAGAAGGCGGAGTGCCCAGAATAGATAGATAGATAGACAATCATGTACCTACCAAGTTTAACATAATCCTAGACAGCAATTAAATTTGCAGCCTTATCGCTTAAGCGATTACGAGACAGGTCTAATAAAAACAGGGGAGATAGATCAGTGTTATAAATGTAGGCAAAAGTATGAAAGCAACGTGTGGGATTTTTTAGTAGATGAATGTCTTGTAGTTTATAAATTAAGTATGTGTGTGGATAGTCGAAGACATTACAATGAAATGGCAAACACAAATATATTTTTTGGTAACCTTTTGTGCTATTACAGCTGGGTAAAAATTTAAAATCATTATTAATTCAGTAACGAAATAACTGACAAAATGACGTTTCAGTTTGTGGTACCTTTTTTAACCGACTTCTAAATAAGGCGAAGGTTCTAAATTGTATGGATGTGGATATCTCCGTCGTTTTTGGAGTTATTTGGATGGTTCTTGCACTTGTATAGAGATATATCCCGGGGTCAAATAAAAAAAATTATTCCCGAGGTTTTATAATTCTAATATTCTACTGAGCATTCGCTCGAAAAACCTTCAAAAACTCTTTAGAACTAAGGGATTTAAATAAGTTATTTTTATTTTACAAAATAATCAAAAAAAAAAATTGCAGTTGACTGTTGACTCAAAACATGAAACACGTCGTGAATCATCATTATTAGCCCATATCAGTTCACCGCTGGACATAAGCATGTCCTAATAATAAATGGTTATTAATATATTATTATGAATTATATAGTGTATAACAATTTATCTGCGATGTTACTGTTCTGCATATTTTATTCTGGATAGAACATGCATTGCGATTTTTGTACAGGCTATCCGAAATAAATAGATAAATAAGGATAAAGGACTTCCTAATCCACAACACTGTTTAGTTCCAAAGCAAGCACAGCTTATGTTGGGGTTGTGATGGCTTGGTACCAGATTCAGTCACGTCGGACACTTACGACAGAGATTAAGCTATCTGCGTCGGATACATTGTAGTAACACATACAAGTGTGTGCATAGCTGCGTCGGATACATTGTAGTAACACATACAAGTGTGTACACAACCACAGGTGCACGCTCTATTTTCTCGTACTCAATATCCGATGGGACAGTCGGCAGACCTCTCCCTGGTGGTGTCGCGACACAGGCACAATATCAAGGTTATAAAGGAACAATGTAGAGGTAGTATTCAAACTTTATAACAACAAATCCGCACCACATTCTAAATCTAAAACAAACGCACCAGACCGTACGGCAAGAGCACGTTTCGAGCACGTACACTAATCCCCCTCCCCTCCCGTTATAAATACTATTAGCCCCCCTCCCGTTTCTCCTGAGGGACTAGTCGGCTTGCAATTTTCTCCGAAACTATCGCACATTTAATCCTCCTTTGGGTTTTATTATGACGAAACAATCGGTGGGTTCTATGAACTGTTGGAAATGTTTATCTGACTACCTCGCTGCCTAACGTGATGAATAGAAAATATTAATAATGATTATGACAAAGTTTATTCTCGGGATATTTTTGGACGCAATCCAAAGTCAAACATGTCATGTTATGACTGTTTTGTGACTCATTGCAAAAATAACTCAATTTGAGTAGCAATTAAAAACAATCTATTCTACTCTAAACATATAATTTTCAGAATTATTTCGAAGATTGCCAAACTTAATCACATTTTTCTTAATCGTTTGAGTAATCTCATAAATAAAACAGATACTAGAATAATAGCAGGATTATAAGCTTGATAGTTGTATGAAAAATGTTTTTCCCTCAAAGGTCTACAAACAATAAAAGTTTTTATTCCTTATCAGCCCTCGCTTAGCGGAGTTACTGGCGAACTTTTTACAGCGAATTATGTGCCTCGCGTACTTTGAACGAGTACGCGAACTATAGCTAGAGCCTCTCCACACCTGGCCGTGAGGGGAACAAAAGTGGAAGTCAAGTATTGATATTTACTCTTGGCCTTGTAAGGTTTGTAAATGTATACTTAAGTAATAGTTCAACACATTCTGGACAGATTCAGATTCAGATTCAATAACTTTATTTCTTTAGGCTTACAAAATAAGCACTTAGACAAGTCAAATTTCATACAGATAATTATTATAAAATAAGAAATAATTCGTTATTGATTTCTCTTCACTTCAATTCTTTGTCCACTAGTGGAAGAAGTGAAGTGGACCGAGTAAGGCCCATGTTATTTGTGTAAAGACAATTCCTCAGTGATTCGGGTACCAAAAAAATAAGATGTGTCCTTTTGAGAAATACTTTCCAATAAATAGGCAAACACATTTCGTAGAATTTTGACGTAGATACTTTAAAAGCTCATTAAATTTAATACTTCTCTAAGAAATAAATATACTTACTTGGAAGTGAGTTTTACAAAATCTATGATTGTATTGGCAGTAAGTAACTAGCAATTGAGCTAGACATTTCAGCACTTCTCTATTCAAAGGGCAGTTTCCTATCTACGCAGTATCATTACGTCACGAAACCGCCATATTTTTCCGTCAAACCCGCATTTATATGATAATACCCGACCGGTGCGCTCGAAACTGATCCGGGGAGTTCCGATGAGTTCCGAAAATTCCCGAAGTAGTATCGTAAATCTAATTTCGCGCCCACCTCATATTTGCCGGCGTGATGCCATAGGGTAGAGAGATACAGTTGCAGAAGGAAAGGTACTGAAACCTCAGCAAATGCAAAAGTCCCTGGAGAGAAGTAATAAGATTCGATGACCTCCTCGGTAGAAGGTATATGCAATCTGAAAACCGGTCAACAATGAGTTAATAGGGGCTGGTGGATGTCTATGTCTGTCGTTATTACTAGCAAAGATCATAGGTACTATCATTTCATACTTTGTCTTTGAACCTGCCTAGGTTGGGGGTAGTTTCTCTAGCGAATACCTACCTATAAACAATAATAAACTCTATGATAAATAGGTTGAAGGAGCCAACTTTATTTAGTATCTAGTAAGGTAAACGATTCATAAGTTAGGATTTTTTGATGTTGGTAAAAACGAGTGAAACTCTTATTTCAATATCTTTTGTCAAGGGGTGTTCTTTATATAATTTTTTAAGAGTAAAAAAAATATTTATTTTTATAAGATTTATTAGATAGCAGATTGTTTAGACTGTGCCGCCCCAGCCCACGCCCGAGAATCAACCGTTAGAGAAAGTTATGCGCAAAGGGCCTTCCTTTCTGTTTTTAGGGTTCAGTACACATAAACTAGACGAGCTCCTTCATGGAGATACATTCTCATAGAGTTTTATACCGTTTGTGTCTATTTGGACACGGCGCACGTCGAAGCTTTTTGGCTTTCCTAGTCGTAACATTAATTTTATTGTTTCGTGCGAGTGATCTCATCAGATTTTTTACTTTATTATTATATAATAGTTAGAACTTAAAATAAAGGTTAGTTATTTTGCACAATACGTTTCTCACGTACCTATTATGCATAAAATTACTAAATTGCATAAAACTACTTATTTTTAAATTTAGTTCTTTGTGCGTTAATTTTAGTTCCTTACAAATTATGGATCCATTTGCTGTCCGAAATATATGTCCTTTTAAATTCCATATTAAGATGATTTTAGTTTTTTAGATAACGATTTGAGTGAATATTTAATACCTGAGAGTGAATTTAAGCGTAATATGTTGAAATAATAATGCTAAATGTCCTTTTCTATTTACAAAAACATCTATTTTTTTTTTAAAGTTATTAGCAATGTATTAAACCACACGCATTCTCATATCTCACGTACAAGTAGATAAAGAACTATCCAAATTCACGTTTCTACTCTTACTTGACCCGTCTCATTGAGATGGAGATGTGTTCAGGATATCGTTTCGATATCTTCAATAAGTTTCGGTAAACTCTTATTGGTATTATAGCGGAGGTGCGTCGGCAGAATATTCTGTGATTTGTTTTGTTTCAGGAAATTGTTCTTGACGTTTCACATATCAATTAAACATAAAATATTAGCAATTTCGTTTAATGCCGGTTATTACATGTTTTATGTAAATTAAAAAACATATCTGTACATAAACTTCTCTTAGATACAGCTGATTAAAAAGTAGGTAGAAATGCACTAGCCTGCAAAACTAAGTTACTATATAACTAAGTTTCTATATAATAACAAATTTACCTATGTACCGTCATGTATGTTATCTATCTGTAGGCGCAAGTGGTTCGAAGGTCCTACGGGGTAAAGCCTTTTCATAAGCCATAGCTCATCAAAAGGCTTCTCCCCGTAGGACCATAGTACACCATAGTAACACCCTGAACATCTTCCTTCAATTCAGTACTCGTTTCGCCAATACGTATAATAGCTGTAACCGACTGAAAAATTACGAGGTTGGTTAATGAACAGTTTTCAAAGTACATTATAGATTCCTCCAGTGTCAGTGTATGTACATTGTATAATGTTATCTATACATATAATAAAAATCTAACGGAACCCTGTCTGTACATGGAAGATATTTTAGAAAAAATAGTTTAGGGACCTCTATTAACGCTAATAGGACCCAAAACAATGATTTTTAGAATTTTTGTCTGTTTATCTGTTTGTCTGTTTGTCTGTGCGTTTGTGCGCGCTAATCTCAGAAACGGCTTATCCGATTTAGATGGGGTTTTCAAAAATATGTTATGGTAAGCTTCAATTAACATTTAGTGTTTGTTTTTAAGTAAATCGGTTCATAAATAAAAAAGTTATCTATACTTATAATAAAACTGTAACAGGACCAATTCTGTACATTTTGTACATTGAAGATATTTTGAAATTTTTTATTGGAAAGCAGTCTATTATCGATACTGAAGACAAAACTGTATTTTTTTTTCATTCATGTCTGCCTGTCTGTCTGTCTGTCTGTTTCTTAAACGCGCATCACGCCGAAACTGCTTGATGTATTCGAATGAAACTTGGTGCGATTTGAGTTCATACTACGAGGAAAGACATGGGATACTTTTTATCCTGGAATTCAGTGAGGTTCCCCTGGGAGAGGGGATGAAAGCAAAATTATTTATACTTGCATTACGCCGAAACTGCTGGGTGCATTCGAATCAAACTTGGCGTGATTTGAGGTCATTCTACAAGGAAGAACGTAGAATACATTTTATCCTGAAATTCAGTAAGGTTCCCCTGGGAGAGGGGATGAAAGCAAAATTCTTTAACCTAGCATCATGCCGAAACTACTGAATGCATTCGATTGAAACTTGGCACAATCTGAGTCCATACTATGGGGGAGGACATATAATATATTTTATCCTGGAACTCAGTAAGGTTCCCGTGGGAGAGCCAAAGTAAACTTCCTTGACCGCGCATCACACCGAAACTGCTTAGGTACGTATTCGAATGAAGCTTGACACGATTTGAGTTCATGCTACGAGTACGGACATACATTTAATCATACATATTATTGTATTTCATGTTTTATATAGGTTTTATTTTTACCGAGGGTCCGGTTAGACTAAATCCTGACCTTCACACTTGCGCTTCGACTAGGAGTCCAAAGAGTTAATAGACAGGATTTTTTTACTCGATGGCGTGACATTTTGCCTTTTTCTCCACGACAACGAGTCAAAGTGACAATCTATTTTCTGTTTTTTGATCAATGAAGACATAAAAACTGGCAGAAATCCTTCTGTTATATAATTATAAATTGTAAATATTCTTCCAAGAACGTTACGGAAGGGCATAATGGTTGAATATGTGTTGTGCATATTATCGTACAGGTAAGTACTGCTCTATGATGTATTTATTTTCTTTAATTTTGCACCCTACTTCGCCTGAATAGGTACCTAACTTTGGTACCTAATAGCTTATTACTTTAGGTACTACCTATTAACTTTTCAGGCGAAATAAAATGTAAGTATGATCCATTCAATCTTCATAAACATGTTCAAATGTTACTTAAAATCCTTAGATCAAAGAAACTACAGTTGCACTGAGAGATATATGCAAGGTGTAGGTACCAACAATTTTAAGCATAAGTCGTCGAACATTTTGCACATAACTCCTTACTTTTCGATAACTCCCACGGGGTTCCACGCTTCTCCCTTAGTAGATCTAAAAAACTCAGCTTCATATTATGATGGTTTAAAATTAGACACTTGACGCGAGTCCCTGGTCATTTGTAGTTTCTTTCATCGAAGGAAATCTCATTCTGTCCTGTCTCTATTTGAACGGAACCACGAAAAATAAACTAAACTAATCATGTTTTTTTTTTTGCAGTAAAATATGTATGGACACTGGCACTGGGTGATGTGTCCAAAAGTCCTGTAAGGTCTAAAGGAAATATTGATTTAGATTTTTGAGTGTTCTACAAGTAAGTTCTTAATCTATGATCTATTTTCAAGTAGAACCTTTAGATCAAAAATACTTATGATATTGCGTGCGCTGCTCTCACCGCACCGACTTTTGAGACGCAGCTCTACATCTTTATCTGTAGATTTCCGCTGCTGGAAGAATACTCAAACGTATCGTGTGATTATGTGACGATACCAGAGGCATAATGATGTGATTAGTTCAGTAGAAAAGGGGCCCCAGTCGAACGTCTCGAAACCAAAACCGTATATAAGAGCAAGTAAACATTTTTTCCATAACGCATGTACTGCCCTGCTTCATTAACTGCCCCGTTACACCGGGGCAGGAGGAAAACGTCTGCGGCTTTGAAAGTTAAAGTTAAGAATTATATATATTTTTCCAATTATGCTTTATAACATATTTCGCTCCCCAGCAAGACAGGAGAGGAGACGGCGGCGACGGCTGCAGTGATGTCGCGCGGTGCCTGTGGGCGAGCTACTCATCTGACGTGTCCAAATTCTAAACTATACTGTCCAGTCCACCCGGTCATCAAATGCTTTATGTTATCTTTCTGTCATTGATTGCTTTTTATATTTTATTGTTTGTGTTGTTAAGTTGGTTTGAATTATTAAATGTTTTGTAAAATTTTATTTAAAATAACTATTTTTTTATTTGTTTATCACTACTTTGCGAACAAATCAAGTATGACTGTATCCTAAAAATCACGAGTACTATGAATGGTAGGTATGTTTTTTCAATAAGTTATATATTCAAATTATAACAGCATTTAAAAACATTAAATTGTTTTTACATTTCTTCCATTATAAGTCGTGTACAGAATGTTGATGAAGATAACTGCGGCTCAGTATAGGTACTGTCCCACGTAGATCAATATTTGATTCAGATTTTTATTCCTATCCAATCCATACAGTTCTTTTACAAAATTTTGATATTTACCTAAATATGTATATTTATGTAAATACATTAAAAGTGTAACAAGACAAATGCAGCACATTGAAGTTTTGTTTTTATTTAATAGTAGAAAAACTGTAACTGAAACAAATGTATGGCAATCGCGGACGAAGTCGCGGGTACAGCTAGTTACATAATATTTAGCTAAACAATGGTCGGTCAATTTATTGGGTTATAATTTAAGACAAAACATTTTAAAACCTAGATTATTTTTTTGATGTATCTCATTATAAGTGCACCGTCTATTTATATGAGGATCCTATAATTTAAACCGTTATACTTTTTAATGCAAAAGGAACAGTTTTTACTTTATTTGTGCGGAACATTATTAAGTTATCAAAGAAAAATGTGAATACTTGCAAGAATTAATGAGTTCGGGCTTCGGGGCCGCCCTTTGGGAAGTTTATCTGTAGATTTTTTGCTGAAAAGGGTTCTTCCCGTCTTAGGTTTTAATTAATTTGCTGTTTAGCATTATTTATGGGTTTTAGGTCCGAACAAAAAATTACGGAGAATTACTCAACCTCTGAATTTGTACGAAGGAAGAGTATGTTGGTTGCGTATGTTATTTGCGTATTTCTGTTTATTTTGCTACCAGTTATTTACCAGTTGTTAGTTATTTTTTTACCAGTAAAATTATGCGATCATTTTGTCAAGAAATAGTAGATCAATACTTTGACTTCGCCTGTAAATTGTAGCCTAATTTATTTTGCATGAATTTACATAGAAAATTACAGTAATAATAATAGATGGATAGCTAAGATGGATGTCGATGCTATTTCGTGAACCAAAATAAAAGCATTATGGACACTGTAAGTAGCTTTGTGAGCTCTTTATATATATTGTGTATTTTATATTTTACACACTCCATATTCATATCCATATTTTACTGATTCCAAACGTTCTGATTTCACTAATCTGAGTATATTAAAGATTTCATAAATGTATTAAATACTAGCGGTCCGCCCCGGCTTCGCACGGGTATTGAACAAAAATTTCAGAAATTATACACACTAAAACGATGGGTTTCACAGTTTTCATACGGATCTTTACTTTTTGTAACAGCATTGGGGTTTTTGACATTGACTCGACATTCCAAAACTGACACTGGCCGTAGAGAAAAAGCAAGCACCGTGCGCTATACAACCTCTTTTTCTATTCTGACGCGCCATAATAGAAAAAGAGGTTGAATATACAGCCCACGGTTCAATTATTGAATTTTTCATGCGGATCCCTAACTTTTTGAAAATATTATATAGCCTATGTTCATCACGGAAAATTAAGGATTCTAATAATGAAAGATTTTTTTAACTCGGTCCAGTAGTTTCGGAGCCTATTCAATTCAAACAAACAAACAATCAAATCTTTCCTCTTTATAATATTACTAGCGGTCCGCCCCGGCTTCGCACGGGTATTAAACAAAAATTTCAGAAATTATACACACTACCTAACACGATGGGTTTCACAGTTTTCATACGGATCCCTTACTTTTTTTAACAGCATTGGGATTTTTGACATTGACTCGACACTCCATAACTGACACTGGCCGTAGAGAAAAAGCAAGCACCGTGCGTATATATTCAACCTCCTTTTCTATTCTGACGCGCCATAATAGAAAAAGAGGTTGAATATACAGCGCACGGTTCAATTATTGAATTTTTCATGCGGATCCCTAACTTTTTTGAAAATATTATATAGCCTATGTTCATCACGGAAAATTCAGGATTCTAATGGTGAAAGAATTTTTCAAATTGGTCCAGTAGTTTCGGAGCCTATTCAATTCAAACAAACAAACATACAAACAATCAAATCTTTCCTCTTTATAATATTAGTATAGATTATTAAATAAACCTAAACCATCACCTGTACCTTTTATTAAGGGTTTTTCACAAATAACGGAAATGGGGATAACAGGGTGTACAATCGTAATCAGAAGCATAAAAACCACGTTCATCCCAGTATTTAGGCAATCATAAAGGTTTGATGTAGTCGACAGGCTTTGAACTCGTTCATTTGAGTCCCTCAGGCGAGGGCCCTCTGTAATCGTCATGTCGAATACACGCATTGAGTATTCATCGGTTTATTTAAAAAACAAAATATGATTGGATGAATGATCCCTTTTAATACGTTCACAACAATCTAGTAAGGATCGCGGGAAAAAAGCCTCGGGATGTACCATAACATATATGTAATGCCGTTATTAGCCGTTATTATAACGATTTTTGGTGTACATTATATCTAGCAATAGATGTCTGTCTGTGTTGATTATTGATCATTATAGAATCCATTACTACTAATACATTTGAAAAGGGTACAGCTGAAGAGCGACCTAAAATAAGTGGACAGACGTGATCAAAAACTACCAAAAGATTTGTACAATTTGCAGATATTTGTTCCCGATGTTCTGGTCGTTTTCTATGTGTTCTAAACATATCAATCTATTTAATATATTATATTGAGTATATCAGTCGATTTTCCCTAGACAAAGCGAGGAGGAACAAAAACCTAAACAGGAGATCTCATCACGAGATCGGAAACATCATTGGAGAGTACATTATTGTAAGCTATATCAAAGGTGTTACAAACTGGTAACATTTTGTTATAGACTATTAATAGTGTATATAAATAGTAATTGCCAATTCAACAAATCTAAAGCTCATTTTCCATTCCGAAAACCCACCATAGTCTGTAATTAGACTAAAACAAAGTGAATCGGCCATTTTCAATTGAAAACACAGCATTAAATACATTTACATACACACCAAGTCAACGATTTTAACTCTTATGGCTAACGTGTTAAGAGCTATTCAAACGGTGCTCACAAGCCGTATGAAGGCACAAACCTGTCGAGCTAAATTGGACCTTGACGTTTTGGCATACGATTCAGAATTTATTCAGTTGACCGGATAACTTCTGTGCAAATAGTGGAACCACACAAATCTTTGATAACACGTACAGAACGGACACAAAGATAAATAAAACAAGTTACATAATAATGTGACACTCATAATTTTCTGCATTTTAAGGAATTGAGTCAGATATTATTTTGCAAAATCACACAAATTATTAAAGGCAATTCTAAGATCGGCAAATGTTCGTGATCGCATTTCGGGGGCGATCCGTTCTACTGCTACTTATACCCGTGTACTTATGAGAATTACAATAAGTAAAATAAGATTAAATACAGGAAAACGATTGTCAATTCAATACAACACTTGTTTGATTTATCACTTAGTTTGTCCATTTCCTGCCTCAAGCAAAAAAACTCTTGCTTTGTTGTGAAAAATAAGCCTAATCGTATGATGTGTCCGAGATACATGAGAGAGGATAGATAGGTGTCACTGCATTTGCAACCTTATTGTGTGCTAAATAGGGTTCAGTAGATGATCTATCTTTGTTTTGCCAATGTTTATCAAGTCAGGTAGATAGGTTTTAGTGATTCGTGTTCAGTGCACCGGATTTAGATTTAGAGTTAGATACGAATTGAAATGTTATTGGGATATGGTTTTGTATATTGAATGATTTCGGTTCAATGATTAAATGCTCAGTGATTTGTTTCATTAGGTTCGGTTTGGTAATATACCAGCGACAAGATTTTACACGAAAATCCAGAATTAAATACATACAAATTTCAATAACTTTATTTATTTTAGGCTAACAAAATAAGCACTTATACTTTAAATTATGAGCTGATTTGTTATCCTTAACAATGTGAAGACGCCAATGATGTTGATAACAAAAAGTTGAATTAGGGTGCAGTACATATTTTAATATACCTAACTAAAAACGTTTAAGAGTTTACGATATTTTTTTCAACGAAGCACAAAAGAAAATTTAATAAAACTTTATTAAGTCAATTGTATGCAAAAACCGAATAAGAACTCCAAAAATTCAACTCGACTGTCTTAGCCGCCCTGTTTTGTAGTTTAAAATGAACGAATAACCAAATATTTATATTCTTAACTCATAAAGCATACCTAGCCGTCCTCATTATTACACGAAGTTCGACAAAGACAATTTGTCAAGAATTCCCCCTCGCTGCAGCTAATTAAAATATACTCGCGACTTGCATATGCATGTCTATATCAAGTACATTGCATAAACTAGTATACATTGTGTATGCGTACATTATTCCATGCAACATCCGGCATCCGTAGCACATGGCGTAGCGAGCTACGAAAGCGTAGATGTGCTACGCGAATGTAGCATTTTTCGTAGCACTTTATCTACGAGATCAAATTCTGCTAAGTAGAATTTGAAATGGGTGCTACGAAGTGATTTGTATTGTATAGTAGAATGAGTTTGTGTTTTATATTTGAATGAGTTTGTAATCTATTGTTTAATGAGTTTAAAGTGTTCCATTGAATTGGTTATCTAATAAAGAAGAAAAGGTTATTGATCAAATTTTTATACGTGCCTCTAGTTTCTGTACAAATGGTTCGCAAGTTCCCGAAGACAAATTAAAAATTATAAAATAATGAAAAATAGTTATTGTAATTGTCTTTATATAGAATACTAGCGGCCCGCCCCGGCTTCGCACGGGTATTAAGCAAAAATTTCAGAAATTATACACACTAAAACGATGGGTTTCACAGTTTTCATACGGATCTTTACTTTTCCAGCATTGGGGTTTTTGACATTGACTCGACATTCCAAAACTGACACTGGCCGTAGAGAAAAAGCAAGCACCGTGCGCTATACAACCTCTTTTTCTATTCTGACGCGCCATAATAGAAAAAGAGGTTGAATATACAGCCCACGGTTCAATTATTGAATTTTTCATGCGGATCCCTAACTTTTTTGAAAATATTATATAGCCTATGTTCATCACGGAAAATTAAGGATTCTAATGGTGAAAGAATTTTTTAACTTGGTCCAGTAGTTTCGGAGCCTATTCAATTCAAACAAACAAACAAACATACAAACAAACAAACAATCAAATCTTTCCTCTTTATAATATTAGTATAGATAGATTAAGGCTTATAAATCCATATGTTCCTTACAGAAGTATTTCATCATCATTAGCCTATTCTCGGCTTATCATCGGCAGGATTACTACTAAGTTATTTTGCATACTTTGTAGTGCGTTATTAAAAGTTTACTTCTCAAGTATTTTTTTATTCAACACTGGCGGTCCACCCAGGCTTTGCACGGGTATTAAACAAAAATTTTATTTTTCGATGCGGATCCTTAACTTCTTAAAAATATTATATAGCCCATGTTCATCAGGGAAAATTTAGGATTCTAATAATAGTGAAAGAATTTTCCAAATCAGTTCAGTAGTTTCGGAGCCTATTCATATTCAATGCAAAAAAACAAATAATCAAATCATTCCTTTACAATCGGGGCTTTTCAAAAAGTTTCGTAACTCTAGCGCGTTTATAATAACGTAGCTAAGATTAATAACGTCGTAAGAGGATTACACGAGTTCGCTGAATGTAGTTTTTCAATTACGTTTTTGTCCGTAAGTAGCTATTATATTCTTCCAATTTCCCGTTATTATTTCTTTAGCATCTTATTTTAGCAGACTTAGGACAAAATTATTATAAAGCCCGGCTTTTTTAAGATTCAATAAAACATAATGTTGTAGAAGATTTTCCTTAATTTTCTCGAATCTAGGTGATTTTCATTGTTGAACTTTTTATTTAAATACCTATTGTTTTTGTTCTTAAGCTTTTATTTTGAAAATATTTTTTTAGGTCGTTAAAAGACAGTTATTTAACTCCCCAAGAACTACCCACTGCACTTTAGCGTTTTCAAAAAAGAAAGCATTCGCTAAAGCGATAAAATGTTACAACTTTGGTGACTTTTTTTCCCTGAAGTAAACATTTTAAATTTTTTGTTGTTTGTTTTGCTATTAATTATATCGTTAATGCAAGAAAAATGTTTTTTGGCAAATTACTGTCTTCAATAGGGTTAATCTATTCCAAACACCATCGATATCGAAATTCCAATACTGGTTATGGCTAGGCCCAAACCCATCAATATCGCAGTTCGTTCCATTAACAACCGAATGTGTATTGAAGTTATCAGTTGGAGCCACCGCTGGTCACAGTGGTTTTATATCGACAGTAGGTCAACTGCAACCAAAATATATCTGACTAATATTAGAAAGAGGGAAGATGTGATTGTTTTGTTTTTGTTTGAATTGAAAAGGCTCCAAATGACATAAATTTAGGGATCCTAAAAAACTTGAATAATGTAACCCAACGTATAATGTGTAAAAAAAAAATTCAATTTCCTAAATTTTCGTTAAGTCGCCCTGCGTCGGACTGCTAGTATATTATAAAAATTATCCATCCCATCGCATTGCGATGGGATAGAGTGCACCTGTGTGTACACACTTTAATAATTTCCTGTCTCCGTTGAAACTGTCCGCTGTGACCGAAATTGAGACAGAAGAAAATCATCATCACCGAAAATCCTGTAAACAAAACTCCGCTTGAAGTCAGAGCACAGAAGCACTACAATGAGCTCTCGATATCGCCTGCTTTATATTCCCAGCCTGTATCCACAATATCCGCTCGGCGTGCCGTTAATTGATCCCGACTTCACTCGGAAACCAATTGAACTTCCTAAAAATATTATGAAACATGTTTTACGTACATTCGTGGGAACCCTATGTTTGTGTTTATATCTTTACTAATAGTAATAATGACTACTAATACTTTAATAGTATAAGGAGAAAAAGTTGATTGTTTGTGTGTTTGGCTTGAAAAAGCTCCGAAACAACGGGTTCAACTTGAAAAATTCTTTCACAATTATAATCTTACATAATCCCTGACGAACAAAGGCGCTTATACAAGGTGTAACAAAATATGTGTACTAAGCCGAAAGGGGAGGTTTCACACCCCAATGGTGATCAGTTGCGGGGGGGAGATAATCAAAAATTCCTGTTTTTCGTTTCTCATACAAAAAGTTTTAATTTTAAAAAGAAACAACCTTATCCGGGTAACCTATACATACCTACATCTGTGACCATACTGACGTCATTGTCACAGGTACAAGAAACCGCTTCCTTTAGGGTTGCCACTTCGTAAAAAATCAGCTGTCCATGTTGAAACTTTGATGCAGTTTTTTCCGAGATACCGATCGAAATTCGAAAAGTCGTTGAACAAAAGTTGGTCCCCGGGGGGGGGGGGGGTGGAAATTCACCCCCTTTCGCTTAGTACACATATTTTGTTACACGGTGTATAATTAATATCAAAAAATGGATATTCAAATAAATTGGGCATCGGTTTAAAAACTACAATTATACAATAATGATAAATGTCCTTATTTTCGCGTACGCTGCGGAGATTATTGACAATAGAGCAAAGTGATATGCTACAGTTATAGAGGACTTCAATAACTACAAGACCTTCGATACCATTTGTAGAACTAGTAGTCTATGTCATTTCATTTTTGCTTGCATATATTTTGAATTCGCTTTAAATTCCGATAACATCAACTTTTTTTATATTGTACTAGTTTTAGTAGCCGATACAAAAAGAAGGGTGTGTGTTAATGTCTCTGTGTGTGTGTTAAAGTTTATAAGATTTGAAAATTTTCGGCTGAGGCGCTAGTATAAGATGTATTTATACGATTATTTAAAAAAAGGTGAACCCTTTTTAACAAAGAAAATTACGATGGAATAACCAAATTAGTAAAGAGAGTTCTAATGGTGAAATTGTTTTTAAAATCGGTCCAGTAGTTACGGAACCTATTCAATCCAAACCAACAATCAAATCATTCCTTTTTTTTATATTAGAAAATTATAAATATCAGACATGTCATGATGCCATCATTCAGAGAGGCGAAAGTTAAATCACCTTCTTGGAGTGCTTAGCTCCATAAAAACGTAAAAACAAGAGCTATCTAAAAAAACTCTCATGTTATTGCAAAATGTCAACGACCGAGCAATAATATTCAAGGGCCAATCAAATCCGCGAGTTTGTAAAAACATTCGCATTTTCAGAGACAAACGTCGTTAGTACGGATTACGTGATGAATTCATAATACAAGTAGTTTGCAAACAATTTTTAACTGACTTGAAAAAAATTAGGATAAAAGCACGACTTTGCCCTTTTTTCTTAATAATAGGAAACCCAATAGGAAATCCTTATGTAGTTTTTAATATATTTTTTCCTAGATTTAATGGCTTTTTCTGATTACAACTTTCAGATTTTTTATCTTAATTCTAAATAAAATATAGCTTCAGTAAACAATATTGCCAGATTCGATTATGCTCCATTCGGCCTTTTTATCGTTAAATGTAAAAATGTTTTTTGAAGCAAAATAAGTATTTTTCTTCAAAGTCATGGACATAAACGAGTAACTTATAAATCGTGATGATAGTAGGTATAGTACCTACATAAAAAACAAGTACACAAGACAGGTGGGCGAAGTAAGCTGATCGATCTATTTTCTGAGAAAAATCTTCTTGATTTCTTTTTACTTGTTTATCTAAGAAATTCTCCATCATATCGTTCCGTAAGTAAATTTCAAGTATGGGAATATTGAATACTCAAAGGACGTCTGAAGAGCTCTGCGAACTTTATTAAGTTCTAAGAAAATGTGCTAGCGTTTGGGAACTAATATTTTCTTGATTAATTTTGATATCTAAGTTTCGTAGAGGATTATTTTTATAACTTTTTAGTTATACGACGATGCAATCTGAAGATAATGTAAAGTAATTATTTCAGTGTGAAACACTGTAGAAATAAATCTATTTTGTAAAATTATACAGAATAAAAACAACAAGACATAAAAACCAATGGAGCCAGTTTTCATTCGAATAAAATTACTTGCATCAAATATGTCCCAACTGAAGTCAAGCTTAAGCAGAGTTTGATCCAACCCTTTGAAACTCCCGAAGATATACCTTCCAAGATTCCAAAGTAACAAACCTGTAACAAACAAACCTCGAGGCGTCTTGTCCCGCATAAATTTAATATATTCGAAGACCCCTTAACACACCACGCTCGACAAGGCAAGACTCTCGATTATGCGCGAACAAGATGACGTCACAGTGTGGCGAGCTCAGGGTTGCCAAGTTGCCAGTGTTGCCACGCAGTTGGCTACATTGCCGCGGATTTTCATATCATTTGCATAATCAACGCCTTAATATCGGGAGAGCATAGAATCGTTTTGCAATTACGCGGCATTCTTTTCGTAATGTGTATCTGAATAGATGTCTTTGTTATGAGATTGAATTTCAAGTCTCTTGTATTGAACTAGAAAAGGTATAGAGATACTAGGCTAATACTTGAAATCCGTTAGATGGTGAATTAAGAATCTGCTTCTTGCGCTTTGGCGACGTGTGTTTTTGGGTGAATTTAAAACCAGTTTCAAAAATAAAATTAAAAATCTCTTTCAATATCTTTAGTCTTCAAGGCATAAATGAACCAAATGAGTTAACTAAATAATGTCAACGCAGTCGTAATTAAATTTACAAACTTCCAATTCAGTTTAAAATGTGGTTTGTACTACTGTAGAATAATTCAAAGTAAAATTGTCCCAGTTTATTTCTGGGCCTCTTTCGTTCGACCTCATCACAAAATAATAACTAGATTTGGAGCAGCTTTTAGTGTGGAAAGGTCAAAGTGTTCTCGCCGTTTGAGATCAAAAAGATAAGCGTTAATAAAGTTTGTGATAAGCCGGGATAAAGTTAAGCTCGACTAGTATGCGGATTAGTTGTTCAAAGTGATGACTAAATAGTCCAGACCAGTTGGCGTAAAGGGATTTAGCTGTTAATTGATTTCTGTATAGCCATACAATACACGTGTCGGTCTCCCGTCCCATCATCAGCAGAGTGAAGGAGAGATGTATTTACGCATACACTTGTACACTAAAACATGTCTTGCGCGCAAACATGGCGTTCTTGTGTAATAATTAGTGATTAAGTCATCATCATCAGCCTATGTTAGTCCACTGTTGGACATAGGCCTCCCCTAATGACCGCCATAGCGCCCTGTCTTCGGCTTGTCGCATCCAGCATCTGCCAGCAGTCTTTCGCAGATCGTCATCCCACCTGGCCGGAGGGCGTCCTACACTACGTTTACCTAGTCGCGGTCTCCACTCAAGAACACGTTTACCCCAGCGGTTATCAGTTCTTCGCGATATATGGCCGGCCCACTGCCACTTCAGTTTGCTAATTCTCTGAGCTATGTCGATGACTTTAGTTCTCTGTCGGATGATTCTATCCTTCAGAGAAACTCCGAGCATAGCTCTTTCCATAGCTCGCTGAGCGACTTTGAACTGGTGGACCAACCCTATCGTGAGTGTCCATGTCACAGCTCCGTAGGTCATAACTAGTAGGACGCACAGATTAAAAACTTTCGTTTTCAAACATTGCGGTATGGATGACGAGAAGACTCGACGTAGTTTTCCGAACGCTGCCCAGCCTAGCTGGATCCTCCTCTTGGCTGCCTTCTCGAAATTGTTTTTACCCAACTGCAAAATCTGCCCGAGGTAAGTGTACTCAGAAACAATTTCGAGGAGGTGGCCAGGTACGATCACCGGTCTTGGATCAATGTGGCCATTGATCATGATTTTGGTTTTATCCAAATTCATGCCAAGACCGATTATTAAGTATTTTCGTTTTATTTCAAAGTTGTTAAGTATATTTTTGTTACATTAATATTGTGTGTATTATGTGGTGACAAGTAGATGAAGAGGTCTAGGATGCAAGGCCGAAGTGAGAATGGCCGCTGAAGCCGAAATTCGGCTAGAAGGACTTAATCATCGAGACGCAAAGATTTGTAGGCAAAGAATATTATGTATACAGCTGTCAAAGTAAAATTCGTTACCAAACAAAACCTTACAAACATTATTGAAATTAAACTCGTTACTGAAACGAAGCGCACCCACATCATGATTATAAAGCATTTTATGAATATTGCGTGGGTGGTGGATGCTTTCGAAAACCGATATTTTTTTTTTATTTTTTTTTATTTATTTCCGACAAACAAACATTTAATTTTAATAGGTTTTTACGCAACAAGAAAGAATTGATTGTGCAAGCGATTTGCGGCTCAAATGGAGTTTCGCCTGCTATGCCACAGGGGACGTCTAAAAATTCATAACCCTTTTCAAAAACGAAAGACAACCAAAACCCACATAGAACTCAAATTAAAATAATTAAAACTAAGTACACGGAAACTTAAGTTATGGCAACAAGGGTTGTGCTAAATTACAATTTGACTTAATTCAGCCAAATTACAAAGTGTAGGTACACCTACGCAACGCCGAGAATTTTACACCCTACCTTTAATAGGGTTGAATTTTGGGGTGTTTTAATTCCCGGTTTTGCCCGCGCACAGCCACTTTGATAAATTAAAAGTAACGCATAAACTGGAATGCCAATTTGCGAGTTCCCGGTTTGTGACAGCCCTGACAAGATTTTATCTCAACTGTCAAAATTGAGACTCGTATCGTGACGGTTTAAATAAAAGGGTACATTAATAAAGAGCATTAGTTGATGTTTATCGAAAGGCGTCTTTAAATTACGCCAATCTGCTGATTATTATCTTATCATACATAATGTGACTGTGTGTATTTATGTTATCTAGTCTTAAGCGGAGAGTGTCTCGTGTTATGGATACTCTACATGTATTTTATTTGATTAATAATTTATACGTAGGTAGGAATAATCGGGAATTTCATTCCCGATTGTTCCTAGTAGGAACGCAGGGGGTAGGGACAATCGGAAATAGGCGCATAAATAATGCACCAGCAGCTGCTAAGCCCCAAAGCAGAGCTTGTGTTATGGGTACTAGACAATTGATATATCTACTACAATATATTACATATGTAGATAGATATTTTTGCATAGAAATCTACACGAGCGCCCGAACAAAATATCTACAGATTAACAAACATTTTTCCGAGGCGGGATCAAACCCGCAACTTCCTGTGTCGCCAACCGTGCCAAATAGATATCAAATACTAAAATAAAGCATTTTTCCATCGAGGAATTACTGTTTTCTGTCTATTTCCAGTACACCATTCAAGAAACTCTAGAACCCACACACAACACACAATATACCGGCCGCCCCTGCTTGTATAAAAACAACCTTCCTGTTTACAAGTATACATACATACATACATATTTTTATCAGATATGTCTGTAGCTCGGCTGCTCATTATTGCTGCTGTGAATAGAACCCTCCGTATTCTCGTTAGTGCATTCAATGCATGTCTAGCACTGCGTGAACATTAGAGGTTTGTATTTTTATTTACTACTAGCGACCCGCCCCGGCTCAACACGGGTTTTTAACAAAAGTTATATATTTTAACACTTACATGTTGAGTTACATGTCACATTATTGATGTTTTCATAAAGATCTCTAACTTTTTTAAAATTATTCTATAGCATCTTCATCAGGGACAATCTCGTAATTTCGGAGCCTATTCAATCCAAACAAACTATCAAATCTTTCCTCGTTATCGATATGATCGTATAATGATTGTATAGATACTAACTACTATACCATCGAGCGTGGAGTAGTAAGATTATCAGAATCTTATTATAAACAGAGGCGTTAAATACATAAAAAATAGATCCTCATCCGAACATATTGAGTCCACTGTCGAATTCGCATCGGCCAAACAAGCATACAGCCACTTATATCACCCTTGGTAGAAGGATTGGTCATCGCAGTGGAGATGCTTTCTCTTTCAATTTACAATACTTATAACCTATATAATGTACACACATCTATATAAACAACTAAATATTATACTTTAATCGCAAGGTTTATCTAGAGTTTCTAGGGTTCTAGTTAGCACCAACAAAATCGAAAACAATGCAACCTAAAACCCAACCATAAATAATCACAAACCACATAATATTCCTTCCAGAACGAGTTAATAGCACTGTTATTGCACTGCACATTAAACATTAGCAATTATAATAACATCGAGGCAATTAGTCGAACTAATATTTAAGCAGCAATACTGCAGTATATTATATTTTAATGTGAGAGTAATGTTATTATTATGAGTAAGAACCTGAGCGCGAATTGGTTCTGGAGATAGTTACGGTTTCAGAGCAATCTAAGCAAGGTCGTTATTTTTCTTGCTTTGTTATTTGTGAATAATTGTATTGTCTGAAGATAAATTTTATGTTGCATATTAAACGATAGATAAAAGGAAATCGCTGCCCTCTGTTTCGGCAATTTCAATATACTTTGATTTGTTTTGAGTAATATTGATGTTTATAAAGGTGTATGAAAAAACATATTTTGTATGCTTTTAGACTAGCTTTATGAAATGTTGGATATTTCTTAAAATAGCTAAACAAAATAAGATACAACCTGTGTACCAAGCGTTCTTAAAACACCTTTAATCAGTGTAAGACCCACATAAGCAAGACTAAATCAGTATTACAAAGCTCATCCTCCGCAAATAGAGTAGGTACGAAGGAACACGTCCAATTACATTAACGAGGCTGTAAATCTCTAAGCCATTCTAAGAGGAATGGAACCGTGTCGAAATGAGAGCGCTTACTCATTGCGCAGCTTGTACATTAAGAATGAGAGTTTAAATAGAAACCGTTGTTGAAAAATAAATGGTATAAAATCTCTATTTAATGATAGGTTAGAAAGTGGTCACAGGAAAATGTGTACAAGTTGCGTGATGATAAAGTAAGCAACTCTTATCTGTTTCTGAAAGTACACGATTCTATTTCGATTATTCTGGAAATGTTTACATATCGTGATACATTACGAGGACCTGCCTGAGGAATCAATAAGCCATTTACCTGGTGTTTAAGAGTAAGCTTTGCATTATTAAATACATACACAGTCGGGTAAAATTTTAGGTACCTATATTAAAGTGTCATTTAGTTGGTGTTTGAGAGTCGTTTTTGTGTAATAGGGTAAAAGCCTTTATACACACACAGTCGGGTAAATTTTTAGGTAGGTATAATACAGTTTATATGAACCTATAACCATTAAAGATAATTATAGTGTATCTATGTAAATGTATGAATCAGATGTAAGTGACCCTGCATGCGGAATTTATTTTATGTTTCATTGTACTATTTAAATTGATTTTTACTCAATCCTGAATCTACTACCGATGCAAGTTATTGGTAATTAAATATTTTTGTGTATACTTACGCACTACTCTAGGTCAAGAAAAATGAACAAGGATCAAAGTTTTTTATTTTAAATTTTATATAAATTTATACTTTGACATAAAGTCTACTAAAGTCCAAATTCAAGTCCACAAAACCCAACCGTTCGTAACTCAAAGGCTTCGAAAGGCCGACTACTCCCACGCCCGTCCATTTTTCCGCCCAACACCAAATCATTCCCTATAAACCGACGATTTACATATCAAAAGGGGAACGGGCAATCAACGAAAAACCCACCAGTCGGAAACGTGTGGTCATATAAATATTTATAAATTCAAATTGGCAACCCCAACTTTGTCACTTTAAAGCGTATTGAAAATGCGATTTATTGGTCTTTTGGTTTGAGATTTTGGTCGCTCCTAAGCATTTTTAACTCATAATATTCAAATCCTTCATGTTTTAAGTCTGTACGATTTATCTACTCGGGGCTTTCAAACCTCAATAGTGTTGGTTTTTGATGGAAATAAAATAAACTGACATTTAGTGCAATTGGTGGTCCAATTATTGCATTAAATCTTGTCTAGTTTTTATTGATTAGATTTGGATTGTTCGTTAAAAATTCATCACATGATATTTCCTCTACAATCGAAAAATACATTACCTAAATAATATCGATAAGATTTTCTACTTTTGTCTACGAAGAGTCTGATTCTTCTTTGGCCCGGAAAATAAATTAATAGAAATAAATATATAATGTTTCTTTTTTATAAATTTCTACATTTACGAACTCTATTCCTAAGGTTTACCTTTCGGGCTTTAACAGTAACATATTCAACACACTAATCTGGGCCAACACCTACTATAGGTTACCATTACCATCAAACCGTAAGTAGGAATTCGGTCTAGGGTTAATGTAAGGGTGGTAATCGATGGGGTAATTTCCCGGCGATCTCTCGTTGCTATCTGCATACAAATGACGTAATCTCGCGACAACGACGACAAATGCCTGCAGACAGATTCCTCTTAATCAAGAGAATCAAGGGTTAAGGGTGTGATTTGTGTTGATGTGTTTATAGCTTTATTTAAAGACTAGTTTTATTGCTTTAGGTGACGTCACTCAGACTAATCTCAGTTCACTTCCGTGTACAATTTGCGAAGCTCCGTCCACGCATTTATTGTCTTTGATTAAATGAAATAATGCAATAATTCAATGAATCTGCTAGGTACTTTATAAGATTAATGATGGGAAACGATTGCCTCATAAAATATCGGGACTAACGAAAGCTTCGGTATTTAGCTGAGAGATTACGGTACCTTAATATCTATTTAATTGAATTTTTAAGAAAGTCGTGTTATTTTACCCTATTTATAACTCTAGGACGTGTGATCCGATTTGCCTAAAAATTGGTGGAGAGGTAGCTTCGAACCACGAGGCCAACATAGGATTTTTTATCCCGGTGTCATGTTCCCACGGGGTACAGGGACACGAGGATGAAGTCACGGGTAAAAGTTAGTAATTTTATATTATATTCGTTCAGTTACTTATTATGTTACGAAATAGAAAGTATGTACAAACTTCTTTTGATCCTATAGCAGTTGCCTCGCTAGGTGTTTTCTCAACAAAACTATTAATTACTTCACAGCCCATGTTGTAGAACCCCACACTTGTAGGTGGGTTCCACGACTGGCGCGAGATTTGACCCCTCCTCGTGACAAATGAGGCATTCTGGCGCGCGTGTACGAGACATATAGACCTGTCATATTGAGTATCTACTATGAAACAGATAAGGTACAATACAAAAATGCTTTATTACACCTAAAAAATTATATAATTAAAGACGTATCATAAGACACCTCCAATGGGCGGCTTTATCGCTTAGGGTTGCTGGTCTTGCGTTATTTTAATAAAATCAATTACTAAATACTCTTTAGTTTTCTCAAATAAAACGATGCTTGCAATTAATTTGTTTCTTTTTATGTACTTCAATATCCCTCGTTCAACACTTGTAAAGATCACTTAACTCATTCAAAACGTGACCCTAAAATTACTTACTAATTACACTTATTTCAATCAGATATTAATCTGAATAACAATAACTCCATCAAAAATAAGCTCATTTAGAGTGAAGCACCTCTTGCATTCCAGAATGAACGTGTCAAACGCCTTTCAAATTTTCGGAGTAGCACCCTCAGTTTCGGGCTTAATTACGTTGTAGTTTATTAAGCCCCTGGATTCATTTACCGTCTCTTTCGCACTTGGTAGCCGCCCTAAAGACTGGAAAGTTCCATCTCTCTCGCACTCGCAGCAATGCGAGCCAGTATGATTAATACGCGCTAAACATTTTTTGCCCGCGTAATTGTTTTATTGCGTTGTTGGTATTCGTGATGTTTTGATTTATGTCTCTTTACAAGGTTTATTGAACAGACAAACACTTGCGTTCATTAATATCATAACTTTCGGGATCGCATTATTTCCCCTTTTGCAAGGCTCTTCTGTCTTTTTATTTACGAATCTTAGAGCGTTTATATGACGGAGGTCTTTGGCAGAGATATAGTTAAAAATAATCTTAAGGCGCATACAGCACCTAAACTAGCGCCACCACCTACTTTATGTTATTATTCTGTTTAACAAAGGAATTTTCAAAAATCCATCGTCCAGTGTGATACTTTTTTAATTGCCTCTGTAATAGTTTTATTCTATTTAGTTTAGGAAGAGATACGAAGTTCCCTTGGTGGCCACCAAAATCTATTTTCGTTTCGTTTTATCATAAAGTAGGTGGTGGCGCTAGTTTAGGTGCTGTATGCGCCTTAAAAATATATAACTCAAAGGTGACTGACTGACATAGTGATCTATCAACGCACAGCCCAAACCACTGGACGGATCGGGCTGACATTTGGCATGGTAAATGTTATGACGTAGGCATCCGCTAAGAAAGGATTTTGATTAATTCTTCCCCCGAGTGTATAAAATAGGGGATGAACGTTTGTATGAAACTTTGTCAATTTTAAACCAATCGAGCTGAGACTTTGCATGCATAAAGCTACTATGACGTAGGCATCCCCTAACAAGCAAAGCCGCGGGAAAAAGCTAATAGAATATAAGATGAAAGGCCCGACCCATTTGCAATATCAATTCAATTAGTTAACTCAATCAATACTTTTTTCTACCGCCTATAAAGGCTTGGCCATTTTAAAAAAATTCAATTAGCATGCGTATTTAAGTGCGCTCACTTTGCTCGAGGGAGTCAACGTGAAAGCCGATGCAGTAGGTATGACCTTGATTAGTTAACATATTATTTACACTTAGACTTAACAAAGACTTTAAAATTCAATTTAACATTAAAGACTTTAATTAAAAGACAAACCTCACCCGGTTTATATGGTATTAATATAATATAAATTGTGATTATTTTTAATGAAAGAATTACAATACCTATCTTAAATATATGCTAGGTATGTACGTGTATATTTACTTTACTATACCTATGTATGTATATATGAACTTCGGCTGCTTAGGACCACTACTCATGGCATCGTCGGTAGTTTCGGGGAGGCTTCTCTTCGGCAGAGGATGTAAGTACCTATACACTCTGATAATAATGATGCACACACCCACCACAATACTTCTTTTCCACCGCCTATGTTGCTTAAAACCTTCATGCTACATTTAACGGTACATTTTTGAATTCAGAACGCTTTTATTTTTCTAACAGTTTCAATTACGCTGGAACCTTTGAATAGAGCTCATTGTTGAAGATGGTTCTTCTTTTAATTAAAACTTCTCTTCCACTGATTAACTTTTAAAAGGTCAAACTAATCAGCCACTACTTTAAGATGTAAGAAAGAGATCCAGACGCTTTATCCTTAAAATTAAACTTGTTTTAAGTTCTTTCACGTTTTTTCTGGGTAAAGTTTTATCTTGTGGTTACTTACCTTTGCGCGATCATTTCAGCTTCAGTGGTTTCAAAAAACTTACCTGGAACAATAAATAAAAGTTTAGATTTTCCTTTATTTTGGGTAATTCTGATACTGACTGCCATAACTTCTGAAACTCATTATCAGTTATTGAGAAGCTAAATACTAAGCTTATTTTCTTAGTTAAATACACAAGATGTTTACCAAAACTTTGCCGTGTTTTTTCTTCGCATCAAACGGCCCAGGTACTCAATTGACAATATTTTTATTAAGAAGAACAATTCACTTTAAATATATTGATTGAAAAGTACCCCAAGTACACAACATTTATTAATTTTATAAAAGCAGTTTATTTTTTAAAAAGATCGCTCGACCTTGAATTTTTTCCAAAGCTTCGATTCACATCAAAACTTGTCCAACCCAAATCATATCCTTTTCGCCACAAAGAACTTTACATACTAATAATTGCTATCAAAATTTATTAAACTAGTATTATATGACGCAAGCATAACAGGGTGTACCAGGACAACGCTTTGAACCGTTTGATCAAAGGATAGAGGAGACGTCTCATAAGCTATTGCAAAACAAGCAAACAGTTACGTGCGCCCAGACAGGCCTTTACTGAACTTAATTAAGCAAGGCAAAGAATTAGGGACAGAACGGACAAACGATTTTTTACGAGTAGCGAACTAGACAGAGATTATTGGCACAGAACAGACACATGATTTGTAATGAAATTATTATATTGGAGTTTTCAAAACAATATTAATGTCGTACAAGGGTTTGTTATGATATCAAACCTCGTACAGGATACGTTGTCACCAAGGCTAAGAGTATAATGATCAAGCATTCAAATGACATTAATTTGACATTTAAATCGTCAGAGCGTACTTAGCTAACCTTTACATTTCGTGCAAACTGCCTTTATTTCTGCAAAATTAACTAAATTTTCTCTTCATTGCAGCTAAAATCTAAATTAAATGAGTGTTCAGTGTTACCAATACGGGAGTTCTACGATTAAGTCCCTGTAACATTGGTAACAGGAACCTCAAAAAATACAAACATAGCGGCTACAATATAAATCCGGTAACCCTCACGGAGACGGCCCTGAGAGGTCCCTGATGGGTGTGAAGTGCCCGTTATAGTTATTACAACGTCCGAGCCGTAAGCGGCCGCTGCGGGCGATCGCAGACCAAATTGTGTCATTTGCACACATGGGGGGAGACGGGCTTGTATTTAACCGAATATCATCTGCTAAAATGTCTGTCGTAGTGGTAGGGCTAGCTACATCAGCGCAACTTTGTCTATTATTACTTTGAATAAAGGAAGTATCGATGTTTTCATAGGCATGTTGATACCTATAGCTTTGTTTAGTACCTAGGTATATTGTTTTATTCTGTTGTTTAGGCAGGCAACCAAATAATTATTTCGCAAACATGTTTTTACAGTACATTACCCTAGAGTACTAAAAATACTTACTAGTATTAAAAGATAAATCGAAACTCAAGTAATTTATAAAGAAATTTTGAACACATTTTAATCATTATACTATAGCAGGATTAAAATATGTATATTCAAAATTGCTGAATAAGTCATTATAAAAGGGATTTATGATTCATGATTATTGGTTCAGCAATATTTCGACTTCAATTATTCAGTAATAATGGCGCATGCAACTTTTGCAATAATATTGGAAACCTTAAAATAACACAAATCATGGCAAATTTATTAATTAAATTAAATTTAAAATCAAAACCCGTTTCCAAAACAACTAACTTTCCACCATAACCTCAAATAATTTTTTCCGCTATACCTCTGTAAAAGTTAACCTGAAACAATTTAAATTGACAAAAAACAAAGTAAATATTCTTATTTCCGTTATCTTGACTTCCATAGCCCCGGAAGCTCCTGCTATGAAATGACTAAGTAAGTTCGATATAACGTGAGTCCAAGCTGAGCGAGGCTAACATCACATTGAAAGAGGTCTGCACCGTTCGACCCCCTATTGTCGGGGGTCGGAGCCACTGGAACGACCCCCTATTGTCCGGGGTTGGAGCCACTGGAACACTCTTTAGTTCACAGTACCTACCGATAGTCTTATGTTTAGTGTGTGTGCTGCAGTGGTGTTATGTTTGTGTCTTTTTGATGGTTTGAAGTGTGTTACATATTGTACTTAAATTCATTGTTTTGATAATATACAGCGTTCAAACTCTAAATGGATAAATATATACACAATTTTTATTAGTTTTACGCGACATATATAAATCACTTGAGATTTTTTTAATGGGGCCATAATTTACAAAATAATTATCCAAGTCACTCCGTAAATAACGTAGAAGTGAACAACCTCCTTTTTTGACGTCGGTTTTTGAAAAACAATCAAATATAACGTCATAACGACAAAGTACCTTAATATTAATTTATCTAATTACTGATACTTGAATTACTCTATCTATATAGTATAATTTAAATAAATATAATACTAACCTACCTAATAATACATAGTTATAATACTTTTACTGAAAGGCGAGAACTCTGTATTTAGTTAAACCTAACATAGGCATCAAGGGACTTCTAACTGAAACTTAATGTAAACTTTTTTATTACCTAAATGAATGAATAAATGAATGAATATCCATTCGCACCGCATCAAAATCCGTTAAGTAGTTTTAAAGGTCTAATTGTACATTGAGACAGACAGGCAGACAGCGGGAAGCGACTTTGTCTCATACGTGTAAGTGTCAAATACTGTGTAAGTGATTCGCGACATAGCATTCGCCCCCGCCTTCACGCATGCCTCAGGCCACCGTTCATTACCACGCATTGTGCAGCGGTACAAACCGAATGCCACGCACGTGCAGTTGGAATACAAACATTCTATATTGGCAGGGAGGAATGAAATAAAACGTTCAAGTGAGAGTCCGAGTCGAACAACGAGAGTTCCGTACCGTGACCACAGCGGATTTGTTGTAGGTTCTAGCTTCACAGTTGGATAATGGAATAAACATTCCCTACATCTATACTAAAGTAACGTTTCTATAATTCAAACGCTTAAGATAAGATATAGTTCGTAATAGCAGTGACTAAAATTAACTAAAGATTTTTTTCTGTTTATACCTCCTAGTTGACTAGGGTAAGCCCAACTGTGGGGTAGTTGCCTTATTTAAAATTATTGTTAACATCCGTGAGCTTCTAGAAATGCTCGTGAAAGATAGATTAACACATCATAAAGGGTTCCAATTTTCCTTCACAGTCCGGAACCCTAAAAATATTGGTAAATATTTGGGCGGTAGAATATCGAAATGGAGATGAATGGAATTGCTCAAATTGGATGTTAGGTATTGGAGTTTTTATAAAATAAATTTGTGCGCCGCCGCAAAGGGTTGGATCGATGGGAGGACTTTTGAGAGACCTTTTTATTAGAGGCATTTGCTATCTAGGCAAGAGGCTTTGCATTTATTGCCTTTTAAACTACTGCAGTTTTAAACTACTGTGGACTCAATATGATTTATATGAAAAAGTAGATTCCTTCATTAGTAAGAGGAAATTTTCTAATAAAATAAAACAAAATTATCGCTGATCAGGAACGTACTGATGCCACACAGTACAAAATCAACATCATCATCACCAGCCTATAATAGTCCACTGCTGGACATAGGCCTCCCCTAATGAGCGCCATAGATGGCATCATTATTTGGGGGTTATTGCCCATAATCCCCACGCTGGGCATGCGGGTTGGGGATCGCAGTCCGGTGTAGTTGTTTTGCAGAAGGCGCTGCTGCCCGCTGTGCTTCCCTTAGTCGCCTCTTATGACACCAACGGGAAGAGTTGGGGTGGTGAAATTCTATGCCGGCACCACACGGCATACAGTACAAAATGTGTGCATTCAAATATGGGCTTCAACTTTTAATATTAAGATGCATTTTATACAGCAGATAACTCGCAGGAACCAAACGAGTGCGTTTGAAAATTACAGGAAATCAATTTTGTTCGTTCGTTGTAAAATGTATCTAAAAATACATTTTAGACTGCCTAAGTTAATATCATAATATAATGCCTATATTTGAGTTGGGCGGCAACGGTGTAGGATGTTTGTGCTCCGGTTTTAAGCTAAGCTTAAGCCGTGTCGATGGGAGTGGTGAATTTGAAATAAGAGTTGTAGGTTAAAAAAGTAAAAAAAAACTTTGAGTAAAAACAAAATTCCCAGTCCCCTGTGCATTATTCCAATCTTAGATCCCAAGAATATATTAATAGTCGATTTTGTTTCAATACCCTTGAGAATAAAAAACCCAATTTTCCACCCCGGGTTGCATGCAATTTTTCCGCTTGCCAGATTTCGTTTAATTCACAATACAGGGTGTCCGCGTGTCACATTACCAATGTAATTGGATAATCCGACATGTCGATATACAGGGTGTCTGTCTGACGCATTCGCGCGTGCATAAACTGGAGTGGGTCGAATTGAAAATTGCAGTTAAATTGATGGGAGAGTTGATTGATTAAGAATTTAGTTAAGAATTTTGTACTTGAAAATTAGCTTTTTAAGGAGTTTGTTACCCAATCAAAAAAAAAATTAAAGTTAAGTTTATCGTAAATAACTGTTTGTATCCCAAATATTTGTCGACAAGCAGCACAAAGAAAACTTAGCCTACACATCTTTATAAATAGTATTTGTAATCAATATAAGTAGATGAATGCTACAGTTTTCAAGTACAAAAAAAAATAGCAACTTAACTTAATCTTATCATCCCAACTACCTTTTACAAAAACTAGGTATTTAAGATAAACTTTCGATACAAAAGTATCTGAAACTTCGCAACTCCAACTCTCAGGGTAAAAGTGCAAAGAGAAGCAAAACAAAGTAACGGAACACAATGAACTCAATTACTTGTAATGACGAACAACGGCGCGGAACTCTCGGACAACTTTCTATTGCTGAATCCATTCGAACATTGAGTCAATTTTCGAAAAATACTTTGCTGAAGGGAATTTCTTCTAAAGCGTATCGTAGAGTTTCTAATCCTTCAATGGACTGTTTTGACATTTAAATCGGTCAGTATGAGAAAATCTGACATTATGATATATGTCTTTATATGTCATCCATGTATCATACATATGTCACCGATTTTAGTTACAAAAAAAAAACTGCACTAATACATTTAAAAAAAACTTTTGCTTAGTTCGGTAATCAAACCCGAACTATCATATCAGTGACGTCCACTGCATGTAATTATTGTGTTTGTGGATTCAAGTAATTAGAGGTATTTCTTGCCATTCTAGTCCTCGGCAACAACTGATTTTACATCCAGTGTTTTCCCGCAAGTATTAGACAACTAGAAAATA
Source organism: Eupithecia pulchellata (assembly GCA_963931895.1). NCBI lineage: Eukaryota > Metazoa > Arthropoda > Insecta > Lepidoptera > Geometridae > Eupithecia > Eupithecia pulchellata. The sequence goes on from OZ007532.1 coordinate 1,519,480, forward strand.
ACATTAAATATTAAACAAATTAAGAATAAATATCATATTATTACAATCAGATTTGCGTACACTGAAGTAAATGTAATTGGTCGGGACTCGACATCTTGGAGGCGGTTCAGTACCGGTATTTGTGGCGTCGCATGGTGGCATATGTCCAGCAGTGGACTGATATATGATGATGAGAGTATTTCAGTGCTATAGTTACATCGACGCCTTTCATTGGAAAGATCGCGCTTCAGAGGAATCTCCCAGCTGTGAGAAGAAATATTAAACAAAAATCAAAGAGACAAAGTACTAATGTAGAAGCTACGACCATGACGGACTTGAAATAAAAATAATCTAGGTCGTATACAGGGTTATTCCTAATATCTTGTAATGGAAGTAAAGTTAAAGTACAGGTACAGTAGACACTTCCCTTTTGAAAAATATTTCAAGTTTGTCCCATTGAGCGCTCATTGTCATTTCGTCCAATTTGTTGTATGACACGATTTTATTCTCTTTGTATTAGAATCTCCAAAAAGTTTTAATTTGTCCGTCCCGTGCTAAACGAACGAAACTTTTGTTGTTTTGAGAACTTTAATCGCTTGTTTTCTTTGTTAGATATTAAGTAATTGTTTTTATTTTAAGAGATGTTTGGGGTGTTCGCGAGGGTGAAATGAGTTTTGCACAAATGTTTTGTGTTTCGAAGTGGCCACTTGAGAAAAAGTAAACCACAGGTGAAAACCAGAATTTTTACGCTAACCCTGTATACGTACTTATAATGTCAAAGTACTGTACACTACGTCTGATACATGAGAAGATGTTAAATGACAGTAATGTCACACAAACAGTAATCTTCGGAATTACAATTCCAAATCAAGATAAAATTCTAAAAAGCGCTAAAATTACGGCAAATATATGTAAAATCTGCAGATATTTTGTTCCACAACCTCTTTGTTTTTTCTATGTTTACTAATAGAGTATATTTTAATGTACGTAACGTTAATACGTCTATATAGTATGCCTAACATTATCATATATTTTCTAGCGCCCATAGGGCTTTCCGCATTATCCCATGCTAGGTTTTACCCAGCTACCAGATGAGGTAAATATTTTTCTCTCAAGTAATGTAATCGAAACCAGGTTTTAAAGATAAAACTGTTTTCAAGAAATAAACATTCTAAAATAACAAATCCAAAAGCTTGTTCCTAACGCCGTATTGCGATTGTCAAAGTTCCGAGCTGTCAAAACTTATGACAGATGCGAGGTGGCTGTGACAAGGGACAAACATTAACGAGTAATCTAAATAGGGATATTTTCGCCTAAAGTTTCTTTGAAATTCAGGGAATTTTCAGCTTGTTGGCAGAGTTACTTTAAGAATTATTCGTTTTGACGGACGTTTTGCTCGGAGTAAAATTATGAAACATTCCTAATTCACCACTTTACATTTCAGCCAAATTCGGAAAGAAATATTGGGCACACTTTTGATCCCGTCCATATATCCAAGATATCAAACCACTGGGTTACAATTTTGAATGACCAGTATGATATATTTATACACTACGACGATTAGGAACACCAAATTTTATAAAAAAGGTGTTTCAGAAATTGAACCCTGAAAAGTACTATTTTTAAAAACTGATTTATCAAAAACCTTAACTAGGTACTTCTAGATAAGGAACTTGAAGTTTGGCATATGTGAAAGTAGAACTTCATCGGAGGAAAAAATCCGAAAACAAAAAATGTTGTACTTTGAGCTATCAATATGGTGATATTGATATTTGTAAGGTTACTATTATATATCTCACTAAATTATGGAACCTATTGTTTTAAGATTTCACACATTTATATTATTTTCTTATGAAAAATACACCACTCACACCCCCACTGATACAACAAAAGATGGGACGGAAAAAATACAATCAATCCACTAAGTAACTTTTAAGTATCAAATAACATAAAATAACTGCGGCAAAAAACCTACCAGGTCATTATAATCACTAGGCACTTTCGGAATTATCGTTATATGAATGTAGTCAAAAAACCCCGGGTATCAGAGGAAGCACATGTTTGAACAACTTCAGTCATCGGTCTTTGGACAGGGTGTCCACCCTGTCCAAAAATATTGCTTTGCTCAGTTCAAAATGATTGGTTAATGGCTATATATAAAATCCTCAGGGTAGAAAATTAAATAATTTAAAAAGTACCAAATGAAATATAATTAAAAACTTATATTATGTTAAAACTAGCTAAATTCGTTCATATAGTGACTTTACCGATAAAAGAGCGATCAAAGAGGAGGTGCCAAGTATCATAGCAGTTTCTTATTTTAATTATTTCCGTTCTTAAATTTGTGTGTATTGTCAACATTAAAACAAAAGGGGTGGAACTTTCTAAGATTCTAAATAAAATAAGCAGTATTTGACCGAAAAAACAAGTGCATGAATTTAATCTCACGACACAACTCAAAAATTGCCCATTTCGCCCGAATTCCCACATCAGTCTAATAAAACCGAATTAGTTCGTAATATCATTCCCAATTCGGAACACATCGCATAAAATCATAGTTGCATGGGACTATTTCGGCTACATAGTTTGCCCACTTTTGTGCAGGTACTTTTGTGCAAGTGCACATGAGTTTCGCCCGGGAGACGAGCCATCCCATGGACTCCCTTTTCATCTGCCAAGCGAAAATCAACCGTGACTTGTCACATAGAGAGATGAAAATAGTTTGATGGTCTGACGGAGTAAGCACAATTAGCGATTTGTATGCTATGCAACATAGAATAGGGTCTGCTTTCCGAACACTAATTCGTTTATCGCTGTCTGTCCTCTGATGGTGAGATTCAAACTCTAGTCTTTGCAAATAAGGTTGGTTTTTCGAAGGAGGTGGAGTAGGGAGAGTGGGGGTTTGTGAATACACCCCTCATTCATAATCACAGGGATGTCGAACGCTCAGGTGGTTTAGATTCCGGATTTATAAGCGAGGTGAGGCCGACCTGTTATAATCTGCATTGTTTATCGTTACCTCGCGAAAAATTGTACATCAAAGCGGGGAAATGGTTTTATCTGAAACAATAATACTCATGGCTGTACACAAACATTGATTCACGAAATTAGGGGTTGCGTATTCAACATTTAATTTTATGCTCAAGATGAACTTAATGGTCTTGCAACATTATTCGAAGGTAACTAAGTATTCCTACGTATCTACCTAAGGTTGGTTACACAACGAATAAAATGTAATATCTACAACTATCTACATATTATGTATTTGGTTTAATATTCATTTATTCTCAAAAAGACAAATTATGTCACTTACATGAGAACAGGATTCTTAAGTTAAGTATAGATAGATACATAGGTTGTGGTCGTTCAATAACTAACTCATTTAGTGTGTTCACTTGATAAGAAGTTAAGTTTCATATTTACATTTGGTTAAAAATTCAGTACGCTTGCCTACTCCACCGCAAAGTTTCAATATCCGTACGAACGAAATCACCCCCCTTAGGTACGCGACAAGATACTTACGTCTCGCTATCGCAAAGACAAGTGACGTTTCGTTATAGTTATAAAAGCTCCTCCCTGCAGACCAGTGAAAACCACAAAATTCAGTTTACGACCGAAGCTTCCTGAACAGTAGCAAAGCCCCGGACATTAAACTCTATCCTAGGAATCCCATAAAGCTACGCAAGTCTTACCATCAATCTTATCACAACTGAACAGGACTCATATTCGAACAAAAGTAAAGGGAGCAATTCGCGCGCATTTCCAGCCGCCATTTTGTTCATCGTAAAAAGCTAATGGCTTTTTCTGTAATTCAAAGACCAGCAACAAGTGCTGTAAAAGAAGTAAAATGATAAGATTGACTATTAAATTTGTTTGATTAAAAAGATTATGGTGTCTATTACCTTATTATACAGGCAAAAACTTGTAAAAAGGATACCTATTTTAAAGGAAAGCCTCAACATCTTCAATTATGTCATTATGAAACATGCATGGTCTGATGTGTGTTCATCGTTTATTTGGGGTTGATTAGTGGACATAATCTAGCAGATGGTTTTCAATATGACACTGTCAATTCCATAGAGCTAAGACCAAAGCTTCTGGTTATTTTCGATATATTAGTTCCAATAAAATAAATATATCTTGTTTTATGTATTTAATATGTATGTAGGGTATATCAGTCATCTACTAGTACTTACCCATAACATAAGCTTTGCTAAGCTTGGGGAATTGTACAGCATATTATTAATTTTTATTTATTGATTATATTTTTATGTATTTGAGTACAACTTCAGCAAGTTCTAATGAAGCAAATAAAAACGCATAATTATTTAACTCAATCCAATCCTTTCCTATCTGTCCGGTACAAAGATTTTTCAACAAAATCTCTCACACCCAAGTATTCTAAAACCCCTTATCTCCACACTTTCTCTGTAACATACACTCTGTCCGTAACACACCCCGACAGCTGACCAATTGCGTCCATTTGTTACAATGTCCAACCCTGTATCGCGACGCAATCGTGGCTCGAGTGGCAGTAAGTTTACTTTGTCTCTCGAAGGGTTATTGGATTTGCCCTCTCAAGGATTGTTATTTGTAAAATGTGCTTTATTCTTACGAGAGATAAAGCAATATGGGCACTTGGAGTTTAGTGCTAAACAAAAATCACTGAATATTTGATGTCTTGTTTAAGGATTTTCTTATTATAGTATTGTTTTGTTTAGTTTTAGAGTAATGAGCATCAGGTTGCAAGCGCAAGTCAATGAATCCTAAAGCGCATTTCTGTCGTCAGCCAGGTGTTGAAATTGTATGACTGTTCACGAAAGATCTGATGACCCAACTATCTCCGTGTACTAGATGTGTAAAAATAACTATGTGGAACAAAGGGCACATTTTTTTGCGGCATATAACTCTAGGTAGGTATGTATATATTATATCAAAATACAAAATAAAGTCAAATATAACCATTTCTTTTCGCGTATCAAATTTCCCAGCTTTTCCCAACCATTATGGTACTGTTAAAACTCTCAGTTAAAAATCTCTAAAACTCCGCTAAAACCGTGTCGTTAAAAGCAGTTGAAAACGAGTTTTTTCTGCTAATGAAAGAATTCTGACGACATTTCCATTTGGTTCTTTCATTCCGTTTACATTGGCTCACTATTTACTGAAAGAAATCTTTACTCACTCGCTTTGCTGTTTTTTTAATGCACAACACAGAAATAAGCTTTCTGTGAGTATTTTCTGAAATTGCAGTTGAATCAATGAGCTTAAATTCGTTTCAAAACGAATTTAATTTACTGCGTTGAATAACGATATTTACTGAGGAAAATCCCTACAGTTTCCCTTATCATTTTGAAACTTAAGTTATATATACATATAAGAGTCGGTAAATAGTTTAAATATTTTCAGTTGCATCACAGTAAATTGCTTGAAAAGGCACTGACGGTAGACAAAGAGTATTTAAAGTGACGAAACACAATGGAGCTCACGTAAATAATATTTTACAGATTCATGTATACAAATAAATAACTTTGAATGCCAATCATTTTTACTGAGAGACGGTTGATGGATATTGATCTATGTAATACAAATCTAGTAGGTATCCATAACTCCTCTTTATCTATCTGCTTTGGGGATATCAGATGTTGTGTGAATTATCCCGTCTAGTTTATTCAGCAGTTTGGTCCCCACTGCTGGGAACACAATGGGTAGGTTTAGGTCCCATTTCTATTTAGTCAATCTGTTCGGTGTGTACCCTCATCCACTCGTTTTAATGAAAAATATCACTTAAAGAATAAATAGACGCCAGATTTTATTGGATTATCTAGCACTGCGTATTCAAGTTTAAGAATAATTAAAAGTACAAGCAAATCGCATTAAAATTCGTCATTCAAAAACAGCCTCTCATCAAACACGATCCTGTCCAAACATAAACATTTATAATTAAAAACAACACGTCGACAGCAGGCCTACAAAAAGTACATGTTTGCAGAGGGCGTTAGCTGTGTCCTTTGAAAAGAACAAGATAAGTGAGAGAAGTGTTGAAAAGACGTGGGTTTCGTAGGTATCTTTTTTCGCATTATAAACACTCGGGAATTGAAAAAGGAATCCCCTGGCGCGATAGCTTGACCCAGTATAGATGGTAAAAATAAAAATACCAGATTGCTAAATGTTGAGAGCTTATTTAAACATGGGAGAGTAGGCATATCTTTTCTATAGACAGAAAAACAAAATTACCTTAACCACGAATTCAACTCTTTGAAAAAAAAAAAGTAAAAAAAAGATAGTTATTTTTTTCCATAAGAACGAGCAGAACACCTTGGACCGTCACATACTTAAAATTTACTTTTAAGTATGTGACGGTCCAAGGTGACGGTCCGTTTTCCCGTCACCACATCCACCACGGACCCCTAAAACGAGCTTAACAAATACAAAAGTGGCGCGCTGCGTGTTTTGTCACGCCATAATCAAACATCACGTGAGTCAGTGGGGGTGAAGAGAGTGAGGGGGGGGGGGTGTTCAACCCCCTTCCTTCCCTATGAGCAAACACACGTTTACCTTACAAGTGGCGGATTAAGAGCATCTAGTCGGATGAATCGTAGCTTATTGGGAAGAGACTTGTCAGATTGTTTTATTTGTTTTTCATTACTTCAATTACATTGGACAATAGTGTACTAGTGTACTTAGATTTCAAGTTGATTTGCCGTCGTATGTCATTGCTTTTATATTGACGTGAGCTTTTAGCTGTTCTCAAAGTCAAACCTTGGCATAGAAAATATTACCAGTAACGTCATAAGAATAGCTGTCCAACTGTGGGACCCTTAAAATATGTTAGGCGTGGAGACATATGATATCCTGGAGATAAGCATTATTTTCGTCAAACCCAAGGTAGGCGAAGTTTACCTGTTCCAGGAATAGCGATGGGTTAGCACAATTCTTTTTTTTTTTTCGTATAAACCACGTGCAAATACGACGTAGTTAGGTAAATATAGTTTTCTTTGGATTATATTCCATAACAAACCTTTGCAGTATAAAAATATTGCGCGTTATTTCAAATTCTATTTCCAGGATACTCCAGCCAAATTCAGCGACCCCAGTTTTGACTAGCAATAAATGTTTGTAGAGCATTAAGTATTCTTCTTTCTCAGTTATAATGTATAAGGGCGTACGAGATGAATGTTAAGATTTTTGGCCTTTTCGCAAAATACTTGACGGTTTGAAGAGGAATAACAATTTCGTTTTATTTGACGCATTGACTGCTCAGCCTAACGCCGTAACCGCGGCCGCGCCTCTACATAGATCGCGGAGATGGACTTCTATGTATAGTGGTCTATGAAATTGTTTGTATATCGAGATGTGTTCAGTTTCAGGTGGTATATTTTTAACGGTGTGCTGCTAAAGCTTTGCTCTCTTGGGAGTTAAGTTGTTTTACGTTTAACCGATGTTAACCAACCACCCGTAATCATATGTTTCACTTTGTCGAACTAGAGTGATGTTGACGTTCAGTCGACGTTGAGCCGCTGCGGCTCTATTGTCTTACTCAACTGGTAATCGTAATCGGCTGCCGTTTGGCATTTTAAACCTAGCCAGGACTTCGATTGTCACTTTCGTATTGTGTAAATAGGTGAAACCGAAGACCAGTTGAATACCTTAGACAATACCGACAACATTCTGACTGGGTCTACAACTGGTCATCGGTTTGAAGTTCACTGGTAATGAATTTCAATAAATAAAGACTCGCATTACCATTTGGGCGAACTAATAACAAAACATATAGTTATTAAATTAAGACTCGTAACTTAATAACCTGCAATTTCACAAATTTTCAAAGAATATTGCCATTATTTTAAACAACGAAAAGAGAAAACTCCAAAATTCAGCTAATTTATTGCAATCCATTTTTAAAACCGAAAGCAATGTAATCCATAGTCCCTAAGTAACTCAATACCGAAGTTTTACGTACAATTGGCTGCAAAACAAAGGTAGAATTTCACTGCAAACTTATCTTCAATTAATGTTTGTAAATACGTTAAATCTCCTTAATTAAAATCTACTCGGGTTGTTATGGGAGCAACATCGCCTTCAGCTGTTTAGAGTGTTCCCTTACTGATTAATTGACAATCATTGACAAATGATTGAAGCAAAACCATACTTCAAAATAAACTTAATTCGTAAATAACGTGTACATGTTAGTTTAAGGCGCTGCCATACGACAGTCATCGTAAAACGACCACTTTTTCGTCGCACAGATAGGCTTACTGCGACATATTACAAGCCCAAAAAAAATACAGTTTATAGTCAAGTGTATGGACAAAAGACTTATACAAAAATATTTCATAAAAACCATCTAGAAACTTGAAAAAAATATCGCAAGAAAGAACACGAAAATATTTTTTCGTCTCGAAATGCTCAATATTTTGAGTGATAACATTTTATAATTTTGTTACTGTAAGAAAGGTAATTTTATCATCTAGAGAATTATGTATAAAGATTTTAATTTACTGGTGTATTTACTTTTAAAATAAATTAAAACCGATAAATAATGTTGACATTGTCGAACAAGAGATTCAACTAAATCAAACGCATCACCATTTTCAACTTTATTTGTCAAGCGCTACGAACTACTAAATAATACTACTTATACCTAAATATTGTCTTTATACAGGGCCTTAAGTTCATAAAATGAAGGTTTCAGTCATTTTAACGAACTCGACCGATCAGCGTATATACCTAGGATTTGTTCTTTGTTTACACAGCTTAAGGTCAAAGGTAAGGCCATGATCACAAAGCAATGGTGTCCACTGCATCTAGCGTTTTCATCAAATTACGCGCGATTGAGTAAAAATATATAATTTTTTTATTGGGCCGTGTGGTGCCGGCATAGAATTTCACCACCCCAACTCTTCCCGTGGGTGTCGTAAGAGGTGACTCAGGGAAACACAGTGGGGGGCGGGCAGCAGCGCCTTCTGCAGAACAACTACACCGAACTGCGATCCCCAACCCGCATGCCCAGCGTGGGGATTATGGGCAATAACCCCCAAATAATGATGCCATCTATGGCGCTTATTCTATCTGTGCCGTGTGGTGACGGCATAATATAGAATTTCACCACCCCAACTCTTCCCGTCGTAAGAGGCGACTAAGGGAAACACACCGGGGGGCGGGCAGCAGTGCCCTCTGCAGAACTACTCCACTAAACTGCGATCCCAACACGCATGCCCAGCGTGGGGATTATGGGCAATACCCCCCAATGACAAGAACCGCCACAAAATGGCCCCCAGTTCCCGGCCGCCTCGCTATTCCTGGCCATGGTAGCGGCCACGGTAACGGCGGGGCAGGGGGTGCTAGGAATCTCCGGGCTACATTAGGCTACCACACCCCACACACATTGACCCTGGCAACGTTTAACGGACGCACTCTGAGGCTTGATCACCATCTAGCGCAGTTGGAAGTGGAGTTAGAGAACATTAAATGGCATGTTCTAGGGTTATGTGAAGTCCGTAGAGGGGGAGGACACCGTAACCCTAGACTCGGGCCATCTTCTCTACTTTCGCGAGGGTGATAAAACACCCCAGGGTGGCGTAGGTTTCCTCGTCAATAAGGCCCTCTCTAACAACGTGGAAGAAATCTCCAGTGTGTCGACCAGGGTAGCGTACCTGATCCTTCGGCTGTCTAAGCGCTACAGCTTGAAGGTCATTCAGGTCTACGCACCGACCTCGGCACACTCGGATGATGAAGTGGAGGATATGTACAGTAAGCTTCAGAGAAAAGGATACACCCCTTAATAATGACATCGAGCCGTTTAAGATTTTTGTTCTATGACTAATAAGAAGTGGTGGCTAAGCGGTTCAGACATCTGCTCGGCATGCTGAAGGTCCTGAGTTCGGATCCTATGAATACAACTTCACTTTTTAATGTTTTATTTTTGCTTTCAGCTTTTGTTAGTTTGTTGGTGGTCATTGTAATATTTTCGAAAACAAATATTGAGAATAAAAGTCTTAATAGTCTTTATTTAATAAAAATTATTACACATCAAAAATTTAAAAACCATAATATTAAATGAGTAACAAATTGATTATAGTAAGTATTATGCTTAGGTTATTAATTACTTAAACCTATATATTCACAAAACCAAATCGATAGCAAAATAAAACAAAATAGATAAGAACGTTAGTCTTCCTTGAAATTTGTTGAATAAAAAAAGCTTCAGAGAAAAGTATCCACCCCGTTATAAAACATTAATCTTTGCATGTCGCCACTGTCGAGCCAAGACAACATGCAAAATATCAAATCTAACAAAATTTATTTTACATTATCGGAATTACTACAACCAAAGGTTTGAACCAGGGTCCCATCGGTCCAACTGCCCTCTAAGCCGCTTAGTTAACGACCCGGCTATCGAGATTCTTACGTCAGGCGGTGAAATTAAGAATCATTTGTTTAGCATATGACGTGTTGGTAGAATATAATTCTTCGCTACTGATTGACTGATATTGTATTTTAAAGTCACCCTCAACGCAAATAAATAATTATTTGCTATTGCGGGTTGACTTTAAAATTGACATGACAAATCATTAAGTGTTGTGCAAATCTGTCGTTAATAAAGGTGTTTGTGTTATGCGATATCTATTCCTGTTTTGAAACAGTTATAATAATAATGGTTTGATTAACAACTTTTATAAAAACCAAAAATTGCGGTTCTCTGAACAAGAACACAGTATACAGACGATAAAATATATTACTAGATATGGGCATTACGGTAAGATTATTGTTTGTTGTAAATATTGCTAAGTTATTGTTGCAATCATGTTACATTACAAGACTAACAAGGTGTGTTTATATTGTATTTCTAATTATCATCTTCATTACAGAGAAAAACAGTTCGGAGATGGATATAAAGGTGATGTGAACTGTGATCGCCAAGGCCCTCGCCCAATGGCTTTATATCAATGAATCTGAGCAACACCGTAATATTAGGGAAGTTCACTCAGAGGATCCCTTCAAAACTACGCCTGCAGTGCTGAAGAAACTTTTGGAGTGTCACTGAGCACTGTCGACGACATCTTTTTATGGAGAAAAGTAGGATAGAGGATAAATCCTAAAAACATATTAGACCTCAGAACAAGGCTATGGGGGCCTAACACTAGGTAAATATCATATTATAAATATGTATATAAATATGGTGTATTGTTGACATTTTTACTAACATCATTGCAACAGATATAAAAAGGTTTATTGTTTGTAGGTTACTGTGGACGGATGTCATCCAGGCGAGTTAGAGAAACTGGCAGCCGCATGAACAGTGACCGATGCCTTGAAGTTTTGAAGGACGTAACGCTGCCGTCTATGCATGTCACATATCCTGAAGGCCAAATATACCTAGTTCAGGATAATTCTTCAGTTCATCGGCCCCGAACCGTCCAAGTCTGGTTGAAGGCCAAGAAAAACAACGGAGTGGCCGGCTAAAAGCCCGGACCTAAATCCAATAAAAAACTTATGGGGTCAGATGGTTTTAAACTTGGATTTTAGTGAAATTATAATATAACATAACAGGTATCCATCTATTTCTTTTTTTTTTTTTCAAGAAGTTTTGTGTTAACGATACACCATCTGACCTCGCATATTTTTCTTATGTTATGTTTAAAGGGTTATCAAAAACTGTGAAAAGAGAAAGATATAAATTGCTTAACTGTTACAGTTAGCATGTTGGTTCTTACTCTCACATGCACAGATATCAATATTTCATATTTGAACCTTATTTTTTTTATTCAACAAATTTAACCGAAGACTAACGTTCTTATATATTTTGTTTTTTTTTTTGCTATCGATTTGGTTTTGTGAATATATAGGTTTAAGTAATTTAATTAATAACCTAAGCATAATACCTACTTACTATAATAAATTTGTTACTCATTTACTATTATGGTTTTAAAATTTTTATTGTGTAATAATTTTTATTAAATAAAGACTATTATGACAAGTATGTAAATAATTCGAGAAATAAATAAATATTGTTTATACACCATATTTTTGTATACACTTACTTAATACCTTCTGAATATTTGTTTTCGAAAATATTACAATAACCACCAATAAACTAACAAAAGCTGTAAGCAAAAATAAAACATCAAAAAGTGAAGTTGTATTCATAGGATCCGAACCCAGGACCTTCAGCTTGCCGAGCAGATGTCTGAACCGCTTAGCCACCACTTCTTATTAGTCATTCAACAAAAATCTTAAACGGCTCGATGTCATTGTTAGGGGTGTATCCTTTTCTCTGACGCTTACTGTACGAAGACATATCCAAAGCCTTACATCACACCACCAAGGCTCACTTCAACGTTGTTATGGGGGACTTTAACGGCAAGGTGGGAACCCAGACTGGCAGTGAATCCCGAATAGGCCCGCATGGTTTTGGAGTTCGAAATCACAGGGGACAAATGCTCGTCAACTTCCTGGAGAAAGAGGGGCTGTTCTTAATGAACTCTTTCTTTAAGAAACAGCCCCAAAGGAAGTGGACATGGCGGAGTCCCGATTCTGTGACTAAAAATGAGATCGACTTCATCATGACGGATAGCAAGCATATATTCAGAGATGTCTCAGTGATCAACAGGTTCAATACCGGATCTGATCACCGACTCCTTCGAGGCTCTCTGAATATAAATTTGAAGCTTGAAAGAAACCGTCTGATGAAGTCCACGCTCCGACCGAACCCAATCCAAATCATGGCGGGCACCGAGAAGTTTCAGCAGCTTCTCGGGGATAGATTCGCTGCCTTGGAACCCACTGATGACGCTGACGAGACCCTACACAATCTGGTAGAAACGCTGAGGGACGAGGGCATCAAGTTTTGCAAAAAGCAGCGTACTGGTAAGAAGTCCAAACTCTCGGATGAGACTCTTGGGCTGATGACAAAAAGACGGGAAACCACCCAAGCGACTTCGTCAGAGAGGTCAGACCTGAACAAGCGAATTGCGAAGATGGTACGACGCGACCTTCGGAGCTCTAATACACGCCTCATTGAAGAGGCGATAAAGCGAAACCGAGGGTCCAAAGTATTCACTCAGCAGCTCGGAAGGAGCCAGCTGACGAAGCTTTCAACGCACGACGGAAGGACCGTATTGTCGAAGCCGGAGATATCGGCCGAGATAGAGGACTTTTATGGCCGTTTATACTGCACATGCTCCCCGTTCCCAACGAGACGACCACGATTCTAGAGCCACCTTGATACGCCACTATACCGACGAACTGCCAGACATCAGTCAAGACGAGATCGTGTTAGCTCTGAGGCAGCTTAAAAATGGAAAAGCCCCCGGTGAGGACGGAATAACATCAGAGCTTTTGAAAGCTGGAGGATACCCTGTTATACAGGAGTTACAGAGCCTCTTCAACGCCGTCCTTCACAGTGGGAGAACTCCAAAGGCGTGGAGTGGGAGTTTGGTGGTGCTCTTTTTTAAGAAGGGAGATAAAACTCTTCTTAAAAATTATAGACCCATCTCGCTCCTAAGTCACGTCTATAAGCTTTTCTCACGAGTTATATCGAACCGTCTCGCCAGGAGACTCGACGAGTTTCAGCCACCGGAGCAGGCTGGGTTTCGCGGAGGATATGGTACCATAGACCACATTCACACAGTGAGGTAGATTATACAGAAGTGCGAAGAGTATAATCAGCCCCTGTGTCTGGCTTTTGTGGACTATGAGAAGGCCTTTGACTCCGTTGAAACCTGGGCTGTTCTACAATCCTTCAGCGATGCCAAGTAGACTATCGTTATATCGAGGTGCTGAGATGTCTCTACGAAGCCGCTACGATGAGTGTCCGAGTACAGGACCAGCAGACTAAACTGATCCAACTGCGCAGAGGAGTGAGGCAGGGGGATGTCATATCCCCGAAACTGTTCACGAGCGCGTTGGAAGATATGTTTAAGACGCTGGACTGGAAAGACAAGGGCATCAACATAAACGGCGACTACATCTCACACCTGCGATTCGCTGATGACATAGTCTTATTGGCGGAGTCGCTAGAGGAGCTGAACCGGATGCTGGACAGTCTAGCTTCAGCCTCCCGATGTATCGGTCTTGGCATGAATTTGGATAAAACCAAAGTCATGATCAATGCCCACATTGATCCAAGACCGGTGATCGTACATGGCCACCTTCTCGAAATTGTTTCTGAGTACACTTACCTCGGGCAGATTTTGCAGTTGGGTAAAAACAATTTCGAGAAGGAAGCCAAGAGGAGGATCCAGCTAGGCTGGGCAGCGTTCGGAAAACTACGTCGAGTCTTCTCGTCATCCATACCGCAATGTTTGAAAACGAAAGTTTTTAATCAGTGCGTCCTACCAGTTATGACCTACGGAGCTGAGACGTGGACACTCACGATAGGGTTGGTCCACCAGTTCAAAGTCGCTCAGCGCGCTATGGAAAGAGCTATGCTCGGAGTTTCTCTGAAGGATAGGATTCATAACGAATTCATCCGACAGAGAACTAAAGTCATCGACATAGCTCAGAGAATTAGCCAGCTGAAGTGGCAGTGGGCCGGCCATATTTCGCGAAGAACCGATAACCGCTGGGGCAAACGTGTTCTTGAGTGGAGACCGCGACTCGGTAAACGTAGTGTAGGACGCCCTTCGGCCAGGTGGGATGACGATCTGCGAAAGACTGCTGGCAGATGCTGGATGCGTCAAGCCGAAGACAGGGCGCTATGGCGCTCATTAGGGGAGGCCTATGTCCAACAGTGGACTAACATAGGCTGATGATGATGATGATGATGATGATGATGATGGCGCTTATTAGGGGAGGCCTATGTCCAGCAGTGGACTATTATATAGGCTGTTGATGTTGATGTTGATATATTTTTTTGAAGTGGTTATATAACACTATATATAATTTAGAAGAAGAATACTGAGAAACTTTTTGAAATAATAGATTAAATACCCATTTGTGTAAATTTTCTAACGTGAATTGAGATATTTTATCTACTTCAAAAGCACGCAAAGCCGCGGTCCGCAGCCAGTTCCAAAAAGGTGAAACTACCGTTTAAACAGCGGCTACGTGCAGAATAACGAAATTGCAAGGTATGAATGCTTAATGGCAGAAAGGGGAAGAATTGTGAGATTAATTTCGGCGAGGGCAACGTTTCGCGGAGCTCTGCGGTCCGTGCCTATTACGTGACTGTTTCAACTGATGTGGAATAAAATAAAATATCTATAAATAAACAGACTGGCGTAAGGCTGCGTAGGCTGAGGGAAATGTTAAGTGCGGGGAAGGGCAGTACCTCATAATCATAATCACTTTATGACACGAAAAATGGTTTTATAAAGGTCTTAGGTTATTAATTTGCTCGAATTAATTCACAGATTACTTTGGCATGCAAAGCAGACGCACAATCTATTATAGAATAAATTAAACTGAGCAATTGTATAATTTAAATTGACAAAATATTAATATGAGTGGGGTCATAAAATAAAACAGTGAATCTTAGAATGTCAGTGAATTTATAGAATGTCCATCAATGGCTGATGATAATGAAACAAATACTGCCTTGTAATATTCATGGATATGCTTCGCACAATTTGACGGTCTGAAACAGAAAGGCATTAGGAGATCTGGCAATCTCTAACGTCTTGAAGACTAAGATACGCCATGCTTTGGGTCAATGCCCCATGACAGTAAAACATTACTAATAATAATAATGACTATAATGACCTTATTTATACAATCCTTTGTACAAGATTCAATAGATAGCAATTAGTTTCAATCCGAGATCAGCGAGCTAGCAGACTTTAATAGCAACTGAACTAACCTATAGAATCTCTCACGTAATACCCCCGCAATCACCCTTCAGAGCTGTCATCGATCGCGATTGGCCAATACAGAAACATTATTGCTGGCAACATTACTGGGATATTTTCTCGAAAAGACCTCAAAAAGGTTTTGAACGTAGGGTGAAATAAATAAATTGAAGTATCGAAGTATCGAGCGCTATTTTGAAGAAGCAAAGGAAAATCTTATTTCTATTAATAGGTTTCAAAGGCATCTAAAAGTAATTTCGGAGTTCCATATAATAATATTTTTTAAATGTAAAATAAAGACACCGCGGACCTTCAAAGCAAATTCGTAAGTATTTAGATATCTTCATTGTTCAAAATTCAAGGTATCATCCAAACCATTCGTAAAGCGAAACCGAGAATAAAGGACAATTTCCCTTATTTCTTCCTTTACTTTTATTGAGAACATAAAGTTAACTATAAACCTGTAAAAGGTAACAAAACGGAAGTACGCCATTGAGTATCGATCTAGAATCGGAACAGCTTCCTTTACGAAGAACTGTCCCCATTACGTGACATCCCTTGTCACCCTTCCCTTAGATGTAAATATAAGGTTTTCGCCGAAAATGTACACAAAATAAATATTCAGGCACCGTGAAATTCAAATCATTGTTTGTATTGAAGAATATTGTTTCTAAACGACATTGTTTTTTAAACGACGAAAAATACGACGAGGTTCCCCATGTCCACGTATTTTTGTGTTGTTCAAGTGAAATTTGGTATAATCAACTTATCTTAAGAGGCTGTTTGACCCCACGACTGAGCAAGGCGTCCCATAATTTCGATGTTATATTTTATTATTTTTCTTCCTGGAATTACAATTAATTTTATTATTGCCAAGTTTTATAATTATCATAGCTCTATAATTTTCTGTTTGACTTTCAAGTTACAGCAACGGGACCCATAAACTGAAACAGACAAACAAAGCAAACGTTAGTTATTTTTATAATAGGTATAAAACGAATTTTGTTCTTTCAAACCATAAACAAAGACAGTGTGGAAATTCTTTTAAAATTTTGTTTGAAAAGAACAGTTTTTTAACAAAAGTTTTCTCTTTTACTTTTTAAAAGCCTTTTGATTCAAACGACTGAGTTATCTTGTCCACACGAGCGTTTCCAAGCGAACTCATATTCCTTTGATAAATTAAAAAAACTCTACAGTTCAGTTCACTCGAGTAAGTCCTAAGGATGCTTGAAAAGATGAGTTTATATCAAATTGAGGAATTTTTCACTTTGCAAATTAAAGGTGTGTGTGTGTGTGTTTGTTATTTTCTTTTTTATCTATATATTTTGACGAAGGGGTGATACACTCGACTAGAAAAGTATATTTGACGAAGGGGTGATACACTCGACTAGAAAAGTATATTTGACGAAGAGATGATACACTCGACTAGAAAAGTGTATTAACAAAAATACTCGTTTAATACCTATTTAAACACTAACTCCGGTTTTAGATTCTGAAAACCTAGAGCGTTCTTGCATGTTAAATCTTATACCAAAGTCACCTTAACCTCTATTCTGTGCAACATACAGTCCATTTTTTCACCAAATCTGTCTCGGAAAGCCCAGGCTGGTTATATGGAATTACATTCATCCGATTTCCGGCCGGTCGGCATAATAGAACGGACCTTTTTAAATCGCCGATAAGAAGTAATGACGTTGAAAATCTTAAATTTATATTCGGAAAATGAATTCTCTGGTAAAATAGAAAACGGTGGTGAAAAAATTTGGGTTTTCCGCGGTCTTTATTCTTGAATTTGTATTTATTCTAAATCTTGTTTCGGGTTTCATACCTCGCTGAATATGCCACATAAACTTAGATAGTTGAGTTTTCAAAACATTCTTAATAGATTAAGGCTATGTAACTATATTTGATAAGGAGATTACTTATATAGAAAATAATTATATGTTCGACAAATTTGCATAGCATCATCTAGCACCAAAGTAAACAGAGTATCTAATCAAAGTATTAAAATATACATCAAATAAGTGCAGTTATATTGAAACTGCAGCCAAGCCAACCAGACAGGCAGTAACGATGTAAATATTTATTTTCGCTATAATTTAAGTTAAATAAATTTCCCTATGCAAACCCATTTCACCAGACTTTTTACTTAATAAAACTGATCCCTTTCCTTTACACGCGTAAACTTTTCAAAGATAAAATATATTTTCCGGAAAAACGTCGCGTGTATTTATTTTACGGAAATCTTTCTGTTCCGTCTGTCGCTTAGATGAAAATGTTGGGAATATTTTAAATTTTAAAAGGACCTTTGGGGACGAAATCACTTTGTTTGGAATAGGGATGGTATGCGGGTGGAACGTCTCAAATAACTTTTCGAACAGTTTTTAATATCGGTTTTATTTTTATGATTTTTTCATTGAAATAATAATAATTAACCACTATACTTGAATAATCATTCATTGTGACATTGGCTTCATCGCCCCATGCATGTTAAGGAAGAAAATTATTATTTCGTAACAACTTCCTTCATACCTAAACAGTTATGATTATTTTTTTGTTGGAAAAATGTATTTTTCTAAAAATTATACTGACCTCAACTGATTCAACATTATACATATAAAGACAACAATATAATTTCATAGATATTTTCCTTGAGATAATGGCATCGCTATTTTAATGATTTACAATACAGCCATTGTAATGTATTGATATGTATCAGTTGATCAGCAGACTTTTTGCAACATTCTGCCGTTAGCTTAATTATTTCAATTGTAAATAGTACTTCTAATTTGGTTCTGGTATTTAATTGTAATCATCTTTGTTTGTAAAGGTTTTCATTACAAGCAAACAAACTTATTTAATGGGATTCTGTTTTTTTTTTGCCCATTCCCCCGCATTCACCGCAAAACTAACGTAATGCATAACCTATTGGACCCCAGTCAGTTTCGTCCCCCGATGAAAGGTACTCTACAGTTAAAAGTTCCCTAAGTTCTACGGCAAGACCGATCTTGGGAACCACCCCTATTTAAAATTCCCGGAGTAAGTCGGTGCGATCCATCAGTAAATGAGACTTCGTATTGGACCTTTTCGAGATTGATCTCCTTACTGGGAATTTACTGCCATGACTACCCCCGTACCATGGGTTGCGATATTACGATCGTATCTGGGATCGAGATTCGAATCATAAGACGATGATCACGAAAGATAAATTCCAATGAGGGCTTTTCAATAAATAAAATAAATAAATAAATAATGCTGGACAATCCACACAGCGTCATCTAGCCCCAAGCTAAGCAGAGCTTGTGTTATGGGTACTAGATGACCATGCGACCTATGTATCGATAAAAGTGGTTAATATAGACTACGATAGATGGCGCTGTAAGAAACTCAAGTGTTTATGGAAACAGAAAATGATTTGTTTGTTTATTTTATGACTCCTGGCATCAAAACTTGACTTTTATACTGCGCCACTGCGCTTAGCTTTAAAATAAAAAGCGTAATTGTATTTTTTTTATTGCATGATTGCAAAGGTTTTATGTGGAGTTGATATTAGAAAAGGCTATAATGTGCGTCGCACGTGTTAATCTGTTTATTTACAATTTATTACTACATTGTATATTATGTGGTATCTACAAACTAACGGAAGTTTGTTGGCTGTTTTATATTAGAGTTCAAATTTTGTTTATTCATAGATCACACTTATATTATAAATACGAAAGTTTGGATGGCTGTTTGTAGGTTTGTCTCCTCACGTCGAAATTTCTGAATGTATCAGTCTGAAATTTTGCATACAGGTAGGTTTAGGTTCGGAAAAACCAAAGGTAAATTTTACCCCATAAATCAGTTTCCATAGTAACAACGCCTGCAAAGCCACAGGCAGAAACAAGTAGGTACTTGTTAATGAGAAAAAAGCTTCTGCAATTTAGATTCAAGTACTTATTATTGAGAAAAATGCTTCAAAAAATTACTCGGTTCTCGTATTTTCAAATTAACACTATAAGTAAAAAAAAACGTCATAGAAGCACTGTTTTGCGGATGAGCACCAGTGAACGATATCCATGGTAGGGACCAACAAAGGTAGAATTGTAAATGCGACCTTTTTCCAATAAGTTTACCCCTCGCAACATCAATCAATTAATTCAGGTACTTACCCCGCCTTTTATCTGATCCCCTGTGAAAATGTACAAAAACAACGCATAGAAACAAATTATTCTTTTCAGGGGGAGATCCATTATGTTTGTTACATTTTCCGTGTTCGATTTTTGGACAGAAATTCATTATTATTGTGTTATGTACGGTGAAATACAGCTGAGGCAATGCTGGAAGGGCGCAGAGGGTGGAATGCAAAGAGACTGGAATAATTATAAAATTCCTGTTTCTTTTTAGTCTGGACTGAAACAGGAAGTTTTCTAATGAAAAATGTTTATTTTTTCATAGTAATTCTAACCACACGAAATACAATTTGGTCATTTGGTGAAAGTTCAAAAATAAATTTTAATGTTAAACAGTCGCAGATTTCGGTTTCATTTGGTTTCTGTATATCGACTCAAACCGTTCCAGTACCAAATGACCAAATGCTTTAGCGTAACTTTTTTACGCTTATTTGGTAATCGTAACAAATTCCAACAATCGAGTCTAGGGTTGTAATACAAACAGTTTTCAAGAATAACCACACAGTACAAAATCTTCTTCTTCAATCTTTGACCTTTGCCGTGTGGTGCCGGCATAGAATTTCACCACCCCAACTCTTCCCGTGGGTGTCGTAAGAGGCGACTAAGGGAAACACAGCGGGAGGCGGGCAGCAGCGCCTTCTGCAGAACAACTACACCGAACTGCGATCCCCAACCCGCATGCCCAGCGTGGGGATTATGGGCAATAACCCCCAAATAAATGATGCCATCTATGGCGCTCATTAGGGGAGGCCTATGTCCAGCAGTGGACTATTATAGGCTGGTGATGTTGATGATGTTGACAAAATCTACTCATAGTATGTATTACGAAATGAATTTTGCACTTTGCAATTTTAGCGCATTGGCCTCACCGACCTAGCCTGACGTTGGGTCGCCTCCTATTATTATGCAATAGGATGGTATATTTAACCTTCGATCAATAAATTTTCATTAGTTGTGGAAGAGTATTTAATCCTTGCCACTTTTTACGCAGCACGATACCATGTATTCAAAAACTACGTAAATTAATTAAATTGTAAAGCCAAAACCTAGAATCGATCATGGCTATGTAATTTTAACTAAAAACTGAACTTAAAATAAGGTTTATATATTATTTATTATTTGTAAAAAAAAACACTATAATTTACACGACTACAATCCTCCATTCGCTTGATAACTCTGATATTCTTAGTGCGCGTCCAATTTTCACGCGTGCATTTTTCGCCTGGCAGCACAGAGCGGTTTCAATCATCCCCACTATTCTAAAACCAAAAGAAACTGTCTGTCAGACTTATTACTAATTTAAGGTGACAAGGAAACAGATTATATCTCTGAAAAACCGCAAAGTTACAACCAAAAGGTACAATAAAACGATTGAGCAAACTGCAGACTGTTACAAACAGTGTGGAGTTTTCTTTATACTGTGGTAGCTGTCTCCTTTATTTGGCTTTCACCATAACATTATGCTTCAATGGCTGACCGCATATTTATGAAATTCGAATATTATATATGTCGGCGCGAAGACGTGATTTCTACACTACGATCTAGTTTTAAGAATTAACTGAGTGTTTAAACCTCTAAAATTAACCAAGTCATCGACTTGGTTAGGTTTCCTATAAGAACTTTGTGATAATTCAAAAACATCGCCCCGAGTTTGCTCCTTTGTTATTGTGAAAACGCTAGGCAACCTTTTGCTATAAATAAAGCCACCGGGCGAGTAAAACATTCAGTCTTGCTCGAGCACTCGGAGGGAACGGACCTCCCTGGAATAAATCAAACGTTCTTGTTTCTAACTGCTGTTTCATTGAGACTACCTTCTATCGAGGAATATCCGGACAACGAAAATCGTGACGTCATCAACTGTGTCGTGGGATCGTTCGGGCCAGGAATCTCTTTCTCGGGTCGCCGGTTGGATGGAGCAGACTTCTACCAACAAGACAATGATGATAGTG
Organism: Eupithecia pulchellata; assembly: GCA_963931895.1. NCBI lineage: Eukaryota > Metazoa > Arthropoda > Insecta > Lepidoptera > Geometridae > Eupithecia > Eupithecia pulchellata. The sequence goes on from OZ007532.1 coordinate 1,541,368, forward strand.
ACGTCAGTCCTTGTGACGTCACCCATTTAAAAAGCGTAACGAGGGTTCTTCCTTCGTCATATACTTAGCAATAAGGAGTGTATAAATCGATCCACCTTTATATCCTATCTAGGCAGTAGGCAACCGTCCCTGCTGTCACTAAGAGGTAAACAAAATGACCGCCTTACAAGTAATTTATTTACACACACACGGGTATAAAAATATGTGCGCACATACATCTAGTATATCTATGTTATGTATATATTATATAAACGCGGCTTTACACTCGGTTTTACCAGCATTAACAGTATTTCACGCCGGAAAACGAGTGCAAAGTCGCGGGTAGAAGCCAGTCCGCAATAAGCCTGCCATGGGCGTCGCGACTGATTGAAATGCCATTATTATTCAGCCCTTTGGTGGTAAATCTTTGTAACTTGATGGTTTTTTCCTCTCCAACGGCTGTCAGACCCTTTGCTAAGGGATTTATTTGAGATTTGGACAGGATTGATAGGCTATTTGCTTAGGTTGAGCCGTTATAAAGTTTGCCGAGGATCTGGCCGGAGGCCTTTCAGTTTTGTAGTTTGGGTTTTTTTCAATCCGCGACCGATTTTGCGAGGTACCTACTGTTTAGTGTCAATTACATACTTAGGTACTTATTATTGAAACCTCTAATAAACAATAAATGGGGCAATTATTTAAAAAAACTGAAACTCAAGTGCCTACGCACAGATTTCTAATTAATTCATCATCATCAGCGGCTAACCACTAAAATATCATTCAATCTAAAAAAACGTTCAAGGAATCCCTTTTAAAGATACACCTAAAGCAAAATGTTCTTCACACCTCACAAAGTAAAGTCGTCAAAGTTCTTAACACAGGCAAACCATTCAACTTCCCCAATCACGTTCCTCTCAGATCATAACTCAGCTCCTGGATCTTTCGATCCATCAAGAGAACACAGGAACGCTGTTAAACTTTTTTTATTCTACCTTACGTAAATTTTGGTTGCAAACTTTCTTATTAAAGTATTATGCAAAGCGCTCGTCCATCAGATAGCATTGGAAGACGACGGCTGGATAGGGCTACCAAAGCACAAGTTTTCTTGCGATCTGCATCTAATATCAGCAAAATGTTAACTAAACCAAAGCTGTTCGAACTTTAATAAAAACACATAGTTATTTAGCTATCTTAATACGTATTATTTGGAACTTCATCGTTCAAAATATCAAGAGTAAGAGAATTTCTGAGATACATCATTTTGAAAGAATTTATTGCTGAGTCGAAAACAGCTAAACACCGAAAGATATTACTCATTTCAAATCTCGAAAACAACGTTTTCACCAGCAATTTTTCTCCAAAACCAATTTTACAATGTGACACGATAATACCTCACAAAAATGCGGTTTCGCGTTTCGCGGCCTTTGTAATTTTACAGGTGGCAACCCTGTGAATATTCCATTAGGGATTGCGACAGAATGAATTATTTTCGAGTGAAAATTAGGTGAGCGTCATTCGAAGGTGATTAAACGACGTCGTAATGGCGAGATCTAGGAGCGTGATACTTAAATCGGGTTCAGACAATACAGTCACTAGAATGGCTGGTCAATAATCAGTTGAATTGACGTATGATTTTTGTCGCTATTCCTGAGTGGAAATACTTATCATCCATAATTTTTGAAAAGAATAATGATGTGATTTCGTAATCACTGTGATTACGACTTACGAATTATTTACGTAATTAATAAAAAAAAAATAATTGAGAGGTTTAAGCACAAAAAGTCCCTGTAGTAAAAAAGATGGCAACGGAATGGCTGTTTATCATGTTCAAAACGTAGTTTTAACAAATACCCGGATTGGAGGTTCAGGCTTACCAGCTCAACTTGGTGTGCCTATGCCTTAGCGTTATGTACCGCATCCTCGAAAACTCATCGCATTGTCTCGTGGTATTACGCGGTAATCATTTTAGAGTATCTCTTTTCTTAATTTAACTGAAAACGCGCTATTATGAATTATTTGGAGTGCTGCATTTAAGGCTGATGCATTTTTTGTGAGAACTTTTGAAAGCTGATCTTGTTTTTTTATTCTTTTTACAAATAAACGGTATTTTTTATTCGACTACCAACGGAGGTCTATTGTGAGGTTGGCAGTTTGTCACCTACATAAAAAGAAAAAAATATTTTTAGCACCGGGGAAAAATGTTATTCTCCATAATAGAATAGAATAGAATAGAACAGAATAGAATAGAATATAAATTTATTAGCACACACAAAAAATAAGAGAAAGTACTTATAATAAGAACAAAAAAAAATCTACACTGGAAAACTCTACTAGAAAGCTAAAACTAAACATAGATAACTACTAAAACACAACATAAACAATCAAAAAACACTACGTGTAGAGTCATAATCGAATATAATAGCTGCCATTTACCACAGGATAACTATACAGTATTATAGTACAATACTTTTATCCAGATATTCATTCGATTTACCTTTTTTCACTTTGTTTTACTAGCCACTGCCCGCGGTTACGCGCATTATTCCTGATTCAAAAGAAGGCTGTCATTTCCCACTCACTGCTGAGTCAAACTAAGAGATGGACCGAATAGTTGTTTTGAATTTTTCAAATATTACTATGCGGCTATACAACCTTACATACTACCTTACATACATAAATTTATGAACTCGTCATATGCCTTATATACCTTATAATTCTATGAATTTGCTTTACCTGTTCCTTGATTCTGGTGAAAAAGTATGTGCTCTCATATAGTAATAAGAAGTTATATCGACCTACCAGTTAACAGAAGTTTTCAGTTAAGTTTTATATGACAATATTTTTATTCATTCTATTCTAATTTATTCTATGGATTGACATATGAGAGACAGATATAAATTGGTAAAGCTTAATTATTTTATTTGTCACGAAACAATAGTCGACTTCAATCATGAATAGATAATAAGGCCCCATTCAACCTTAAGGATTGAGACACATTTTTCAGACGTATCTACTCGTCCGCAACAAGTTAATCAAAGTTTATGTTTTTACGCGCCATTTGCGGCAGTAATCGTGCGTAGGTGATCGTGCGGTCCATTACGTGCGATGCGATTAACTTTCGGATCAGCTTACAGTTTGACTTCCGACCTCCACTAATGCGTCTAAGAGTTAGGACAAGTTCCCCAAAGGGATTAAGTGGTAAATGACCAAATGCCGAGGTTGATACTGTCCTGCTTCATCCAATTTGGCTTAACTTAAGAAAAAATAGTTCAGCATCTGTTTAGGTCCCAACATTGCATTTCATGGGCCTGTTTTGTGTCATCATACTACTATGCAAAGGCTTCCCTATTCTTCTTACTGTTGTTCTTACATTCGTTCTGTTCTTCGTTTGTTCTTACTGAGTCTACTTCTGTGTTTTGGACCTAAGTCTACCAAGCAGCTATTTTCAGGCCCGTAAAGTCATAACTCAAAGCTTGACTAATAAATGAATCAAAATAGTTTCAACCGTCCCGAAGACAATGCAGACGAGCTACATACAAACGTGTGCAGTGTTTTTCTAGTACTAGTTTCTTTCTAGATTCTTGTGTTTTTCCAGTGCAAGAAGCTAGGCGTTTCCGAACCTAGCCTGCTGAATAGATGGCTACGTCCAATATAAAGCAAACTAAATGCTTTCAAGTCTATAAAAGTAAGACTACAGAGGGGTTCTTTGTCTCCGAAATACGTTAGTTTCCATGATTGCAGTGATTACGTCACTTTTATTTATCGCTTTGGGATGAAAGAACTCAATCAAATCCGCATGTCAATCCTGTCAATTATATGTATATCTCCCCCCTATTGGAAACTCATCACCAAGAGTGTCACAACACATGATAATAATTTTATAATTTGGATCATAGACATCACAGGCTGCGCCACCAGTTGCGTCCATGTGGAATCAGACGGGATTCACGCCGTAATGGACCGTGTCCTGCCAAATGACGTCACGGCCAATGAGATTTATACGCTGTGAATAAATAACTTATCACTAAATAATTTAACAAAGTTCTCGCCACCCACTGCTTCCCTTGCGAAACCGGGTTGCGTAACTAATAATTTTTTAATGACCTCTGCGCAAGACTGTGCTTGAGAGGCAGAAAGTTGGGCATTCTCGCAGCGGAAGAAGATTTGTATGATTTGCAGATAATCCATGTCTGTGTACTTTCTGTCATCTGATAAAATACAAGCTCTGATTACGGTTGGGCTGATAGATAGATATAGATTTTTATTTGTTTCCGCAATGCATGGTAGTAAGCTCAATCTAATAATGAAAAGAGGAAACTTGAGGCGAAATATGAGAGGCCCAACACGAAAAATGAGTGGGTAGACGTTAAATGGCTAAATAAGTACATCTAGACAAGTAGTTGGGTTAGATGGGGTTTTAATAAGTACAAAGATTTGACACACAATAAAACAGATTGCATTAATTATGAAAATACGTAAGGTACAAAACTGTGTGTTGGAGCTCAGCAAAAAGGCAACTAGGCACTAGGTATGCATTAAAACTGACACAATAACATCCGGATTTAGCTTGCACAGTGCAGGCAAAACCGTCGCATCAGGGGAACAGATCAGGTTGGCAATAAATAAATTATTCATATCGATATAAAAAACTGGAACAGTGCACGACGTTGAAATTTTCCCATTAATTGAGATACAGAATAAACCTGTTTTTTTTTTTTGCATTTTTAAATATAAGCTTCAGGCAAATGCACTTTGCTTGAATTAAACTTGTCAGAGTAATTTCTACTTTAATATCTGCTGTTTCACGTAGAAGCGATTGCTTACCTTTTTTTTATCAGCGTGGCGGGATTCGCAACCTTGGCAAGAATAGCAAAGGTTGCAACGCTTGCACAGGAATAGTTGAACACATTGTGTATTCTGTTTTTAATCCCATAAAAGCATGTCCATTTAGCTTAGTATACGCTTTTTGCGTAAGCGGCTTGGCATGCGTAATTTATTTTTGTTTTCGGCCTATGGAATGGTGGATGCTGGTTTTCTGTACAGATGTTTCTAAACTTAGTTAGACGACATTTTTCTTTTGTTCCGTACTAGTTTCTGTTCACGGCTTCGCACGCCGTTTTCCATGGAAACGTTTAAATGTTTTCTCTGTCTCATAGGAACTGTTTTATAGGATAAAAAGGTTGTTCTTTTTACTTCATTACAAAATTTCAGTCCGATCTATCTAGTAAGTTTTGGCGTATAGAAGTAACAAACATACATCCATCCATACTTTCGTATTTATATTATTTATAAGTGTGATAGTGTAAAGTTAGTATGCATATGGCATTAATAGCAAAGGAGAGACAAAGGTACGATGTACATCGTTAAGCGGATCGCGAACCTTTAGTTCGGATTCAGATTCAAACCTTTTTTAATATACAATGAAAACAATAAGTACACCCGGAACAAATATCTGCAAATAGTATAAATATATGTCCATGGCCGAAATCGGACTCGCAACCCTCTGCATCGCAAGCAGACCTTCGCCCACTAAACAACAGGGGTCGTCAAAATGAAAAGCTCATAAGCGACTGTACTCCGTCTTTACAATTAGCGTAACCATAGTTATCTTTAAACATCTCACCGTCACAGCGCTACTCCACACAGCCAGTTTATCGACTATATCGGCATGCACTCTAACTCGCAGTTTACCTGTCAGCTGGCGGTCAGCCAAGCGGGTCACTGTGCTGGGCTGATGGACATCAACCGGAACAGCTGTTACCTTCAATTCTTTCAATAACATTATCAAGGGGAAGTGGGGATGCCGGTGAGATAATTAGCTAGGGATTTAAATTCCTTAGCTAAGTCATTTAGTCAGGGCATCAGTCAGGCCGCTCATTATCGGTCATTGTGGTATTTGATCGCATGTTTATTTTTCAGATTTGATGATGATAATAAATATCGAAATACCTAATGGCAACCAGGACAATTTTAACGATATATAGTTTCAATCAAAGCTTTCTAGATATACATAGATAGTACTTCTAGATAGTACACCGAGAGGGAGCTCGGATTTCAACCCGTCTCTCTCTAGATTGTATATAGAAGAGATGAATCCTTACCGTATCATACTAAACTTAAAAAACATGGCAGAGATAGTGCAGACAAATATCAAGAAACATGTCGTCATCCTGCCCGACGATATTTTTTACTCAATTGATAAATTAATATTACTTATTTTTACCGAGTGATAGTTACAATTCCGCTTGAAAAGCCAAATCGCCTTTAAAACCGACATACCTACAGTCATTTGCAAATACAAGGATCCTACGGATTCGCGACTCAGCATTCGTGCAGTTGGCCAGCTGCCAGCCGCTCGCAGCGGGTTCGATGGTGTCAAGTGGGTACGTTTCTATCCTTCGAGTGTTGCTCAATGACGCGCTGTTGAATGGTTTTTCGTGCTGCCAATGGAAAACTAGTTCTGGGAAAAGATTGCACTTGTTAATTATTAGGTTGTTTGGATTATTAGTAAGAATAGCATAGCATAGTATGTATTATAAATATATAATACTAGCGGCAGTTGTCAGTTGCCGTGTGGTGCCGGCATAGAATTTCACCACCCCATCTCTTCCCGTGGGTGTCGTAAGAGGCGACTAAGGGAAACACGGCGGGGGGCGGGCAGCAGCGCCCTCTGCAGAACAACTCCACCGAACTGCGATCCCCAACCCGCATGCCCAGCGTGGGGATTATGGGCATTAACCCCCAAATGTTATTGCCATCTATGGCGCTCATTAGGGGAGGCCTATGTCCAGCAGTGGACTATCATAGGCTGGTGATGAATACTAGCGGGCTGCCTCGGCTTATTCGGGTATTTAATAAAAAAAATTAAAATTATAAACTTTTATACACAGACAAACATTTATACGGATTCAACATTGAAGTTTTCATACAATAATCTTTAGCCTATGTTCATCAAGGATAATGTAGGATTCTAATGGTTAAAGATTTTTCTGATCGGTCCAGTAGTTTCGGAGCCAATTCAATCCAAACCCTGTCTTCCACATTTTTGTGTATAACTTTATGCTAAATTTGTCGCAACACGCTGTAACGATCGACACTAGACAATTTTTTTGATTAATAAAAAAATGCTAATACAAAATACATAATCGTAGTACAGATAATGTAACAACCACTGTATTCCATTCACGTTGTTTTGGTACTGCACTAAAACAACGTTTTTATGGCATTCAATTTACTAAACTAAAAGTATTCCACTCTCAGCTTCTTTATAGTACAGTTTGGTGGCTTTTTGTAATGACTGGCCGTGTGGTACCGGCATAGAATTTCACCACCCCAACTCTTCCCGTGGGTGTCGTAAGAGGCGACTAAGGGAAACACACCGGGGGGCGGGCAGCAGCGCCTTCTGCAGAACAACTCCACCGAACTGCGATCCCCAACCCGCATGCCCAGCGTGGGGATTATGGGCAATAACCCCCAAATAATGATGCCATCTATGGCGCTCATTAGGGGAGGCCTATGTCCAGAAGTGGACTATTATAGGCTGGTGATGATGTATGTTGATGATGTTGTTGTACTGACTCGGTATTTAGAACATGCACGACGAAACTAAACACGAACATGTCTAGTCAGTGACCTGCTTCAGCTATCGCTCTCGTCAGCATTATTCATGCAATATTGAAGAAACTATGAAAGCCGTATTACGAATTAAATAAAATTTTGAAAATGTCTTGTCAATTGTCTCGAAACTCTTGTCAATGTCTATTGAATGTTCAAATTCTCCTCTTTTACTGTTTAAGTATAGTCAATAGCATCTAGCACAGCAGTTTTGGGAGCTCTAGTAACAATTACCAAGAAATTGTAGTCTAGATAGTATTGCTCTGGTAGGCCCGCTGTAGGTCACAATAAAAGTTTCAGGACCGGGGCACGATGAAAATTTCACTAGCTCCCTCTTGGCGTACAGCCAAGTACTAGGGGTACAGCGAAACTGTTATGGCTACAGCGAAACTGTAATGTGGATCAACAGTATTTTGAACGACATAGGGGAAACAAGCAAGGGGAGCGGAGAAGTATCCAAAACGAAGAATATGACTGGAAGATATCGGTTTTAGTAAATGGGCACCCCATGGTACATCTTAATCTGTCTATTTGTATTTTTATAGAGAGCAATACAGATAAATTGTATTAAGACTGCGTTATTTACACATTAAATGCCCATAACGCACATGATGAGCGTACATATAGCATAAACATAGCATATACATATAGCATACAGCGCGTGTAGAATGGGCATGCCTTTCAGTGTCCGTAGTCTGTTAGCCATCATGACATTCATATCCTATAACTATATTTTACAACGCATTGCTCCGTTTCCGTAGAAACAAGCCCCAAACATAAATAAGGAGAAGGCTTTGTCATCCCATCGTCAAACTATTTTAAAAAGTATATGTATCCAATAAATAAATAAATATATAAATAATACTAAACCTTTTCGACCAATCTTTTACCTGCATACGATGCCTGAAAACACACTCAGAAATATTTTTCATAGTAGGCCCGGTGACTCAATACATTAACAGTGTATCTTTCCCGGATAAACTACACCTTTCTGCTTTACAAGCGGCGATCGTTTGTAACTCCTGAGCGATATACACGCTTATTGCACATTCAGACTTTTTACTTATGCATACTTGTTGACTAACCCCTTATTCACAATCGTCTGCTAACTTAAAATAGTTGCTAAGTTGTGTTATCTCTGACTCTGACATAATGTCAATAGAAGTAGACAGACTGAGACATAGCAATGCTCTAAGTAAGCAGAATATTATCACTACATAGTATAGAACAAAGTTTCCTGCTGTTTGTCTGCCTGTCCCTAGTATGCTTAGATCTGTAAAACTACGCAACGGATTATGATGCGGTTTTTTAAATACATAGAGTTATTCAAAAGGAAGGTTTTTGTATGAGTATTCCGCTCGTGCAAAGCCGGATCGTGTTGCTAGTTACGAAAAGAAGGAGGCTTGTGTGTAATTATTAAAAAATAAAAAAGCTAGTTTTTCAAAACAGTCGAGTTATCAAGCTTTTTTAAAAAGAGCGTTTATTACTACCTAAATGATAGGATATAATCATAAAACAACCATTAATTATACCCAAGAGTATTAATTAATCATAGACTAGCTATTAACAACCGTATGTATAGAGAAGGTATTATGTATACAGTTGTAATTGAATCAAATAATGATCAGTGGGATCCTATTAGCTCGCCTTATTAGTAAACGCGGAATGGAATATTAATCAGAAGGTATTACGTTGATTAAGGTGCTACTTTAATATTATGTTCGAAATTGAATCGTCCAAAAATATTATGTCATAACTACTTAGGATCTTAAACTTAGTGTTTCTTTTAGTTAGAATATAATTTATTCCTAATTCTTTTCGACGATAAAAAAAACAGTAGAATTTTAAATTTAAAATAATGGCGAAGGCTAGCGTAGCCTTATAAAGAGTTCTCTTTAAGCAAACCTTATTGGGAGAAAGAGACAAAGTTATAAAAGTGGGTAAATTTCCATGAAAGGTGTTAAGTGATTTAATTTTAATTAATTGAAGTATCGTTTACAAAGATGAATAAATGCTTTATTTCTTTCTTCTTAAATTTTCAAATGACACGAAATCCGAAACAAAAATCTCTAAGTAATAATTAACATTTCAAAGAAAGTTTATGATAGAAAATACAAGCTTTAACGGGGCACATAAATCGTTCAATGGCTAACGGCCGTTCGTTTCAAAAGCGATGTCCAAAAAACTCTTCCTAGAATGTTCAATTTTACCTGAGAGAGGGAATTAATTCCGAAAAGCTCCCTTGGGCCCTTATTTAAGGGTATACAGGAGAATTCAGTAGGTACAGATACATTTTTTTTATAATTCATGAATAGAAATTTGCTTGACCGCGATGTTGTATGATTGTGAAATAATGCTGGACAATCCACACAGCATCATCTAGCCCCAAGCAGAGCTTGTGTTATGGGCACTAGATGACTGCGACGCTTAATACAATACAATATATTACATAGGATAGTTTTTTATTATTATGTATTTTGGGAATACCTTGAACACCCGGAATATATATTTACAAATCGCACAAACATCCAAGGCGGACATCAAACCTGCGACCTCCTGCGTCACAGGTACATTCTTTTGAATATTATAATAAGATAGTAAATATAGATAAAACCGGCAGGAATAACTGAGATATTGTAGAACATAATAAAGAGCGTACTAGAGCGTCCTAGAGCGTACTCCAAAGTTCAACATAAAATAAGATTGGTCGTTGAGATAAATTCCACAACATTTCACACCACCTGACCTACTGATCATAAGGTTGCTAATACTGTGCTACAGAATCCAATCTTTAATTAGAGGGAAATCAGGTGTCAGTGAAGTAAGGGCCCACCCGAGGCCGATAACACGCCTATACCTTACGCGCTATACGACCTAGGGGCATAGTTCAAGAACCCTAAAAAGCACCCTGAAGTCCCGTATAAAAGTCATTGCAAATGTTTGGATTTATTTAAAGGACACCTGTTCTCTAGGTTGCCAATACTATATCTTATATTAAGTAAAATAAGGTACATATGCACTGTTCGTTAAGCTGACTAAACTTTTATATTGGATCTCGGTGCCTTGTTTATTTGTAGGCCGATTCAGGCTTTAAGGCTTAGACTAAATGAATTTGTACAATTGTTTCTACCTTGACGAATGCTTAATGAGTGACTCATATCGTAGTTGTGATAATAAAAAGTGTTTTAACGACTTTAGCTGTAGCTACAGTTCTAAATCCACGCCGTTTTGAACAAATTTCAATTGAGAAAGCAAAACTTGGCACGCTCTTCTATACTAATACTAGCTGACCCGCTCGCAATTTCATTTGCGTGGACTTTAGAGTAAAAAAATCTTGACGAAATTAGCTAATACCCTATTTTGAGAGTCGGAAATTGAAACCCGCTTTTAATATCATGTATAAGCCCATGCGTTTTCTTAAAAAAATAACCGCTTACTGTATTTTTTTTATAGTAGAATCTAATGACACGGTGGACTACAAACATTCTACTGTAGCCCATTTTATTTGTAAATTACCTAATCCTATTTTATTTAAATATACCTACAGATTATCTACACTATATATATCTACAGATATTAAATAAGACCAAAAAAACTTCCATCCCCCTTTTCACCCCCTTAGGGGTGGAATTTCCAAAAATCCCTTCTTAGCGGGTGCTTGTGTTGTAAAAGGAACCTACCTTCCAAATTTCAGCTTTCTAACTTCAGCGGTTTAGGCTGGGCGTTGTCGCCAGAAAATCGCTTGTTCCTTTATATATTAAGATAATCCCTTCTTAGCGGGTGCTTGTGTTGTAAAAGGAACCTACCTTCTAAATTTCAGCTTTCTAGCTTCAGCGGTTTAGGCTGGGCGTTGTCGGTAGGAAATCGCTTGTTTCTTTATATTTTGATGTTTTTTCAGGAATATTTGAAAAAATCCTGAAATACGTGTTCAATATTTTTGTTTGTTTAGTATTCTGAGTAAGTTTCATGTTGGGTCATTTGTAAAAAAAAATCTCAAAAATCTTAAGTAATTCGACTACCTTTTTAAACTTACATAGTATTATTTTTGAAAAATCCTGAAACACGTGGTTTGATTTATAGTTTTTTCAATACATACTGAAAGTTTCAAGTCATTAGTATGCTATGTCAAAAAGTTATAGACATTTCAATATGGAGCCAAAATACGAATCTCAAACTTGAATGACCCATTTCACCCTATTTTCAGGAATATTTTGGAAAATGCTGAAACACGTGTTCAATATTTTTGTATGTTTAGTATTTCCTGTAAATTTCAAGGAAATCGGGCTACCGGTTACAGAGTTAGAAAAAAGACCAAAAAAATTCCATCCCCCTTTTCACCCCCTTAGGGGTGGAATTTCCAAAAATCCCTTCTTAGCGGGTGCTTGTGTTGTAAAAGGAGCCTACCTTCCAAATTTCAGCTTTCTAACTTCAGCGGTTTAGGCTGGGCGTTGTCGCCAGAAAATCGCTTGTTCCTTTATATATTAAGATTATAAAGAGGAAAGATTTGATTGTTTGTTTGTTTGTATGTTTGTTTGTTTGTTTGAATTGAATAGGCTCTAAAACTACTGGACCAATTTGAAAAATTCTTTCACCATTAGAATCCTAAATTTTCCGTGATGAACATAGGCTATATAATATTTTCAAAAAAGTTAGAGATCCGCATGAAAATTTCAATAATTGAACCGTGCGCTGTATATTCAACCTCTTTTTCTATTATGGCGCGTCAGAATAGAAAAAGAGGTTGAATATACCTATAGCGCTCTGTGCTTGCTTTTTTTCTACGGCCAGTGTCAGTTATGGAGTGTCGAGTCAATGTCAAAAATCCCAATGCTGTTAGAAAAAGTAAGGGATCCGTATGAAAACTGTGAAACCCATCGTGTTAGTGTGTATAATTTCTGAAATTTTTGTTTAATACCCGTGCGAAGCCGGGGCGGGCCGCTAGTGTCTAATAATAAGCGAAATTCGGTTTATTAACCTACAGCTACGGCGTAGAAGGTCTACTAACGTTGACGATGGCATGCCTTATTGAATGTGCTACGGCGTAGCAAAAAGCGTAGCAGCTCTACGAACACGAAATCACTGAAGCCGGCGATACACGTCAGATTTTTGTCTCATTATGTGATCAGATTGGCAATGGCTCGGCGCTTTCGACAATTCGAAGGAGATTGTTGTGTTAACATATGAATGGAACGAACGCCTTCGAAAAGTCGAAGTCGATCATCCCCCACCAAACAAATCTCGGACGTATGTATATCGCCGGCATAAGTTCGTCGATCTTAATTCTTGGAACTAAGTCGGTGTACCTTATCCTCGTTGATAATCGAGTTTCTTAATCTCCATTCACTGATTGAGTGGTTTTGATTGCTGCTGATTTGATAAAGCTTCTGATGAATTGATTAAATTTAATATTTTTAGAACTTTTGAAGGTTTTAACTTACAATAACGTTCTCTCAGTATTTTTAGCACATTACAAAATGGCGGTTTTTTTTTTTATTCTTTATTGTTTATGGGACTTTGAGTCATAGTTATGACTATATCAGTCCCGTCATTTCACAAAATAATTATTATAAAATAAAAACTAAATAACATCTAAAACTAACCGAAATAATTTTACTGCCGCATCACTCAGTGGTGCGGCTAAAATTGTTTGGATAGCACCAGTATCTAATAGGTTACAATTGTACAAATCACTAAGTTGTGATCTCATAGACTTACTCCTCTCACACGGCGGTTTTCGATTAGACATTAAGATCCATTGCGGTGTCAGTTAGACATTAGATGGCTTGATTTTGAGATTTTTTTGAACTTTATTTCTTTAGGTTACAAAATAAGAACTTAGACAAGTCAAATTTCATACAGTAAATTATTATTAAGAAATATGGTGTTATTGATGTTCTCTTTTCTTCGATTCTTTGTCCAATAGCGGAAGAAGTGAAAAAGAAACCATCAGTACATTCATATATCACTTATAAGTCTAATACATGTTTGTTTTGCCTATCTAAATCTTATTTTTCAAATCAAATCAAATCATTTAGATAAATGTCTTCATTTATTTATATTAGTAGACCTGAAGTGAAGCACCACATTCAAATTCTTACATGCTATTGTGTGGAATGGAGCAACATCTGGCCAAGCATTTGTTAAAATGTGATCATTGATATAATCATCTACCGAGTCTTTCTTGACAAGATTTTGTTTTATATACTGTTTAATTTAACGAACAGGAAGCTCAGTTACTTCAAATAAAAGCTTATTACAGAAGCGCACGCAATTGCCCATAAATGATTTCCCTACCTTATGTAATCTGTATGATGGGATGTGTAATTTGTTCTTGTTTCTTGTACTGTCGGTCGGTGGAAGTCGTTTTTATGGTCATCCGTTAATACACCTGGTTTCAAAACGTTTTGGTCGTTATGGAAGATAGTCCAACTCCATTAAATAGAACAAAGTGCCTTTTATCAAGCCACTTGTATTTTCAATAACCACACCCTGCCAACTCTAACGCGGCACATTCTGCTTAAGCCATGGTTGAAGACTCAAACCCGACCGAAGGCAAGCCGCAATTTCCCAGGAAGCACTTAGGGTAAGAAGGTTCAAGTCCTGTATTATTAATAGAGCACAATAACCGTGGCATTGTAAAATAACCGGGCTATTGTTTAATAACCGGGCTTAGATAAAGGTGTCTGTCGTAATTATTCGATTAATAGTTTGTTCAGACGAGGATTATCATAGCTAATCGAAAACAGCTGGTTCATACCTACGTCCATTGAAAGCTAAAGCCTAAAAAACAAGCTTAAAGTTAAACATTTCATCGTCTAGCTACCAGTCTAAGCAGAACTTATGCATAGAGATAAGATTCAGGAGATTCTACTCAAAAAATATTAATACCATACAGAAATCCAGAAGACGAAGTGTTCGTATCAGAGTATTGGATCGCAATATTCTCTATATTATGAGCCTCCTTATCAGATGGGATCACTGGAAAGCTAAATGTAGGGGACGATGACAAAAATGAAAATAGTTTTCGTAAAATATGCACAACTCACACAGGACGACACCGATAGAAATACAGTTCTGAAGCTGCGTACTGGCCGTAATGACCAAGTAACGTAACACACAGATAGCTTTGGTGCAGTCAGGAAAAGAAGGTGTTTGCAACAAGCAACAAGGTGGATTTGGGCACACGGCGTAACTTGTTGCGAACGGTACATTACGCCGTAAGACTGGTCAATACCCGGCTAAAGTCCAATTTCAGCGATTTCTGCTAAAACAAAGATTCACAAAACAAAGTTCAGCTTGACCGAATTCAAATCGGTTTCCTATTGTGTGACATAACAGCTCTTGAAGTTAGCGCTGGAACCCGTTCAACTTTATTTCGGTAAAATTCCCTGAACTGGTTAAAAGCGCTAAACTGAGTTTTTTATAATAAAATCAATTACAGCGATGAAGTTGGCCTTAAAGATTTGAACACCTATTAAAAACCCTGAAATAACCAAGCCGTCCTCTCACGATCATACTAATTCTCCAAAATGGCGGTTGTTTACGGGCTGCCGGGGCCTATCCCGAACGGCTCCGAATCAATTTCGCGCTCATCCAGAGATCAGAGACATTAATACGATATTACGTGAATACGATACGATTACCTTGCTTGGGCATTATTTCATTTATGCTAATCCGTGTGACCTCTCACATGGCGCGCAGTAAATAATACGAAGGGGATAGATAATAAGTATATCGACATTGAATTATTATTGAGTATAGCAGGAATGCGATCGAGAATTGGGGATACTATTATTACCATGATCACGGACCATATACATACGGTCACAAGTACACGGTCCTTTGGAGCCCTTTTTGACAGTTTAAAATTATATTTAAGTTAAATCGGGTATCATCCTCTTTTGCACAATATGATACACGCGAAGATGATATGCGCCAAGTGTAGAAAAATGGGAAAAACAGGTTATTGTGATGTGTGGCAAGGCAAGATGGACTGGGTAATTTGGCTGTGAGAGAGTGCGGACGCCCGCTTTCATAGCCTCATCATAAACTGGTAAAAGCGGCAGACGGTAGCTTGCTGAATCCATGCTTCTTCAAAATACAACACAAAGTTAGTCTCGTGTTAAAATACAAAACGTTCTAAGTTAACATAGCTAAATTAGCTTATCGTGTGTGGTGTATCCATTCTACACTTATAGACTTGTATGGTCTATGGTTCTGCAAGTGAGTTTATCTATACTAATATTATAAAGAGGAAAGATTTGATTGTTTGTTTGTTTGTTTGTATGTTTGTTTGTTTGTTTGAATTGAATAGGCTCCGAAACTACTGGACCGAGTTAAAAAATTCTTTCACCATTAGAATCCTTAATTTTCCGTGATGAACATAGGCTATATAATATTTTCAAAAAAGTTAGGGATCCGCATGAAAAATTCAATAATTGAACCGTGGGCTGTATATTCCACCTCTTTTTCTATTATGGCGCGTCAGAATAGAAAAAGAGGTTGTATAGCGCATGGTGCTTGCTTTTTCTCTACGGCCAGTGTCAGTTTTGGAATGTCGAGTCAATGTCAAAAACCCCAATGCTGTTAAAAAAGTAAAGATCCGTATGAAAACTGTGAAACCCATCGTTTTAGTGTGTATAATTTCTGAAATTTTTGTTTAATACCCGTGCGAAGCCGGGGCGGGCCGCTAGTGTTTTATAAAATGTTTATGGTGCCGGCTCCGCCAGCCATGTTTTCATGTGATCTCTCTCCCTGTATTTAATCGTTCTCATGTAATGGTGTAACAAAATATAAATTAGTAAAAAAGTGCTTCGTTTCTCCATATTATATCTTTAATTAAATATTATCGTGAAACTTCGATTTCAACTCGGGCTGTGAATGCTCCACTGGAAAACATGATATGAATGGTGTCATCATTTACCTCCAAACTATTTCCACCCCGTTTATTTGATGTCGCAAATAAATTTCAACCCTAAACATAAAACATGCAGTCCAGAATGCGGTGCCATAAACGGCGACCCACATAACTGTTACACAACATAACGTTTAACAACTTGTCAAGTTGTAAGTCACCATTGTCATAACATTACACTGAAATACAAAGGCTAAAGCAATTAGAGACGACCTCTGTGGCGCAGAGGGTGAAAGTTTTTTTGACACAAAAAGATACTGGTTCGATTCCCGCTTTGAAAGATTTAAGAGATTTAAAAAGTATGCAATTTCCTTTTGCAGTATACAATCAATCTCTTAGCTATCAATATCCATTATATGGGAAGGCAACAACACAGCGACTAATTTGGTTTTTAAAAATAAATATGAATTAGTGTTAGCTAAAAACAGAGGTACTTTAGGAAACATAAAATAACTTTTTTAAAATAAATATGATACCTATTTATTAGCTAGTAATAGAGGTTATATATATTAGTGGGTTGTTTGGAGGTTCAGCAAGAATTATATCAAAGCATTGCAGTTAAACTGTATAATAATAACATAATCCTGCAATATAAACAGAGCTGCGGCAATTACTCAAGCATGAAGCATCGCCGGAAGACCATGGAGTGTTTGAAATACGTCTTCATTACCACGTTAGGGGGTTATTCTACAGTCGGCGAAACTAAAGATTTTCACGCGAAAGCGTGCTAAATATAGTCCACTTATAAATTGGAGTACGTTCCGAGTAGTAAAATGTCGTTGGTAGGATGAAGAATTTGTCAATATGTGAAACATTTTTAGGTCTGGCCCTATTCAGAGATTTTGTCGATTCTTCCATAGAACAACATTTATAATAATTTATCTGTTTGAAATTTGACTTGTCTAAGTGCTTATTTTGTAAGCCTAAAGAAATAAAGTTATTGAATCTGAATCTGAATCTGAAACACGTCAGGTGTTTTGACGTCTAATGTTGTTCTTTGGGTGTGCTCAAAAAGAAAATTACAGTTATATAACTAAATTAGAACTAATATTTACAAAAGAAACAATTCAGCAAACTGTAGACTGTTGCAAACAAACTACAGCTTGCTAGTTACTTGTAGAAGACATGTAATATAGGTAGCTTTGTTAAAAAAAGTTAAAAAACATAAAAATGATAATTCCTCAGAGACCAGCCTCAACTGTATCTATTTTCAAATACCAATAAATAACTAAGAAATTAATCATAATCAAATTCATTACCATTGTTTGTATTGTCAGCAAATTTAATCATACATAAACTTTAAGAGCCAGTGCAATAAATCTTATCTTTTCATACATACCACACTGACTTCACATTTCCAGGTCGTTCAGCATGCGAAAAACACAAAGGGATCGCGCCAGATTTCTGTACTAATATTATAAAAAAACATATTTGATTGTTTGTTTGTTTCAATTGCATAGGTTCTACTGGACCGATTTGAACAATCCTAAATTTTCAAAGATGAACAAAGGCTATTAAAAAAAAAAATTAGAGATGCCCTTGAAAATTTAAAATTTTGTTAAATACCAGTGCGAAGCTAGGGCGGACCGCTAGCGCTAGTTAAAAATATTTCTATATCACCTATATCAGTTTGCCAAGACGGAACAAGGCGATGCCGATCCGTTTAGAGTTGATATTTGTGCCACCATAACTAAAACCAACTACTTATAAATACAAACAGAATTTCGAGTATCTTAGGTATTAGCGTAACCATAGAGCCATAGCCCACACACGCCCTCGGCTAGAGAAGCAACACAAGACCGGCAGTATAACGATTGGGGTTTATTAGTTGTGTCTATAAAAGGGGCAGGGGTCGTAAACCCCCAGCACAACATTGTTTTTAATATCGTGTGGGTGTGAGGGATGAAAGACCGGATGATACTGGCAATAGGATTAGGCTTGTTTGTGTATAATGTATGACGTATTTGTAATCTGAGGTTGAGTGAATAAGGTTTAGCAATCTATTTGTTCATCAATTTGCTGGTTTTTTTACGGAGTTAAATCAAGGTAAATTGTGGCGGAACGAGTTAGATGTGCAACTTCTACAATAGTAATAATAATTAGGACGAAGAATAAAACTGGAAGAATGATGAGCTAAGTTTTGAATCTTTTTTGATAGTTGATACATGAGCGTCAGAAAGTTTTTGTCTGAGGAGCTTGTGTTACGATCCAGATAAATCATTAACTAAAGGAATTCTACGTCGACGAGCTTATTTTCTTTGCCTGAATGAACGAAAGCAATATTTCATAGAAATATTGTGAGTTCTTGAAAATATTGATGCGATTAAATGCCATCTGTTGCTTGAAAAATATCGGGAATATTAGATAACTAAACTTTCGATATTTATAGACCTGACAGACTTTGTCTATAAAATATTGCAAACTTTCATTAAGTTAAAGAAAATTAATACGTGCTAGATGTATACCTAAATAAGTGTTTGAATAAAACTTTTGAAGGTAACATGGTTATTAACACTAAAGTCATTTATATTTTTTTTTATTTGTCCGTTATTTACCACTCAAAACTAAAGTCACGCTAAGTATCTCACAGTAAAATATTTTAACTTTTTATCAATATAAGTACATAATTAATAATAACACCCAAGACAACACAAATATTCGAAGAACATTCAAAATTTTTGTCTCTTTGTCAAAAAACTCGAACCTTACGTCCCGTATCATTTCTCTGCTATTCCCGCTAAAACCTCTAACTTTTACCATAAACTATCCACTCCAGAAAGCACCAACCATCCAATTAAATTTCAACTTTGTTGAACCACTATAAAAGCTAAGGTTGCACAGCAACTTTGTACCTGCTCCCGTGTCCTATCCTTCCATACATCACGTTGTGTTTGTATGTATTTTGATTGTGTGTCGTCATTTGTTTGTGTCGTTACTATGATTTAAAACGGAAGTAAAAAAAAATATACTGCCTCTTTTAAGTAGGTAAAGTAGCCGCAGGGCCATTGCCAAAAATTTTACTTCCAAAAATTTCGTTCTATAATTGACGGTTTCACTTTGGCTGATTTTAAATCTGTCAATAACCGAATGCATTTTTTATTTAAGACTAAATAAAAATATAGAACCCTTATTAATAATGGTCTGCTTAGTTAAAACAGTTGCTAAATATTGTTATTTCTCACTATTACTTAATGTCAATAGAATAATGCAGACTCGGAAGAGCAATGCTTTATGCTACCAGACTATTATGAATAAGGTATTTATAGCATACCTTTTGTTTTGAAACTTACGCGATCTGAACACATAATGATTAGTAATTAATGAAAGGCATTATTACAAGAGAATGGTTCGGGAAGCGATTGAAATTAAGAAATATCCTAATTTCAATCGTGAAGACGGTTTCAGACTCTCTGCCTCATGGAATCCAGTGTTAGCTAAGTGCACTCGTCGCAGACCGGCTTCTCAGCGCGTCACGGACACTGTTAGTGTAGTGTGTCGTCCGAGTGTGTGTACGTGTGAGTAACGCTAGTATATAAAAGGCGGCGGCAGCTCCAATACTCCAGTCATCTCGTGACCACGACAGAGTGTAAACCTGTTGAAACGTCGAGAAAAGAAGAAGAAGAAAGGAGGAAGAAGAAACGCGATAAATACCCGTTAATTACTAATCATTACCTTTTGTTTTATTTTCCCCGACGTTTCCATCACGTTGTAGCGATTCACGCGGCGAATGAGTGATTAAAAGTTTGAAAAGTTTTGCTATACGAAGTGTCTAAACGGTAGAAACAGATTTAGCCCACGCAGTGTGCTCGACAGAATGGGGGAATGGTCCGACGGCGTAGCGTATGACAGGCGTGGCTCTAGTCTAGGCCATCTGCTTTCGTACAAAATCATGAGCTCAGATCACATTATAAAATAAGTCTTAATGACGGGACGAAAAACTACCACCGCCGTAACACAGTGTTACATTAGCACGGGTGGTAGACTCTTTTTAACTTGTATAATAATATAATAACCTGCCGCAAAGCGTGTAAAACAAATAGGAATGTTTTACCATCTTGTAAAAGTTTATGTTTTTTTGTATATGTACTGTAATAGTTTTAGGGACAAGTACATTTTTTTATAAGATAGTAAGTTATTTCTATTTCTTTCATTATGCTCCTTTATGGAGCTCATTCATGGAACCAGTCCTTTTTAGATCTAAAATAATGTCTGGCTGAACCGCACTCCGTATGTATGTACGGAGAAGAGCTCATAAATAATCAACATCATCAGCCCATATAAGTCCACTGCTGGACATAGGCCTCCCCTAATAATCCAAATAACGCTCTACCATTAGCCTGCAGACTTTCGCAGAACGTCTCCCACCTGGCCAGAGGGCGTCCTACACTACGTTTGCAGCGTGGTCTACTCAAGAACACAATAAATAATACGTAGGTATTATATCGCAAAAACAAACAAAAATTTCGGCAAAACCCAACTGGAGGCACTTTCAAAGAGGGCTTTAAGAAGATTAGCTCAGTTATGCGATGGGGCGGATCAACGTGAATAAGTTAAGAGAAATGTTAATCTTGATTTTAAAATGAAGGGATCGCGGTGTGGGGAGTCACACGATGATATAAGCCTGGCCTTTTAGGGTTCTCTAATATATGGTTGGAAACCACTACAGACGCTATGTGAATGTCTAATGTAACCATAATGACTGTGAGTTAGGTAGGTAAGTGGAACTACAAATGTTCGTTTACGTGTAACTTATTACAATGACTAGGATTCTTGCACTATTAGTTTCGAAATATCCACCTTTAATTCTCTTCGGCATCACTTGATTTCCCATTTTTATTTCTTATTTAACTTGTATTTTGTGTCATTTCCAAGAGTCCTGTAAGGTCTAAAGGAAATAAAGCACTTTGATTTTTATTTAAAAGCTAGATTTTCGGAAAGGTGGGAATTATTAACACATAGATTACCAGTGTCAGATTGGATTAACTTAATGAGTGCGTGTAGCACAGCCAGCTTCCAGATCAGTTTGTTAATTACTGGCACACCGAGTTAACGAGAAAAAAACTTTACATTCAAAATAATATAACATCTACTCACGAAACCCCTTTTCAAATAAACCAACTCGCTCTTCATCGGATTTTTAATGCAAATGGATAACACTCCGCTTGTGCAAACAGAGAGAGATTGGATCTACGAGATAAGGCTCTCCTAAAGAACACAGAGTAAAAATAACAACGTTTTAGACCTGTACCTTAATAACTACCTACGAGAGGGAGAACATAACGTTTCAATTAACACTTTGATCGCGATCGCACCATGTTCGCGGGCCGTAAGAATATACTCCTACAACTCAACCCGCGGATGTCTTAACAGTCAAATAAAAGAACCTACCCGGTATTGGAAGGTATTAAAATAAATAAATAATAACGCTTGAGATTCCGCACACTATCATCTAGCCCCAAGCTAAGCCAGAGCTTGTGTTATGGATACTCGATGTCTGAAAGACTTAATCAATATTATTACATAATATATATTTTTTCTTATAACGACCAGAATACCCAGAACAAAAATCTGCAGATCGTATGTTACCTATATATTCTTCCCAAGACTGGAATCGAACCCGCAACCTTCTTCGTCGCAGGCGAACCCTTGACCACCGCGCCACAGAGGTCTTCATCAATACACGGGAAGTCGAGAAGGTCATGAAGGTCCCTTATGTGTATTTTAACACCTCACCTGCGATTAGCAACCCAACTGCGTGGTGATTACGGCAAAACCCTCAAGTCTTGGGCAGGCATGTTAAGCAGTGCACATGTGCCGGCGAGGTAAATAATTCATGGTATAATTGTAGAATATAAAATCGTTGACAAAAGCATTCCTGGAGACCAAACAACTGGTTAACTGGATTTTGTCACGCGACTATTTTGGAAATCCCTTCCATGACGGATTATTTACATATACAAATAAAGTAGCGTTATGACGTGGCCAAAACGTAATGACGGTGGTGATAAAAAGACTACGTGTTCCCCATAAAGATTTTTGGTTAAGTTAGGTTAGTAATTATTTACATACGCAGAAAAAGGTTGCGTTATACGTGTACGCGGGAAAAACCTAGTGGCAGAGTAGATAAAAAGACGGAGTATTCACGATAAAGTCTTTTGGTTCTTTAATATAGGACAACAGATTTGATGGAAAATATTATACGATATGCATTCACAAAAGATCATCGGTTATGGCAGTATTCATCCATAATAATAATTCATCTCATCCATTTAAACTTAAATCTGCAGTTTTTACGCAATATAAACGTAAATAATACATTGTTGAAGTTTTTATATAAGGATTAAGTGCATATCTGGATGTTACTATGTTATTTTCTGATATTATTATTATTTTATTATTATTATATGTTTGTTTTATTAAATCTCAAAACGGAGTAAAGTTGCCCCAATCCGCATTAAGACTCCATACTTGCTCCTTTATGCATAATGTAATCTCTAGAGTTTCCAAAACACTCCATAACAGTTTTTACTCCTGAATATTTCAGTAAAACCACCGAACAAAGTGAAGACCATCCCATTTACACGTATTCAAATAAGAAACTCCGCTTAACCTTAATGCCACTCAGGATTACCATAATTCAGGGTGTAAATAAGAGAATTCATAAAGCACGGATTTGCCTAATCTGAGCAAAGAACTTTCGTATTACGGTGAATATGGAGATGTCAAAAATAAACTGATTTGACGGGACTATGATGGATCGAGTGAGTCTTGAAAGTCAGAGGCAGTTCACGAAGATAGAACAGATACAAAAAGACAGATGATCGGAGATGAGAAGAAATGATCAAAGGCATGATGTCAAATATACCATAGAGACAAACATATAGTTCAATCTCTCGTTTTTGAGGTCGGTTCAAATTGGCGTCACATAATGTCACTATCACGAGATCGAGATTCTATCGGTTGTTTCATACACGCCACGCTATACTTCCCTATAATTGAAACTCAATAAAAAAGAAAGGAACACAGTACTTTTTATACGAGAGTTCCTGTCAAAATATCTGTGGTTTAATATGACCTTTTTCATACCTACTATTATTTCTATTTAAAGCGTATATAAATCAGTGAATACTGGAATGCTGCACTGAAAAATGCTATGGCTACAAACCATTACTTTATAATAAATCTATAAAATCCTGCAATTTAACAGAAAATCCTTGAAGGCGACAATGACAGGTAAATTACAAGCACACGCGAGTTTCCCACCGCCGCCGCCATATCGATACTGCAGTGGCCTTGGCATAAAAACCTGCCCCTTTGACACAGGAATTGTAGTTTAAGGTAGAATAGAGAAAAATTCACTTCGTCATCGAATGTGTAAGTTATTCGAAATTCATTCCTTCAACTTAAAAAATGTACCTATGCAATTTCCAGCGATGAGATGTCATTAATGTCTATACTGTCCTATAGAACAATCCCGTGCTATTTGGGCTGTGGTGGGTGTCAATTGATTGAACTCAATTTCCTCCGTGATTTGAACATACAATGGAGTCGAATGTCATAAGGCAAACAATAATGTTTGATTAGTATATGATTGTAAATACAAAACTATAATAAAAATCAGAAAAAAAAAAATTTTTGCAGTTGCATAATTGGTTTTTATTCCCGGAGGTAAATTTTACCAAAAAGCGCGTGCGAAGCAGCGGACACATGCTAATTGTTGATGTATTTTATTAGCATTCACAGAGTACATAATGTACAACGAACAGCCTATATGCAACAAGTTCCAAAGCCCATATAGCTGACGTTGCAGAGTTGCATGAAATAGAACATCTAACTTATTGCAACGAACAATATACCTCTATCACGAACACTGGAGTTATCATTAAATTACTGATGAGGTCCAGATGTAGAGAAACCTTAGCGAATGGAAGAATTTGGGCTAGACTGTTTCCCATTTCGAGCCCCTTTTGGGGCGCAAAATGAGCCATCAAATACGAAAAACTCAAGTGCAGCTAGTTTGGAAATCTTGCTCAAAAGCTTGCCTAATTTAGTATCTCCAGAAGTACTTTCAAAAATAGTAATTATTTAGTTGGAAATGAAAAAAGACAAATTTTTACCATCAGGATCATTGTCTTATCGTTCTGTCGTCCCTAAGCGCGGGGAATGTTGTCTATGGTACACGAGGTAGTATATCAGAGAATAGAGAAAAATTACAAATTCATTCCTGCAACTTCAATGACAAAAGACAACTTCAATTTGAATGGATTAAGATTGTGACTCTACTGATTCTTCTGTATTAAATAAGTGCACTATTGCAATAGGTGTGCCTAAAATGATAGCTATAAAATATTTTCAATAAATAATTCACGCAATTTATGGCCATGCGCTGACATTAATGTCTACTCCTATGCGTAGGCTATGTTTATGTCAGTCAAGCTCAATACTGCGTCATTTCCGAGCCATGTCCACGGTCTCGTCCTACCGTCAACCCATTGTGCCATTAGGACAAACAAAAGACACATTCTACTAGGGTTAATTAGTTTTTCAAATTCATTTCACTCTATGAAACATAAACTACCATTACAGATTCATTAATCTAATAGGTACCTACGTTATTTATTGGTTTACTAGGTTGTAATGCTATGGCCACACTATCGTAGTAACTAGAAGATTTGGCCTGTCGCGACGAGTCTGGCTCAGAAGTTCGTCAAATCGCGAATCATCATCGCGTAGTATCTGCGCTGCTGTCAACTGTAAACTGCCGCACATAAAAGGGTTTTGTCGCGAAAAAAGTTCGTGCGATTGGTTTCGCGCGCGCTTTGTTGACAGCGATACACCGAGCGATGTAACGGGGCTGATTTGTGTTATTATTATTAACCTGTAGAGAGCATTATATTCTCTTCGCAGAGAATGATTGTCTGCGCGTTAAAAAATAAGTATAAAACACGAAGTTTTGTCACGACAAAGCGCAGACAAATCTTTACCTTGTAGTGTGGCCGTAACTTAGTTTAACTTGTACCTAATATTTGTATAACAAAAGATTCGAATTACACTAGGATCCAAGTTTGAAATGTATATTTTCTTCATTAAAAGATACGAGATTTACTTCATGCTAGAGCCAACCGTAAGTTTTATCAGCGCATAAAGTTAGACACGGAACGGTACAGACAAGAACTCGTACGTATAACCTAACTTAAAACTACTGTTTTACAAGGTGCAAAGTTTCTACCAGTTATGAGGTAACCGTGACGTGAGTGTAGTATACATAATTCACCAGCAGACGGATTTGTTTGCGTCGCTTTTTGTACCACATTCTTGAAGCAGCTTCGGTCGTATGAAACCTAGTATGTTTTTTTATGCAATAAATTCGTCTCATTCTATTATTATTTTCTTACCAAATTCTCTATACATCCGTTCAGCCGTTAAAAATATCTCAGCGGAGACTATGATGTGAGCAGAAAATATAGCAGTGCACTGTAGTATTGTGTAATATTAAGAGATGTGCACGTGGACTATTTATTCCCTCTGACAATCCGATGAAATTATGAGAATGAGGGATATACCTATAGGAATGTACTGCCGAACAACGGCTACTAAATAATGTACCTAATATGCTTAAAGCCGCAACGTATAATAAGACACGTGTTCGTTTAAATTAATCATATGAAAATTCTTTGTTGTCTGGATCAGCGAGTGCGTAAAGTTCTTGTACGGTCCACAAGAACTTGCTTGGGACACAGCATTGCTGTTCTGCTTGGCGGCAGAAAAAAACATGGTGGTTATACTATGCTCGAGTCATTTCACAAGATACCTTGCATTGCTAGTACTATTCCCATAATTACGAACGATTCCCTTCGTAGAATAGAATATATATTTATATTGTTTTAGATAGAAAGTTTACATTATGTTTAACAATGTTGCATCTTTAAACCACATGAGGTTAGTATTGGTGCTGACACTCTACTTAAAAAAAGTGTTACTATAATTTTCAAGTTCATTGCATTTGGATGACTTCTTATAATTACACAAATACACAGATAATAGTCAGAGACTCGATATTCCACATTCCAATATTACGATAATAAAGGGTAGGGGAAGGATAAAAATTCGCAATTGTCAACAAGTAGATTTATTGGTATTCAACTCAATATACAACTCTCCGAGCTCTTAGTAGCTATAGTTACAGTGGTCCATAGAACGTACCTAGGTAGGTAGGTATAAGTAGAAACGATCACTTCGTACAATACTGTGTGTCGTTGTTTTATACGTCGAGCCTAGCTAAAGTATATAGATACTATCCCAAAGTATAAGCAGTGGCTGAGAACCTAAGTATTAGGACCATCCGTCTGCGTTACACCAGGGGACGGGACTTCCAGAGGCTATGACTAGTATAGCCATTACCGAGAGGTTGTCCGTTCCTAGCTGAACTGATTTAACTGCAGCCGCGCTTCGCTTTATATCCGCAACGGTGCCACAGGTTTCCATATAGTTAGTAAGCTGGTAGCGGCGGCTCGGTAGTGGGGCGCGTGACGTCGGCACGGTGAAACAGCAAGTCCTTGTGCGAGTGAGAAAGTATTCGAGTCCGCGCGTCTTCACAGAGCGTTAGTGTTGGTTCATTATTCTATCTAGTAAAATATGTGTTCTACAGTCTCCCCCTCTGGTACTCTTGAACGTCCCGTAAGAGTAGCAGGAGTTTCTATTTTGTGTCTTGTTTCTTAGGTCTGCCTCGTCGTCGAATCGGATTTATAGGTGCCGGAGTTAGATTATCATCTCTAGCTTCAAATTTGGTTATAGCAGATGTGTGGTATTTTCCCACTGATTCATGTGGTTCGTTTATTTTAGCAATTTCATATATAGCGCTTCCAATCTTCTTAACAATTTTGTATGGACCATCCCGTCTTGGTGCAAACTTGGCTGAGAAATTGCTCTCTTGACGGCTTATCGGGTGAGTTTCTACTAGTACTAGATCTCCGATCTCGTATCCTGGATCAGTGCGTCTGTTACAGTTAGCTCTTGTCCTATTGCTATCTTGGGTATTCTCTATATTTTCTTTTGCTTTTGCTAATACCGTTGCTAGATTGGTTAGCTGTGGAGTGATTTCTTGTACAAAGTTTTCTGATTGTACTATTTCACTCAAATCGTGTGTTATATCTGAAAGTGTTCTCATTTCTCTTCCAAATGTTAAGTACGCGGATGTGTATCCTGTGCTTCGGTTAAATGCTGAATTCATAGCAAATCTTATGGCAGGGAGAGTTTTAGGCCAATTGCTGTGTTCATTTTCTACCATAATACTTATTTGTGTCTTCAAATCTCTGTTTTTCCTTTCTACGATATTGGGTTCTGGGTGATAAACAGGGCTAAGTATGTGCTGAATATCTAGGCAAAAAGTTAGCTGTTGCATAACTGCTGATATGAATTGAGTTCCATTATCGCTGGTTATTCTTCGCGGTAATCCATATCGTAGGAACACTTCATTTAATAGTGTTTCTGCACAGTTTTTAGCAGTGGCTTCTGTTAATGCGATGAGTTCTACCCATCGTGATGCTGCGTCTTCAATAATGAAGATCCATTTTTCATTGTTAGGTCCCTTTGGTAGAGGTCCGAACAGGTCTATAGATAATACTTCGAATCGCTGTGTGATGGCAGTTGATTGGAAGAATCCTGCTGGTTTTTTATTGGTCGGTTTGTATCTTTGACATTCTAGACAAGATTTCACGTATTTCTTCACGTCTTTCTTCAATGTTTTCCAAAAGAATTTTTCTTCTATTCTTTTGATTGTTCGATCCACCCCGTAATGGCCACTTGTAGGTGAATTGTGTAGTTGATTTAGAATATTATTTATTTCATGGCGAGGTATTACTAGTTTGGCATTATCGTCGTCTTGACCAGGAGTAAATCTGTAGAGGACTCCTTTATGAAGTAGATATCCTCTTTTGAAGTATTGGATTTTATTTTCAGATTCTGTACTGTCTTCCAGGCTTTTTATGATTTGTTCTAGAACTTCATCTTTCATTTGTTCTTCTCGTATATTTTGTTCTCCCTTCTTCGGAAGATCTATTTGAATTAGACAAATTTCACAAGGTTCTTTGTGATCATCATTGCATGGTGGTCGTGACAGGCTGTCTGCTACTACGTTAGTTTTTCCTGGTGAATACTTTATCTCAAATTGATAAGGTTGAAGTTGTAGTGCCCATCGGGCCAGTCGGCCTGTTGGCGACTTAAGATTCAATAACCATTTTAACGGTTGGTGATCTGTAATAGTTAGGAACTTTGTGCCTTCTATATATCCTCTAAATTTAGTTATTGCCCAAACGATGGCTAAGGCTTCTTTTTCGGTGACTGTATAGTTACGTTCCGCTGGTATAAGTAGGCGGCTGGCATATTCTATTGGGTGTTCATCAGCACCCTCCCCCTGCACTAAGGCTGCCCCTATAGCGTAATTACTTGCATCCGTTTTGATAATGTACGGTAAGTTATAATCTATCTGTTTAAGGACAGGTGCAGTTGTTAATGCTTTCTTTAGAGTTTCAAATGCTGTAGTTTCTGCATCTTCCCATTTCCAGTATGCAGTTTTTTTAGTTAAGTTTGTCAGTGGGCGTGCAATCTCAGAAAAGTTTCTGATAAAACGGCGGTACCATGACGCTGTTTGTAGAAAAGATATAAGGGTTTTCAAGTTTTTCGGTGTAGGTAGTTCACTTATAGCCTTTACTTTATCAGGGTCTGTTGCTATACCCTCTGGTGTAATTATATGTCCAAGATATTTGATACTGTGACAACCGAATTTGCACTTATCTTTATTTGCTCTCAATTTGTAGACTCGGAGCTTTGTAAATATCTCTCTTAGGTCATCCATATGTTGTGAAAATGTAGGTGATCTACAGATAAGGTCATCAAGGTAAGCCATAGTAGATTCGGCTTTCAGCTCTCTACAGAATTTATCCATTAGTCTTTGAAATGTACTTGGAGCATTGCGAAGACCGAAAGGCATTCTCTTAAATCTATAACTACCACAGTTTGTTACAAATGAGGTTTTATTTATGTCATTTTCATCAATTTTTATTTGCCAGTAGCCAGATTGTAAGTCAATGGTTGTCATGTATGGCATTGCTTTGGCTTGCTGCAATAAATCATCTATTCGAGGCAATGGATATGTATCAGGAGTAGTAATTTCATTTAACTTTCTGTAATCTATACATACTCTTATATCAGAGTCACCTTTGGGTACCATAACTACTGGGGCTGCCCACGGGCTTTCACATTCCTCTATGATATCATTTTCTAACATTTCTTTCAATTTTACTTTCAATTGTTCCTGTCTTATAGGTGACACTCTATATGGTTTCAGAGCTATGGGTTTGTGAGTACTTGTATCAATTTTATGTACTGCAAATGGAGTAGGTTCTCCGTGTTTACTAAATATGTCCTCAAATTCATATAATAATTTAGTTAATTCATTGACTTCTATATCAGTAAGCATAGTGTTTTGGGAATCTTTACTAAAATGCAATGAGTACATTTCAAGTTTATTTATTTGTAAATCATGTACCCTTGGGTCAATGTGACCCATAACACTACTGGTAGGACGTTGCACTGATGATATATTGTCTATTTCATGAACAATCCATAGTGGGTTTTCGATTGGTTCTGGGTTCACGCAGGTGCTTAAATCGATCTTGTCCCAGTCTCTAAGGTTTCTTATTGTACCTTTCTTAGGGATTGATATCTCTGTATCAGCCTTTGGGGTAGGTGGGGTGTCTTTCAATGGTGAGATCAATTCCATGTTTTTGGCCCACTCCATAAAATCTTCCAATGTTTCTCCTTCCTTATTTTTTATCTTTATTGTGTTTTCTGCTCTCAAAAATTCATGTTTGGTTTCGGCTTCTTCGGCGAAGTACCAAACACGCTGGGCTAAGTCTAAGACGATGGCATTTGCTTCAAGAAAGTCAATGCCTAGGAGTGTGCGGTTGTCATCTGCATCTGGAAGGACTGAAAATGTGATCGGCAACTTCTTTCCTCCGATTTCGATGTAAATTTGCGTGGTTAACATTTTCACAATGTTTTTGGTACCGTCTGCTAATTGTATTTCAGTCGTGTTCTCAAAAAAAATTACTCCGTCTTCTTTTAATATGTTGAATAGACGGGATCCTGCGATGCTGGTACGGGCTGCGGTGTCAATATGTGCATATCCTGTTATCCCTTTGTAGCATATCTCAATGGTTGGAACTTTAGCACTCTGCATATGTGCGTGTAAGGAATAGAATTGGATTGGTTTCGAGGGGCTTTCTTTTGTTTTGCATGTAGTACATCGACTACGAAAGACCCCTGGTGCTCCGCATCCATAGCACTTCACCGTATTTTGGTCCAATGATTTTTCCGTTTCAATAAGCGGTTTGGCGGGCGCTGAGGTTTTTGGCACTTCCGAAGGAGTGGCGGCGGCTGCTTCCTTTTTTGACTGTATAGCTAGCCGTTTTCTACAGACTTCGATCACGTGGCCAATTTTACTGCAGTATGTGCATCTCTTTTTTTCATTGGATGGTTTCTGGTTACTGGTACCTGATTTTTCTAGGGCTTCGTACTCCCGGGCTTTATCAAGTAGTTCGCCGAATGTTTTTACGTCCGTGCGGGCAATTTTCTTTCTAAGCTCCATTCTAAGAAGGCCGTAGATGAAGTCCAGTTGCTCCTCTTCCCTCTGTCTCTTAGCTGGAAGCATTCCTAGTACTAGGCGTTTCCGTGTGATAAAAGTGTCGATTGCTTCTTTTTCTCCTTGAGAGTCGGAAAAAAAATCAATGTATAATTCGTGCGGTGGTCTCTTTGGCGCGAAGGCTGCACGGATACTGGCGAGCGCCGCCGTCCACGTCTTTATTTCAGAGCGGACGCCTGTCCACCATGCGTTCGCGTTATCAGTTAATAACAAAGGGAGACCAATCAGCGCGTCGTCGTCTGATATTTGTTCTATTTGCTTGTAAATTGTTATTCCAGTGACAAATTCTTCTACCTTACTATGACTTCGCTCGCCATTGAAGCGAAAAGTACATTTGGTAAAACTTTTGTGGTAAATAGTAGGCATTGGTGTCGGACTTGTTTCAATTCTTCGCTTCAGTAACTCATCAAATTGTTCTTGTGTCAAATGCACTCCCATTGTTGGCAAATTGCTACCTTCCTTTTGCTTCTCTAGTGTTTTTGATCTTGTTTCCATTAATTTACGTTGGGCGCCAAATGAAGGGTAGGGGAAGGATAAAAATTCGCAATTGTCAACAAGTAGATTTATTGGTATTCAACTCAATATACAACTCTCCGAGCTCTTAGTAGCTATAGTTACAGTGGTCCATAGAACGTACCTAGGTAGGTAGGTATAAGTAGAAACGATCACTTCGTACAATACTGTGTGTCGTTGTTTTATACGTCGAGCCTAGCTAAAGTATATAGATACTATCCCAAAGTATAAGCAGTGGCTGAGAACCTAAGTATTAGGACCATCCGTCTGCGTTACACCAGGGGACGGGACTTCCAGAGGCTATGACTAGTATAGCCATTACCGAGAGGTTGTCCGTTCCTAGCTGAACTGATTTAACTGCAGCCGCGCTTCGCTTTATATCCGCAACGGTGCCACAGGTTTCCATATAGTTAGTAAGCTGGTAGCGGCGGCTCGGTAGTGGGGCGCGTGACGTCGGCACGGTGAAACAGCAAGTCCTTGTGCGAGTGAGAAAGTATTCGAGTCCGCGCGTCTTCACAGAGCGTTAGTGTTGGTTCATTATTCTATCTAGTAAAATATGTGTTCTACACGTTGTATTTAGTTAGTAGTTATGGTAATTTCGGATTGTTGTACGTAATACATCAAACCGTAATTTAGTTTATGTTCGTAATTAGGATTAAATTATCAACGTGGCATATAACGTTTTTGTTCTAAATAAAGAACTTTTGAACTAAAAGGAAAGGAGTATACTCAATGACATCGTAACGCTTAAAACTGATACCTATCGAATGATGGCAGTTGTTTGGTGTTTGACGATGACGAACGTGCGTCGACCAAGGCATGTGATTGGTTGGTTAGCTGCGTAATATAGATTTTACTATCCACGTAACATTTTTGTTTTTATAAAGAACTTATGGAGGGGTTTTGTTCATAAGTTCTTTATAAAAACACCTAATGACATGATGCACCTAACGACATCTTAACGGTTAAAACCTGGCCTGAACAATTACATCAAATAACCCTAAAATGCGTCACACTGACACGTTCCAACATAAAATAAAAGGCGTAAATGACAAAGTAGCCTTGACGAGGCGATACCCCGTTTATTATTTAAGCGATTACCGTTTATAAGGCTTTGACAGGTCGCCCTGTAATTAGGTCAAATCAGATTGCCTCGTAACGATAGGGTTGTTTAGGGTTGTGTTCGTTTGGCTTTATTTCGACACTGGTTATGTAAGACTGTAACAGAAATCGTGTTTAGAGTTTAGGGCTGCTTGGAGGCCATTACGTTTGGTCATAAAGATAAGGTCATTTTACCGTTTCAAGGACAAAATAGGTAAGGTAATAAAATGCAGCAATTGAGTAAGACAGTATGTGTCTCAAAATCAGACTGATAATTTTTCGACCATTTTCAAAATATGATAGGTACCAATTTGTACATCTTAAACAGAAATATTGAATTCTGACGTAGATAAATCAAACCACTTTTGACTTTGTAGGTCTCTTTAAAATTTTTGTCGTCAAAATATGCACTGAAAATATTTGTTTTCATTTTACACTTTGTTTTCTTTAAATCTGTCTAGGCTCCATATGTATTATTTTTAAAAATTTCAAAATAATAGCTGCAGTAGTTGCTGCTCGCTTTCTGACATGTCTTCAATCTTTTTTATCCATCAAAGATTGAAGACAGGTCAGTGATATCTTCGCCGATACCAAATTGATTTCGATGATTATTTTGTTGCTGTTGATTTTGATTTGGCCCTATAAAAGTGTACTTTTCGAGACATTTACATGTGCAACGTAAAACGTATCTATACGTCATCACATGATAAGTTTCACAATCATTATTCATAGAGATCGGAAACCGAAGATGTTAGTTATAGTGACGCGTCCGAAGCAACGCGCGTTTGCGTTCAGGAGTAAGGTTGTAAGTTTCGTGCGATCGGTCAACCGAAACTTCGAATGTCGAATCAAAGTAGTAAGTTTTGGTAGATTTTCCATTCATTTGTCGTTTCAATCATGTGACATCAAACTAAATTAATATCGAATGCTAACTAGATGTTGTCACAAGAAAGTTTAAAACAACTTCTGAACCCATTTAAATTATATAGTAATTTGAAGTATTATAGTTTTTTTTTAAAACGCGCCGAATTATTGAAGTTGTCGTCACGGTAATTTTAAAAAAGCCACAACGCGTAAGCTTTTTTTTTTGAGACTACAATTATCTGATCGCTTCACTATATATTTCAGAAACATAAAAGTTACATCTACCACTCACCGCTTGTATGAAGAAGTCCGCATGCAGCCAGCTAACCACTCCGAAGTTGGTAAACTTGAACACTCGATCCATGATCCACATTAGGTTCGGCAGCACATCTTCTCGTGCGTTCCACGCTGCCATCAGCATGGGAACGTCGGCGGTTGATTGGTGGTTGACGATCACGAGCGTGCGTCGGCCGAGGCATGCGATTGGCTCGTCTCCGGACTCCTCGACTGGGGAAGAAAATATTTTATGTCAATAATCTTGCAAAATTTGCAGTATGATAATTGGAAGGAAACTGCACTGGACAGATATGTCTGCATATAATAGATGTGAAATAACTTCTGTTTCTGAAAGGGTAGCTTATCCATAAAACAAAAAAAAATATTAAATAGTTTATTACGCAAAATACTTACGTAACGTTGAAGGTTATAAAAATACAGAGAGAATACTAAGGTACGTTCTACTCTACAATATACCTCAACAAAACACTGCTATTAATAGAAAGATACGATCTTTCTATTAATAGCAGTGTTTTGTTGAGGAAAAAAGTACATATACACACATACACATGCACCATGGAAAAAAGTAATGTGGCAAATTGTTCAGGCTCGCGAGGAAACACTGATGCTGGCAGCGCAGAACCGGTTCTTGTGGCGATCTATGGGGATCATTTCAACATAAAAAAATTCTATGGTGGGGTGAAAATGGCTTCCTGATCGATTCCGATGATGACAACCCTAGATACCACGGATTAATGACCCCTATTTTTCTAAGTTTCATGTTACAAAGTGTTGTGTCATCAACAGTGGTTGGAAACGGACTGAAATGCTGATGATAAATATAAAAGAAGGACCCAAAATTGTTTTCGAATACGGGTTCCGATAGATTTTCTTATACCGTCGAGTCTTAAATAATTTCACACAAAGCCAACTCTAAGACAAACTTACAGAAAAAGTACAAAACAAAGTACAACTGTTTCGACCACTTTACAACAGCGTAAAGTGCATTACGAAGTCTCAAGGAGGTATAAAATATTCCCAGTTTTAGTGTTGTATCCTGAACAAATAGTCTCAAGAGGCGGGGCTGTAATAGTTTTAGTGGCGGACATGCGATGGACTGTATTCGTCGTTTTACAGGGTATCGCCTTGAGACTCTCAGGGCAGGGATGTTGCCAGGGAAGGGAACAGACCACCAAACTAGATATTAAACAACTTTCTGCCAGGTTTTCAAGAGTAGTTTTAGTGACGGACTATGTTCATAGGTTTACAGTCGGTTTACTGCAGGCTGGGGTATGAGACTCTCTGGAGGAACTTAGGCAGGATTGGGGTACCTGGACTTTAGTTGATAAGTGTAGGGCTATTAGGTTTACTAGCTGATTCTTTTTACAGCAATCAACTGCTAAACGCATACCAGAAAAAGTATTCGTTCTCTTTTAACTATTGTCTTTCGAACCATCACCCGCTTCTTATAAGCCGCTTTTTAAAAGATTTGATAAACACTACCACTGCTACCAAAAAAAATGGACAAACCATGCTATCCTGAGTCCGTCTACATAGGTTGTTTATTTCCCGTATTTTAATGTGGAAATATGGAGGCGGTTTCGTTTCCGGAACACGTATTAAACGGAGCTTCTGAGAACTTTTGTTCGTTTCAACTGCAACCCTCCAAGTGCATTAAAACTGCATTGACACAAGTTTTCTATACCTACAGCCTAGTACCTACCAGAGTAAGATAATATTGGTTGGAGCGGTGAAAACGCAAAGCGTGACATTCGCTTTTACCGAAAGGTCTCAGTTTTTTCAATCATGTTTTCTCTTTCTACTTTTATCTGTTCCCCGTTTTTTGTATCCAAATCTAAATGTATTGTCCTATTATATTATTGATTATATTGTAACAACTGCCTAAATGATATATGCCCAAAAGCATCTTGGGTTGAAGTCATTGCAAAAGACACTGCACATGTAAATACGAAATACAAAGGAAAGAAGAGGCTGGAAATAGTAAAATTCCTTGTTTATCATAGGAAAATGGTATCTTCCATGAGATACAAGTGCTTTACGGCTTCTCATTCCCATACGTAAATATTGCCCGGAAAGTCCATAGTTTCTCGTGACACTATACATAGTTGTCCCAGTTTGATTTCAAGAAAATCTCCTCAAATACTGAACGTATATTAGGAGGAACACAATTTCTTCAACCGATTGAAAACCGAGTGATAATGCCAGAAAGCTTGGTTGGCGCTTAGCCATGGTAAGTATCATTATGATCATCTCTTGCAACAATTTATATGAGCATTTTCATTTAAACATCTTTTCATTTGACTTTCTATAAAATATGTAAGGAACGGGAAAAGATAAACATAAATTAAGATATGCAGCAACCTCGTTAGGGATGTGAAAATAAATAAGAACGAACCTCTTTGAAGTTTCCAGTACAGTCGAGGGAATAACTACTTAGCTACTTATCTATAGATGAATCAGAAAAAATCCTGTCTGCCTGTCTGAGAACGTAAGAGGCAGGAAAAGATCAAGAGGTCAATGTATTGCCCACTTTACGTGCGTCTGTTGCTTTCCACATGACATGGAGGGGTTGCGAACGCCATTACAAAAAGTACATCGTCCGTTCGAAACGAAAACTTTTCTTTTAATTGATTAGATTTGTTTACTTTTACCCCAAGGAGTTTCCCCCAAAATATAAAGTAAGTATCCGGTTATTAGCAAATGGATAGCCACATTTAAGACATTAACTTTTATCACTAAAGTGAAAAATTAGTTAAATCACGAAGATTAAAAGCTACGGATGGGGTCGAATGCTATAAAGTTACGTCAGCAATCATTAATATAAAAATTTGTGACAGCCACCATTTTTTAAGGGCTCCGTTTATACCATCATTATCATTTCTACCCAGTGTCGAGTAATAACCAAAAGCGTCTTCCAATTTATATCACTCATCGATATGAGACTTGGATGCGATCAGCCCGATGGCTGATCGCATCCATGTCGTGTAGACAATCCTCGCTACGTCATTGATTAAAATTGATTTTAAGAGATAAAATGTTTTACATCCCCAGCTTCCGATGAATGACTCTTAACATTACCATGGCAATATGAATCACCTTTCGCAGATGTAAGAAGCTAAGTGACCATAATATTTCCCCCGCCAGTACCCCAACAGCAATAAATGCTCGCCAGCAATAAAGGCCGTGTATCCGTTTGCGCGGTTCTTTGGTAATTACTCGCCGTCGCTGCCTCCGGCCAGTTTCAGATGATGCAGGATAAAGATTTTGATGTGGCAGTTTACGAAATAATATTACACAGATATCATGATAGTTATAACGTTATGGGGTTTATGTGAAACGAAGACTAATCTACACTTGTCAATATCTTAAAATAATTTACTTGATTTGTGAAGAGGAGGATTATTTAGCTTTAAACTATATCATTGACCACTTGGCTAGCATTTAGCTATCTATTTATTAATTCAGACAGAACATGCAAACATAATTAGTTTGCATACGAGCCATATTATTTATTATTTTATTATTTTTTATTTAATAATGCTGAACAATTTACACAGCATCATCTAGCCCCAAGCTAAGCAGATTCAGATTCAGATTCAGATTCAATAACTTTATTTCTTTAGGCTTAAAAAATAAGCACTTAGACAAGTAAAATTTCATACAGATAATTATTATAAAATAAGAAATAATTCGTTATTGATTTCTCTTCACTTAAATTTTTTGTCCACTAGTGGAAGAAGTGAAAAAGAGATTATGATATAGGTACTAGGTTATAGGTATTAACAATATATTACATAGATATTTTTTATCATACATAGAAAACGATAATTACACCCGGAACAAATATCTGCAGATCGTACAAAAATTTGCTAAGGCGGGAATCGAACACGCAACCTCCGGCGTCGCAGGTGAATTTTTAACCACCGCGTCAGAGGTAGTCCAAATATAAAATTGTGTTCATATGTGTAATTAAACTTTTTAAGCCCCAAAGCCGTCACTACTCCAATCCACAGACCTCAAGTAATTTACCAGAAAAACAAACACAGTCCCCTGTGCATGTGCACCCTCGAACACTTAGCTCCGAAATGTCCGCTACACTTTTGCGGGGAGTTTGCGGGTTAATGAAGAGTTTTCTTTCGTTTTACGATCTAGTCTGTGTGTACAGAGCTTTATTAATATTGTAGAGAGGGGTGTTTGTTCGTTTGTAATGTTCAAGTTTTTGGTTGAGGTTTTTAGTCAGAGCAACGGCTATCTTTTATTTTATTTTGGCTTTTGGAAGCCAAAGAGGGCTTTGCCATCCCACCACAACTTCTACTCACATTCCACAGATCACTTTCCAACAAATATGCATCATCATCATCAGCCCATGTTAGTCCACTGCTGGACATAGGCCTCCCCTAATGACGCCATAGCGCTCGTCTTCAGCTTGTCGCAACCAACAAATATAATAGGCCAATCCTTGTCATTTATCTATACTATCTATACTAATATTATAAAGAGGAAAGATTTGATTGTTTGTTTGTTTGTATGTTTGTTTGTTTGTTTGTTTGTTTGTTTGAATTGAATAGGCTCCGAAACTACTGGACCGATTTGAAAAATTCTTTCACCATTAGAATCCTGAATTTTCCGTGATGAACATAGGCTATATAATATTTTCAAAAAAGTTAGAGATCCGCATGAAAAAATCAATAATTGAACCGTGCGCTGTATATTCAACCTCTTTTTCTATTATGGCGCGTCAGAATAGAAAAGGAGGTTGAATAGGTGCTTGCTTTTTCTCTACGACCAGTGTCAGTTATGGAGTGTCAAGTCAATGTCAAAAACCCCAATGCTGTTAAAAAAATAAGGGATCCGTATGAAAACTTTGAAACCCTTGGTTTAGTGTGTATAATTTCTGAAATTTTTGTTTAATACCCGTGCGAAGCCGGGGCGGGCCGCTAGTTGTGCATATATTTAGCGTGTTGTTTGACAGGTCAAATGAACGTAAAATCCGACAGTTTTTACTTTTTATAGCACTTACCCAAAAACGATATGGCCACCGTGAAATCAAAATCAAACCACTAAAGGTATTAACTTGAAAATGTTAAATGTATTCTACAGTTTAATATTGTTCAAAAATCAAATAAAGTCGAATGAAAAAGCTAGTTACTCCATCTTCCTGCGCCCGCGGTAATGTTGCCAGTGTCGGCCAATTTCCTAACCGAGCGCCTTTGAGATCGTTTACCCGTTGAAAACAATCTAGTCTTTCTGTACTTGCCGGTGAATAGGTTTATTCTACGTCTTTCGCAATATTACTAAGGGGAAAGTTTTTTATGATACCAATTGAAACAGAAATGGTGCTGAAGGTAAAAGAATCTGACCTATTAGACTTCGCATTTGTATATTCAACAACTAAAGTTCATATTGAGACATGCTTTTGTCTGTGGGACCAAAGATTTCAAAATATTGCGTCATTTTGTGCTGAAAAACCGATATATGTGCGAAGTACCAAGAAAGTAGTTGGTACCTTATAATTTTATACTGGTACATTATTACATAACCAATTAAGAGAATCGGAATAGTGAAATATTCATGTATGGATGCAATAAACTAATTATGAAGATTATGTCTCCAAAATTTCAAGTATAGTTCTTCAAACCCGGAAATAGCAAAACAAGCAGAAAGGCATTGCGGCAAAAAATAACAGATAGCCATCTCGCTATTTTTATCATGATTAAAAATTCAAAACATATTCCATCTCCTCAACCACACAAGTCACGCAAACACTTACACTGCTGATAAATACTAGATTAATACATCTCGAGCAGGGCAACACTGCGTGAATTTTTCACGCTGGCAACACGAACGTTCCTCCTAGATCAGCGAGAGAGCAAACACAATTACGAATTCATGAAAATGTTAATAATTTTACGGAGGTATCTTTTTTTCGCTCAAACTGATAGAGGGTGGTATATTTATCTAAGGGTGGCTCGGGGTGGCACCGCTTAAGTAGATATACTGTAATTTGAATCTTAATACAATCCCATTATTTATTTTAAGTCGGGGAAAAAATGCATAGGATTTCATTGTAATGAAAATTTAAACGATTTAGCTGTTAGCGGGGTTTTTAATTTAAATCCAACGTCTGAAGTTCTGAGATTTTTATTAGTTCATGGTTTAAGAGTGATTAAAACTTCAATTTGAATTTAAATTTAATAAAAACTGAGTCGACGTGGTTCGTTCTGTACCATCGTACAAAACTATTACCTACATTAAGGAAAGCCAAAAACTCGGACTTTTTTAAATTAAAAAAAGCAAAAAGCCTACTTGCCGATATGTCGTTTGTTGACGCGGTCGGCCATCCAATTATTTTTATTATTATTGACAGCGCCCGACGTGCTTGATTTCGGTGATACGACTCAACTTGGTATAAAAGGTACCTTAATTATTAAATTATTTTTCATTGTTTGTTGCGGCAATTATACATACTCTGCGAAAATCGACTTTTTACCTATTAAACTTGTATTGGCAAAATATAGCAAAGTAAACCTATAAAATATTTTTTTTGTTGCATTTCTTTTTAACCATAGTTTTAAGATTAAGGATTAATGAGTTTCTGCGTAAAATCAATTTGTTTTAAAGGTATAGTAACTACTTTAATTCTGTGTCTATCTTTGTAACCAATAATAACTGTAGGATGATAGTAGGCAGGCAGTATAAATAAATAATATCCCGAATGAGCCCATCGGCAAACAAAACTTATCATCTTAGGGTTCCATCCATTTCATTGAATCGATCCGCCAAGAGTGTGTTGGATGTACGTTTAACAATAGGGTTCTGAAATACTCTTAGATTTATTTGTTTAGGAAGCTCAGAATTTTATTTTATTATCCGTACAGAATAGTGTAGTATTCAGAAGAGGCCTATACCCAGGATAGGGTAGTCACAGGCCATATAGGCAGATGGATTTGTAATTAAATGCTTAATCTTAGTCTATCCTTTGATATGGTCAACTTCCTTTGTATAGATAATTAAAGAACCAAATTCTAATAACTTCTCCATGAGGAACGAAAAGGAAGTGAAAAGAACAAGACACGTTCAATGATGAAGCTGATAGGCGAAGAAAACTAGAAGCGGAGCGACGTGTCGAGTTTTTCAGTATTTCTCAAGGATCTTACGGAACCCAAAAAAACCCGCAAACTAACAAATCACGGCAAAGCGATAGGTTCCAGGTTCATCCGTAAAACAGCGGATTCATCTCCCCTCCATCTTCGGAACGTCACGTTCGGCAAACACGGAATATTGCAGGACGTATGAGCATAGGTTGCCTACAGAT
This sequence comes from Eupithecia pulchellata, assembly GCA_963931895.1. Lineage (NCBI taxonomy): Eukaryota > Metazoa > Arthropoda > Insecta > Lepidoptera > Geometridae > Eupithecia > Eupithecia pulchellata. Next base: position 1,582,663 of record OZ007532.1, read on the forward strand.
GGCGTTACTGAAAAAGCTCTTTTATTTACCATGATTTGAGTTTTCCATTCCTTCGGCACAGTTTCATGCGCCATGATCACGTAACAACGTTGTTCCGTGATCATGGCGCATGAAACTTTGCATATCTGAAATTTATCCGTTATAAATGACTTCAGTGTTAATAACCATGACAGTTTCAAAAGCTTTACAGGGCAAACGTCAAGCAACTTTTAAAAATCTAAAAAAAAAAAACATTTTTCTAAGCAAAGTTATTGTATGCTTCTATTACTTCATCACCAGTCAAATACAGAATAATGAGAATATCAACAACACTTACGATTCTCTAAACCTCCGGTAACACATCCAAGTTAATAACTAATGCTCACTAAAACAATACCTTTCATTTTGGTCCACAAACGGTACGCGATAAATAGCTTTACTAAGTAAAGTAACTGTAAATACTATGCTATAGATTTAAGTCATACTAATGTCTACAGTATAGCCTATACCACTCATACATATATACCTACACTCCAGAATTCCATATAAAACTCGCTATTCAATTGTTGTTCGCGAAACCTGATCGTTACGAGCCACTTATCCTCTGGAAGCCTTATGCACATCCGCGACGGCGAGCGGATAGCTATTCCTTTATCTACGTACAGATTACAGCAGTACTAAACTAGAGGCATATCACTTGGAATACAAGACACGTGTTATGTATCATGTTCCCTGACACTTATTACTATAAACATGGGTTTCTAGAAGTATCTATTAATCAAAACATGTTCATCATATCCTTATTCATAATGTATCTCAATAATTACTTGATTTATTCAACGTTCTCACATACAATTATTTGTACACAACATACCTATTAGTTAATTTGTTCATCAGCATGTTAATGTTAATCATTGTTTACAACTATCATGCCTTAGTATTTAAGCGTAGACTTAAGAGAAGTGAGTTCAGTCAGTTTAATTCTGTACTTCAAATCATCACCAACTCCTTGTAATTTACTTTTTTTAAGTGTTTTGGCCAGTATCGCTGCTAAACATAAACAAACAAATAATTGAGTAAAACACCATTATCAAGCGAAAAAAACAATGTTATTGGAAAAATAAGCTAGTTTTTAGTACCTGTTTTAGTTTTATTCAAGGTTTATTTCTATTTGACTTTAATATGACATATCGGCAAACAACGGCCATTTTGAAAATAAGGCCGGTTGTATAGTGACATTATCTTTATTGCACAGGAATACTGAATCGAAAACCATGGTACAAAGTTCATATTACACTAACATCAGATGCAAAGTGGCTTTGTCTGAACTGCTAGGATCAAATCCAAACTTGAAGGAGACAGGATCGTTTACGACTTTGATATCTCTTGAAATACAAGATTTAGATGCAATTCTACATCTGGAGGGGTAAAGACGCACTTGAGACTAAGGGAGTTCCTCACTGTGAATGCAGCAATAACAAAGCGTATCTGAAATTCAATAGCAGATAAGGGGAGCTTTTTTGCTTCTAAATAATGACGTCAAATATTGTACATTGAAATTCATAAAAAGTACGTTCAGAAATTACGTATAATCATGGTTTTTGTACAAAGTACTATGTTTAAGGTCAGACCAATCTAGTTTCTCTAAATACCTACTTGTAACAAGTTTTGTATGGCGTTCTGCATTAAACTTGAATTCGTTTCTAATTCCTCTAATGTTCCTACTCTTACACACGTGGTAATTATTTTTCCTCATTTAACAATATTTTTTACCTCAATCTAATTAAAAAACCAGTTGCGAAGTATCAGTGCAAAATTTAATAATTTCCCTTTTTTCTACGGTACCTCTAACATAATTTCTCTTAAGTCTCTTGGAATAATGCCGTTATCAATTTCAATAAGACATTTTAGTATTATAATGTTGTAATCTAAATTAATTGCTCATATTCTTACAGTTGAGGCTTTGATTTCGTAAAAACAGCTTGTGATGCTTAGCTCGGGGCTAGATAATGCTGTGTGATATGAATTGAAAATATATTTATTCTGATAGGCAGGTAATAAATATAAAAGTAAAACTTTAGTACCTAGCTAGAGTAACACACACAACATACGATTGAAAAATATATAATAAGATGTAGGTATAAATTACGTAAACTAACTTGCCTAAAAAGGTGTATCTGGCCGTGTGAGATGTGATCCTATGCTGTCAGAAAAGGTCCTTGCTCAGCTGAATCTTGCAAAAAACACAGATAAACATAACCTTAACTAAGTATGCTTAGTTATCATTAATCAGACATTAAAAAGAATAAGTACAGGTGACGCTCATAAAAAATCATAAATAATCGTACACCCACGTAGCAATGTCAAAAACTAATCAGAAGGAACAAGATAACAAAGCAACTATCCTGTATTATTTATTTCTTTTGTTCAAAATAATGGTTTGCACGATTTGATTAATATTTGTCAAAAATTAAGAGAGGATAAACCCCTAGTTACGGCGCTTTGTAACCAGGGGCCTATCCTCTCTTATGTAATTGGCAATCACTTGTCTACGATAACATGACCCAGCAACTGGTGAGACAATCACCGTCCAGCTTAGGTACCTATACTTATGATCGATGGTGACACAAACACTTGTAAGGTGACTTTCGGTCAGGAGTTAAATACGTACCATGATGGATAAGCCAATCTTTGTACCCTATTAGGACCACCCCATCAATTATGATATCAGATGGCTATGGATAACGGAACAATGGGTGATAGTTTTAACGGATGACAAGAACATTCAAATCAATTTGTTAATTATCAGATTGGTATCTTATCTCAATATTAATTACTTGCTTAGCAAAATTATTAAAGAGCTTTTTATCAAAAAAAAATTCTTGATAAAAATTAGAACTAGTTTTTACAATTGAAAGAGTTGCGCTAGCTGCAGACGGTCGCAAACCTCGAAATTGATTTCTGTTGTAATTGCCAGCGGTCTACAATTATCTCCCATTCACACTAAAAACCACAAGCTTTGGCGAATTTTACCAAGAAATGAGCCATTGAACCATCTACAGGATCCTTAACAATAGCAGTTGAAAATGTGTCCCCAAGACGCTGGCAGCATTTACCCCATTTACCCGCTCTATGGCAAAATGCTGATGCGCTGCGTCAGATACTCACTGGCTTCCGGGACACTTGTCGCTTCGACCAGACGGTCAGATAATTAGATATTATTATTGAAATCTTTTGGATAGTCTTAGACATAGTTATTTAAGCTAATAAGCTATTTATTTTGAAACAGTTGAACTAATTTTGCCCAGATAAGATCATGTATTAATTTAAAAAAGCCAACCAATCACATTTTATGTCATGTATTAATTAAAAAACTCCAACCAATCACATTTTTTAAATCCACCAACTTATCATTTCAGCGAACCTATTTCGTAAAATAATTTAAAACAGAGCAATATCTATGTCACGTTTAATTCCCGAGTGAAATTTAAATGAGAAAGGATACTGGTAATTAAGGAAACTCAAAGGCGAGTTTGCCGAAGTAATTGAAGGTTGCAATATTCCTCCGGATTTGGAGGGAGGCTTCCATTTTGTAACGCGGTAGGTGCCTAGGGAGGAAGCATGTGGATTCAGATAACAGTGTGCTAATAGAAAATGTTACTTAGGTTTAGAGTAAAGTCATCACTATTTCTTCAAAAATATGATCAATTAATAGATGTTGTGGATTGTAAAAAACTTTAGACTTTTTGTGAGTCGCTGAAGATAGTTTTGTTAGTAAGATTAAAGAAAAAAAAAAATAATCTTTTTTCTTAAAGAAAAAAATGTGAGTATTTTAGATTGAAAAAAAAAATTGTGGGACTTTGGGAATTGGAATCACGCGAGATGTTTGTAAGAAAGAACCCGTATCTAGCTTTGAATTAAGTCAATAGTTTTATGGCACAAAAAATAATCTGTTTTACGTAAACTTCTCTCGTAACGTAACCTATTCGCCCTGATAAAAAATCCACGGATAAAACGTTCGTAGTTAGGTCGCTTACATTGATGACGAATATTCTTTAATTAAATATCTCTCTTCATTTAGGCACGAATTCAGTTAATTAATGCCATGTACAACCATATTGTGGCGCTTATCTATTAGAAATAAATTTATGAAGTTGACGCAGTTGGTTAGATTACTTTAAAATCCTTTGTTATTATTCACAAATTGAAATGTCATAATATTTTAATTTAAATTGGCAATTATTTAATAAAATCTAAAGATTTTTCCACAATCGTCTGTATTATATTTTAAATCAAAGGATTTTTAGTAACTATTTGGCTAAGCATTGAGCGCTGTAACTGGATTTTAAATATAAAAATGAATTCCGGATTTATCCCATCCCTAGCTCGTTATTAAGCCGCGGATATTAAATGAAGAAATAAGGTTCCTTACAACAAACAACGCTTAAACTCATCTCTCTTGAATTATAAACGTGAAAGGTATCTAACTCAAGAGAGTCTTCTCTGACTTAAAGAAAAATATGTTCTAGTCTCTTGTATGTTTGTTTGTTTGTTTGAATTGAATAGGCTCCGAAACTACTGGACCGATTTGAAAAATTCTTTCACTATTAGAATCCTGAATTTTCCGTGATGAACATAGGCTATATAATATTTTCAAAAAGTTAGGGATCCGCATGAAAAATTCAATAATTGAACCGTACGCTGTATATTCAACCTCTTTTTCTATTATGGCGCGTCAGAATAGAAAAGGAGGTTGAATATATACGCACGGTGCTTGCTTTTTCTCTACGGCCAGTGTCAGTTATGGAGTGTCGAGTCAATGTCAAAAGCCCCAATGCTGTTAAAAAAAGTAAGGGATCCGTATGAAAACTGTGAAACCCATCGTGTTAGTGTATAATTTCAGAAATTTTTGTTTGATACCCGTGCGAAGCCGGGGCGGACCGCTAGTGCTAAATAAATGTTTTCTTTTCTTCTCTTTTTAAAACCAAACAAAACATCATCAGATGGTGAAATCAAAAATTTTGTGCATCAGTCTTACTATTATCCTCGAATAGAGAGTGCACTTGTGCACAAACATTTGTGCACTATAAATATGTCCTCCGCAATCTCCTTCTCAATGGAGACTAGCTAAAAGAAGCCATATGGGCTTCTTTTAGCTAGTCTCCATTGAGACTGGACCTCGTGGCCTGAATTCGACTAGAAGGTCACGTCATCATAATTTTCGCCTCTCATTTGTTTATTCTCTAAGTTTATATATTCGTTAGCCAAATGCCTACAGCTGCAACAGTGGATGATGTGCCGCGAATAGGTGATCACTCATATTTTTTTAGGTCTGGATGCATTGAAGTGTAGAGAGAATCAACACTTAACACCATATTCTATAATAATTTTACTGTTTAAAATTTGACTTTTCTAAGTGCTTTTTTGTAATCCTACAGAATTAAAGTTATTTAAATCTGAAAATCCATTTGCGTGTTTGAGGTAGCAGCACCCCCGCAAAACGAAACCCAACTGCGATCTCAAAAGCTCATGCGGCGGGGAGATTATGGCGTTACCCTCCAATGAAAAGTGTAACTCAAGCGCTTATCAGAAGTCTATGTTCACCAGTGAACTGGTTCGTGCGGTTGATGACGATGCGACAGTTTACGAATACAGCTGAATGATCCAGCAGATCAACTGACAGCTTCCAAGTTCATATAAAGAGAAAGGCCAAGGGCAGCCCCCGTCGTGCATGTGATAGTACGGCCGCCCTAAGACACTGCAGGGCGCCGCCCGTAGGTCGAGAGTGATTTTTATTTAATCGGTGGAACCCGTGTTGCTGTGTTTCAAAGATCTACGTACTAATGTTTTTAATGGCTAAGTAATTTTTGTAAAACATCCTTTGACTACACGTTTTATAACGTAACATATATTTAATACTATAAGATTTTAACAAAAGGTTCTTCAGTCAGCTAATAATTTCTTCCCTTACTTTAATCCATTATATATAGATTCAACACATCAGCAATCCACTGGGGCCATAATCAACACACTTGGCAGGCGGATTGGTGCTCGCAATGCTTTAACACACATAATGACTACGAGAACCACGGGATGAAGTGGAGGGGTGGATTCTGACGTTACATCTGCCACCACATGAATTAGGCAGTAATTTTCATGAAAACAAAATCATTCTTCCTTCAATAGATAGGTAATTTTATTAGTAAAACCAAATACACATCCCTTATTACTTATTTTATACTAATATTATATAATACAAAGCAAATAAGCATATACATTTTATAAACGTATAAATCGATGAAGTATTTACTTACGACCTACGACAAAACTTCAGAAGAAAACAGCCAAGGGCAGCTCCTACTGTGCAAGTGGACAGTAAGAGCCCTGCCACACAGCAGGGCGCCGTAGGTTAGTGCGGGCTCGCGGGGTGACGTTTATTGAATCTGCGGAGCCCTAATAGGACTGCGTTGCCTGCTGTGTAACAGTTCAAAGGAATTCACTTCAACTGCAACAGTATTTTGTACAAGATTTAATTGAATCTGTGCAGCCCTAATAGGAGTATGTTGCCTAAGTAAGACTTCAAACGAAATATCCTCAACTGTAGTATATGTGTAAGTGTATATCACCCTAAAATTATGATGAGTTTAGGATGGATGTTTATTATTTGTTTCTACCAAAATCCCAAAATGGAGGTTGTAGTGGATATGAAACTTGGCAGAGACCTAGTCCTAGAATAAGCCTTGAGCTGCCTTAAATTCTATTCTCAAGGGATAAAACCTTTTAAGCTATAAAACTTTTCCTTCCGAACCATAAATAAACTTTATTATTAGAACTATTTAATGAACCCGCCCATTCTACTCGTCTTATGTAATGTCTTTTGTTGTGTTCTTTTCTGATGTACTATAAAACATTTTTGTATTATATTATATATTGTTTTGAGTATTTATCTAAGATTTATCTGAAAACAAAAAAACTAAAGTACCTACGTACTTATTTAAAAATAAATGTGTCCAGAAGAACGCTATTTTTTATATATGTATTGTATATGTAGTATGCATTAATAATTATATGTTATGAAATTTAAATATGTACCTAATAGTTGAATTTATGGCATAGTTTGCGTGGGATCCTATGACCTCATTATAACGTTAACTCGTACCTATACCTACCGACAGTTAAGAGGTTGAATATTTATTGTGTAGGTGAGTGAGCATAAATATAAAATTTTGATCTTTCCATAGAAGTGCCTCATTTGCGAGTAATGAGACAACGACAAATCGTCCAACAAGCTAGTAACGAAGGATTTTCAGTTTTTCTGGATCTTAGTGGGATTAGACTTAGACGGGATTAAAATTATTTATTTCTTATATTAATATCACTATATTAAACACGTTCAACAGACAGCTTCACTCACATGGTCCCTGAATAATAATCAGCATATCTCTGGGGTACACGGACTCTTGGATAAATCTAAGTGAAAGAATAACCAGAACTGTACCATAAGTTCTGGATCACCCATTACATACAAATCCTATTAATCTTAATAAACATTTCATCGCCATAGTCAGATGATGCTGTGTGGATTATCCAGCATTATTATTGTTATAGGGAAATTTCTCATCAAAATAACAAATCAATCTTACTAATCAAACCTATTATTAATATATATTCAACTTTCAAATTAATTAATCTATACTAATATTATAAAGAGGAAAGATTTGATTGTTTGTTTGTATGTTTGTTTGTTTGTTTGTTTGAATTGAATAGGCTCCGAAACTACTGGACCGATTTAAAAAATTCTTTCACCATTAGAATCCTAAATTTTTAGTGATGAACATAGGCTATATAATATTTTCAAAATAGTTAGGGATCCGCATGAAAAATTCAATAATTGAACCGAGCGCTGTATATTCAACCTCTTTTTCTATTATGGCGCGTCAGAATAGAAAAAGAGGCCAGTGTCAGTTATGGAGTGTCGAGTCAATGTCAAAAATCCCAATGCTGTTAGAAAAAGGTAAGGGATCCGTATGAAAATTGTGAAACCCATCGTGTTAGTGTGTATAGTTTCTGAAATTTTTGTTTAATACCCGTGCGAAGCCGGGGCGGGCCGCTAGTTACCAATATAACAATTAGCTAATGAATGGCTGTCAGTTTTGACAACAATGTCAGTGATCATTTAAAACTATTGCGCTGAATCAGATGCACATTGCAACAATGCGCGGACAAGTCATAAACTCTTACCCCATTATTCATTATGGTCTGCTTATTTAAAACTAGTTGCTAAGTACTGTTATTTCTCACTCTAACTTGTGTCAATAGAAGATGGCAGATCAGAAATAGTGTGTTTTAAGTTAGCAGACTTATTATGAATATGGGGTTTTAGTAATTTTAGTCTATACTAATATTATAAAGAGGAAAGATTTGATTGTTTGTTTGTTTGTATGTTTGTTTGTTTGTTTGTTTGTTTGTTTGTTTGAATTGAATAGGCTCCGAAACTACTGGACCGAGTTAAAAAATTCTTTCACCATTAGAATCCTTAATTTTCCGTGATGAACATAGGCTATATAATATTTTCAAAAAAGTTAGGGATCCGCATGAAAAATTCAATAATTGAACCATGGGCTGTATATTCAACCGCTTTTTCTATTATGGCGCGTCAGAATAGAAAAAGAGGTTGTATAGCGCACGGTGCTTGCTTTTTGTCTACGGCCAGTGTCAGTTTTGGAATGTCGAGTCAATGTCAAAAACCCCAATGCAGTTAAAAAAGTAAAGATCCGTATGAAAACTGTGAAACCCATCGTTTTAGTGTGTATAATTTCTGAAATTTTTGTTTAATACCCGTGCGAAGCCGGGGCGGACCGCTAGTAATGAATATAGCCGGACCATCTGGTCCAAGCGACGCGTGGCTCGAGAGCTGGTAAGTATCTGGCACAGCGCATCAGCATTGCCATACAGCAAGGCGATGCAGCCATCATCTGGGCACACTTTTAACTGGTATTGATAAGGATCAGTTTAACTACCTGTACATCTAGATAGGTCAATTGTTTCAATTGTATATACAGGTTCTAATTTGAGAGTTTTTGAAAATATCCCTACGATATTTTATACCTGCAGGGGTATTTTAATTCGTCGGAAAGTCCTGCGGATTCGATATCGGAAACTTGTGACGAAGAACGGTATTTTAAACGGTCGGATTCGAATACTTTTGACACTCTAATTCGAATCCATGCTATGCGAGTTTCCGACAGCGTATCCCTGACGGAAACGATTCCGCCAATAGTTTTTGTTCGTGTTTACATAAAATTTAAGGCTCAATTCAAGGATAAATCGTAGCTATTAATAGAAACGAGAGAATATGAGAGGAATCTATTTAATCGTGATGATTTTCTGCCTATGATTAATTTTTTAGGTTAGTTACCTACCTACCTATCTTTGTTTACAAAAAATGTAAACAATACGATTCAAGTCTTATTTTGCTATTGAATAAATAGAACATAATACATTGATTAGTTGTTTCTTATCATAATTTAACAGCTTCTATTTGTTTAGCTTGTATTATTATACCTAGCAAAGTAAACAAAACAAAATTAAAATCAATAAAAGTTGCGACCTTGAAAAAAGTATTTCCAACATTGATTCAAATTTTTGACAAAAACTTGGTTTGAAACCTAAATTATTGTTTTTACACAAAACATTCTTCAGGGATAATTAATATATAAGAAAATATGTTTTAAGGCTCTAAGAAGCTAGTTTTAGTAACTAGAACACTACATAATGGTATCGTAGACAGTGAATAAAAAGTAATAATTACAAAGGCGATTTTTATGATTACTTCTTCATCCTTCATTATAAGCTACATTTGGCGAAAAGCCTGGTCAAATTGGTAACACTTTTCTCCATCGTAATGGTAAAAAAGAAGTTGAAGTCATGTTTACGAAGTATATTTGAACAATTAAATATCAATGTGAATGTGAACGTGTGTTTAGCATAGAATCACAATGATCTAGTGATTGATTTTGTTTCTTGATTTTTCTTGAAGCAAATTTAACATACCTAATCAAAAAATACCATAAAATATTCCATATAATAATTTCTACTAGTTTCTACCATTTCAAAACTGTCTCCGTAAATGCACATTTCCCATCAAGCCACGGATTCGCTTCGGATACTTTCGATCGTCAATCCGCAGCGAAATCAAAATAGCGTTTTAGAGATCCGTCGGAAGCGAATTCGAATCTGACGTTTCCGCTTCGGAAACGAATCGAATGAATTAAAATACCCCTGCAGATCTTAATTTGTTACGTCGTTCATTATTATTTTTTTCTTCTTGGCAAGTTTATAAGGTTGGACTTGCCAAGACACAAATTAAATAACGAAAGAACGTAACAAATTATGATTAGGCCAAGTTTTATAGCATGGGAAATGCTATTAAAACTTGCAACTGTGAAACTTACCTCGAATTATCATTTAAAACATAACTTAGCACCTTTCTCTTTTATCTCAGCTTTTTTACCAGTGAAGCCACTATCCGAACGAACTCGAACTGAACTGAAAACTATTTTCAGATTCAAGTTTCTGATTAGATAACAGTTTCATTTACAATACTGAATCTACACCATAACCTGCACACTGTACCATGTTCCAAATTCTGTTAAATAAACAAATCAAAAACGGTGTGATCAGAATTATGCATTTTTTCACATAAAAATTTTCGCTTGGTCCATGTTTTACCTAACGCAAGTGAGTCTCAATGTATTATGAGGTTGAGAAGACACCTTTCCTCACTTGTCGTTATTTAAATCAATGACGCAACCAAAGAGATGTGAACTTCTGAATATTTTAAGAAATTGTCAGTTTCCGAAATAGAAGGCTAAAATTTAGACCGTTTGGAAACCAGTCACTTGATGATGGATCGCTTTCAAACACAATATTCCGTTGAAATCATTAAGTAGAAAACATGGCTCAAGTTAAATTCAAACAAGCATCCGCTCAGATTTCATAACTCGTTCTTCAACATTGAATGAGACATTTGCAATTCGACGCGCGGGCGACGAATGCAAATGAGCGCACTCTGGTGCGTGCGCGCATGTGCACACGCAAATCGACGTGACGTCAGTTCACAGCTGATGAGACAGATGAGATTCGCTTTCAAATCTAGACAATATTCAGTGTTAATGTCCAAATAACGATGCTAAAGGCTATTTTAACCACAAAATTGCAAAAAACAGACCCTAATGACAAGACGTAACACTTTGAAATCCAGCGTGTAATAACAATACCCCTAAGACACTGTGAATCAATGCGGTTTCAAAACATTTTTCACAGAACTGTACAAATCGAAAACGAAAATAAATTTACCTAAGGCATTAAGCCCTTCAATTTACCCTTATCAACATTTTACTGAATCAATCACAAAAATATATTTATTGTTTCTCCAATACGAAATCCCGAAATGGGCAACCTCCTTTTCCGAACCAATAACGAAAATTGACACTCACGAAAGCAAACTCCGAAACAGCTGACAGGTATAATAAGAGAAATAGGGCCTCGATGACCCAGCAGAAAATACCCCGTAACAATTTCTAAAACAATTCCACCAAAAGATGGCGCTCCACAAAATTCCTTTTTACTTTATCCTCTGTAACGAAACATGACATGTCATCCTATAATTTCCAGAAATCCCTAGCATATCCTGTTCCGTAAAAACCAACAGTCTAACAGAGGCCAGTGGAAGCAGACCCCTGGGCATACGGGTACGCCATCCAATTTGGTCTCGGCTCGTAAAACTCGAGGCAGTCTCGGGAGGCCATTTAGCGCTGGTCGCCGCGGATAGGTAAATGTAAAAGAAAAACTCCAGCATTGAGATATATAAAGATTGCATTCACGTTTTGGGTACGGCGATCCGCCGCCGCTGTTGAATGGATAAAATAGAGGTTTTTAAGGATTAACGTTTTCAACAAGGTTTATTAAAATCAAACTGGGTTAAAATGTTGTTTTACAAGTATAAGATGAATTATTATATTGTTTTACAAGTATAAGATGGATTACAAGGATTCAAATGCCGCAGAATAGATAAGTATATAGATACGATCAATAGTCTAAAAGTTTCGACAAGTAGTCTATAATTTAGTGTTATGACAAAAATTTTGGTCGGAATAAATAACCTACCAGAGACAAAACCGAGAAATAATGCAAAATAATATAGAATGCTTTTAAAATATTTAAAAGATTATAAAATATTAATTCTCAATAGTTTTTTATCCAGACAAAAACGCGGGTCATTCGTGCTAAGAGAGCTGGTCAAAGTTCAAGTCTCCAAGACAAGTCACCCGTATCTTATCTGCCACTTCAGAACAGCTCCTTTAGGTACCAAAGCACACTTAAGGGATCAGTCGAGATGTGACCTTCCAAGGTCGGGTGAGGTCGCGTTAAAGTAACAAGCTCAGTGTTCTTACACACTTACTGGGACAAAATGAAGAAACACTTCCACCGGTCTAATGAAAGGGAAATGCTACGCAAGAAACAAGAAAAGTGTATCTAGTTAATTTCAAAACCCTCGCGAAATAGTAGGGTTAGATGGTGTTGTTGAAGAAAGAGTTTTAACGCTCTTCGATGAGTGGGTTATCGTTAAGCACCATTTACTCATCAGCACACATAAATAATCAGCGGCACTGAGTCCTTAACCACGTTTCAGCACTTTCAATACGCATGTACTCGTATAACGTTACATACAGAATATTCATCATTTTATATCTATCCTTAGTAGTTAGGTGTCTCAGTAAATACTTATTGGATGTAAAATAGGTCTAACTTGTAACTTAGACTTAATTGTTTTGATGAATAAACTCCTTCAACAAATTACACATCCCATCATACAGATTGCATAAGGTAGGGAAATCATTTATGGGCAATTGCGTGCGCTTCTGTAATAATCTTTCATCTGAAGTAACTGAGCTCCCTATTTGTAAATTTAAACAGTACATAAAACAAAATCTTATCAAGAAAGCCTTTTACTCGATAGATTATATTAATGATGTTGATACTTGGCCAGATCTCAATTCCATACCGAAAATTAGTATGTAAAAAACTGAATTAGCTTTTGGTATAGGTACCTATTTAAATAATTATTGACATGCATCTAACTCTAATTTAGTTTTAGATAACAAACAATTTAGATTTAGATTGGCAAAACAAACATTCTATTAAAGACATAAGTTATACATAATATGAATGTACTAGTGGTTTATTTTTGAGTTCTTCCACTAGGGGACAAAAAAATTAAGTGTAGAAAAAAGGAATAACCACATATTTCTTACCTATTTTATAATAATTAACTGTATTAAATTTTACTCGTTAAAGTGCTTATTTTGTAAGCCTAAAGAAATCAAATCTGAAATAATGTAAAATCTTTTATTTTATTTTATATATCCACAGATGAGCCAAACGAGATGGGAGACCAAACAGGAGCTTTGGCCATAATCACCGCGTTTGAAAGCGGATTGATGGATATGAGTTAAAAGCACATATTATGGTATTAAATATTACTGATATTTTGTGTTTTTGCAGGATAGGGGAGGCCAAAGTTCACTAACCTGCAATGGATTAATTTAGACCTGTTATAAATAGAATAGCATTATCTGCGACATGAGCTAGTAGCTATAGTTTATTATTAGTTTTTTGTTTTAGTTTATTGTTTATTTTTAGTTAGGAATGGCAGTATATTTAAAGAGAAAAATTATATGACTTATATTTATGACCAAGTTTTTGTTTACTTTATGATATCGGATAAAGCTTACTCTGTAAACTTTTTAAATTAAACTTCGAAACATAAACAAGGAATAAATATTTTTGGAAACTTTACTCAAACAAAAACAGTATACTTGTTACTTAATCGATTTATAATAACATACACGAAAATACCCTCTTTACTACGCAGCTATGCGATAGACTGCTAGACAACATGATAGTTAGCGACACTGAAGTGTTTACACACTTCAACACTCGGGACATTTTGATCAGAAATAACGGAAACATGCTACGAGAAAAGTTATTTTTGAAGTAAGATCCACTTTGTCCATTATGAAAGAATGATGCATTTTTAGCGTAGTAATAAAGCTGTATATGTCACTAGATTTTCAGTAAATGGCTGCTACGATGGAATTTAGTGTTCCTGGTTATTCTCAGAAAAATAAAAACTAATCTTGGTCTTTATTGTTATTAAAAATTCAAGAACTTGACTAAGTAGAAAGAAAGACCCAGCAGTGGGTGCTCAATGAATCCAGAAAAGTTCAGAAAAATCGAGTCAGTGAGAATGTTTAAAAGTTGTAAAATGTGTTTATTATTTTTGTTACTAGTTCTATCTGTAACCTTTATGTAGATTTTATTAAATAATTGGTAAATTAATATCACTAGTTAGGTATTTATTATTATTAATTTATCACTTATGTCCCATTACGTTCCCACGAGTGGACAAAAACTATTGTAAAGAGAAAGTAAATAGCACCATGTTTCTTATTTTATAAAAAAATATTGAATACAATTTGACTCCAATAAGTGCTTATTAAGTAACCCTAAAGATATAAAATTATTTAAATCTGATACTAAAACCCAATTTTGACGTTTCATAAAAGTCGCGCCCTATCCAGTCGCTCGGAAGTCTACCCTAATGGAAGGAAGTGATATCAATCGCCGCATCACGGAGACGTTGTCACGAAACGATTGTCGTAAATATTTTAACGATAATTTAGTGTAATTTCGTAGGGATAGTCAAACAAACTGCACAACTGTCAAAGTGCCCATTAACTGCATAAAGCTGGACGCACATCAGAGAGTCAAATGAAACAATAGGATTCGTTGCATGAAATCATGAACGAATTCTATATGAAAACTCTAGAGGTATACTTGTCAGCACTGAGTTTGTTAGTTTTCGTTTCCAATAAGTTTTTTGGCATTTTATAGCGCGGCTATCTAGCCGCGCTATAAAATGCCAAAAAACTTATCTTACGCTTAACTTACGCACTCATATTTAAGCTGAGTTCGCACCTGAAACTAAATTAAAGATATAGCTATATCTTTATTCCTCACCCTCATTTAGATGAGGGTGAGGAATCAGAGATAAAATGTTTTACTGCTTTCTAAACATGATGTTAATACGTTAGCTATTGTTTAAAGATTTAGATACAAAACAGGTAGGTAATGATTTAAGTGATTCTAATAACAGCTTCATCACATGTCGAGGGATTATTGAAAATATGTGAGAACTTCCCTGAGTAGGAGCAGAACTTGTCAATTTGACAGCATATTTTGTATTTTTAGGCTACATTTTGATATTTACTACTATTTAACACACTTTATTTGATTTATTTGACAACAAATGTTAGAACACTAGTAAAAATTTCATCTGTAGTTATTGATATTTTAATAAAATGATATTATCCCAATAAATGATCATCTAGCCAACATAAGATATGCAGCGAGTTCATGACCGCAGCCCGTATGTTCTAATCAGATTACGGAGGGCGGCAACCCCTGCTGAACGTATTGACCGAGTGATTTGATTACCGTCATTGTCCTGCTTCCTGCGCTGTGCTGTCTAACAACTGTAATTTGATAAGCTGAGATTTATTAGCTAGGCGGTTTAGACCTGATCAAACAGATGCGGTGGCTAATCCAGACGAATCCTATTTGATCATCCAAAATAGATAAGTATAAATCTGTAGTTCAAAGCAACGAATAAGACTCGAACGCACCTGAATTGTATTTTCTCACAACTTCATATTGATTTATCTATAGTATTCCTCTGGTAGTATTCGAAATATTGGGATATACTTAATATAATATAGTCAAAATTGTAAAAAAATCAGTTTCTTTTAGAATGTTTGGTGCACAATCTAGATTTCTCTCTCTATAGGTGTGGCGCTATGACCAGATTTTAATTCTTGGCCTTTTTTTAACAGAGAAACAGAGATATCCAATCAAATCTCCCAGTAAGTATTCTAAAACAGATCCTATCGTACGTAGTTCTCATCATTATCGCATTACAAAGAAGATACCTATTTCAAAACACACTCACAATCCCATCTATCACTCCAACCGGCGCCAAACAGCTAAAATCGCTCATAAAAATAACAAGCAGTTCTTAAGCTACCTACACATCGGTTCACATCCTAATAATCAGGTCTGTAGGTGGTCTAATGAAAGCATCCTGTTGTAACAATTGTCTAATTGTGAGGACGCTGCCCTATTTAGTGTTTGTTGTGTTTTGCAATACGTTGCTATAAACAATGTGAGATACATAGTAATATACCTAAAATACATATATTTTTTGTTAGAACTTGCTTGAGTTTAGACGAACTTGGTCATTTACCTGACTATTGAAAATACTGGTGAAGAAATTTCAAAACATTTGAAATATATTTCTGAAAAGATCCATCTTAATCTAGGTTGTTCCCTTGAACATGATTTTCAGCATAATAGCCTTACCTATTCTATGTAAATTAGAAACCATTTCAACGAGCGACCATAAATCTTAATTTAAAACGAGAATTACAGACAGACGTCTTTTCTGTCTTCACAAAGTCAGATTGGGAGCGAAATTACTTCGCACCATAAACAAAATCCGAATCACCCCAGCGATTAATCTTTTACAATCTAAACCAGCACCTGGTACAGTCAGCCCGGTCAGAATCGGATAGAACCTTTTCGAACTAAAACAATGCGAAAGTAACTCTTGTCTGTTACATTTTCACGCCGAAGCGGATAAAGAAGTTATGTAGATAGTATTCTGGGGAAGGACCAGTACTCGCATCAAAATAAAACTCATATCAAGATAATGTGCTAAGCCACAGGCAGAAGTTAGTTTTACTATTAAAAACATACAGTCGAATCGAGAACCTCCTCCGGTTTTTGAAGTAAATAAACTATCGTAGTTTGACGAATTCACTGACATGTGTGGTTACTATGAAGTGACTCATATGCAATGCACGGATTGTACCACAAACGTAACGTTTATTTACTATAACAAGGTTCCATCCCAATCTGAAAGCACGCTGCGTACCTATACAGTTTCAATCTAAAAGCCAGGAAGCGTACCTTTGAATGGAGCATTGAAAATTGACAAATAAAACCGCCCCTCGCCGCTCAATCGATAATGTCTCGGACTGGGCAAACTAAATCAGTACCCCCGGCGCGTCCCACCGACCCCACAGGGTAGGGAACTACAGAATGACAACTACATTTATCATTCTTTCTTTTTCTTTTCTAGCTTTATACATTTTTAACCACCGACTTTATACATTTTTCCACTGAGCCATGACATGACGCACGCATCATCATCGTGGCTTGTTCATCTGTAGGACGGCACGATAACTAACTCTCGTCTACGACCAATATACTGAATATTTAACACACTCATTATCGAGCCCGCACACTATTTATAAAACAAGTTGTACTGGCGGCCACCGCAGAGAGAGAGGGGGTTAATTTATTTTTGATATTGTGCTTAAACCTTCCCACTCCGGGTAATCTCTAAGAAATTAAATAATATAAAAAAAACCGTAAATATAGGGTCCAAGTCCCATGGAAGTCGAAAAATTGGGGGTCAAAAATAAATAAAGCAATAAAATAATATGAATTGGTTTATTTATTATTTTTTTCTTGTGCTTATCCTACTGCATGTTGCCATACCTAAGATATTTTTCTGTGCGCAGAGGGGGTAGTATTTACTTTGGACTTGTATTTGAGACAGAGAGGTCGATTTTTATATTAATAGATTGGTGATCGAAATATTGAACATTTCGTTGAGTTTCCTTTTATTTTCAGCTAAATGTTTGATCTAATGTTCTAACATTAAGCTTATAAATCCTATAAATCCTGGTAAACCTTCACAGGTGAACGGGACTTCCCTAAAATATTGGAGTTTTGTCATCATCACCAAGCTTTATAGGTAGATTGGTAATAGCATTGGAGGTGTTGGAAGGAAAGATATAAAGACTTATATTGAGTTAGTTAATAAATAAGAAGTGAATATAGAATTTATAACTTTGGGAAATACTGACAGGAAATAAGATATACCTAAAGCTATTATTGCGAAAGTTTTGTTGGTTTGTAGTATAATTCAGTAAAAATAATGTAATAACAAATAAAACTGAATCCTTGTTTAACATTTATGTTTTAGATACACAGAATACGAGTTTTCATCACCCCAACGCAAAATGATACAACAGGCGTTGGATGAATCAATGCCAAACAGAGAATTGATCAATCCTGTGAAATACAGTCACGAAACGAGTTGCGCGAAATTTAATCAGAATCTCATCATAGCCAGGGCCCTGACCTGGAGGATGACATTTAAAAACAGTATTATTCATTAAATTTATTACATTTCTCGCTCGTTTCCTCGTATCAGCCCACACACGTCCACTGCTGGCCATATACTTATAAAATCAAAATCAAAGTGCTTTATTTCCTTTAGACCTTACAGGACTCTCGGACATATACATATCACATATACATAACTCTTATAAATAGCGCTTCCGCATGCAAAAAAAAAACTGGGCCGGACGAATCCGGCTAACCGCACAGTTTTACAAACCGATCCCAATCGTGCTGACAAAAACAATCATGAGTGTAAAGTTCCACATAATCAAATCTAAGGATCAAATAGCATCAAGAGGCGGCCCAGCACCGGTATTTGAGGCCTCGTATATTGAGCAGGTATCCTTATACCAATTCAAAATGCATTTCCGATAGTCCCCCAACGATTAAAATCGAAATTGGATTTAGTATCAAGAACAAGACAGGCAAAAACATTTATTTTTATTGTGTAAAATTCGTCATAGCTGAATGACAATAACGACAATACGAAAATTAGCTACAACATCAGGTACTTAGAGCAGTTAAGATTATCATTTTATTCATCGAAACTGGGCTCCAAAGTCAGGGCCTACGTGTGAACGCTGAAAGCAAATCACGGCCCTTATCGAGTACGCCACAAAAGTAATTTGACAGCGGCAGAGATGTCAATCAAAATATTTGTGCTACTCAAGGGAAAGTAACAATGGCTCGTTGCAAAAAGGTACTTACTCCTCTTTTTATATAAGTTTTAGAGCAAACAGTTTAAGACATTACACATTGACTCATAAATTAAATTAATTAATTTATATTTATCTCGATGCAATTAAGTGCATCAGACTATTATTATAAATGTGGTTGTTGAAATGTTTGTTACGTCTTTACGCCAAAACTACTGAACTGATTTGGCTGAAAATCTACATATATTTGTAGATTTTTAATAACAGTAGTTTATAACTACGATTTAAAAACATATTTGAAGCCGCAAGCAGAAGCTATTAATTTATAAAGATAAACGAGTCTCGCATTCTAGAAAAGGAAATAGTTTAACGTGGAAATTAACCTTTGACGTATTTCGTTTTTAATAACGCTGTATTATGTTATTTATTTTCATCAGTTATTTATTTTCACCAGAAGAAGATACCTAGTCTACTCGCCTACCTCAGTGCGAACAACCCTTATTTGTGATCGCTTTCAGTAAAACGTAGAAACACTCCGTTATTGAAATACAAATGGAATTAACTTTGTCCGTGATATTTGATTGAAGCTAGAATAATAATGATTGCTATTTTATAACAACAGTGAAGAGCTGTGGGTGTTTGTGAGGGCTTGGGCTATTTTGTACGAGGAAAAGCTGATAAGGTGATATTTTGCTGATACAGTAACCAAAAACGGGTACCAAATAAAACAAAATCCGAGGTAGAATAATTCAAATAAAATTACCATTCTACTCACAACCTTTGATAAAAAATAATAAAAAATTAACACAGCTTTTTAGATTGTTCCGACATTATGAAAATCTCCATATTTTTTTTCTTTAAGCTACTCCCAGAGGTCCTAACATTTACCTTCCCTTCTCAACATTTAAAACATTCGCAGAGCTGTTATTCCAAACCTACGAAATCACCATAATCCTGAACACTCCATCATGCGTTGGCAAACTGACATTTCAGCAGAACATTACAAGGGGACCTTTACGCCTAATGAATTCCTATCGTGTTACAAGTCTACCTTGCTATGCCCCAATACAATTTGTCACCGTGTAATCGAAAATGACCCGTAACCCTTTCGTAATAAGGCAATGCCCCATATGTCATGGCCGCCCGATTCTCTAAGGGCTATTATTTACAAGAGTCTGGTGTGACTTACAGCGGAACAACGTTTTTGGCTTGTCACTGTGACAAATTTATACGAGAACGCGTTTATATGAAGCTTTAAATAAAGTCAGGGGGTTGAAAAATTGGTGTTTTATTTTATTAATACGCCGTATGTTGTTTATGCTTAGGTTGTTCACGAGGCGCGTTTACTTCGTTACTTTTTGAGCATCTGTCGAGACTTTGAAATATCAGGTTCAACATCAGCCAAATAGGGTAGATCTATCTTGATTAGCGACATTGAATATTTATTAATAAATTGACTGGTTTTCGAACATCAAAGCAAAACCAGTTCGTTATTAATTTCAAAGACTACTTACTTTGACTACCTTAATTATACTAAGTATAGACAATTTCATGTGCCATGGTATTTTACATTAATTCTTTATGAGTGTAAGCGGGGTTAACTACGAACCTAATTTATATTAACTCTTTTAAAAGACCAGTATTGATGTTTCATAAAAAAATAATTATGTTAATACGCAAAATTTTCCTTTTACTGTACAAAGCCAGTTCATAATCCATTTATTTTCTCCCACATTATACTGCAGTCCTGAATAAAGCCACCATTGCTGCGATGCATCACCGAGTTTGCATCACAGATTGTGCCGCGGAGGCGTTGCTTGTCGACAATACGTCTGTCTACGGACCCCGTGACGGCCGCAGCTGGCCTGACGGCTACAGCCGTTCCTCGCACTATTTGTGGCTTTGGGTTGACATTCACATTTCAACTCGGGAACGGTCAGCAACACCTGTCGCTATAATAAATCACGACGATTTCACTTCGACCTATCAAAGAAATTAGAATAGCTACACTGATTATCATGAAACATGGGAAGCTAAACACTCAATAATAATCAGTATTGTCATCAAATCTGGATCTTGTTTCTGTTAGTTTTTCTGCAAATCCTACTCTTATGTCAACTACCTAAGATAGCATATTTTGCACAAAAACAAATTAGAAACTTCAATTTTCGCTTTTCTGTACGGCAACTGAACGGCTTGAGTTGAGACGGGCGGCGATAATCCGTTTCCGAGTTGATCAATGCACAGTAACCTTTGTACTCGTGAGTCGCAGCGACCAAGCCTTTATACCCATGAGTCGCGGCGACCAAGCCTTAAATTTAGTTTATGGGACCCAGCACAAAGCCCAGGCGAATGTATTGTTGCTAGAATCCACTAGCAAAGTTAGGAAATCGTATGTTGTTGTAAGAATATACTGTTGTTTCTGTATATTTTATGAAACGTGATAGAATTTACGGTGACATAGAATTGTTACGACTATTCTTGAGATATTTGAATACAAATTAATACTGTAATAGAGAATTTAACGTGTCTATACATGCGCCTTAATTTAGGAAAGTTAACAAGCGGTTACTGACTGGTCTTATTATTTTATTTTGATACTATATACATAAACATAGATATATAAAAATATAATAGGGTTCGCGTAGAAACAAACACCCAGACTAACTTTTCAGGGTCTTTTCTACACGAGCCCTAGGTATATCTACTCGAACAATATGATGGGTAGGTATCTCGTAAAGTCAGTCAGTAATCGCTTGTATAAGAGTTGTATGTATACACTTTTATGTGTATGGGTTTAAGTTTAACAGATTTTTCCCATTTTTGCTGATTGCTTTATAATGATAAAATTTATCAAACTTTGGAAAACAGTCTTGGAAAGTAAAAACAAAGGCCTTTGCAATGATCTTCTACACAAGCAAATTAACTAGCATTGGGATTTTCAACCCATACTTAACTAACTTAGCTAAAAGACTTAACAGGTATTACAATTAACAACATAAAAAATACTAATAAAATGTAAGCCCGAAAGCCATAAAATGGCCTCTAACTCGTGAAACCCAAGTTTCTGACGTCACATAGCCTATAACCACCAGGGTAATGAGAGGAATTAGGAATCAGACTAGTAGTTTCCGTAGTGAGGGAACATAAAAGTCGACTTCATAGAAAACAAAAATATAAATATAGTTAGAAAGGGTCATCATCATCATCAGCCCATGTTAGTCCACTGCTGGACATAGGCCAACCCAAATGAGCGCCATAGCGTCCTGTCTTCAGCTTGTCGCATTCAGCATCTTCCAGCAGTCTTTCGCAGATCATCCCACCTGGCAGGAGGGCGTCCTTCACTACGTTAATGGATACATAGGGTAGTCTCGTATCCACTTCCGTTTTTAGTCAAGTAAAAATACAAATATACTGTGATTTTAATAACAGGGCGAAAATACAAAGCAGATTAGTACACGCAATAATTTGTACTCTGAAAACTCATATAAAATGATTTTTATGTAACCGTACGTAAGCCCAAATAAATTCCACGACAAGTCCCATAATGAGGAGCCCAAATCAGAAATTTGCATAGAAAATTTATCGCGGAAATTTATGTAAAAGGGCCCAAAACCCTTTCCTCAAATCCACAATACAAAATATAAGCTCGGCGAAACCCGCTCGTATGAAATTTTCACAAATGAAAATCGTATCCGCATTCAAGTTACAGGGACTTCAATTCCGCTTACGGCATTGCGAACTTTTTCAGCTTTCGAGTTAAATTCGCAAGAAAGCCTCGACTTATAAGTCCTTTCTGAAAATACTTATTTCGGTATTATATAAATGATTTTGATGCCTGTGTTTTGATACGAAATAAGAGTACGGACGACGGGTGTTTTTATTCGTTTCGTGAACATCAAGATAATGTTCTCGGAAATTGCGTACGTTCGCTGGTTTGAAAACGCAAAAATATTTAAGAATTCAGCTGATTCACTTTAGTAATGTAAAACACATGAAAAACGACGTTGTCTCCTGTCAACACATCGCTTACATTAATATTCACCGATATTGAAATGTAAAACGCAGTACAAATACAAACGCGTTTAGTTTCAGAGCCAATATGACTGCGGTTCGTATCAGATCGGCACGGATATTGTTCCTTGACATATGCACACTCTTTTCGAACCGAAGCATCATAAAGCCCTATTTATATTAGCACAAGGGCCAGTTACTTCCCATGCGTTATTCCCAGCAGGAGCAAAAGGTAAGAAAAGATCATGGTTGTAGACTTACATTTAGCTTTTACCTCCATTTGATAGCATACCGCAGATATTTTAGATTTTTTATTAAGTTTTGTGTACTGAATTTCAAATATTTTGGTAAATTTTTTTATTCTAGCTTGCAACAGATTATCATCCCTAGGTATATGTATTTTTTATGGATTTTACTGTGTTTTATGATGGTGACTAATAATCCCGCAAGAACAAGACCTACATATACCCTACTACCTAATATGTATAGCCTACATAATATGTATAATACTTTTTGTCACCATTGCGCAGGCGAACGACATAAGTGCAAATCCACCTTTAAAAAAGTTTTAACCCTTAAAACCTGTAGTGTCGCATTAACAAACACTGCGCTCTCCGTATAATACAATATACGTCACGTATAAAGCACGGCTCGAACGACACAAATGTTTTTGGTGTCACATTGAATAGTTTTCAGTGGTGAGCCATTGAGGTTACATCTTGCAAGGACGCACTGTTTTAGAAGTAACCATATCAAAATAGGAATGGCTACTTTACTGCTAGCTCAGATTGGTTTGAACATTAGTAGTCGATTTTAAAGTCAGTCCACTAGAGTGATTAACTAATACAAAATAAAATGATCACGTTATTTTAGGTTTCTTTCTGGCCGTCAGATCTACGAAACATAGGTATAGATGTAAGCAAGTGTAGAATGGAGGTAAGCATGCACCAAGTTTAAGTGTACCCTCCAAAGGTTGCAAGGTCTATTTCCACACGACCAGTTTTCGGGTGAGGTGAAAATTCGATTGCGCGGCCGCGGTGTCCCGTTGTATTGGCTCCTGAAAATGCACTTTACGTGTACTGCACTTTCGGACCAGTGTTTTGTTTCTTTGCCGTTATTTTTATATTATTTACAAAAATACCGGCTATACAAGCGCCAAAACGTAAAATTTTGCGCTTTATGTATTTGAGGTTTGCCTGTTAGGATTCAAATTAAAAAATCTCGTTCTGATACGACCTCAGTAACGTGGCTGGAGAAGGCCAGTCAGTGACGGACCAGGTTGCGAGTTCAATTCCTGCCTCAAGACAAATGTTTGTACGATCTGCTGATATTATTTAAAAGTTTCGTCTTTTCCTTCTTCTTTCTATACATATATATCTTTGTACGTAATCTATTGTATTATGTGCAGTCATCTATGACATGAGAGATGATGTAACACAAGCTCTGCTTAGCATGGGGATAGATGATGTCGCATGGATTGTCCAGATTCATTTATTTATTTATTACTAGCGGTCCGCCCCGGCTTCGATAATTTAAATACCCCTATTTAACAAAAATTTAAACTTCCGTGCGGATCACTATATTTTTCTATAGCCTATGTTCATTAGGGAAAATAAAGGATTCTAATGACAAAATAATTTTTCAAATCAGTCTAGTAGTTTCGGAGCCCATTCAAATCTTTCCTCTTTATAGTATTATACTTTAGTTAAGGTCCTTTTAGCTTTGTATGAGGATCAAAGATAAACGTTCAATTAAATTTCACCAGAAACATCGAACAACTCCTAAAATTAAGCAAGTTTAGGCAGATTTCTGTAGTATAACTTATTACTTTATTAAATTTAAATCAGAGGTACAGACAGCCCTGAATGCCCTGATACACCCACAGTCTCTGAGTAAGAAGTTTTTCGCACCAAATTGATATTTGCCAAAGTTACGTTCATAATTGATATTTTGTGAAAGTAAATTGAAGTTAGGAGTTCGGAGGCACTTCAAATTGGCCGAGCTGCTTTTAAAGGGTTAGATATAATGTAATATTAAGGGTTCTAATGAATCCATTCAGTATCCCCTGCGACAAAATGGAGAAGCGCCTATAAAATGCGCTAAATATTACTTCCCTCATCTACCTACCTTTTTTGGGGTCCAAAAAACGGTCAAATTAAACCCTTTTTTGGGGACCTGTAAACTGTTTAGCTATATACATTAAAAGGTGTGATCAGATTACGTGTCCCCTATTCAGCAATTACCTTCAGGAGATTGAATTATGCCATTGTATAATAATAATAATAATAATAATAATCTATGGCTCATTAGGGGAGGCCTATGTCCAGCAGAGGACTATTATAGGCTGGTGATGATGATAATAATAATTGCATATTTAGTTATAATGCCAAAAGTTTTCTACTCCATCGGCGAAGGAACTGTGTAAAAACTAAAACGCCATCAATTGACGGTATTCAAAAAAAAATATTATATTAAAGGAGAGATGTTTAACAGCGTTTTGAGCGCAGTGGGTAAAATCCACTTGTAACGCAGAAGGTTGCGGGTTCGAATACTGCACGGGACAAATATTTGTTCCGTTTGTGTGGAATTTAAATATACAATCTATCTAAGAGATAGATTAAGATTTTCACAGCGAAAATTATCATCTATTACTAATTTACCAAGAAGTGGTGCTTCAACACCAGCTGTTTATTTTAAGGCTTGGCTAGACAATGCGTTGTGTAATATCCAACATTATTTATAGTACAAGGCAGAATATACCACACCTGGCTATGCCCGGTATTCCAGCCTCGTTGGTTGTAACCGCGGCATACCGCCAGCATTAGCGGAATAACTGCCAAACAGAATGCCTGATTATACGAGCCTGATTAGGAATCCGATCGAACGCGGATTCTATCGCAAATACTGTTGATACTGATGGCTATATAATTTGGTTACGAGACTCGTATTTATGTATACATTTAGGTATGTACTACATGGTCTGGGTCCATTAACTGTATTTTATCGTATAGTTGTATCGTAATTACAAGAAACAGATAAAACCAGCACTGGATGATATTATATTGAAAGATACATAACAATGGATAATAACGATAAGTCCTCTGTTCCTTACGATGATGTATCCACCAAGTGCTTTCAAAAAACATGGATAAAAGAAAGAAAGAAAGATATCGTTTAATAGACACTACCTACACAGGACACACATAGAAAGTTAGTACAATACTATAACTGAATCCTTACTTAATATTATAAATGCGAAAGTACCTAACTCTTTCCGTCTGTCTTTCACGCATAAACTACTGAACCGATTTTGAAGAAATGGCACAAACGTTGTCTAGACTGGGAGAAAGGACAAAGGATACTTTCTATAAAAAATACTATTCGAACCATTTTCGACTTCTACGCGGACGAAGTCGCGGGGAAAAGCTAGTTAACAATAAAACAAAACAATAGAGCAAACATAGAGAGGCTACTTATGTACCTACGGACTACGAGATAAGACAATAAAAACACAGGTAAACATTGAGCACAAAGAAGCTCATCTGTGGACAGTAAAGGACGCGGACATTGAGAAATTAAAGATTTCATTTTCCGAGAGTTAATATTCCCTACTTTTATTTCTTCTAATTTCCTTCGACTACTATTAAGAAATTCAATATAATATGAACCGATCGTATAATAATATTTAGAATATTCCCATTCTCGCGAATTTCCTAAATATATCTTCAGGATCGATCCAGAAACTAGCAGGTTTAACTTTTGCTCCGACTTATCATCAAAATGGAGGTCCTCACGGCATACCAAGTAGACGCGGGTCCGGTACAGGCAGGTCTACCTACAGCATCGGTGTACCTACATCGAAATTCACGTTCCGACTTCTTTAAACAAATAAATAAAGAAAATAATGCTGGATAATCCACACAGCATCACCTAGCCACAAGCTAAGCAGAGCTTGTGCTATGGGTGCTAGATGACTGATATACATAATACAATATATTTTAACTATTTATAGTAAAAATATTTATTATTTATTAAACGACAAACAATTTGTCCCAAGGCGGGTATCAAAACAGTGTCACTATTGCTTCTTATTCTTTAATATCAGAATTGCTTCACAATTTAATCAAAAGGGTATTTTCATTTAGTTTCTTATAACCTTACCCAAATAAATAGCTTACTTCAATCGAGCGCTAGCGTGGAATTCTACTTAATCGTGCTTATCATAAAAATTGGAACTGCTAGGTAGTAACCTCCTAGGTTCCTTTTGAAAGCAGTTCCAGGAACCTTTTGAAAGAACCTGTCGTTGAGATTGAAATTTTCATTATGACGATTTTTGATTCATTACACAAAAATAAAGTCAAATGAAAATAAATAATGCTGTACAGTAAAATCCACACAGTATTATCTAGCTATAAATGAAGCATGTGTTGGGTAGATACAAGATAAAGGACGAAACGGAAACATTATTCTAAATTATCATTCCAATTAATTGTTTAAATTTTAATCGTAATCTCTGTACTGATAAGAGATTATGTAATTGAGGATACTGAAGGCTCATTGAATAAATATAATATTACAGACCTTTTCGAAACTTTCTGCGCCGCAGCCGGACCTTCGACTTCTGTGCCACAGAGGTCGTCCTTTCTTTAATATGCTCTCCTAATTAGATACATAATTTCTTCTCATGATGAATATTCCATCAGAAGTTTCACACAAGTCAAGTCACGTCTCCCAACTAGTGATGTGATGATATATCCGCGGCAAACTGTATTATTGGCCGGTCCATCCGGGGCATACTAATTGCGACCCAAATGTTATGAATAATTTACTACCGACCTGGATCTCTAGGGATGGGAAAACGGAATTTAATTTGAATGAAGCTTAATCTGTTTATTAGTTCCTAATTCGAGTAGCCGGGGAAATAAGATATGTTTTATCGGAAGAAGACTTTTGATAGTGCTGTGCGTATTTAGCTCGTGGCTTGTTATATACGAGTATATATTATACTATTTGCAGTTTGGTAGTTCAATTGACAATTAAATAGTCAGTCATGTCTCACTTTACCGACACCGATGTTAAAAAATTTAATAGAACAAAATAGTTATAAAGAATATAATAATTTTAATTGTTTTATTTAATGTTTGCTACGCGCTTTTTTCTGAAAAAATTAAGAAAGATTTGAGCTGCTTTGGTAAACTATATTTTTCATAACATTTTCGAAACGTTTTACATATAAATGATCAAGAATAACTTCCGTTCTAATAACTTCGTAAAAATCGAAACTTTCTTAAGGCCCTTATATATTTCGAGTCGACAGATTCTCCTCTGTATATATCTAAAGTAAATGTGTCTCTGAAATACTTCATTCTGTCATTCACCCACTTGTCTATAATTGGTCTACATGTACCGAACAAGCAAAGCTACATAATAAGAGAGTGGACGGGGTATACTTTTTGCGTAACCACCAGACAAAAAGATGGTAATAAAAATGTAACGGCAGGATACAATCTTTATTCTTGCAAATTTTCTGATCAATGTCTACAGGTACTAGGTAGGATCGTAAAAAGGTGACGGACAGACAGAAAAACCGACTTACTTTCGCGAACTTTCATGCAGTATGCATGTATGTCCAGTTCAGATTTCAGTAAGCAATATCTTTATCTATATCTAAAAGTGCTTCCAACTGTCGCATCATTTAATAAAAGTTTCAACAGTAGTGTAGGTAACGTAAAGCTACCTACTTGTGACGTAAAACTATCCCCACCCCTGGAATCCGGCCAAAAGGAAGCTCCACGACTATGAGCTAACAAATTATGAATAATGTAACGTTATATCTCCTTGAAATGGAAAATACCGTTAGGTAGGGGACATTTTATTCCACGTTATTCGCTCGGACTGTCGTAAAGAGGGCGGTTTGTTAGGTTGTGCATACAATACTGATGCTTTACTATTTACTGAAGCCAAGATTTAATCTTGAAATGTGTAGGTACAGTAAGATCATGTTTGTGTAGTTCATATGAACCGAGCAAAATTTTTAGACGATTTTTGATTCTCAGATTTGAATAACTTTATTTCTTTAGGCTTTCCGAATAAGCACTCAGCCAACCCAAATTGTATACTATAAATGAGTATAAAATAAAAAATAAAAGCTATAAACTTTCTCTTATTTTTTTCAGATAGCTTAATGTGATATTACATTACACGTACGATATGATACGACACGAGCTTTTAATAAAAAGTTTCATGCTAATAAATTATACCTTCACGTGTCCAAGAGTCCTGTAAGGTCTAAAGGAAATAAAGCACTTTGATTTTGATTTTGATCTTGAACCTACCACCCCCTCCCACTCCAGAACAAGTAGACGTACGGCGAACCACCCCTACTTCATGGATATACCCTTCACTAGCACTAAGCGCTATTCCTCCACTTTCATCATACGTACCACTAAGGAATGGACCTCGCTACCACAGCTTCTGTTTTTCCGGCCCATTAAAACCTGGGTCTATACAAGATAAGAGTGAATATTTGTCTTCTGGACCTTCGTGAATCGTGTTACACCGTCGGTCACATCAACAATTTCTATCCGGTTCAATAATTTCTCATTGAATAACTACAAAAAATAAAAGAATCAACCAAAAAAATAGTAGGTTCTAGCCTTAAACTCCACAAATGTACAGGTTTTCAGGGCAAATCTATTTATATTTCTTTTTATCCGGAGAAAACCCCCAAAAATGTTTGCTAGAGAAAATGCCTTTTGTGGCACAGAGAACATATGTAATTGGAAATTTGTACTTGTCCCCATTTCTCTTGTGACCAATTGCTCCCTATTTTGTTTACGTGCAGTATTTTTGACTAAAAATAAATAAATTTTGCCTAACATTTGCTTTTAAAATCAGCAACTAAACCAAAAATAAACTTCACAACAAACAAAAAACTTTTCTACTTATTCAAGCTCGAACAAACAAATCCCTAATGTTTGTACAGTAAAATAGATATTTCACGCAATAAAAGTCTGGTTGCTACGAATCAGTTTCAATGGAACTTTTTCCCGAAATAAGCACAAAATTAATGAAAATAGTATTCTGCATTAGTCTAATATTTAATCAGTTACTCATGAAGTTCCAAGAATACGAAACTCTGCTAAATTTAATTTGCCTAGACATTCGCATAACGTATCATTAGGTAGGCTGTAATCGATATGGTAAAAAATATATGTAATTAAAAAAAATCCTATGAGAAAGCACAATTGAAAATATCAAAGCAAGATAGGGCAAACTCTAATCATAAACTAAAAGTTGAGGGATTCAAACAAACAGATATTTACAATATTGACTGGTTAATGAACTTCAATCAATGTTAGGAAGTAAATCGGTACTAACCACTCCCTTTGTTAATAATGGATTTGTTAATAATCAAACATACACTGACCTCACTCGGGACTGGTTTAACTTTAATGCCTGATCAAACACTATCCTATATCTATACTAATATTATAAAGAGGAAAAGTTGTATTGTTTGTTTGTTTGAATAGGCTCCGAAATTACAGGACCTATTTCAAAAATTCTTTCATTATTAGAATCCTAAATTTTCCCTGTTGAACTGTTTAATCCAAACAAACAATCAATTATTTCCTCTTTATAATATTCATATAGATGACAAGCTATTCAGTCAGAGGCGTAAGGTTTCTCAATATTTTCACATTTATTCTTATGTTTTTAAAAGTTTCTTACATGGATTATCGCATTAAAAAAGTACAAAGTCTGTCCTCGCCAACTTCCTGCCAACCAAACAATTTTAATAGCAGTATTTTCCACTAGTAAAAATTAATCTTAACCCCTCTGTTTTAAAGTATAAAATCTCTTGCTTTCCCTGAAACTTTTTACAGCAAAACTGCCATAATCGCTGCACTAAATTCGTAATAGCATTTCATATAATTATGTTCATGAATCTGGGAGCGTGGCTTTAATTCCGATCCTCGTTTGTTTTGCTGATGGAATAATTTTTATGTTTTTGAATTCGTGACTCTTGTGAATTATACTTAAGTTTCATTACAGCTTGTTTCTGTAACAAGCACGAGCGTGAATCGAGTCAGAAGCAAGTATAATATTGTAAGCAACAACTATGCGGTTTAATTTTTGAGCCATTTATTTTGTAGAAATGTAGACGAACAATTAAGTAACAACGCGCTTTGGCACGATGCGTGGATAGTTTTGGTTACCAAAGTACCTACCAATGAAAATACAGTCACGCAGTTTGTACTTACCTATTGGTAGTATCTATACTCGTTATCCAAATGTTATTTACTTATAAGTGAGCCCTAAGTTCTCATTAAGTTATTTAATGAAATTCGTCTGAGAATAAATTTTGCTAACCCATAATGTGTAAGGGTGAGAGCCTTAGCGGAAATAAAAGCGTTTTTTTTTTAAGACTCCTCTTATTTTTTTTATATAAGCTGACGTTTGTATCTTCATACAGTACCGAGATATTAAGTAACATACCTAGTCTTTCCCTTATTGGCAAGAGAAATTAAACCCGAAACTTTTTTCTCACACCTTCTACCGCGCCAAAGAGATTTAGCGTAACTAACGCATTAGAGCCGTAGTATCCCCGTAGAGGGCTCTCATTATATACAACAAAGAAATCGAACCCGTCTTGCATCATAGGCAAACCCTCCACTGTGCAAAAGAGGTCTACTGTAGAGTTCCTTAAGATATTCATAGCAGTGACGTCCAATCCCGACGGAGGGCTAGGGCTCTCGATATTTCACACACGGGGACGTACTTATTTAAGGGATCAGAGCGCCCGGTGATTTATTCACGGAACTACTCCTGGATATGGCTGGATTGTTGTCCTGGCACGGAAAATGTACGAGGGATTCGATACAGAAGGTAAAGTTGTTTAACTTTCAAGAGTTGTGTTGAGCTGTTGACAAGGTCAATCAATGTCAAGCACTAACTACGCTGGTTTATTTCCCACCAGTAAAGCTGAATAGTAAAGCGTCATACATAATTTTGAATGCTTTGCTATGCTTGTAAAGTTGCGTAACGCGTCATAATTGCTTACCCTCAAATACTCAAACGCACCTCAGACCTAAGAACGAAGTTTAAGGTGCGTTTGAAACTTACGACTGAGTTTCTTAAGTTTCGTTTGAGTATTCGGAGTCAGCTTAACAAGTCAAGCAAGCATTGGTTGGGTTTAATTCATTCTTAAACCTGGGTCAAAAATAATCGCGTCAAAATGTTATGGAAAAACCCCAAATAATTTGAAAATTTATGATTTTATAGTTTAACCACAGCTTCTTAGGAATCAAGTCAAGAGCTTCTTGGATAAGCTCAGATTAGTACTACCTTTATTTACCCTTTACAAGTCTCTCGGTCACATCACGAATTCAACTTACATAAGTAAAACTAGGCAATGAAGTGAGTAGTTTCTGTTCACTTGATTCTTTAAAGGTGAAGTAAAGTAGCGAACAAGAAGCTTTACCTTCTGTGTGTCTAAGGTTCATTCTCGGTACTGTGTGGTTGTCGAAGCGGTAGGCAGACCCGCGATAACGCTAGATTTAGCGTCGTTACTTCGAACTCACCTGCTTGGTATGCAGGCTGCTCGAGCACCTCTCGTTTGTTACCAGGAATTAGCTGTCAAAATGGAGTGAGCGAAAAAATCAAGGTCGAAGGACTTGATGATTTGTTGGCTTGGCTTTAGCTTTTTTATTGACAGCTTCATAGTTTCATTCGAAACATAGCATTTTACCTAAAAAATAGTTTAGGTACTATTCGATTGAAATACAAGCGGAGGACTTGTGGGAAACTGCGTTGAAAAATGGCGACATCTCTTATTTTAGCCCAAAATATACTTGGACACAGCCTGGCCACAGGAGTAAGTAAGTACCACTCTTTTGAGTTATAGAATCCTGAGCTCAAAAAATATTAATTAAAGGCGGAAAAAGTATTAATGTATTCTCAAAAACGTAGGTAGCAATTATTTTTTGCCACAATATTCAATTATATAAAAATATATCAAGTATCTAGCGTGCGTCAGCTTACCACTCAAAACTGCTCAATTCTACAAAATTGAGAATAGGCATTGAATACAAGCAAAGCACCCATAACCATTATTTCCTCGCTTAAGTTATTGAACAGAGAACCTCATTACAAACTATTATAATAATCACAGCTTAACTATCCAAAGGATTCCATTACAACCCCTTTGCTTAGACGGTCTTCAGCTTAATGCCGAGACTCCTCCAAAGCGAGGATGCGCGGAGATCTCCGAAGCTAAGAATATACGTTCTTTCTTCAGGTAGGGGTCTCCACCGAAGCTGTACGAAGATGTGTACTGCCAAGGCTGCAGCGGAGATTTTTGCTGGCTAATAAAACTGCTGAGCTTCGAGTATGTACGACAAGCGTCGGATGTTTGTTGAGATAAAGATAATGCGAAGCACAGCTCACATCTCTGCTCATCTCTTCTCGTCTCCGCTACTACGTGACGTCATCGCCAGCTTGCGAGGCACAGCTGACATCTTTGCTTCGGTTTTCCTTTGTTTTCTTCGCATGAAATTATGTCACATCTTCGCTCGGTGCTCTCGAATGATGCTGAGCGAACACGAGTTATGTGAATAATGATATTCCATCGGTTGTTTAAAACTCTTTTCTACGCTCTGCTCAGCTCAGCTATGGTGGAGTTTGGCCTTAACCCCTAAAGGAAATAGGCTATGTTTGTTACGAGCGTAATTTTACGTGTGTAATATTACGTCGCCTATAATGTTTCACCCGGTTTCACCCCTTTGTTCGCACTATTGCCATAGAATAACTCGTAGCTAAACGTTGCATGCTTATGGTTAATGACGTAAGAGGAATACGATAAGGAAAATGTCTTCGTTAGTAGACAGAGAGGGTGTTATGAATAATACGACCTCATTTGATACCAAACTAATTTGAATGCAAGCTGGGAAGTTACTTCCAAAATTATCAAAATAAAATGATTAGAGAGTAACGGGGCAAATTATTAATAAAATAATGCCGGACACTTCACACAGACTTATATAGTTTCCAAGCAAAGCAGAACTTGTGTTGAGGATTCTTGATAACTGGCTCGATACTCAATGCAATAAAATACAATTGTAATATTGTTCATGAATAAATAAATCAATCAATAATTGTTACTAAGTAAGTACGAATCGTTTCATTCTAATTAGATTTTCCAATCACCATGCGTACCTGACGCTATTAATTTAGGATTTAAAGAATTTTGATAGTTTCAAAATTTCGATGTGTCGAATTGCCTCGGTATTTTATACAATTTCCATAAAATTGTGATACAATATTCAGAACACTTCGAACCATCTATGAAATGTATTTGCTACCGAATCTCTCCGACTACTCGATTCAAATTCAGTGTGCACAATGTGCGGATAAGTACAATGGTAATGCCCGCATTGTTGTTGTGAATGGGAGATAATGTATGCTGAGATATAAGAAATTGCGCGAAAATCTGATAAGGGTGCTATAAAGGCGTAGAGTGCTGTGTCTTAGCGAATGAAAGCTGACAAAGATGTGTTTATGATTCTCATGTAGGAGAATTTATCAGATTTAGCTACACAACAATGATAATAAATAACGTTTTGTAATGTTTAGATATTACAGGACATCAGAAAATATGTTAGAAACATCTTTGAATACTATTAAATTACCAATTTTGTCATTTAGGTTCGAAATCAATATTTTTACATCATTGGTATATTCTGTGTTATCTTATGTGTCCAAATCTTGATGAAAATAAAGAGTACCTACATGATTAAATGATTTGATTATTGTAGAACCAAAAAAGGTTAAAAAAATTACAATCAACGTCATAGAAAGAGAAATCGACAAATCACAAAATCTACACGTAACGAACGTCAAAATCAAACATCGAAATTTCACAAATCATTTTTACAACCATTTTTTACGACAGTACCAATAACAATTTGTACAATCGAAAGGTCAAAAGTTGCATTACATCCCACAGCTACTAAAATAATCTTAGATACCTAAAGGTCAGTTTCTGATAAATTATGCTTCTAGACAGTAATGTACTGTAACGATGATAAATGTACAGTACAGGCTGTTATCTTGGACCTTGACTTATAGAGAGGAAAGTGAATTGTTCTTTCGTTGATAGATTTTGAGATGGGCTGTCGATTATCTTAACTATATATGTAAGTGAGTATCATTTCGTATGCAAACTTTTCATTGTTGTGCGTACTAGTAGGCTGCATTTATTAAAATTTAACCTTATTAGATTCTGGCAACGGCTTCGCATGCGTTATATCCCATGGTAACTGATATATATTGCGTTATCTATTTATTTGATGAGGTAAACCACGGTCGCACATGTCTTGTGCGATAATTAGATGCAACGAAATTCTTGTCAATACAATGCATTTGCTGTCAATTGCACCATTTAAAATATCATGTGAGGGAATCATATCGTATTGTCTCCTTTTATTAAAATACACAAAACCAACTTCAAAAAGTGTCAATTGGGAAACTATGTCCCAATAAATTGTGTCCCAAACGACAGCAACTCACTTGATAGCTAACAAATTTCTAGTAGCCTTATTATTCGTTATTTATAATGAACACAGTACAGCACGTAGCGTTTCTCTACAGCAATGGATTTACTAATAAGAGACGGAATACAAACATTTGCCCTCAACCAACAACCCTAAAATACGTCGTTGCGAACAAAATTTATCTATTACTTGTTCCTACATAACAGACTTAATTAAAAATTTCACGCTCTGTAATAATTCTTAAAATTTTATTTATTTTATACTTAAAAAGTCGTACGATGATGGAGAGAAGCTACAAGATATTCTCAAGTAATTATATAAAGTTTACCTAATTAGAATAGTGATTTGATTGTGATTGAATGTAAAATAAGAAAGTAAGTAGGTACCTTTATATAAACGAATTGCTTATAAAATTGACGTTGTTAAGCTCAATTCCTTTCAAATGGTTAGTCTATACTAATATTATAAAGAGGAAAGATTTGATTGTTTGTATGTTTGTTTGTTTGTTTGTTTGAATTGAATAGGCTCCGAAACTACTGGACCGAGTTAAAAAATTCTTTCACCATTAGAATCCTTAATTTTCCGTGATGAACATAGGCTATATAATATTTTCAAAAAAGTTAGGGATCCGCATGAAAAATTCAATAATTGAACCGTGGGCCGTATATTCAACCTCTTTTTCTATTATGGCGCGTCAGAATAGAAAAAGAGGTTGTATAGCGCACGGTGCTTGCTTTTTCTGTACGGCCAGTGTCAGTTTTGGAATGTTGAGTCAATGTCAAAAACCCTAATGCTGTTAAAAAAGTAAAGATCCGTATGAAAACTGTGAAACCTATCGTTTTAGTGTGTATAATTTCTGAAATTTTTGTTTAATACCCGTGCGAAGCCGGGGCGGGCCGCTAGTAATATATATTAGTATGTTAGTATGTCCTCTGTTATTTTCCTTTTCTGCTATACCATAAGTTTATAAAGATTGTATTTAAATATTTAATCATAGTTTATTTGTTGAATCCTTGTAATTTTATGGCAACCTTTGGATAGAAATAATTATTTGAATTTAAGAAAGGCAAGGGGTGTAAGGTGGACTTTAAAATATAAATTATCAACATGACATGAATACTTAAAACAAAAAAATCATCATCAGCCTACAATAGTCCACTACTGGACCTCTAGGCCTCCCCAAATGAGCGCCGCGCCATACGTGGCATTATTTCCATTCATTTGGGGGGGGTTATAGCCCATAATCCCCACGCTGGGCATGCGGGTTGGTGATCGCAGTTCAGTGAAGTTATTCTGCAGAGGGCGCTGCTGCCCGCCCGCCGGTGTGTCTCTCTCGCCTCATCGCCTCTTACGACACTTACGGGAAATTCGGAAACTCTATGCCACACAAAATATAAAACAAATACTTACATAAATATAGCTAAAACCTAATATACATACGTACCTACCGCCTAGATGTATAGGTAGGTGTAAGTACCTATTCCCAGAGGGCGCTCGATATTCGTCTGCAGTCAGTGGAACGTGTCGCCGACGCTCCCGTGATCTGAATGATAAGCGGCTTCTTTTTATCGCGAAGTGTCCTACGTAATATTGTAAGGAGCTTCAAGGGTTATTGCCACTTTGCACCTAATCGCATAGATTTTATCGTAGAGCGAAATCGATTTTCTGTGATAAATTGAATTATTAAGAATTGTTGTTGAATTCGTATAGAATTCTTGGGTTCTTCGCAAGTCCCTATTTTTACAGTCTTAAACAAATAGGTAGCAAAAAGCCAAAAAGACTAGAAAAATTGAGCTACGAATATTAAAGCGTTTTCCAATTCTAATTTGTTTATGTAGTCTATGGTATTACTTGTTTTAGCTATTTATATATTCGATGCACGAAATGGGACAAACATTTTAGGAAGTCATTTCGCCGCGTAGCAAAACGCACACTGCAACTTACTTGGTGGTTTAGGTACTTCAAGTGGACGACGCACGAAATGCAACTAATCCATTCTAATTCGTTATACACATTACTAACATATCATTCTAAATATTATTGAGTAACGGATACTTCTGTCATAGTACCTACATAGATTATAAATAGACGTAATTGTGTGTATACCTAATGGTCTTTCAGCCGTGAGACACGCTAATATCAAAGGTCCTGCCAGGGAACTAGCGTTCCACTAGCGTTTAGTTAAATTTAGTAATGTAAACGTGTATTTACAGATTACATAAGGTAGGGAAGTACAGATTACATAAGGTAGGGAAGTCATATATGGGAAATTGCGTGCGCTTCTATAATAAGCTTCCATCTGAAGCTACTGAGCTCCCTATTCGTAAATTTAAACAATACATAAAACAAAATCTTATTAAGAAAGCATTTTACTCGATAGATGATTACGTTAACGATAATAATGCTTGGCCAGATGTCGCTCCATTCCACACCGACAATAGCATGTAAGAAATAGAAATTAAATGTTGTGCTTATTAGCTATGTAATATGTATTTAAATAATTATTGACATGTATCTAAATCATTTTAAACTTAGATTTAGATAGGCAAAAACAAACATTGTATTAGACACATAAGTTACATATGAATGTACTAGTGGTTTCTTTTTCACTTCTTCCACTAGTGGACAAAAAATTGAAGTGAAGAGAAATCAATAACTACTTATTTCTTTGTAATATTAATTAACTGTATGAAATTTGACTTGTCTAAGTGCTTATTTTGTAAGCCTAAAGAAATAAAGTTATTGAATCTGAATCTGAATCTGAATCTATTTGAACTGAGTCAGTAAATTGAGTCTCTTTCATTCCTTTTTCTTGATTGTGGTTGTGGGAATGTATTACCACAATAGCACCTTTTATAACAAAGTATAAATACATAAAGTAATTACATTGTTCGTCTATTTGTTTTATTTTGTATCTTAATGGTTCTCTAGTTGGCTACTAGCCAACCGGAACCGATAAATCGATGGGCCAATTTCAGCTGTCACTTAAACGGATATTTTGCGATATTTTTTGCGATACACCATCTCCCAGAATCGGGGCCTAGGCTGGTTTTCCACATAGCAACGTCAGCGTCGTTAATTCCGTCTGCCTGTAAGTTTGTTCGAAGCTGATACAGTGTGCGCGAAACTTCTCGTGTAGGAGTTACGGCTTAGGTGCTAGGCTTGTACGGTGCTGCAACTGCAGAGTTTTTGGGAAATCTGATAACACAAGAGAGTAGTGTTATCAGACAGTCTAGTCACTAGGATGTAGGTAGAGTTATCAGCGATCGAGTCTCAAAAAAATTTGACGGCGTCGGTTACTGGATTATTAGGCGCAGTTGCGTAAACCCGTACGAGTCAAGGTGGCGGGTTCAATTGCAACCGAAATCAAAATTTTTGGGATATTATTTAATATCTTAGCAACTGCCCCGTGTGCGTGAGCGTACATAACATTTGAATAAAATAATATACGAATTAAACCCTGATCGAGGCGTGTAGAACCAGATTCTCTAATGATCGCCGCTAAAGAAACCTTAGTGTTATTCCAAGACACTCGGTTCATGGTAAACCCGCTCTCATAGTACACACATGTACAGATACTATGGCTAGTTGATACGATGTGGATAGTCCAGCATTTATATTCTACCGTGTAAACTAACCTTGTTGAGTGAGAAATTTCTTTATTGAGTGAGTTGACTTGTCTCCAGTTTAAGGCAGAGTCTTGAAACTGTAGTCATGTCAACTTGCATTTCGCATTCGAGCTCAAAAATGGTAAAGCATGGTTATATTGCTCTAAGTTTAACTAACTATCTCAATAGAAAGTACCGTACCTACAGTAAAAAATTTATTATTATGGTTTCAATTACGACCGTGACCTTCGCCAGTGTCTTATGCAATAATATAATATAAACGGAGAAATTAAAACGTAAGTGGCTTCACCTCAACAGCAGGCATCACAATACCTCCAAATTCAGGTAGGGTATGTAAAGCAGGGGCAGGGTAACACAGTTAGTGCGAGGTGGGAACTGCCTGAGTCGCTTATTGCTGGCGTATGCAAATTGTTGGCAAACATACCCGTTTGCTAAGATGAGCCTCTTTGAAGGCATTGTATTGTTTTTAACGGGAAACTTAGGCCTCCTGCCTTGCCTCCATCGTGAAGGTTTGCTAGTGATTATGACTAAGTGAATGTGGAAATGAATTTTAATGACGTGAAGCTGAAAACTGTGCTATTTTAAGCTAAAGAAAAACATAAGGAGGAAGTTCTGAGTTATATGTTTTTGTATACAAAAGTACTTTTTAATTCTACAAAATTTTTTAAATAAATAAAATAAAAATATATCGACTTCTTCAGAAGCAAAAAGATATCGGTCAGGATAAAACACTGATTTTTCTCAGTTTGACAATTACAAAAGGTATATTCTCAAAAATAATCTCATGGATATTCAGGGAGGGATCCAACAACTAATATCTATGTATATATAACTAGTAGGTCTAACATATAAATATACATATGAAGAAGATTATAAAATATATATGTACATTGTTATCAAATTCTAAAATCTCTTTAGAATCTTATACAACTTTTGTGCAAATAAATGTGTCAGTGACAAAGAAACATGCCGCAATATAACTACACGGAGATTGCTTTTGACTTGAAATCCACAAGTCACTGTTACAAATGATTAGCCAAAAAAATTGCATTACAGTTTCATCACCAACGGTAGAACATCCGTACTCATTTCATTACCAACATATTCAACTTTACCACGACGCATTAAGACCACGATGCTAGATAAATATCTAGCAGATCTCGCAGTATTCTATCAATCAATCATCTGTCAAGCTATTTCAAGCTCTATCTTAGTGTACCAAAGTCTTATATCCGTGGTATCATCATCACATCCGAGTGGAAATGAGCTGGTAATCACGGGACGAGTGTGACATTTTTTTTTATTTCACCAACTTTTAGTCATTACGTGACGTCATAGACTCATTCTGAAGTCACAAGAATGTGTTTATCAGAAGAGCGAATTTAAGTGTGAATCTGAAGCTATGATACAGAATAAGACAAAATTGTAAAACAGACTTCTTAGCTAGCAAATGTATTACACTTACAAATTTCAGTGAGCTCATTTTAAGGTTGCCTGGAAGAAATTGCACTTAGCGAGACCATCCCTTTCAATTTTATTTTATAGTGTTTTAACTTCTGTAATTCGGTGGC
Organism: Eupithecia pulchellata; assembly: GCA_963931895.1. Taxonomy (NCBI): domain Eukaryota; kingdom Metazoa; phylum Arthropoda; class Insecta; order Lepidoptera; family Geometridae; genus Eupithecia; species Eupithecia pulchellata. The sequence continues at coordinate 1,623,441 of OZ007532.1, forward strand.
TTTGCTTGAACTAAAGAGAATTGTATTATGTACAGTAACCGCAAACCACTTCATGATAGTAAGATGTAGACAACCTCGCACCCTAACGTTATTGAAACTGCATATTCAGCAGGCAAGGAAATGCTAACTCCACCAGCTTTACTGCTAACTATAGAAACTTTACTGCTAACTTGTGTAACAGGAATGCTAACAGTTCTCTTAAGATTTGAGGGGTTGAAATGTAAACCCTCCTGGTGTAGTGAAGCGATTCAACTGCGAGAAAATTTTCTGAATTATTAAAGATTATACCATCCACAAGAAAACAGCCCGTCTCTGTACTTTGACTAAAATACTCTGGCCAAATTGAATAAACAATGTTTGTAAACATTGCCGCACCGTAGTCCGCATACTTAGTTGTATAAGCTTGTACAATATTTTTAATAAAATTCTAGTGTATAATTTTTAACCTTAAATTTCATTATCGATTTTTAAGTCAGAATTTGCACAACTAATCCTCTTTCCTACAAAGCATAATGCTGATAAAGTTTTATTGAACACCACGCCAAATCATGATCAGTACATTGAAAATTATGTTAGTCAAGGCCATGTCAACCATATCGTATAAGTAAATAAATTATAAGAAACATATCTGTTTCCTATTAGGTATCGGTTCTTGGACTATCTGTCTTTTAAATTCACAAAGGCAATAAAAACAATAACCCTTGTTGACAGAAACGAGTATTACTTTGAACTTTGCGAATCATAACTTTATAATACAAAATCATGGTACTAAGACCGCGTGCAAGTTTGGATCCCTGAACGCAGAACCCGTGGGTTCTATTTAAAGAAGCATGCCTCAGGCAAAAGCTGTGCAGTGGAGGTTGCATCATAAATGCACGATCGCTGCACAGAGACACGTGAAGACATGCTTGAGTAGACGCCCATCACGCAGCTTAGAGGAAATAGCTGGAATAGTGTTAGTTAAGAAAAAGAAGCCGTGTGGTGCTTATTGATAGATGGTTAAGAATAAGCACCACACGTTGACTTATATAAGCACCACACCCAGACTTAATAAAAATAATAATCACACACTGATTTATGATGCTAGTTAGAATTTGCAACCAATTCTTATAGCGGTCGTAAGAAAAGACTAAGGGATTAGCAGTGGGAAACGGGGCAGCAGCGCCCTTTGTGGAATAGAACCACCAATGAACAGCAATTCCTAAATAGCATGCCAAGCGTGGGCATTATGCCATATTATAAGTACTATCTATTAAAAAACTAATTGCAGCAACTAATCCACAAAGATCCCCTAAAGATTTTCCAATAAGACAATTAAGTAGCTTTTCTCTAACTAATACGTCCGAATCAACTTAATAAGAATTTTAACTTCTATGCCCCAACGTTATATTTTTTACATATAAATTTAATATGCAATTTTATTATCTTTCATCTAATTTTTTGCGATAAGTTATCAGACTAGTGGTAGCTTTATGTAGAGTAAGCTGTGCTTTACATTTTCTTGATTGCAAGATACCAGCTGCCTCTCATATAAGCTGCGTGGACGTCCGTAGAATTCCCAGCAGTGTTGACTCGAATAACAATAGGAATGCTAATCAGGGTTACGTTTATTTATACTTTGATAACAGGGCAACGGCCAGAGAACACGGTCGGTTTCTAATGTACTAAGAACATAAGAAACCGAATTTCTAGAATATAAGAAACTTCTTATTCTCAAGGGAATTCAAGAGCCTCGGTTCCAGTGCTTTGATATAGTACCAAATTTTGTATTTATGCTTTTCACTTAAAACTTATAAGATTTTGTTATTCTATTTAGCAAGGGGGCTTTTGATATAAAAAGATTTTCTGCTCTATTCAATATATTAATGGATTAAAAATGTGAAGTACGCAAGGACTAAGGATGCTTCTGCAAATGTATGAAGCACAGAACAGAGGTCACAGAAGAAAAAGGAAGACCCAACAGTGGATAGTGGCAAGATTTGTTTTTCTTTGGATATTATATTTTCCTTAGATTTTCTTCTAAATCAAAATACATAAATGTGCCTGAGAAAACATAACCTTTCTATACTAATATTATAAAGAGGAAAGATTTGATTGTTTGTTTGAATTGAATAGGCTCCGAAACTACGGACCGATTTGAAAAGTTCTTTCACCATTAGAATCCTAAATTTTCTGTGTTGAACATAAGATATAGAATATTATTAAAACAATTAGGGTTCCGTATAAAAAATTAATTTTTGTTAAATACCCGTGCGAAGCCGGGGAGGATCGCTAGTTAAGTATAAAGGCAAAAGGTTGAACTCGTTATCATAATTTGCTCTTGGCATTTGGCAGTTTGAAAATACTCCATCAAATAATTAAACTTTCTGCCAAAGTAATTTGTTTATTGTCTTTTAAAAGTAAAGACTCATTTGGTCTTTAAACTTGCTATTTATTACAATATCGTGATTGGAAAGTGCAAGCGTATGTGAAGATTATCATGTGATATATTTTACAGAAGGACAAAGGAATAACCGTTAAGAGATCACGTCGAGACAAGTTCCAACTCTTGGAAGACAAGTGGTAAAAAAAACTGGTATAAAAACCGGGCTGGTGCGATTTAAGTTACAATTTGGGTTCCGTACAAAAATATTGCACTTTTTGGAGAACTGCCTTTAAATATGTATGCCTGAGAGCCCGATATCTATCGTAGTGGAACAATATGGCGTCGGCCTTTGTGTAGAGGAACAGTATCGTAAGTAGACATATTGGGCTTAATAATAAATAACGAGCACATAGTAAAGGCACATTTATCGTTTTAACATGTTTTGATATGTCTAAGATACGTAAATATAAAGAGGAAATATTCGATTGTTTGTTTGTTTGAATTGAATAGGCTCCAAAACTACTGGACCGATTTGAAAAATTCTTTCACCATTTGAATCCTTCATGAACATAGGCTATAGAATAGTTCAGAGAAGTTAGAGATCCGTATGAAAACTTCAATAACCCCTCTTCAGTCTAATGAGTTGAATAACAGTAAAGTACATAGTGTGAATTTTTGCCTATTTTACTTTACTTTATTCCCGCAAGCAATGTATGTGGGTAAAAGAATATTATACCCACGAACCTGAGGCGGCTCGCTCGTCTAAGATATGTTAATAAGGTTGTAATGCCTCCAGATTATTACTAATATTGCATAACCGACATAACGAAACAATTTGATTTAGTTATCATCGTATCCCGAACCCTAAAACCAAAAAAAAATACATAAATAGCCTGCAACAAAAGCGGCATTGTAAAACGTGCTGGCAACTAACAAAAACCTTTTGTTGAACAGCAAAAAATACGAGGGATCTGTAGCTGTAATAGCTTAGGAGAAATTAGTGGCGGTGACACCGATGTTCGAACAGGGGGTAATTTATTAGGATGATAGGTTTTGGCCGAGGCTTTATATAAGCATTTACTACGAGAGTTTATACGTTTATAGCTTTATGTCTCTCTCCCAATAAGGTTTTCTGGAAGAGAACTCTTTAGGGTTAAGCTCGTCTTTGCTATTTACATCTAAATGTTTTATTGTATATTTTAGTTATTGAGTTAATTATAAAAATCCACGATATTTATTCATATTAGTAATATGTTTATCCAATATAACATTGACACTTTAATTACTTAGTATGACTAAAACAAATTCCATAAAACTAAAATGAATTGGCGGCCTCATTGGTTAAAGCGACTTATTCAAACCAAATATTAATTATAATGATTCTTCCACACGAAATACACTTAGCCTCAAATAAAGTAGAATAAGGTAGCAGCATTCTGTAAATATATTAAAGTAAGTAGAATTTGTATTATGAATAGGTATGAGCTAATTGTTTCCTATTATTTTATGTAAAAAACTATACTTTGGCGTGAAGGAACTCAATCGAATTTAAACTTTCTGTGATAACGATACCTACGATAGTGTAATGTAATCATAAACATAATGTTTTAACTCAATGGCTATGGTTAACGGGTGCAATAACTATGAAATCACCTGAGGCTAATCGGCCTAATCGTGCTAAATTAATATTAGCGAATGGTTCTAATTAGACTAGGTGTTAGACGACTATGACCGGGCTTGTACGGTAAGATGGTACCTTGGTAACGACCTCTACCGCCATAAATGGTATTTATGTAGAAGAATGAAATCGAGGAACAACAAAGCTCAATTTGTTGGATATGGGTGTTGTACTTGCTAAGCCGTATAAAATGATGCCAAAAATATCTTTAAATTAAATATGGGATCCGTCTCTAAATCGTAAATTTTTGAGGTTCATGAATATTCTTATAAAATGACGTTTTGGAATATTTCGCCCGGACGTAAGAGAGATACCTTGATTCTAGATGATTATGTAGGTACTCGCTGTAGGTAGATTAATCTTACAAAAATAGTGGATAATAGATCCTATGCCCAAGCGAATTTCAATATAATTTGTCTGAGCCTAGTAGACTCGAACCCATCCGGCGATAATTGGAAAGGTCTGGCTGATGGATTAGATGTTTTGGACGAAAAACATAACATATTCACAGCCCAGCCTCTGTGGTAAGTAGGTCAACTAGAACTAATGTCTTGCGCAATGAAATTGAGAAAACTTTACCTACTAGCCTTATTGATCTTAAACTAACTAACAAATGACTGATCCAAAACTAACAAATAGTTATTGAAAACTAAAAAGTAATTTACAAAGAAGATACTTTTAACAGAGATGCCTGGACCAAGAGTTGGCTAAGCACATTAGGTTTGACGAAGATGATAAATATTTATTTTTAAACAACAAGTAGGAATCATTGTTCTGGAAGTACCTTCTGTGGTAGTTGAAAAGTACCTGTTTTACAAAGGGTTGACCAAAAATAAAGGCACAAATATGGCTTCTCAACGACATTGTCAACGACCTCTTTGGCGCGGTGGGCGAAGGTCCGCCAGGTTGCGGGTTCGATTCCCGCCTCGGGAGAAATATTTGTACGATCTGCAGATATTTGTTCAGGGTGTTCTAGTCATTTTCTATGTATAATAAAAATATCTATCTATGTAATAATATTGTATTATGTATATCAGTACCCATCACACAAGCTCTGCTTAGCTTAGGGCTAGATGATGCTGTGTGGATTGTCTGGCATTATTTATATTTATTATTGTTTAAAAACTACAGACACTCATTAATAGATGAATGAAGGCTCTAAAAATTTGTATTCAGTATGTATTTAACTGCTAGGTGTCCATAAATTTGGGTTTTTTCAGATTGATATCAACTTTTTAGCAAGTTAGAAACAAATCCAAACAACAACGTTGCCAAACCAATCCCTATTCAAATTAAAACTTCGTAAGCAATGTCCTTAAGTACAGTATTACAATCCATAAAACAATGAATCAGCAGCAATTAACTTTCAGCTCTAACCCGTTCAAAATAAAGGCTTATTTGATCTGTTGAACAGGAGCAACATAAAAAGCAGTCTTTAGTACAATTAAAGCGAGATAACATTGTTGACGTGACAACGTATTTACAATGAGTATGCGCCTCATGACCACCGAAGAGGGGATGAGATCCAGCAGCGAAATATAGGTGAAATAAATATACAATGGAATATTTTTGTCCCCAGCCCTTACCATTGTTTTATGCTCCATAATAAACCATTTATTTATTTATGCACTTGCTAGACGTTTTCTAAGGGCTCAATCCTTTTCGACTAGCGGGGTGTTGTCTATTAGTTGACGAACGTATCTGTATTTTGTGCATAATGTCTGTAGCATATTGACCAAAGTCGCCTATATAAAGATAAAGAATACGACAGCATGCTGTCCGCTCAGATCACAGTTGGTCAAATATGATTGAAGCAGGACAGCATGAGCTAGGTTATCATTTTCAACCCCAGACTTAATCTATGCGACTTATATCTACGTGGGCATCGAAGCTCACAAACTGATGAATCGATCCTAATTTAGTTTTATTACCAGCGCGATTTGCGTGCGATTATATAGCGAGTCTTTGTTAGAGACTCGCGACTCGAACTCCGCGCTCTCTGCGCACTCGTTTCGCTTTAAAAATCGCTTAGAATCGCAAGTGTGATAATGATAACGATCTTAGCTTCGTATGAAGAAACTCGAAACCACTAACGATTTACTAGAAAATTACTACCGTACATTCGAATTTTCAAGTCATTCTTCAAAAGATTTTCGATGTTATGTAAATATTGCTCCGACTTGGTAGTTTCCGGCCTTGAGGTTTTACTGTCGCAACTAAGTCGAACCAACAGCATGGTTAGCTACTCGAGTTTATAGCTTGCATAATTTCAAGAACTACTGTTAAAACGAGCGTTTTATTAGTTCATAGAAGGTATTACAGTCATTAATGTGAGCAATCGTTTAAAGATCAAAAAAAAATTATAGTATATATTGAAAACACATACAAAGAAAGCTAATGCCAGACCGGAAGCGTTTGTCCCGCGCCGGCATCTGAACCGCAATCTTCTGCATCCCACCAAGGCCACTATGCCACAGAATCAATCCCGTTATGAATGTCAATTATTAATCTGTAAGTCAATTAACTTGTTCTCATTTTCAGAGTTTTTAATAAAATCTTTTCATCTCACTTTAAGAAACATCAAACAAACGGTTCACCCAATGGTTTACTTTCACAAAAGTAAAGCAATTAAGATAACAAAAGACATAACTGTACTCTCAATAAAGTAACAAATGCCTTACCGCAAAGGCAGAGTAAAGTTGCAATGTTCAGTTGATATTGATTGCTTCGTAAATGCTTCACGAGAGGGGTATATTAAGGATGTGAACCGCAAATTGCATAATTTCGCCTTCCACTTCGTCATAATAACAACACGACACAATATCATCAAGTTTTGGTGCAAGTTAAAAGCAATAAATTTAAAAACCTCCATCTTATCTGATACCTATTGTACTCAGAAAAAAAGTACCTACTACAATTCCAGCGAAAGGTTTATTAACTTAATTTCGTGGGGAATTTATATGAGGTATAAATATAGGTGCTAATTTTTACTTCAACACAAAGATGCGTGCAAGAAGACTTTGCACGCACATCTGTGGGCAAGATGGGCTACACAAAGCAGCATTGATTCGATAGATGTTCTTCGAAGTAAATTTTCCCGATTTATAATAAGATGTTCACAGAGCTTTTTCTTAGCTCTAGTTTTAACTGGGCGATTTCTATCCACAGTAAATATAAAAATGACATAGCTCTACACAAGAAGAAAATTCAAGGACCGCGGTAGTGGACCTGCCAAGTCCGCCAGAAACCCTTGTCTCGGAGCATTTCGGAGCGTTGCTCGAAAGTTAAGAAAACTAAACATAAAACCTATAATTTCATAGTCGAAGCTAAAAATGGCTGACTTACTTCTCAAATTGGCAAAATTTAGCATAAAGTTCTTGTTGAGATTAATGAGGAGGTGACAGCGACTTTACACCGCTCTCTGCTCCTATTTCGAGGCATCATCCAAACCGCCAGTCGATAGGATCTCCAATACGGTCGCCAACAAAAAGAAACGCGCGTTATTTCCCACGGGGTGTTGAATTCTTGGCCATTTGGGACGCGGGGCCTACAACACAGCGCAGTAAACGGCTGCTACACTTCTGGATATTTGCTGTTTCAACCCGTCTCTATATGCTAGATCCCGAAGCTTACCCCTGGTGGAAGGCTGGACAAAATTCTCTCACGAAAATAGTGATGATCTAGTACCAAAATAAATGTCTTTTCTTTCTTTCTTTCTTTTACCATACTGTTTAGCCTCATCCTACTGAACATATGCATGGTATGCATGGTAGGCTAGGAAAGAACAGAGTAGCATAAAAGTGATGGAAGCAGAAATAGATACTAAGAAAGCTATATGGTTACTTAGCAAAGTGACCATCGTATTCGCATAACTGTTAGTAATTTAATGTACCACATAGACTTAACATTCATGAATAATTACTTTGTTTGCTCAAGTAAAATTTTATACAAAAGCACAACTCAGCATGATTTCCAAACCAGAATATACAAAAGTAAGAAAGTTTACCAATTTTCGGAATTACAACAACTTGCATGCAATAACAATATAGCTTTAAGTGGAATTCCATTTTTATCTGAATTTTTTTCTAAGGATTTAATTTTTGAAATAATAAGATTTAGAAAATTTTATGTTTTAGGTCGCGTAGGTAGATAACGATTGGGATTGTTGGTAATGTTTAAACAAGAATAATTTAAACAAAACAACATGAGTCTTTAATTTTCAATCCAATTTTTTTCTACACGACCGACGATACCCACTTACGGAAAGTTGTTCTTTTAAGTATCCGAAATTCATATCATACAAGAGAGTACCTGAACCACATATTGATGTTCAACATTCCAGCTGTTTCCTATAAGCTGTTGTAGTGGATCGGCCGGTGTATCCGATAACTCTACGTATATTTTAGAAGGCTCTATTCCGAATGGTTGGGTTTTGGCAAATAACAATAACGGGACGCTAACGATCTCGCAGGCCCGGTGATACGTCAATCTGTGATAAGGAATCAATCTGGTTGTGGGAGAGTGAAGACTCGTAACTAGGCCTAGATGTTTATTGTAAACAAAGGCTTGAAATATCGGTGAAAAATATTTCACTACACTGGTATCATCGGAGGAAACGCATAAGTTCGAAATTATTTTGGTTTTGAAAGCTTTCATTCATGTTTCGTCCGTTTTCTACTTCGTATTTTAACCTTTTTCACCTTGTTGTTTTCTGTTATTTGTTTCGGTTTTCTGTAAATGGCTATGTTTACATAAAATACCTGGAACATAAGAACTAAGTATAAATTAAGACGCATTGCCCAGATATTCTTATACCTATGAAATTTAAAACTTTTTCAATTTCGTCTCTACCAAAGTAGAGTGATCAACAACATCTTTGAATAGACTCTAATGAGTCAAACCTACTTAAATGTTGTAGTCTAGACAATTTCTACCGAAAATAGCTAAGTCTTAATAAATTTCAGCTTAAATAAAATTTAATAACAGCTTGTACCTACCTTAAAATCGCTCTTAAGCATAATCAATTTATACTGTAATAGTTAAATGACTATATTATATTAATATCTATTCTGCCTGCGACGCAGGAGACGGCGGGTTAGATTCCCGCCTCGGGACAAATATTTGTACGATATGCATATATTTGTTAAAGGTGTTCTTTTCGTTTTCTATGTATTTATTTATTGTATTATTATGTATGTATATTAGTTATCTAGTACCCAAAACACAAGCTCTGCTTAGCTTGGGGCTAGATAATGCTGTTTGAATCGTCCACCATTATTTATTTATTCAAAGAGTTAATAAAAATCAAAGACGTCTTAAATACCAGCTTTTAAATGGTAAACTTCAGATTTAAACCTTTTTCCTCTAACATGCACTTTCCGTTAAAGGATGCATCTCGAAGGAACGACAATGTATCGCATTATTCAGAATGCATCTGTTGTACCTACTTTGCAAGTAAAGCGCTGTGTCTGCCCAGAATGCGATATTTCGCAGCTCTCTTGATATTCACTATTCAGCTATTCCGTAGCAAAAGAATGAGAATAGAGCAATTGCCGCTCGTTGTGTCATGCAACTTTGCAGGTTTCGTTGTTTGGTGCACAAGTAACGGAGACTTGCACATTATAAATGGACTCTACCGGAACCGAAGATATATTATAGCATTATATTTATGCTTAGCTACAAAAATATGATATTATTATATTGATAACGCTAATTGAAGTAACTTGCATAATGATTTTAAGAACTCTTAATAATATATAGCTCAAACTACCCCTCTTTCTCTGGAAATGTTGACAAATACTATGATCGGAGTGCCGCCGCTGATTGTAAAACATGGTTTGACAGTTCATTGCCCATGACGCAAATTCCCAATGTTGGCCACGACTTTTCATATTCTGTTCCTTGGCTGAACAGTGAAAAGGATACTCTCGGTACTAACTTAATTTGCAGCTTACAAAGCCCACTTCTACCTACTTACCTACTACGCAGTACCTAGTATTTCACTCCCACTTGTAAAAAATAATCACTGCCGAATAGAAGCTTTAATTTGGATTTCTTGTATCTATATAAGAGCGATAAAATTCTAAAAAGACGTCGAATCAGACCCCTTTGCCCCACAGTGAAACGAACTGTTAAAGGATCATCAACTCTTTAAGGATCATTTCATCTTAATTTAATTAAACACGTTAGATTGATAGCAGATAAAAAAGGGCAATGAACGACAAATACACAAGTCTATATTTTAGTGATAATATAGACTTGTGTATTTGTGTGATTCTCGAATAGGGACAAATATTTGTACGATCTGCATATATTTTATATTGACGACCACTGTGGCGCGGTGGGCGAAGGTCCGCCTGCGACGCAGGAGGTTGCGGGTTCGATTCCCGCCTCGGGACAAATATTTGTACGATCTGCAGATATTTGTTCAGGGGTTCTGGTCGTTTTCTATGTATAATAAAAAATATCTATCTATTTAATAATATTGTATTATGTATATCAGTCATCTAGTACCCATAACACAAGCTCTGCTTAGCTTGGGGCTAGATGGTGCTGTGTGGATTGTCCACCATTATTTATTATTATTATATTTATTATTTGTTCAGGTTCTGGTTGTTTTCTATGTATGATAAAAAATATCAATCTATTTACTAACATTATATTATGTTTATCAGTCATCTTGTACCTATAAAACAAGCTCTGGTTAGCTATACTGTGTGGATTGTCCAGAGTTACTTATTTGTTTGTTACAAATTTCAACTGATTTTCTAAAATGTCTTTCAAGCCAAAAGACAGAAACATTGTGTTTGATATACAGAAACATTGTCCTGTGTAGTCTAATTCTTTGACAATATATTTCAGTTCGCTTACCTCGGAGATCAATGGGATCCGATCAGAGTAAACTAGGAACTTACCTGAAAAGAAAATAAATATTTTTATAAGGTATTGCAAAGGTATACAGGCGGAAACAAAGTTTAACACTATTCCTTTGGACTAAATACGTTAAACTTTAATTAGAATGCTGTAAAAATTGCCTATATGGCATTATATTCAGATAGATATATTATCCCAAAAAAATAATTTTGCTTATATTTGCGGAAAATTACTATTCCGCTATTTCAATCGGGTATTTCAATCTCTATACATATTGCATTAAAAACTTAATAACTAGTAGTGCTTCATATCATTTAGACCGCCTGATTATGTATCTCAGCAAACCAGTAGGTACCTACTGCGTCTAGGTGATGTTGAGCAGATTATCCAGTATTATTTATTCATGTCAAAACCGACGCCATTTACCAGGTGGGATATGACATCACCGTTTACCGAAGTACATAGATAATTTAAAAGCGGCCACACAGCCGCTACCGCCGCGATACGAGATAGCCTTATCATATCAGCTAAGTTTAATTTGTTCAAACCAGTGTAAATATAAATACATGTAAAGAAATACGAGTTTTATCTGTCCACTATCTACATCATCTGTGTCGTTTGGCGGTTTATGGACTTTTTCAGAGAGTAATAGTTTTAAAGACTTCAAAGATAAGTTATGTATGAACGTTCATGTCTCTCAAACCGCTTGGGAAACTACAAACGGATTGATCTGTATGCTCGGACTACGCACAGCGATTGTTGTTGTGAAACGTTCAACCTTTGTATTTATAACAGCGCAGGGTCCATCGCGTCGAGTCTGATCGAAATAAACCCTGCCGAACAAATTTTTGGTGCGGTTTCCACCAAAAGACGAAGTGATTCACAAGGAATGCTTAATTGTATGATCCAGGTTTTTAGTCAATGGGTCAAATATGATAAAGATACTTGAAGATTTCGAAATGATGGTGACTGGCAAGCGCTCTAAACTAATAATTACATGAAACAATATTGTATGGAAACATTCCTCTGAAAAAAAAACTATTAAACAGATTCAATAACTTTATTTCTTTAGGCTTACAAAATAAACACTTAGACAAGTCAAATAATTTCGTACAGTTAATTTATTTACCTATTACAAAAAAAAAGAAATAAGTTGTTGGTGTTGTAGAAAGAAACTGGTCTGCTACCCGTACAAAGCCAACAACAACATCAACAACATCAGCCTATATAGTCCACTGCTGGTCATAGGCCTCCCCTAATGAGCGCCATATGTGGCATAATTCAGCATTTGGGGGTTATTGCCCATAATCCCCACGCTGGGCATGCGGGTTGGGGATCGCAGTTCGGTGGAATTGTTCTACAGAGGGCGCTGCTGCCCGCCCTCGGTGTGTTTCCCTTAGTCGCCTCTTAAGACACCCACGGGAAGAGTTGGGGTGGTGCAATTCTATCCCGGTACCACACGGCACGGCACACGTACAAAGCCAGGCTGGACTACAACATTGGTCTGCAAAATTAAGTATCACACTTTTGTTTTTTTTTCTCAACTATAGAAGTTGAAGATTTGGGGTAAAAAAGCTTTACTTAATGCAAATTTTATCAGCTTAAAAAGATAACATAATTTAATATCCATTTTTAGCTTAGTGTCCAAAAACTCTATTAATGTTTAGGTATAAGTATGTTTTACATGGTATAAAAATTTTAATTCATGGTATTTTTTTTTTTAAAAACTGGTATTTCTCGGGCCCTAATTACAGCTTTGAGCCGGATCGGCATATTGAACACAAAGTTTGGGAACCGAATTTGGGAAATGTTCTTTTTATCAGAGCCTGTTTAGTGACCTCAGGATGGTAAGTGCTGGTCTACCGCTTCTGACTAACCTTCCTAGCTCATCCCAGGCGTGCTTAATTGGGTTCTAACTTTTTATTTCGAAAGTATATCTAGTGTAGTTAAAAAGTTATTAAAATTTTAAAAGTTTAATACTATGCAGGCTAGTATAGTATAAAATATGTAGTCGACGTATATTATAATAGCTCCATTATTTATCCAGTTTACGAGTAGTCATAAAGTATTTAGTGGAGCGCATGCCCAAGTAATTAGTATGGATTCCGTATTTTATTCCCTTATTTTTATTTTATTTTACTGGTTTTATTAAGGCTAGTGATTTATTTTAATTATCATATTGCGAACATATTTGACTTGTATGGCTTGGGGCTAAGCTGGTTTTAATTCCTTATCAAGATTCGAGACCTACCCGACTAATTGGGTACTAAAAGATCTGTAAAATACTTAACTAAGCACCTTTATCAGTTTAACTATAAGAAGGCTTAAAAAATAAAAGCTCAGAAAAGTAAATTTTATACAATACACTGTTTTAAACTACTTACATGAACAAGCTAAAGATAAATATACATTTATTCAGCTACACAGGACCAGCACAGGCATACATTAAGATAGACATAGGTGTAGCTACTCATAAAGCTAATAGCTACTAATTAAAACTCTTAACACTACAGATTAAAAAAAAATACTATTAATTTCATATTCGTATGTCCTATCCAAAACTTTACTCATAGTTTATAATTTTTCGCAGTCAAAATAACGGACCCGGCCTCCTACAGCTCGAGAATGTTCAAGAACATTCTGGATCGTGAAGTGAAACTTATTGCAGATGGAACTTCCCACCGTTCCATCCACGTGACAGCTGATGAGGTCACATATGCATGGCATGCGACAGGAAATCCTTCTGATAAGGTGGTCTACGCACTAGCTAGAGACACAGTCACTGTTTGATAGCGATATCAAACTCGAGGCTAGTACCTATACGTACTTTACTACTGTGAATGTACTGACGACCACTGTGGCGTGGTGGTTGAAGGTCCGTCTGCGACGCAGGAGGTTGCGGGTTCGATTCCCGCCTCGGGGCAAATATTTGTACGATCTGCAGATATTTGTTCAGGGGATCTGGTCGTTTTCTATGTATAATAAAAAATATCTATCTATTTAATAATATTGTATTATGTATGTATATCAGTCATCTAGTACCCATAACACAAGCTCTGCTTAGCTTGGGGCTAGATGATGCTGTGTGGATTGTACAGCATTATTAATGAAAATATTGAAAGATAAAATATACTTACACAATACCAATGATTGACTCTGTGTTAAGCTAGGTAGGTATTTTCTAGCCAGGATAAATTACACAATACATCGTTAGTTTTTGAGGAATTTCAAATTGCTTGTAAGGAATTCAATTGCAGAGATAGGTTTACGGATGTATAAAGCTTCATATTATTTACAACTCATTTAGAAATTATTGTTTACAGGCTCCTGATATGCTTTGTGATAAAGTAGGTAGAAGAGCGGAATAAAGGTAAGAGAAAAGGGTTACCCTAGCAGCGGACCAGATCAGAGTCTTAAAAACCTATTCTAATCTAAAATGTATTCTCATCTCAAGTTAGTATAGTTTGGTATTCCGTAATGCTAGCGCACGATAGAGTTGAAAACAAAATAAGTTCGGAACCAACCTTCAAGGATTTAGTGCAACCGTACATATTTGGCTTATAAAGAAAAGCTTTCATGAAATTAAAGAAGTCATTTTAGTATCTAAAATTAAATACATTATTGTGCATCCATAGAAATTTACAGACTAACTGTTGTTTCTCCCTATTATAATAAAATCTTTTAAAGATACACAGTTTCAACGATCAATATAATATCTCAATTAATTTGTAGGTAGGTATGCTTTTCTATAGCATTGATGGAACCGTTTCAAGAATAGTTTCAAGCTAAGTTCAAGCTTAGAATAACTAAACTACTCTAAGGTTTCAAGAATACCTCTGAAGCATGATTTTCTTCACAAAAATAAATGGGTATTCCCGAAAAAGGGTAGAATTGATAGACCTAATACGATTGAACAGGATAAAGCCTGTCCTAACATGATTGAGTGAAAGACCCAACATTTCTATTAAACCCTCGCACCTGTAGACAATTGGACATGTCTCGTCATGTTTGGCCCGGTTGCAACATGTCGCCATATTGTCCGAACCTTAGTTATTGGATGCCCTTTATCATCTGGCAGGAGTCGGGTTACCGGCTTGTTTATCAACATAATGGTGTTCGTGCCTGCTTAGGTGGTAATATTTGTGCTACAGTATTAATAAGTAGCTACTTACCTCTAGCTAGAAATGGTAGATAGTAGGTAGGTACCTACAGTACAGTAGGTACAGTAGGTAGTCTAAATAAAAAATGGTTAAAATAATCATCTGGGCTATGGGCTGTTAAGTACAAAAGCGATTATGAAATAGACAATTTTAATTTAGGTAGGTAGTGAGATTTTTCGTGAAAGCAGTATAGGAAAGAAACAAAATTAAAATGGAAAAAGTATGAGATAGAGCAAAAAGTGAGGTACTTACCTATCGTAGTATGGAGGACCGTTTAAGTATTTACGCTGAGGTACAATGTCAAAAATGGTTAGAATTACCTTCTGGGCTGTTAATTACAAACGCGATTATTAAAAGAACTATGTTCATGTAAAGTTATTTGTAACGGGATATTTTCCATGATTTCAGTACCTATCGAGTTATCCATATCCCCTTATAAATGGCTTTATTATTAATAACCAAGATAGTTTCAAAATGTAATGTTAATTTAGTTAGATTTTTCGTTGACGCAGTGGATAAAATAAACAAATGAAAAAACATACCACTAGCATTAGTAGTAGACAAAATGACAATACAAAAATGGTTTATTGTACACAGGAAAAAACATAACATAAGACACATACAATGGGCGACATTATCGCTTAGAAGCTTAGATCTGTTACAGGCAACCAGGAGACAATCTTCTGGATTAAGGAAGTATATATTCATGGAATGTGTATATTCCAACATCTCGCTTTCCAGCTTTTATGTTACCCACAAAACAGATACGTTCTCCAGCTATTTAAAAAGGAAATAAATATCATTATCGGTGCGCCAGTTGTATGCACTTTGTCGTTCGTTCCGCCAATATCAGTGCTACGGGCGCCGCGATGTCTGGCGCCGAATCTTGCGATGATAGGGTTGTCACTCTGTGCTGCAAATTAAAGACATTGCAATGCATCTTATCGCTTTCTATTCTTACCAAACTGAAACTAAATTCATCTTTTATCGTCCTTCATATTTTATTACTATTAAACTTACTACACTATACGATTTCAACTATACATTATATGATTATTACTATATGCTACTACAACTACTTATATGATTTCAACTTTTTTTACCGATGAACACTATATAAGTGAACGTGGCTTTTTCACATTTATGCTTTAGATTCGTGTATATGATAAACTTTTCAAAAAGTACCAAAAACATACATATGAATAATGGCGAAGAAAACTTCACAAACAAAAAGTACTTTAATGCAATGACGTATTTATGTAAATTGTATTTTATGACGTTTCCAGGATGGTCAATTCGTTCATAATATAATGATTTAAATTCTGTTTACAATGCACGATATGGTTTATTTTACTGGGGGATCCTTGCACCATCATCAAAAAATTGTAGAACAAACGTTCCCGGGGTCTGGAAGAACCACTTTCCGCTTTACCGACATACAAGTTTATTTGACAGCAGAAATTTAAGAAACCTAAGAAAAATAGCGCTTTTGCCAACCCTACAGTATATTTACCATGAGACCATTTTGAGCACGTAGAGGTGTTTTCATTTGTATCTCTTTATTAAAACTGCGTTATTACCTCCTCGGTTATTTAGGGACAGTATCCAGTTGGTTCACAATATAATTTTAGATCGTGGTACACTAGTCTGATCTTATAGGTCAGCGAACTGAATACTCGTAGCTCCAGGATAAAAGACTTAAGAAGCGTCGAGTAAAAGACATGGTAAATGTAACTAGGGAAGCTTGGATGCAAAAAGTAGAATACAGAGGAGCTTTGCAAGAATTAAAGGATGTCAAAACCTAAACTCGGTTCTAGAGTTAATAAGTGAAAAACAAATAATTCTAGATAATCCACACGGCATCAGATCTAGCCCCAAGTTAAGCAGAACTTGTGTTATGATGGGTACTAGATGACTGATATATTTAAACAATATAAATACATTGATAGATATTTTTACTATATATTTATTTATTTATTTATTTATTTGGCACACAAAACAGAACACAATCAAAACATTACAAAATAGAGAGACTTAAATTTTTATCTAGATTGTATCCCTAAGTATGTGTACACAACATTAACTATTATTTAAGGGCAGTTCTGTGTTAAAATATAAACAAATTAATCTAAAGGCATGCATTAAAATTAAATTAAAATAAATTAAATTACAGCACAAAATAAAACAATAAATTTACAATACATTATATGAATTAACGCTACATAAAATTAAGCCCACTCTCCTTAATAAGAGCGGCTTCAATGTCTCTTTTAAATTTAAAAATTCTATTGTTAAAAATGTCAATTTTATCACTGTTATTAATTAAAAGATCATTATACTGACGACACATTCTGACCATAGGATTGTAGTAAGAGGTGTTATTGGTATGCACCTGGAGGGCGAAAGTATTTTGAAAGGGATTTCGAGATCTCGGCCTGGTGATTAAACTTATAGTAGATAATAATACAGGAGAATCTATTGCTGAGTGAATGATTTTGAAAAAAGTTATCATGTCGAGATATTGACGACGGGTCTCGAGAGACATGAATTTGAATTTACGAAGTTTTTCCTCATATGTTGGCAGAGTTCGATTTATGCCGTACCTATACCCCAAAATTTTAAGGAACCTTTTCTGGATTTTCTCAAGGCGCTCGATGTGAACTTTGTAGAAAGGAGACCAAACTACTGCATTATATTCCATAATGCTGCGAACGAGAGAGTGGTAGAGGCATATGAGACTACGTGGGTCCTTGAAGTCTCTTGTGGACCTAGTTATAAAACCTAGTAACTTGGAACATCTAGCTGAAATAAAGTCGTAGTGGGTATGAAATCCAAGCTTCTCATCAAAAATGACTCCAAGATCTTTAACCGTAGATTTCCTTTCGAGAACATGGTCTTTCAGTTTGTAGCTTGCTAAAATCTTTTGTTTCTTGTTTGTAAAAGAAATAACGAAGCATTTGCTAACATTAAGGAACATACGATTGATGTTACACCATTCAAGAATGGCATCCAGGTCAGCTTGAAGGACTACAGAGTCGTTAATGGAAGAAATGGTAGAGTACACCTTTAAATCATCAGCGTATAACAAGCAGGGATTCCTGATTCCATCAATGAGGTCATTAATAAAAGCTACAAAAAATAATGTCCCAAGGTGGGATCCTTGGGGCACACCAGATGTTACCACAACAGGCGACGAAGTAAACCCTTTAATAGCCACAAGTTGGGTTCTTCGGTAGAGGTAAGACTCTATCCAACGCAAAAGGTTTCCATGGATTCCGTATGAGCAAAGTTTGATACATAATGCGGAGTGATTTACCTTGTCAAATGCTTTGGAAAAATCGGTGTAGATAGCATCGACCTGACCCGTCTTCGCAAACGCGCCACACAGGTAATGTTTGTATTCCAAGAGGTTTGAGGTCGTGGATCTTTTTTTAATAAATCCATGCTGACGAGGTGACAGCATTGGCTCCAAGTGGTAGTAGAGAGAGTCATATACTAGTGACTCAAATAGTTTACCAAAACATGAAAGTATACTGATAGGCCGGTAATTGATACAGCATGATTTATCTCCCGATTTAAAGATTGGAGTTACATGGGCTGTTTTCCACACGCATGGGAAAATTCCAGCTTGAAGAGATGCGTTGAAAATAATGTGGAGAGGAGTGCAAAGTGACTTGGCGCATCTTTTGATGAAATAAGGGGGGATCCCATCTGGACCAGCACCCTTGTTAGGGTCAAGACGGGCTATCTTACGCAAGATCTCATATTGAGTGATAACTACATCACATAGAGCAGTATTGTTTTTAAGAGACGTAGAGGTTATGTTAGTTACTTGTTCAGGTTTTTCATAAACCGAGCTAAAATAGTTTGAAAAAAGTTCACAAACCCCCTGACGATCGGATGAAATTAGATTTCCGTATTTAAGTGTGGACGGGATGTTGTTTGAGGACTTTTTACCATTGACGAAACGCCAGAAATTCTTGATATTACCATCTAAAGAAGCTTCTATTGACGATACAAAACTATTGTAATCGGCGGTCATTTGTTTTTTACATCTACGGCGCAACATGGAATAAGTATCGTAGTCCCGAGGATTTTTAAACGTCTATAGAAGACGATCAGAATACCCGCAACATATAGGTACCTGCAGATCGAAAAAACATTTGTCCCGTGGTGGAAATCGAACCCAACAACCTCCTATATCGCAGGACCTTTGCCCATTACGCTACGTAGGTTGTAAATTTAGATATCTAAGGTCAACACCGACATTCATGAAAACTTATCAAAAACTGACAACAATAAGAGAACAAGGTAACAAACACGAAGTAAATCGCCAACAACGAAAGCAGAAATTTATAAAACGAATAATTGAAAACTCCTGGCAGAAAAGGTTCAAATTCGTGTTTGAAAATGGAGGAGAATCGAAAGATCTTTTTGAACTTCGATTTCCTCACATAATATATCTAGGATTTGAGAACTGATTATAGCTACTGTATATACATACAGTGCCTTAGGGATATGGGCTGTGATAATGATGATCAAGGTATAAGTATATAGATATAGATAAAACCTAGACTTTCTGTGTACGTATACGACGGCAGTAATTAAAATTGTCTCATCGCGATACGCTTGCTTCTCAAAGTCAACCCTAAACTGTTTTGGAGATAACCCTTGCAGAACAAAAGCAACTTTAATACTAAACAATTTCAAAACCAATTCCGAAACAAACACAAATAACCATAAGATACATTATCCGCCGAGTGCGGCGGACAGCGCGAGTGTCGGGCACACTCGATACAACGGATTTATATCTGAACAACTATTAAATATATCGAATCGTACACAAGTCCTTATTCTCTACAAAACATATTGCTAATACAAACTAGCGACGCGGGGTGCTGCGTTACGAAAAGTCTAAAGACTAAATGATAGAGAGCTAATTAACAATTTATATATGTATGGGCTACTTATTTATGGGTAATCGTGGATACCACCTTCAATTGGCTGTAACTCCGAAAATATACAGCCAACCCAGTTTCGCTACGTAACTAAGATGAAATTAAAACGCTTCTTCCTCGTGCTCCTACTAAATTCTCCTACTGGTAGGAGCACCGGGACACCCATGTCCTGATGCTTCTACTGAACATAAAAACCACGGGGAATAATGTAATATTCTAAATTTAATTCCTACTGCTCCTATCACATAACATATTGAACAGTCAACTACAAAATACTTTAAGCAAAGAATAAGCTGTAGCTTATCTATGAATTTCCAAAAAATGACCCACAGTTATATCACCATGTAGAAGTGATAACTGAGTTTCACAATTAATAATATTAATTATTAATTGTGAAACTCAGTTATATTAAACTCAGTCAATTATAATTCAATTATTGTGTCCTTTTCGATTTGATCACGACGTCGTTTTCTCGGAATACTATACTGCCTTTTTCATCGTTTGCTTTCGAAAGAACATTGAGCAAGCGCAAAATGGTCACATTTTTACTGAGTGCTTTATTCAACGACGTATTCCAGCTCTCTGCAACATTGTTTGTTCGATGTCTTTCTTGATGAATGCACCATTGTTTTCGGAAATCACCCTTTAGCCAAGTTTGATGCACATATTTTAAAAATTTATTAATCTTTGCGTTTTCTGCGAGCGATTGACTCATGGACTGAATGTACTCCCAGCCTTCGTCAATTAAGTTTTCGGGCACAAGTGCTAAAGCAGAACATAATCCGACGAACCTACGCTCAACTTTATTAATTACTAGCGGCCCGCCCCGGCTTCGCACGGGTATAAAACAAAAATTTCAGAAATTATACACACTAACACGATGGGCTTCACAGTTTTCATACGGACCCCTTACTTTTTCTTACAGCATTGGGATTTTTGACATTGACTCGACACTCCATTACTGACACTGGCCATAGAGAAAAAGCAAGCACCGTGCGCTATACAACCTCTTTTTCTATTCTGACGCGCCATAATAGAAAAAGAGGTTGAATATACAGCCCACGGTTCAATTATTGAATTTTTCATGCGGATCCCTAACTTTTTTGAAAATATTATATAGCCTATGTTCATCACGAAAAATTAAGGATTCTAATGGTGAAAGAATTTTTTAACTCGGTCCAGTAGTTTCGGAGCCTATTCAATTCAAACAAACAAACAAACAAACAAACATACAAACAAACAAACAATCAAATCTTTCCTCTTTATAATATTAGTATAGATATAGATATTCAGACGTTTTGCTTTTTGCCTGCCCTTAAACAGTAACACAGTTCCGCATTTTCTTTCAATAAAGATCGGAATATTTTCCTCACCAACGCCATCCATTTTATATTTTTTGGCTAATATTCAGAATATTCAGATTGATAAAATAGAGCTAAGTCAATGAATGACACAAAATTTTCCAATTTTTTATTCATTTGTTTTATAAAGAAGTCTGTCACTATAAGAACAAACCAACAAACAGAAGGAGGTTTTATATCTAAACAGAAATCTACTTTCATGGTGAAGTGACTCTTCAGTGACCTGTACTTGAATCAGAGTATGCCTATAAGGAAATCTATTTTAGTTATGTCTCGATGCTCCTACTTAGCGTTTTACAATTTCCTTTTGCAGTAGGAGCATCAGGACATGGGTGTCCCGGTGCTCCTACCAGTAGGAGAATTTAGTAGGAGCACGAGGAAGAAGCGAATTAAAACACAAGGTACGCGATAAATAAAAAGTTAATATGTTAAAATGGTGAAATAGGTCATTTAAGAAGATGGACCTTTCTAGAAGACTTATCACTTATCAGGGACCATTATAGAGGACAGGATGCCCTAGGTAGGGTAGACCGAGGCGATTCGGATCACAGGGCGAATCGGATCAAAGTAAGAAATAAATTAAAATTAATAATACCGCGCTACACTGAACGCAGACACAGCGACACGTCACTGCTTCCCCTCTCCCCGCGTCGGTTGCTATTCGTTGAATTTCGATACCTCTCGTACTTCTTTGCCGGCGACGCTCGCGAGCCATTCAGACGTGGTCACTACGGCAGTTTCGCGCCAAATGTAAGGTACGTAATAACAAAAATTTGTATTTTTGTTAAAAACATTGTGGAATTGCGAATGTTTTCTTGTAATGTTATTTAGTATGTATCTAATTTTGATAAACATTATGTATAATCTATAAATTATTAACGGTTTTCGGACTAAAGTAATTTTTGTGAATGAATTGATATGGGGCGAATGGGATCAGGTCATTCGGGGCGAATCGGATCAGTTTTTAAATTACATATTACTCATTATATTCAATGTTTCATTGTTTTAGATGGTTCGGACTTATAAGAAAAAAACTGACGAAGGTCAGTGGTCTCAAGAAAATATGAAAAAGGCTTCAGAAAAAGTCCTGTCTAAAAAACTATCTTTACGTAAAGCAACCGAGACCTATAATGTTCCTTATATGAGCTTACAAAGAAGAACGACTCTCTCCAGGGGTGTTATCAAGCGTCGAGGTGGTCAACAAACAATGGATGACGACACTGAAAAAAATTTTGCTGATAGAACCGAATCCACGATTTGATAAACATTTATCAAATCGTGGATTCGGTATTACCCCAAAAGCTGTTCGTAAATACGCCTACCAATTTGCCGAACGTAAAAATATAAAACACTCGTTTAATAAATTTGTTCACCCGCCAACATAGGACTGGATCCAGTGCATTTCCTGTGAAGAATGGTGTCACGAAAACTGCGCTGACAGAAATGGTGCGAAAGTACCGTACACTTGTGATTTATGTGCTGATAACTGATTAAAGTGATGACTGATATTATAATTAAGAGTTAACCTAGTTTTAAGTATGATTATACACATTTCTGTGAGAATTTTATATATGAAAGATTAATGAATGTTAGATCCAATTCGCCCCGAATTTTGGGGCGAATCGGATATTTCTCGTAGTTACGTTTTTTTTAAATAAAAATGAAAATGTTACTTTTAAAAATTGTTAAGCATGTTAAATGATAATAAGAAAAACTACTGATTAAAGCCAAATTAATAAATACTGTGATTCTTTGAAAAAAGTAGTTTTTTTTTCACTTCAAAGTCAAATTGATCCGATTCGCCTCGGTCTACCCTAATACGTATCTATCGATGAATCATCAATCAACAAAACCTAAATTTATCTATTTATTATCAAACTTCAATAGGTACCGTGTTTTGGTACAATTACGTTATTGTCATGTAATAGCGAATACGGACCCACACAACAACTATTAAATATATCGAAACGTGAACTGAAAGTTTAGTTGAAAAATGCTGCCGGCGCCCAAATGGGCATGTAATGGCTTTACGACCTTTTGCAAAACGGAAACAAATTTTAGTCTACAACAGCGTTATTCGAAAGGCCGTAGAAAAATTATTGATTATTAAAGATTCAAGTGTAATTACAATAATTTAATAGACGAACTGAACGCTTTTAATCTCATGTTGCCAAAACTACAGGGACCTTTAGTTGTGGCCACTGCGATTATGATTATTATAATATTAAAACCTAAAAGATAGAAACCTTGATAACTTTGCCGTGTGTCCCTAGGTACTCGCTTAATGCCTCCGCACGTCACAGTCACGGTTTTTATGAATATCTCCGCAATAACGATATTATCTATCTATCTAGAAAGATAAAGATAATATCTTTAACATAATATTAGGTCCTTACATATGAAATTGGCGTTTTGTATGGGAGGAACAAAAAGTCGAATATTTTTTAATATAATATATTTAATTAATCAAAGTATGAACCATTATTTTCTATGCACTTTTGCCATCTTATAGGTAGTTCATTGATCCCTTTACTAAAAAAACCAGTCGGACGGGAATCAATAAAATCTTTGAAGGCGATTTGGACTGCCCCATCGGAGTTGAATTTTTTCCCTTGCAAGAAGTTATCCAAATTTCGAAAAAAATGGTAATCTGTTGGAGCAAGGTCCGGGGAGTACGGAGGATGTCTTAGACTTTCCAATTGAAGCTCTTCTAATTTAGTAGCCGTCTGTTGCGCAGTGTGTGGTCTAGCGTTGTCGTGAAGCAGCAGTGGCGTGGAGCGATTGACCAGCCTAGGTTGTTTAGCCGCTAGCTTTTCCATCATGGTTTGCAATTGCTGACAATAGACATCAGCCGTAATAGTCTGGCCAGATTTGAGAAAACTGTAATGAACAATACCGGCACTAGTCCACCAAACGCTTACAAGTAACTTTTTTGGGGTTAATTTTCGCTTGGGGCAGGATTTGGCTGGCTGGCCAGGATCCAACCATTGCGCTGAGCGCTTCCGATTATCGTAAAGAACCCATTTTTCATCACAGGTAATGATTCGGTTTAAAATACCTTCATTATTGTGCCGGTTTAGTAATGTAACGCAGCAGTCGACGCGCGTTTGCCGGTTTGCTTCAGTCAATTCGTGAGGTTTTACCTCACGAATTGACACCACCTTTCAAGCTTTTTAATCTTCCCAATTTGCTTCAAGTGAATTAAAACAGTTTTATCACTAACACCGCAGCCAGCCTGCAGCTAACTCGGACGTGGTTTGCGATGGATCCGCTTCCAAAGAGGAGAAATTTGTGATTAAAGTGGCCAGTACGAAAAACGCCAATTTCATATGTAAGGACCTAATATTTGCACCCATAAAGTTTCATCTATCTATGGACGATTTCGCGGCGATACTATTGTCATAGTAAAGCGATTTGTTAGCAGAAACCAAATACAATACTTGACAAGTTGAAACGTAATGTCGTGACCGAATTCCTGACACGACCTTGACAATGGGGTATGCGTGAGACCACGACCACGTTTCCGTGGTTGTCAAAATATTTGAACCTTGAAGTAAAATTCCTTGGAGTTTGAAGTTCAATACCTTGCTAGAATCGTAGGTCTTAATAAAGGGGACAATGACAGTTAAACGGCATTGAATTAAAATGTAGATGAGATGAATTATTGTATTATAAATATATAGCAAACGGAATACAAAATTTATTCTGTCTTTATTGCTTTATTCTCTTTGCGTGTACAACGCATCAAAAACATAGAATGGGCTTAAATTAAAAGGTTTTGTACATAGGCGAGCTTAACCCTGAAAAGAGTTTAATCAACATAAATTTTTCCATAATCTGGTGGATCACTTAGAAGCAAAATAATAATGATATTTTTGTGTTTTTTGGGGACGCTATTATTTTAATTTAATACCCATTGAAAAAGATTTCGAACCAAGCCCTTCAAAACCACTTTCAGTTAAACCAGCAAAATAGCTCCATCAAATAAATAAACCACCCTATTACTTGAGTGCTAGATCGTGTACATGTTCTAAAAGAAACCTTAAGTCATTAGTAGAAATCCTAGATCCATTAGAAATGTGTTTTATATTGTTTTCACGTTATTTCGGATTAAAAGTCGAGGATTAAGCCTAAGCCGGATTGGCCCCAGGTTATTGTGGGAGCTTAAAGTCAGGTCGACTCAGGTCAAACATGTTCGGCTTAAGCGGTACAACGTGTGTAGTTAAGTGGGAGTTAATTCGGTACAAAACACAAAATTCAAAATGTATGTTACAATAGTTTGGTTAAGAAATTGGAGATTTTAAAAACAGAATAGTCATAACACCAAAATCTTGGACGCAAATGATGATTTTTTGACAGATTTTCATTGAAATCTGTGAAAGATTACGTTGTGCTTAAATTTGAGTTGAACGGCTGTTAAAATCATTAATTAGGTGTATTTTAGATCTTCGTGAAACATTCCTACTTACCATCAAGTGAGTGTGGTCAAACAAAGGTCGCTCTACTGTAAAAAAACCTCGCATTCAATACGCCCTGTGACATTGACGATGTCGTTCACCCATCTTGCCAGACCAGCAATTTTTATTTACCTTAGATAAAAATTGCTGATGCTGTATTAAGGGATAGAAATAAAGGGCCATTACAAAAAAAAACATTAAGGCTTTCAAGACCTTAAGGTGCTTACAGTTGGTACTTATACCCAGTTACTATCTATTAAGGTCACAAACAGGGCTTTGTGCCTAAATTGGAGGCTTTACCCGGGCTTATTCTCGTATCTAAGCAGCCGTTGTGTACCTACCTTCGAATGAAATTCGCTCAGACAATTTCTCTTTCCAATATTTCTTGGAACTTTTCAGACTTAGTTATAACGTGGTTGATCAATGATCTTTTTAAGTTAACCAAAGTGACTCTTATGAGTTACTTGTAAAACTCTTATATCTCAATATTTCTAAGAATAACCTCAATATATTGAGATTCCATACGATTTGAGTAGGTACCTATTTAAAGATACGTTGTTATGGTTATTTTTTTTAATCATTATCGATAGATTGCACGCTTGGGTTTACACCCTGTTCTTAGTCTCACAAAAACAATACATATACCTTCTTCGATAGATAAATGCAATTTTAGAGGGTAGGTAGGTAATTTTTTTAGGTTATTTAGTTCGCCGTGTGCCAGCCGTTATGTACCTATGTTAAATATGTGAGTAGATATTAGTAATTTTGAAAATTATCATAAGTTTATACGTATAAGGATTGCATTCAAATAATAAATACAACGCCTGGTTAGTACAATGTATCTGGAAAAATTTAATATTAATATGAGTTCTCTAGGACACATTATTTCACCACGTTTATTAACCTTTAACTGGTGACGTGGTTTTTGAGTAACGTTAGTGGTGACGTTGGGCCTGACAGGCCTCGGATGAATATAAGCATAATTCACGAGGTACACAAATTAATGACTTTAGCCTACCTATTTGTGTTCATATGAATATTGAGGTATTCAATAAAACGATTTTGTGTAATCTGACTATCATTTTTATTTAAGAACAGACATATGAAAATTAGCTCTCGTATTATCTCAAAAAAACGACGTGAGATCAACATTTGGTCATAAAATACAAAAATCAATATTCTTATTGATAATAACATTTTTAAATCTTAGTATAGACTTCAATCATCTTATAAAATAACATAAATCTCCTATCAAATTTGTTACCACAAAACTGACAATGGGTAAACTTCACAATTTTTTTTTTCTTGATTTGGCTGTGGTTCAAGCTCCTCATTATCAGATGCGCTTTCTTCAGTGTCTGAGTTCTGGTCAATTGGTTCTGGAACATAGTTTTCTCCTCAATCATCAGCTTCCGAACCACTAGAATCTTCACACCCCAACCATTCTTCGATTTGTTGATCGACATTTGAACTCGTTCCAGGTATAATTTTCTGCTAGTACTTGGTATTGAATTGAATTTCTCTACTCAAGTACTCTACGCCTTTTTCTAGGCAGTTCTGTATCATCCATCCTTTATGTTTGCAGGTACACGCTATAGTAAACCACAAATAACAATTTAACAAGACTGACAAAAAAGTTACGTAAGTGGTGACATAGGGCCTGAGAGGCCTCAGTAAAACTTTAAATACGCATATCTCACCGATTTTGCTCCCGCCAACACTATTATCCCTGTCCACGGCATGGGCGCAACTAAACTCGAAGCTACTGAGACGCACAAACCCGGGACGCGCGGGGAAAGGGGTGAAATAACGTTTCCTTAGTGCTCTCGGGCCTGTGAGGCCCGACGTCACCAGTTAAAGGTTAATTGACTGACGCTGTTGGCATGTTTTACACACAATATTAATAATTGATTTAATACAAATATATCTTGGAATATTTGCACCGTTGTGTGTGACCAGTGGGGCCTATTGTTTATCTTTTAACAAAATGAACAACAACGGAACCAGGAACAAAAATATTTTTTATTTACTTTGCATGTATACAAAGAATACAAAATGAACAACAACGGAAAGCAAATAATTTTTATTAACTTTGCATGAAAAAAGAAGTTCCTAATAGTTTTGTACTAACCGATCCAAAATTTTAATATTGGTCCATTCAAATCTTATAACAACAGCTATCTATCAATGCAGCTTTTTATTTATATGTATTTAGTTTCTGTCCGTAATATCGCAATAGCCTCGCTTGTGGAAGTTTTATTCATCACTACCCCTTATTTACAGGATAATATTTAAAACCTCATCTTTTAAAAATTCATTTTTTTATTATGTTTATTGGGGGTAATTTAACCTTTTTTAGTGTATTACAAGCAGGAACTAAATGCATAATTCGTCAAGTTCGTCACTTAGCTCCATGAGCTATTTTTGTATTCTGTTTATATTTATTTAAGTCCTAACAGGACTCTTGGTCGCGTCACAATATACAAATTACATAAAAACTAGGGAATAAAGACATCACTTTGATGATGAGTTCATTTCAAAAAATTCATGGTAAGGTAAAGAAGCGGACAAGAAAGAACATTGTTGTCATTGTTTTGTTTTCTGTCATTGTTTTCTGTATCTTTGTCCCAAAAAAGATTTTTCTATTCTATTCACAAATTTTATTTTATATGATCCGATTTTAATAGCGCGCGAGTAAATTACTTTTTCTTTTTAAAATAGTGAAGCGACTCGAAATGTAACTACGAACGAGACCTAGAGTTTCGATGCATATGAGAATGTGGACGGAGTATAGGAGGACAATATCAATAGTAGGTATAATAAATCTTAAAATATCACCACATGTGCCTATGACATTGCCCTGGGGTAAAGTTAAATCGTTCTATAGACGTAAAGATTATTAAGTTGAAGGCTCAATAACTCTGCCGATAGTGGAAAGAAAACCATTATGAATTATGATTAATAGCTACGTTGACGTCTCGCCCTCCAGAACTAGGTCGTCTACGCAGTTCTGAAGGACGAGGCGTTTGGAGGTTACATTTGCATCTGAATTTGGTTTCAAGTTATTTACAAAATGGGTTCATTTTGTTGACGTGGCTGGGCAGTGAATGTGATTGATTAACACTTTCGTGGTAACGAAGCACCTGTATGTGCATCTGAAGAATGTTGGGTGAGATACAAACAACTTCGCCAGTCTTCTTTGAAATATTTTATGTTTTCAAGTTCAAATGTCATGTGAGGTAACACCGGCTTAGTTCCGCTATGCACGAGTCCCGCTTTACTCAGATTCTAAAATACCTAACAAAAAGTGCCGCATAAGCAGTCCTTTTGAAGTTTGCGCGTAAAAATGGTAATATACTCAAGTTGAATAGATTATAAAAGTTTTAGGTAGGTACAAGCAAATTTTACTTATTGATCAATATGATATAATCTAGTATTGTGTAAATGTTTAACGTTTTCTGATTTTCATCACTACATAGTATAAAAGTATAAAAGAAAGTCGCTTCTCGCTGTCTGTCTGCTTGTCCCTATATGTGCTTAGATCTTTAAAACGACGCAACGAATTTGATGGCATTTTAATAGATAGAGTTATTCAAGAGGGTTTTTGTATTGGATCTGTGCGAAGCCAGAGTGCTAGAACTTAAACTAAAAAAATTTGCATTAAATTTTACCCGCATATAATTTATTTTATTTTTACCAACAGTAGAGCCAGCATGATTGGAATAATATAATAACTAGAAGACATACTATGACAGACATACCTACTATCAGCCACATTAATAAACGCTTTCAGGGATAAAGTCGACAACTAGACGAGAAAAAAAAGGAAATCAAAGTGACGCAACAACTAAACTATTAATAAATTACTAATACACTTACTATAAATTATCAGAATACATAGGTATATAGTCCACTAGCGGTCCGTCCCGGCTTCGCACGGGTATTAAACAAAAATTTCAGAAATTATACACCCTAACACGATGGATTTCACAGTTTTCATACGGATCCCTTACTTATTGTAACAGAATTAGGGTTTTTGACATTGACTCGACACTCCATAACTGACACTGGCTGTAGAGAAAAAGCAAGCACCGTGCGCTATATGTAGAGGTATATTCAACCTCTTTTTCTATTACGACGCGCCATAATAGAAAAAGAGGTTATATGTATAGCGCACGGTTTAATTATTGAATTTTTCATGCGGATCCCTAACTTTTTTGAAAATATTATATAGCCTATGTTCATCAAGGAAAATTTAGGATTCTAATGGTGAAAGAATTTTTCAAATCAGTCCAGTAGTTTCGGAGCCTATTCAATTCAAACAAACAAACAAACAAACATACAAACAAAGAAACAATCAAATCTTTCCTCTTTATAATATTAGTATAGATAGTATAGATAAAAAGGTTTGAAACGAATGTTGCTCCAACTCAAAAACTAACAACCTAACATGGTGAAGGTTTCTTAATCCGCTTCTTTACTTAAAAATATTGAAGTGTACAAAGAATCACAGTGATCACTTTATTCCCCAGTATTAAGTACCTAGGTACTTATATAATTAGTATTTTGTGACGTGTCCAAGACTCCTGTAAGGTCTAAAACAAATAAAGCTCTTTAATTTGGATTTTAAAATAAATAAAGGACCCAAGAGATCCTACTGCTGCTGTACTGATATCAGAGACAATATCGTTAATAGCAGTTTAATGTCCCCATAAATAACGTAAAGTGACTAATAGCTGACTTGACCAGACGACCCACTCCCGTCTGGAGGACAAGACATAGGGGCAGACATACAAATTTACGAGTTCAATCATATTCAGAAACACGCTTACTAAAATGAATAACATTTCAGGTAGGTTGTATTTAACAAATAAACCCTTGGTATAATCGAAACAAATAAATAATGGTGGACAAAACACACTCAGAGACATCCTTACTAAAAATGAATAATATTTCAGGCAGGTTGTATTTAACAAATAAACCCTTGGTATAATCGAAACAAATAAATAATGGTGGACAAAACACACTCAGAGACATCCTTACTAAAATGAATAATATTTCAGGCAGGTTGTATTTAACAAATAAACCCTTGGTATAATCGAAACAAATAAATAATGGTGGACAAAACACACTCAGAGACATCCTTACTAAAATGAATAATATTTCAGGCAGGTTGTATTTACCAAATTAACCTTTGATATGATCGAAACAAATAAAGAATAGAGGACAATACACTCAATGACATGCTTACTAAAATGAATAATACTTTTTGCAGGTTGTATTTAGCAAATAAAGCCTTGGTATTGTCGAAATAAATAAATTATGGTGGACTATCAACACAGCATCATCTTGCCCCAAGCAAAGCAGAGCTTGGTTGTGGGTAGGTACTTGATGACTGATAAACATCATACAATATATTACATAGATAGATTTTTTATTATATGTATATAGAAAACGACCAGAACACCCGGAACAAATATTTGCGGAGCTTAATATTTGTCCCGAGCCGGGAATCGAACCCGCAACCTCCATCCTTGCAAGGCGGATGCCACAGTAGTCATCAAATATGTATTTCTTCTTGTATCTATCATTTTGCTTTTAGATTATAAGAAAGTTTTCATATAAAGGTCTTCCCTAATTAAATAACTATAAAATATTAAACCCAAAAGCCAAATCTGCCTGTCTGTACCTACCTATAGTCTAGACATGTGCGCCGACGTTGAATTAGTCGGCGGCGGACGCCGGTCTGAAATCGGCGGCGGCGGCGTGATTTCGGCGTGAAATCGGCGTGATAGTATTTGTTTGGAATCTGTTATTATTAATTTAAAAATGCTTGCATACTGTTATAATTTATAATTTATTATGCTTTCTTATGTTAAACATAAATTAGGTACCTAGTTTAAAACATCTAGCGTTCCTCCAGTAGGTTCAGGCCCCCAAACTTTAATTAGGTACCTATGTAAAATAAGGAACATATTTTGGATAGGTATGTAGGTACATACATAGAGCCCTCACCAGATATATGGTGTCGCGCCAACTTTGGCTCAGTGGATAAACAACATGCTCAAAAACAGAGTTCGATACAAGTGACAATCAATAAAACCACCAGAGGTATAGTTGTCAGGGGTTGCCCCCAAGGCGGCGTCTTACCGCCCCTTTTATGAAACATAGTTGTTGAAGAGCTAATCAAAAATAGGATATGCGGATGACCGTGCGATCTTGGCGACAGGCTGTTTCGAAAACATCACAGTAGGATATGCGGATGAACTCGCGATCTTGGCGATCGGCTGTTTCGAAAACACACTACGCGAACTGATGAAACTTGCCTTCAAAACCATCTAAGCATGGTGTACCGACCATGAACTCTCAGTTAATCCAACCAAAACGGAACTAATAATGTTCACAAACAAGCGACATCTGGGAAACATTAAAGTCCCTAAATTATTCAACACAGAGATCAAGCTAAAAACAGAAGTCAAGTACCTAGGAGTCATACTAGATAGCAAACTGCTGTGGAACAAACATCTTGACAACAAACTTCAACGTGCGACGTCAACCCTCTACCAGCATTCTGCTGCATTAGCAGAATGCTTGGCAAAACCTCGGGGATCTCACCAAAAATAACCATGTGGCTCTACACTGCTATAATTAGACCAACATTAACCTACGGAGCGATAGTCTGGTGGACAAGAACGGAGTTAAGCGCCGTGATAACGAGACTACAGCGGTTCCAAAGAATGGACTGCTCAGCCATAACAGGCTGCATGAGAACCATTCCCGGCGCTGCCCTAGATATCATTCTAGACCTTGCACCATTAGATCTTTACATACAACAAGAGGCCCTAACACTACAAAACATAGGTCTCTGGGCAATCACAAGCAGTCCACACGCCCAGATCATGGACAGGGCTATAAATTATTAACCCCTCATAGCTGCCCCATGTGATAGAATACCCAGCAAACCAATGCTAAACAAGCACTACCAAATACAACTATACGAGCATCAGAAAGATGAATCTGGTACACAAAGTCAGTCAGATCTATACAGATGCCTCTAAAACGGACACAGGCACAGGCGCCGGGGTCCACTCATTGGACCTAAACATTAACATATCAGTAACACTAGGAAGGCACAGCTCTATATTTCAATGCGAATGTGTAGCAATAACTCAGGCGGCCACAGCTGTACAAAAGAGAGGAATATGACCAATGTGTTCGCATTCTCTCCGATAGTGATGCCATACTCAAAGCCTTGGAGGGGAGTAGCTGCAACTCCAAGTTAGTGTACGAATGCCATCTGGTATAAGAAATAAACAAACAACAAGATGATTACCCTTCAATGGATAAAAGGACATAGCGGATCGCTAGGAAATGACGCCGCTGATGAACTGGCACGGCGAGGATCGGAAACTACCACAGAAGATCCACTGCCTTTCCTCCCCTTGCCATTTTCATTACTCCAAACATGGATTAGGCTCAAAACTAGAATGATGCATAATGAACGATGGACACGCCCACGCAAGTCAAACTAGAGAGGCGCTGACATCAATATCAAAGAATCTAACTATACGTTTATTGAACCTAAATCAACCTGCGTATTCTGGTAGGAACACTAACAGGGAATTGCTTACTGAACAAACACCTATTCACCATCGGAGCGACAGACAGTCCTCTCTCCAGAGGATGCCTCAGTGGCGACGAATCAGCTGCCCACGTTGTCCAGGAATGCGAGGGAGTAGCAGCAACACGAACAGAAATGCTCAACTTGCCGAGGTCACTCCGCGAAGCCTGTGAAGATCCCAGGAAGATTCTGCGCTTGAAGACGAAGTTAGGCTGGCTCTGCTAGCACTCACACCACGCATAATGGACCAAAACTGAGTCCATATGCGGAAATAGGAGTACTTCTACCTAAACCTAAGCTATCGTACTAGCTTATATGACGTCATTTGGTACTTATAAACTTTACCTATTCTGATCCCTGGTAATATAATCAATAAAATGACGTGGTTTTCAAAGCGTCTAAAAGGTAACGTGTCACGCCGAATTCACGCCGATTGGCTGATCGGCGGCGGCGGCGTGAAAAATTTGCCGGCGGCGGCGGCGGGTCGGCGCGGCGCACACGTCTACTATAGTCACAAATAGCTAGAATGAAAATTACTAAGAAAATTGGCCTTCATTTTATCTTTCCCACTGGCGTTATATTATCCTGATACTGTTAAGCCGGTACCTACTGACTGGCGTTACGTGGCGTAATGTACTTACCATCCGCAGAGAGCATTATAGTAAAGTAAGCGATATTTTAGTTTGTCAGTACATACAAACAACCTTTACTTTTTTTGAGCAGATTATGCCATAGCGCTCATTATACGTTACGCGGTGTACTAAAATCGGTCTCCTAGCGAGCGCCTTCTTTTCCTGTACTGATTGCACGAACGTGCGCTGTGTAACACATTGCATGACACCCCGTAACGCCGACGCCGCCGGTCAGTACCCACATGTAACAAAACTAGGGTGAATGAATCATTGGTTACAGCAACATTCTGAAGAGTGGCCTTCAGAACATTGCAGTAACCGTACACAACAGAGTATGGACAAAGGTCATCGCATACACTATTAACCTATTGTATAGCCATCGCGAAA
This sequence comes from Eupithecia pulchellata, assembly GCA_963931895.1. Lineage (NCBI taxonomy): Eukaryota > Metazoa > Arthropoda > Insecta > Lepidoptera > Geometridae > Eupithecia > Eupithecia pulchellata. The sequence goes on from OZ007532.1 coordinate 1,657,933, forward strand.
TTGCACCGAGACGCCTTATACGTACGACCAGTCTGTGTAGAGCCCTTGCACGGAATACGAATATGGAATGCAATGCGACTAACAGGTAATGGGTGTAACAGGTCAGTGCAATGGTGTAGCGCAGGATTGTTACCAATCGTAGCTATAACCTACGAATGGGGATCGGACTGCGAAACGAGCTTTCCTCGGACCAGTCGACTGATGACCAGCTGATGAGCCTGGAGAGCGAAGGAGAAGGATCTATGTTTATCACTTCGTCTGTGGCGGCCATTTTGCTTTTCGACCAGTAAGAGCCCAAAATCGGCTACTTTTCCCTAATGGCTTGTATAGGGCGACACCGTTGGAACATTTTTAAAGAGTACGATAAGTACTTGTCCGATACTTTTGTTTTTACATAAGTTATATCAATCGAATAGAAATTGAGAGACGAGACGTTTGGAATTATCTTCAGAAAAGTAATTCTACTCAAAATCATGATATTATTTAAATTAATAAAAAAAAATAGTACATGATTTTGGTGATCTGAAAATGCTGCTCTCATTTAATGTAAATTTTTAAAAGGAAAAGCAATGCCTTCTATGCCACTTAATTAATAAGAAGAAATTTAAAATCTTGGTTAAATTCTTATTACAATCATATCATCGTTATCTATGATGATGGATGACCTATGAAAATGAGCATTGTGAAAACTCAATGATATAGTACCAAAATAAGGAATATTTGATCTAAAAGCGCACCACAAAGTCTAGATCTTTCAGTTAAAGGTCTTGAGTTCTTCTTAAGCTGGCTGGCGGCTGTATCTGTATGATATGATGCTACCGTGTGTATGTAGGCTGCCATAATGTAATCCTCCAAAAGCGGTGTACAAGGTGCGCTAAAATAACAGAATATTACCATATTTGCTGAAAACTTTGGGAAAATCTCATACAAACCTACAATTACTATAAAACGGTCTTCACCCGCGCCCTGCTTACGCTATAATAGTAAATACCGTTTTGCTCAAACATAAATTATAATTATACATATAGATTTCTGTAGTATAGTAATATTTAAGTAAGAAGAATACAAACTCAATATTTGAGTGTATCAATCATCTTGATGATACCCTATTACAAGCTTTGCTATCTTTGGGGCTCCACAATTCACATTGCCTCATCTAGTCCCAAAGCTAAGCATTAGGGCTTGTTGAATAATACCCAGCATTAAATTTATTGAACTAATTCAGACATTTAAAAATTAATATCAATTTATATTTCCCTCAGCATTATGTAGGTGCCACTGTGGTCTCAAAATTTGCTTTTACTCGTATATTTCATGAGCTGTTGTACGTACTTAGAACTACAGTTTTTCTGCACATTTACTCCTCAGTTTTTGAATGACATTTCGAAAACAGTAGCTGTTTTCGTGCACCTTACCTGCTCTGTCGTAATGAGAAGACCACCTGTGCATGATACTTCCATTACGTTTGTAATTGGGTCTCCATTCAAAAGCTTTATTGAACTTTCCAGATTTAAATTCAATAATGAACTTCGAGGAATTTGTTTCGAGCTTTTGATTTATATTTATTTCATTTCATTTAATTTATTTATCTACTTGACGTCCCTTATTTTGTTGGTTTTATTACCTGGCGATGAAATAAAACCCCTTTACAAATTTAACGGTCGTCAAAAATTTTCAGTAAGTTTCTTTTTGGTGAAACTACAAAAACAAAGGGTTAAATATAAACACAACAGCAATCTAAACTAAAATCAAGTCCAAATTAGGTACTACGAGATCAACCATAATGCATAATAACCTATCAAAACCAAACCTTTGAAGCCAAAATGTCTGCTCCAGCACACCATTTACCGCAAAACTCGATTGACAACAACCCAAGCTCAACTTTGAACTGGGTCTCTCCTAACGGAGCTCAAACAGGGAATCGAACCCCCGCGGTGCTATACAATAGCACTCGTCCGGTCGTCACTGCGGGGTATACCCACGATCCACCCCACAAACAGAATACAACCTACTATGATACTAATATAGAGACGAATTTTGTAGAGCAAGCAGATCCCATCTATCTCCTTTCAACAACTCAAAAGCCAACAGAGAAATATCAAGGCGTACCGTACTGTAGAAATGCAGTCACGACCGACGTAAATAAAGCTGGAATCTCTACAATCTACGCCAGTGCAATATAAACTTAATTGTGTAAACGAATAAGCTCAAAATTGGTGTAGAATATGCAGACTGCGCGTGAGAGGAGATTCGAACAATTCATAGCTATTGTATCGGAGAAGGATGGATGTATGTGAAACGTTTGTGTAAGACGAGGATGGTAGATGAAAGGTAGATTTGTCGAAGGTATAATTTTGGAGAGGTATCAGATGAATGGACTTTACGCAGGGCACACGATTATCGTGACACAGCGAGGCATTTTAAGATTTACCGTTGTGTAAAAAATTGCGGTCAAGTTCGAAAAAAACTGGGATGTTTGGAAAGGACGGACAGATTCGCGGCCGGATTTGAATCCAAGCGTTCGGAGGGATTCAAACAGAATTTTATTATTTTCAAGATCACACCTAACAAATTTTAGAGACGGAGGAAATCTCTAATTTCAAAATAAAATAGTATTGTGGACACTTAGAACACCCACCCAAACTACAATACATGGGTTGGCATTGGCATTGTATATGATATGATGGATGATGTGGGTTTGGGATGTTTATGTAAGGGAAACAACAAGTCAGATTTGTGATAAGCTAATTTTTCTTAGAATCTAAATCCAAAATCAATTCTACGCAGTCTATTTCAGTCAGATTTCTATTTTCTGAATACGGTTTTCTTTAAACACAACAATAAAATCCGCTCACAATTATAGTCTACAAAGAAGTTCTCAAGATGGTGGTCAAGAGATTAACAATTTTAAAACTAGGTGATATACTTTTTTTTTCACCCGGGGTTCGGGTTAAATTCTACGATACGTATTTTTACTCTTTGTTAATTATAAACAACAAAACGACTCAAGCGATTTTAAGTATCAGAATTATTCTTTGGTCTCCAATTAGTTCTAAGCTAAATTTTGTAGAAATCCATCCTCTCTGTCGTAAAAAAGTGAAAAATTTAAGACCAGTTCAGGTTTTTATAGAAAAACCGATACGTGCATACAAAATGACTTGAGCTAAGATTTAAGATCATGTGGCACCCGCCTTCTCGTCACGTCCTAGGCATTAGTGTTAAAGAATATTTATCGGGTATTTATCGCGTACCTTTTGTTTTATTTTCCCCTACGTTTCCATCGCGTTGCAGCGATCGTGGTCACGGGGCGACTGTCGATGTCGCCCCGTGACCACGATCGCTGCAACGCGATGGAAACGTAGGGGAAAATAAAACAAAAGGTACGCGATAAATACCCGATAAATATTCTTTAATATGTCAACAAATCGTGAAAGTTTAAAAAGTTTTATTAGTGTTAAAGTCATATTAGTAGCCTGATACTTTTATGATGGGTTTGACGCTCTAGTTGAGGAGTTTCAACTTGTGCCTACCTGCTAATGGGAGCAGAATGGGCCAATTTCTGCTAACGAATAGATTAACTATGACAATGGTATCGCAGAGTCGTCCCCAAACGAAAGACACTTCTAGATAGTGCGTGCGGTATGTGCACGGCTAAATACCCGTGCACATACCGCTTACCGCATATATTACTTGCAAATGCAAGGAGAGATTAATAAAATGGTAGGTATCATTATAGAAACTTGACACGCGTTTATAGTTTGTCATTCATAGACGAGACCATTGTATTCACCATACTATTCAGTGGAGTTAGGCCCATGTCAGTATATCGCTCATACTATTTTCGCCATTCTTTTGTTTAGTTATTTAATGCTTAAAACATAAAATAATCACAGAATATAAGAAAATAAAATAATTTAACTTAGAACATGAAAATTTCACAAATTAAGTGCATACAGAGAATCGTACGAAAAAACGTGTAAATAAAAATTCTAAAACAAAGGGATACCCAAATAAGTAACTTATAAAAGTTTATCACAAGGTCATCATTCATTTCCTTTGGTTTTTTTATTATTAATGTTAAATCAGCCAAATGTGCGAAAATAGAATGAGTGAATCACTTACAAATACATGTGACTCGAACAACAGCTGTTTATGTTATATCCCAATATTCAGATAGGACTATTTGTCCTAATTGTACCTTCTTGCCCTCACATCATAAATAATGTAATAGGGTATTCTAGGTATACATACATTGTTGAAACGTTTAAAAAAAACCTGATAACTCGTACTACCAGTACGAGACTTTAAAATAGATTTTCACGAGTTAATTCAAAAAGCCTTTTCATATTATGCTGGCTTTTATTTCTGTCCACGAATTAGCATTGCCATCATGTGGCAATGCGACCAGCCCAGTGTCCGAGTGGAATTGGGATCTCTGCCTTCTGGTGACGGCTTAGGAACTAGGAAATAGATATGTAAATACAACTTGTTATTGTTCAATTCTATTAAGTATGGTAATTTTCATACATTTAATATTTCACAGGTAAAGTTTACTGATAAAATAGATCATCAAAAATCTATTAACACGGAGTGAGCTACTAAGAAGTAATTAAGGATTTTTCGAAGCTCAACGACTTATTCTTAATCAGAAAACCTATAGTCATAATATCTAAGCACGATATTAAAAATAATTACCGTATAACGTGCCAAGCGGAGTATTACAGGGCTGCCTCCTGTAAATTAGTAGATTACTTTATTAATATTTATAGTACGAAGTCATGCTTTAAGTAAAGTTACTAATGATAGGTATACTGAATTAAAATTTGCCTAGTTCTTAATTAATATGGTTAGCTACTGTCTGCAGCTTTGTTTGCGTTTCACAAAAAAACCACATTGACACTAATTTTTAACACGTAACTATGGTACTATAGTTCGACCGAAACCGCTGTACCGCTCCCTAAGAAAGTGCGGCGAAGTGGGGGCCGAGGAAAAAAGAGCAAGAATACACATGAGATCGATATTGTCGGATATATCTTACGATATCGTACCAATATAAACAATATTTTTGTTTTATATATTATATCGATATGTTTATATTTTTTTATAACTAAATTATCTACAGATATTCTAACAGAGCTTCTGCTTCAACTTCATCTTCCGTTTTGCCATCGGAATTTGAATCAGAGTCGTTCTGCAAATTTATAATTAATGGATCGATAATAATATCAAATCTACTATCGCGATCCCAGTAATTGTTTTCATTTTTTTGGACATGATCATCACATTTCTGCCATTTTTCCGCCGTGAACTCCGAAAACAATGTATTCAATAAGTTTATCTTTTCATCTAGAGAAGAAAAAAAAAATTTAAAAATTATGGCCTTGACATCACGAGATAGCGCTCGGCCCATCTTTGGATATTTATCTCATGTGTATCTGACATAGACCGTCCGGTACAAAGGCGACCTACTGCCGTGAGCGTCGACGGCAGACTGATGGATCGGAGCGGCCGATACTTCCCCCCGTCTCGCCGCGCGCATACCTCAGGAGCGGTACAGCGGTTTCGGTCGAACTATAAGCTGACCGATAATAAGTTTTGACAATAATATATGTTTGGGTATAAACCAACTATAATTTTAATCGCTAAGATTGATATTTAATTAATCAAATATGAAATATTTTTTCAAAATAGAAAAAGTTTTCCACTTCAATAAATATCAAATTTAAAAAAAATATCGTAACATAAGATATTGCCAATTCATTCCACGACCCTACCGTCTCACCCGCACCTTAAACTTTGTACATCAAAGTATTCCCCCTGGCAACCCTGACCAGCCAGAGGTAATTCCCTGTCCCCTTGGAAGGAGGGGTACAATGGCCTGCATTGTTTGATAATGGAAGAATTTATCGCACGCTCATGTGCATTACCTTCGATTATACTTTCATTCGCATTTTGTCGATGACTGTACTTTATTTGACGGTTCCAATACTGCCACCCTCTGATTATATGCCCCTATATGGGCTTTAGATATTTAAGCTGCTTAATAAATTAGAAATGTTATAGGCTATAGACAGCCAAAGTAAAATTTATTGTGTTTGCTTGTAATTACTTGAAAGCAATATTATATAATTTTAGTCACTGTGTGACTAAACTCCCATATAATAAATAAAGAAATAAAAAAAAAAAAAAAAACTATTACGGCAATCATTTAATAAATTTAACTGCACTTAACAAAATTTACCAATCATTTCCGGCTGATAAATCAAATAAAACTTTATTGATCATTAAGAGCAAATATAACAGAAATAATCTCACTTAAGTAATTCAATAAGCAACAAAAGAAATACATCTTTTAACCGCCTAAAATAGAGTGTTGAAAAAACTCACCCATCTATTAGGATCAAAAAGCCGCGATCGGGTGTGGTTTTAGCAAGAGCGATGATATATCAGCTTAGGACAAATTATCGCTTAAGAAGAGGACGAACTTAAACTGTAGGCATGCATGCCATGCATGGGCGTTGTAAAACGAATTTCATGCAAATTTCCTCTGTCATGTAACTCCGTCGCGCGTGCCCTAATCGCTGTTATTATCTAATGCACTGCTTTATCGACCGCTATATGCTGCCACTCCAGCCAGACCCTAACATTGAGTTCAAGCGTGAGAATGTACACCGCTTAACCTTCAAAGATTCCACGAGCGCCCTAATCGATATTAATTGTACTCTTGCAACCTTTTACACCCGCTACATCGTCCGCTACCCGCTACCACTCTAGCCTAGCCTCATCTTAACATCGCGTGCAACCGTGAGAACGTTCAACGCGTGGCTCAAAGGCGCCGCGCGGGCCCTAATCGCTGTTATTTGTACTGCACCCTTGCACCCCTCTATACAGCCTTTAATAAAGAAGTTCTGGGCGTGATTTAATCTAAGGACGCTTAAGTTGTGATTTAGACAACATCTTTGTAGGGGACTATTGTATGCGAGACGATAGTTATTTAAACATTATGTGTGAAAGTTTTTGTTATTGATTTAGAAATTATCATAAGATGTGAATTTTCTGTCCATCCAAGAAATTCTGTACTCTGAGATGAGTGAAGAACTTTGTCCTGCAATGGGACGGCGGTACATGGCTAATCTAAAAACAAATAAATATTGAAAACTATACTCTCAGTTCAATAGTCTACCTACATAATACCTTGTCAAAGGTATCTAGTACCCAAGCTACCGTTAAGAGTGTACCTTATGTAATTTCATAGTTAGAAATCGTTATTTATCTCAGAATCTGTGAAAGCTACCACCTTCATATTTAGGTAAATGATAATTCGAACTTTTATCTTGGATTCCGTCTTTTCAAAAACACGGTTGGTGAAAATTTTCTCGATACTTTTATTTTTTGAAAAATACAGTTTTGGCTGAGGTATGGCACGCTCTTAAGCAATAAGAGAGTGTTGCCGTAACATATCGCCACTCGTATACTAAACGAGCGGGTTCCCAGAACGTCTGGCCATTGGGTCTTGCCTATGACTCACCATCATAACACGATAACTGACGCGACAGTAGGGTCACTTAGATTTGTGAATAAGAGCGCTATAAAACGTAAAACGATTTACAAATATAAAATTCTAAATAAAGAGAAAACAATGACTATATACATTGAAAATATAACACAATATTACAAAAACGATATGACAAAGTTGTTCTGCGGCGACCCTTAACCTATCAGTGCTTTTATAAAATTGATGAATTATTTAATTGAATTTTATTCTCAATTTTAAAAAATTTTTGGTTTAATAGGCAACCACTTTTTGTAATAACATAAATATGTTACTTATTATAAAAAGAAAGTAAACTGAACAAATTTGGATGCGTATAAAAATAGAATGTCAATGTAAATTATATTTAAGAAGTGACCGTAACCAAAAACGTTCCGAATAACGGAATTGAATTATACTTACTCGATAACACAATAAACACAAGAATTAAAAATTAATTTCTCAAACTTATTTAAGACTTATTTAAGTGAATCTTCTAGCTTCTTCTTCCAACTTTTTGTGCATTAGCATTACCTACCACACATACAGTGTTTGTGTTGTATGCGTATGAATGATTAGATCACCGATAACGCGCAAGGTGATTGTGAATCAGGCAGCGTTTGTCATACACGGAATGTAATAAATTTTTGGGGATTTATAATTCTATGAAACAAAAGAGTATCTACATTCCGGTTTTAATTCGAAGATGTTGTATGATATAATGAAGTACCTATTTAAACAAAAGAGTGCCTACAGGTTTCAATTCGAAGATGATGTATAATATACTGAAGTAGGTACCTACCTATTAAGTGTCGTGTTCTTTAGAACGGTATTCATAACAAGAATTGGCCCGTGAGTGCCTGTAAGTGTAAGTGATCCTTTCAACGACAGTTGGTTTAGTTATCGTTCCAAAAGATTTCACACAAAGACACAGAGTTCGTTTTAAGCTATCCTCTAAAATTAACAGACATAAATAAATATTATGACGTTGCTTTCTTGATTCTCGTACTCCCCGCGCGTTTTTCTACGCAATTCTCAAGTCATCTCGGTCGAACAGTCAAAACCTTTCAAATTACTTACCGCAATATTTCCAAAGCCAATGAAATCTCCCAAACAAGCACAGTAAAGCAAAGCAACTCAACCCACAAAGGCATCCATCACTCGCAATCGTGCCCAGATTCAAAGCAATCGAGATGGCAGCTATCGATCTGCACCTTCACAGTAGAGCGGCGGACGGCAGGCGGCGGCGTGCGACCTATGTGTCGAGCTAATTGTAAACGTAGTGTAGGAAGCACCAGGAGAATCACAATTTGCGAAAGGCTGGAAATCGTCCAATTGACTGGAAACGGCAAGCTGAAGAAAGGCTACCATTGTTATAATTAGATGAGGACGCCGTAAATGAACGGGCCGGTACGTAGGTCTATCTAAAAACTTATTTTGAGAGATGGAATTATTGAATTTTTCGATGATTATGTAAGGAATAAATAAAGGCACTATAGTTTTTTATTTTCACTTATTTGTGTTTTACTATAAGTACTTCCTATCTAATAGCTACTAAAACGCTAATTCAGATGATTCGTAGATGGCGACGACAATCGATCTACAGCTTAACAGTTGAACGGCGGACGGCAGACTGTGACCTATGTGTCGAGCTAATTGTAGGGGCTTATAGTTCAACTTGGCAAACGTGGTGTAGGAAGCCCTGTTACCAGGGGAATACGGATTTGCAAAGCAAATGCTGGATGCTTGAGGGGTATGCCGCATACCCCGCAGCATCGGCATACTGAATGCCCTCCGAAAGTTTGCGATATAGCCGTGTGACCTGGTTGTCGAGCAAGGACTTATGGTTTTGCCTGACAATAGACTGGGTAAAGCTCATAGATAAATTAGACCCTAAGGCAAAGCTGGACCAAACTGAAAGCCCTAAGGTCCATTTGGTAAAGAAAACCTTCTGACTTTACGAAATGGAATTTAGGTAAAGACATCTTAAGTATTTTATAGATCGCCGGGACACTTAGTATAAAAAACACATAGACAAATAGTATAAATAAGCCTATATTTAAATTAATAAGGGTGCCAAAATGGTACCAAGGTATATTTAAATAAGTAATAAAAGTTAAACTTCGGTTGGACCTTTCATAACAATACCTTCGTGTAATTCCACCCAATATTAGGTAAGACTAAGTTTAAATTCAGTGTCAACATATAGCCAAGTAAGGTAACATCGTTTACGAGAACTCTAATCTCTACTAAATCATACCACGTACTTAGACGTACTTAGACAGGTGCTGAGGTGGTAACTAAGCCACCGCATCAACCTCATCACTTGATATCTCAACCATCTGCGCAGTAGCGACATCTAGTTCCAACATCTGCGTTTGACCTACCGCCAACAGCTTACAGAGGTTTAGTCCAGAAGACAGACACTGACGGAGCTAAACTTAAGCGGCCGCTTGCACACCGATGTGTAAGGAAGGTAAGCAAACACAAAGCTCGTCTTGGCTCCTGGTGTCACCAAGATTGGTTCAGTCTGAAAATCAGAGCTGTTTTGTACCCCGGTGCAAAATAGCACAAAGCTGTGACTCACGTACGTACATGTAAACATGTATTTCGGTGTAGGTATAGGTAGGTTTGTAATTTAATTTTAAATAATGATTCGTACCTACTCCATGTTCAAATTTGTGTTTTATTTTTTTATTATTCTAGAAGAAGTGACCTGTTGTAATACTCTTACTTGGGGTCGTAAGTGAGTACCTTATTTATTTTATTGTATAAGTTTACTTTATTTTCTATGTTTGTTTGTATGCTGTCTATATTTGTGAACCAAATAAAATAAATATCTATCTATCAAATTAATGCCACGACGACGGTCCTATCCGAGGAATCATCTGCACCGCCATAAGGGAATCTACAGAGTTAATGACCATCAATCTGCCTGCGATTGAGTGGTGATAATAGCAAAATCCATCTTGTTTGGGGGAAGCACGTTCCTCAGTTTAAGTCTGCTGAGGAGATAGGTGTAACAAAGACATAATTAGTAATTACCTGCATATGCTAAGCAATTATTTTTCAAATGTTTTTTTCGTTTTCTATTCCCGCTTTGCTCTAGGCAACGCAAGATTTTTTGGATACGTTGCAGTCTTTCCACTGCTATTAAGACCAAATCAAATAAATAGTTCTCCTATAGGATATATAGGATATCATAACTGTTTATTTATATTGGTCTGAATAATCCAGATTGCATCATCTAACCCCTAGCTAAGCGGAGTATGTATATGTCGGTGACGAGGAAACTTAACTACGTAAAATAAAAATCTTGCAAGATGAAGAATGAAGCCTATTGGAAGAAATGCAGAATCATTGCGAGTATCGTGGCGTTACGCTTGAATGAGTGTTGGCGAGTAGGTAGGGAAGGCTGATGGGTATAAAGTTAATGACGCTGTTTCAATCATCTACTAAGATAAAATCGTGGCGTGATTGACAGTAAACGCAGATAAATCATAAATAACGACCTCTGTGGCGCGTTGGGTGGCGCGCTGCGACGCAGGAGGTTGCGGGTTTGATTCCCGCCAAATATCCCAGGACAAATATTTCTAGGATCTGCAGACCACAATCTCTGCTTGGATTGGGGCTAGATGATGCTGTGTGGTTGTCGGGCATCTACAGACAAATATTGAATCAATTACTAATTGATCAATTAAATTGATCAATTACTATTTCTACATTATTTTGCCTGACATATTTAAAATGTCAGCAATGACATACTTACCAAAACTGGTTTGCGGTATCTTTGTGGACGTAATTGTTAACGGGTTTTTAGAGCTTTTAAAGGACATTAAAGTGCACTCTAAAGCGAAAATTTACATGAGATCCATGACGTATGACTATTAGAAATTAAAAGCAAAAACAAACAAGACTTGTAGAGCTACTTTCTGTGTCATCATTTATTTGATGTGTCATAACATAAGAATTTATTTATTTAACTTGTTAGTATTGTGCTAAATATGTGCTTACACATGACAATGACATGCTAGGATGTGCCTAGCCTAGGTAGGTAATAAAAGTCGGCGCTGATATTTTTAGCTTATGTTTGCAAATAAACACTTTTTATTTCATGTATAACTTTTATTTCCAAAGAAAATTACGATTAAATTACCATAATATATTAGTATTTGTACTTGTAGTTTTTTTCAATAGTCTGCAGTTCCGCTTAAAATAGACTATACAAATATTTTTGGTGCACTGAGAAGGACTAAGATATACATGCAAAATCCATCTGCTTAAGTGAAATCGGACTGGGACATTATATACCCGCCGCGAAGAACGCCTGTGTATGACATAACTAATGATTAGTCAGGGTACGGAGATTAAGGACCATGTCACTGCCCAGTTCATGGCACTGACCTAACACTCTGACCTTAGAAGCATCAGTGACATAATGAGCAACTGAATCTAATAAGTGCCGCTATTTAGGTCAAAAATCATATTGTCGCCTACCGTCTTCTGATAAAAACATGAGTCAGTCATATTTGTTGATGATAACTGATTCAGATACTGCTTGACTCATGCACAAGTTATTACGTAGTTAGTACCTAACCTACATCTTAGAAAGGTACAATGTTTGAACTTGTAAGAGGTTGGTACTTATTTTAAAAATCTTAATAATACCTATCCTGCATGTTTTAGTGTACTAGCTGTAGGCTAACCTAACTGTAAAAAAAAAAAAAATTAATAAATGAACAAAACATGAATTGGATCAACAACTTCTCTGTTGAATGGGGAAAACCACTTCTGTTTGCATCAAAAAAATAAGTTTAAATTACGCTATAGCGCTACTTCAGTTCAAGGTGCGCTGACGTCATAATTTTTTGTAGCATGAATATAAGCTGTACGCAGTACACGTACGGGAATTTACCATTTGCTATTTGCATATCGTTTGTCTATTTGTAACATAATCAGTGTTTCTTAGAGTTACGGTATATAAAACAATAAATCACTAGCTGTCTGTTACTCTGCCGTGTGGTGCCGGCATAGAATTTCACCACCCCAACTCTTCCCGTGGGTGTCGTAAGAGGCGACTAAGGGAAACACAGCGGGGGGGCGGGCAGCAGCGCCTTCTGCAGAACAACTACACCGAACTGCGATCCCCAACCCGCATGCCCAGCGTGGGGATTATGGGCATTAACCCCCAAATGATAGTGCCATCTTTGGCGCTCATTAGGGGAGGCCTATGTCCAGCAGAGGACTATTATAGGCTGGTGATGTTGATGTTGATGTTGTCTGTTACTCAATATCGGAAAATTTGGTACGAAGACGCATTTCCAACATCAACTGTCTCACTGTAATATTGTTAAGGCAGCAAAGTTACAGAACAGTGTAAATGCATCCAACAAATCCAGCTTTACCCTGTTTGCCAGTGACGTCATGAATGCAGGCTGCCGAATTCGTGCGCAGGATAACACGGGATGAGCACTTACTAATTTAGTTGATGTTTAAGTTGACGCTAAGCCGTCTTAGTTAGTCTTTCGACAGACTATGGATGTTTTGTTAGGAAAGTTAAGTTGCTTTCTGCTACGTACGTAATGAAGTAATTTTAAGTTGGCTATAGATAACCGTTAAGATATTATTATTTATATCGTTTTTATGCGATATTTAAATACTTTGAGATATTTTGGTTGCGCTGTAGGTATAAGTTCTTGGAAATAATAAGAAAGTAAATATCACCTAAATATAAGATAGGAGAATAGTAAAGAGTGTTAGAACTTAGAACCCTGCTGATGTTAATTAAGGAAGCAAAAATCACCTGGTATACTACCGTAACGGCTATAACAGGAGACACAACCAACAAATTTCCTCGAATGGTTGGCTGTTAGGGAGTCATTCACAATACAGTCATGGACACTGTAGTAGAAGTTCAAAGTTTGATAAGTCGTTCTTTTTAGCAATCCAGGTCTGGGTTTTTAGCGGTCCTCTGTCTGGACAACTAAAAAGATAGACTTTTGTCTTTCGTAGTGATCCGATAAGACTTACAACTAACCTCATTTTTGTATTTGGTAACTACGAAGCTGACTGAAGACCAAACTCTTCAGTTTTTGTCCTTTTTAAAACATTGTCTATAATTTCACATTGAAATTTCACTTTAAAAAAAAATCGTTTCTTGGAATCATTGTCACCGCAGGTTCACAAATTCAACAGCTTTTGAAAGACTGGAATAATATTAACGGTATATTCCAGTTCAGCCGTGCACTGGAACGGTTTTAAAAACTGGGTTTTGACGTGGTCACATAACCACATAATCTTTCAGCGACACAAAAATAGGGTGCCTACAAAGTTGCCCCTTTCCATAACCAACGGCTTCGCGAGCTCCACCAGAAATCGTGACACGAATTTTAACCTCTCCGACCATCTATAACCTCTGCAAAACATCAAATCATCACCTTATTCAAAACCACGTGAGAAAAGTATTCGTCATCGAACAAAGCAGTCGCCCCGACCTTACTTTTTTGTAATGCGCCACAAATCACTTGTAGCCGTCGCGTGGGGTCCCCGTGTGAGACCCACCACCCCTCGGCTTGGGGCAAAGCATCGGTATTAACAGAAGGGACTTTCTCTTGTATCGATCCGGTGGGGCTAGCATGACCGTTGATAGTGAGTAATGAAAGAAATGATATTATTTGCGTTAGTTTAGAATGTCACTTCAAATATTCTCTGTGTTGTAGTTATAAGAAACATTTTAAAATATGTATTTTCAAGGGTTAGTATATAGTTTAAAATACGTAATTGTATACAATATATAGTTAAATAATCTATATTTCATATCATCATCAGCGCATATCAGACTATGGTGCTCATTAGGGGAGGCCTATGTCCAGCAGTGGCCTGATATTACAAATACACAAAATTAATACAATAAAGTACAATATAACAGTGATATTCAATTACAGGTAACAAAACTGTAGGGCTGAAGATAGGATAGACAACTGTACCTACAGTTTTAACGTTTTAGCTATAATTTAACTAAAGGAAATGTCGAGACGCGGGCCGCGGCGTTGTAGTTCCTTGGAAAGTTCAGAAGCTACATTTCGAGGATGTTGCTGGTGTTTACGCAGTTTTACAAACATCATAGTAGCGTTTATTAATATAAAACGCTATCACTCTATCGGCTGATAAAGCGTTCTGTAATTTATTTTGTGTTACTGACAGATGGGGGCACTTCATACAGATTTGATGGGTTTTTATTGGGTTGAGTAAAATATTACGTATTTTTATGGTAAGTCTTAAATCCGTATGTTTATCGAGACACTAACTCTAATGTAATACTATGAAATAATAACGTGCCTTATACCTAGGACATTTACGATGTACAGGTCTAATCGTCATCATTATACATAGTACCTTAGTCGGATATTTTCAGTAATAGAACAATTCGTTACAATTGAATGAAATGTCCTGTACCTACATACAAAGACTACAAAAGTTAACGCTCGCTTATATCACTATCTAGTATATAGCTATAGCAATGCCTTTTACTATAAGTACATATATACCTACTGTACTGAAAAACAATTAAATCTGTATGCAGTGTCCCGGATACAAGCTTGCATGGCACAGAATACATAACAGTGCGCCCTCTCAGCCGGTGTACAGAATTGTCTGCACAAATTAATTTGTTGGACGGTTTTGGTAGTGACAGCTATTGCTTTGAAGCACTTGCAGGAAATAGTGACCTGTGTGATGTTAATGAAGATTCGTACTCTCTGGACATAACACGTTATCTATGAAATTGCTTGTTTCTGTACGCGATTTCGCTTGCGTTGTTTCTATAAAAATGTTGAAAGTTTATTTAAAGAGACAATTTGATTCCAAGATTACCAGGTCTAAATCTACATCTATGCAAAATACAAGCGTGACCTGTTCAGTAGTTTTGGCGTGAAGAAGCAAACAACATACCATCCATCCAACTTTGCGTATTTATATAGAGTGATTGTGTGTCTTAGCTTAGCTTGGGGCTAGATGAAGTTATTATTCATCTGGTAGATTATTTTTTCATTCGTCTAGCCACGCCGAATGGGACTCCATAGACACAACAAGGCATATCTGGTCCATTGCCAGACATGTGTTGTGTTGTGATCCAACGTAGGCGTGCGTGACCAAACCCTCGTAACGTACGAATAGTTCCTGCAACGTAACATCTTACATTCTATTTAATTTCTTTATCATTTATAATTGTTCATTATTTAATATTGCGTTTACATACTTTTAGTCTTACAGTTAGGTACCTGTTTCGTTTTTGAATCGGTTAGGGCTGGATAAAATGAATTCAAAGTAATGTTTTCTTTAGGCAGCCAATATAATTTAAAATAATAAAATATAATACAGTTATTGGATCGGTTGCACATGTGAATCTTGCGATCCGCCTCTGTAGGTTGTGTCGTGCCAGAGAAGATGCTGTGAAATCGATAATTAAACTAAAGGTTAATAATTATCGCTTTCACTGCCTATAGGATAAATTTTAATATTAAATGAGAGACAGTTTATTTATTCATAAGCTACGTATCTGATAATGAGTTGATGATCGGCTCATGGTAGGTAGGTAGAGGCCTATCAAGTCTTTTCGACAAGAAGAGTTATTTAGTAGGTACTTGGACAAGTATGAGAACAGTTTGATGCTAACCACAGAGTTCCTATAACCAAAACAAATAGGTCATGTCCGCCCCTGAAAGTTAGACAAACAACTCTTAATCATGTTAAGCCTCGGGTATCAGTATCACACAGGATTAATATTTAAATTAACCACGCCACGTAGTAAAATAATGCAAATTTAAATAAATCATGCACACAGACAGATAAATCCCGTTCCATTATCCTTTCAATTATAAATTCAAAAAGTTTATTTACAATCTGCACAAATGCAAAAATACGCGACGTGTTTTAAATTCCTGCACATAAGGCCACTCGATTCAGCGTTACTGGTATTCGGCTGACGATGAACCAGAGAAAGCAGACCTTCCACACTGCTCGCAGTTCAGCTAACGATCGAGCGCAACGGGGGAGACGAAGAAAGTTGAGAGGCCAGAAGGTTCTGGCGGGCGAACAATGGAGGTGTAAAAGGGGTTTAAATAAACACTCTTTTGTGAGACGTGGTACAGTGGAACCGCTTTGTGCGAATAGATTACGTATTGTGGTTGTCTGTCACTCAAGCTACAATGGTTGCTCTCGGAAGGAATTTTATGAGAGCTTTAAAGGCCTTGTTTAGTAAGCAACCTGTACAGAGACTAGCGTCTGCTCTGCACTTCAATATATATGTATAGTATAGTAGGATTAGGTAAAAACGCACAATATTGTTGAAACAAGTTATAGTAGTGCAACATTACATTTATGTTTTCAATTGTTTATTTTTTTGGTTTAACACGATCTGAATAAGAATGTGAGCAGAGGCTGGCTGCGGCAAGCTGAAAAAAGGGCGCAATGGCTCATTAGGGAAGGCCTATATCCAGCAGTGGTGGTATAGATTGATGAAGATGATGGTAATGCCCCTGAGTAAAACACAAAATCGCGATGTGAATGCTGCTCAAATCTGATTATCGTTTGAGTATACACGCCATACTCAATGATAGCCAGCGTCTTGAAGACGCTTCCGACTGGTATTGATATGGATCAGTTTGCAACAATCTACAGTAAGCTGATTGCTTCAATTGTAAATACTAGTTCTAATTTCGTTATTTTATTGTAATTTTCTTTGTTAAAAAGAAGTAAGTGTTCATTTCATAAGTTTTGTGGTTTATTTGGTTCATCATCATCATCATCATCATCATCATCAGCCTATGTTAGTCCACTGTTGGACATAGGCCTCCCCTAATGAGCGCCATAGCGCCCTGTCTTCGGCTTGTCGCATCCAGCATCTGCCAGCAGTCTTTCGCAGATCGTCATCCCACCTGGTCGGAGGGCGTCCTACACTACGTTTACCGAGTCGCGGTCTCCACTCAAGAACACGTTTACCCCAGCGGTTATCGGTTCTTCGCGAAATATGGCCGGCCCACTGCCACTTCAGTTGGCTAATTCTCTGAGCTATGTCGATGACTTTAGTTCTCTGTCGGATGTATTCGTTACAAATCCTATCCTTCAGAGAAACTCCGAGCATAGCTCTTTCCATAGCGCGCTGAGCGACTTTGAACTGGTGGACCAACCCTATCGTGAGTGTCCACGTCTCAGCTCCGTAGGTCATGACTGGTAGGACGCACGGTTTATTTGGTTATATGTATGTAATTTATATGTATTAATAAAAATGTTTTGTTTTGACCCGACTACGAAGGAGGGTTATTGTCGATGATAGAGCCCGAGATAGGAAATCGCTCAGAACACATCTACAATCGAAACTTCTTATCGAAGGCAAACCCAAAACAGTTAGAATCGGTTTTAAAACTACAGTTTCACAGAACAAAGCACTCAAGTCCTTTGTGCAGTCGATACGAACACAATACCCTTTCGTATCCCAACGCGACAAGACCAGGCAATCTGCAACTGCAGTTATTTGAAATTGAAACTTGGAGATCTCATGGGAACGTCAATACTCTCATATGAAAGAGCATTGAGCATAACAAACGGAAAAATCTCCTGATAATTGCGACAACCCTTATTCTGCCCTTCACCCCTAACGAATGGAACATTACCTTGTCTTTGAAATTTATTATTATTATACAACATTGCGTTCGAGGGTTGAAATCGCATAGTGCATTTGCTGGCAGCTGCTCCGCTGTCCATCTTAGGGTTGATGACGTCATGACATCCCAAGCAATTTCAACCTTTCCTTAACCAAGAATAGTTGCTATTTTTCTGTGTCTGGTTTTAATTCCCAGTGGACCATATGGGCTGCCAACCCTCAAAATTAGATTTAGGCAGAAAAAATTACTTAATGGGGTGTTTTCTGTAGGAGATGTGAGCCGGGTTTTTTTGGTGGCCATCTTTATCCTTGTTCAGTCGTCGGTAAAATGATGTACGGGCTGGCAGAACAGTGTTTTAGTGATTAAACTTTATTTATTGCGTGTTAAGGCTTGTTTTTAAGCCAATCTAGGGTGCGGAAGGTCCCTTAAATATTTTTAAATACGCTTCTGAATCACTCAAGCGGAATCATCGATGAAGGATGCATGAACGTAAAAAAATCTGCATAATTAAATACTTATTTTTTCATTAGAAAGACACATTTTCTTAACTACGAAAAAATATCAGAACGAATAAAATAAATATAGCTAGATATTTCACAGCTTTATCTAGTCCCAAGCTAAGCCAAGCTTAGGTTAAGAGTAGCTACTAGATAACATTAGGGCATTATCATATTTGATAGTATTTATTAAATATACACATAGAAAACATTCAGAATACCCGCAATAAATATCTACAGATCGTACAAAAATTAGTAACGAGCGGGAAACGAACTCGCAACCGGTTGCGACACAGGCAGACCTTCGCCTGCCGCGCCATAGAGGAATTTTAATGAAATTATTGACAAGTAAATAGATTCATACAAAAACGACATACAAAGTCCTACACTACACAGTAATCGATAAATAGTCTAATTACTAAACCAAGCACACCTATTTAGGCTCCCACTAAGTGCACTTAAACTATTTAACCCAAAACAACTCACACTAAAAACACCCCAACATTTTAAGCAGAATTCTTCCACTAATCCGAGGTCCGCAAATTGTAAATCCACGGGAAAGGTTAAGACCCTCATTGCCATTCATTTAAACGTCCACGGGATTTACTAAACAGGGCACAAACAGGTACTTAGTGCACTTGCCGAGATTAAGCACCAAAAGGTTGCGGAAATGCATTTTCTTGTTTGTTTGGAATTACGTGCTGGAGTGCGGTTTTATAGGGTTAGTAATAAAACTATACCATCAAACGGAAACCATTTGTTCTTATTCTACACAGGCATGTTATTGTTTTTAGATAAATTCTTGCAGGACCTAGATCTGTTTTAGATACATTTAATATCATAATGGTGGCTTTATATATGCCGGAGCGCCCAATTTTTTTGGGATCTTTGCTAGATATGATGTTATTTTATGGAATAACCGTCGCCTATATAACAAAAACATCAGGATGAGTTTTAGAAAAGGTAAAGTTCATAAACAGTAGGTATTATTAGGCGCAAAAGGTATTTTTTAAATTTTTTGCCAGCGAGAAGAATCTCAGAACCGTTCCTTGGTAAGCATTGTGAAAGAGGTGAACATCCAGTTTGGCAAGTGTTAGATATTTTATTTTCACTCAATCGCTACATTTACCTATCTTATTTCATTACTCAGGCAAAGATACACAACATGCATAATTGCATATGCTACAAAAACTATCCTTGAATAACCAATGAGTAGTTAAAGCAACAATCATAAAACCAAGAATTACAAATATCTAGTTCCGATGACTTACGATAGTGAATGAACAGTCATTGACATCCATAAATCATTAAACACTTCCCACATTAACTCGTAAACTTTTAACTCTATACTTATGTGCTTTTGATTCAACTTTGAGTGTAGAAAATTACTCATTTATAATCGATCGTATTTTATTGTCTACAAAGTAATTAAGTATTTCTTTGTAAGTTTTCCTGAGTGCCATTAGCTATCAATAAATAAACCGTGTTACCCCGAGGCATGGCCATGAATTAATTTCTAGATATTTCGTTGGCATTTCAAAACGATAGAATACCTACGATATCGATTGACGAACCGACCACAAAGTAGAATCTGAATACAGAAATAACTGCAGCCTGTGCTGGCTGGACAGTAAGGAATAAATATAATAAATAAACAACGCTGAACAGTTCACACAACATTATATCTAGCTAAGCAGAGCTTGTGATATGATAAGGGTGGGTACTAGATAACGAATATACATAATAATATACGAGTACTTAGATATATTAATTATACATAGAAAATGACTAGAACACCCTGGCCAAATATTTGCAGATCGTAAAAATATTTGTCCCGAGGCGGGAAAACCTCGTCGCAGGTTGACCTTCGCCCACCGCGCCACAGAGGTCGTCAAAGAATTAACATTCATACATAAATAGACTAGGTACGAGTACTGAAACATAACCCTTCTTTTTGTCGTTGTCGTAATCGTTAAAAATATCGCTGGGCATGTTTTTTCTATAGTTTCTCAATCTCTCCCACAAAGAGCTTGTCTAGTAATGAGTTTCTACTCGGTCAACCATAAAAAATACTAAACATTTTATGCTGGCACAATGCGGGCGTTATCGGATGATTGTTACTACTTACTACCACTAACTTTAGTTTGATATCAAAAAAAATCGTTCGAAAACGAATTGGAGTATCGACATTCCTACTCACAAACGATGATAATTGTAAGTAGGTATATTAGAAAACATCACCTTATTTTAGGTTTTATTTGAAACTTAATTCAGAACGGCTCGACCCTGAAGTAACTGTGGTTGTGAGGATAGATCGGTTTTTATTTTTACAGTGGGTGTCGGACAAATATGTTTTTTCAATTTGTATCAAAGGTGATTTAAAAGAGATATGAATTAAAACCTACCGTCTTTAAGAATGATGGGCAGATCCTGCAGGATATGTGGATTTGAATTACCAATAACCCTGTATATTACCTACGTAAAAAAAATATTTTACTGTATTTTCTTACTAATTGCTCTCCGATTTTAGTAAAACTTCTGTCCACATTCAACGAAACAGATAAAAGTTAGTAGCAATGCATGATATAAGAGCCTGTTGACACTTATGTATATCAAACGTTTTTATCGAGAACTTCCTATCTGGCAGCCATTAAAACAATAAAGCTCCTGAGTTACTTGCTGATGCCGTACTTGAACTTTCGTAGCACCCGTACAAGATATCAAATACACGGTGCTAGCGATGCGGGCCAACCAAAGACACTAATTCTTTGTATACTCAACCTTAAAACGTCAAATCGAAGTAAAGGTAAAGACTCATAATTCTAGCCCTGACATCGTCCAGGCCTTAATACCTATTGGATAGCCTCCTCTGTCCATTGCTTCTTAATCGTGGTACTGGACAATAATGGCATCCCCAATATATACCCGAAACTTCGTCCAAACGTCTACAGTTACTTCAAAACGACAGGCAAGTATCAGCTTATTTTTTCTAACGCCATAACATATAACTAAATAAAGCATTACTGTCACAGTCTGTCATTTTACCCATTTCATTAGTTATTCTATGTGACTGTGTACCTTCCTAACTCAAGCGGCAAGAAAACCGCTATAATTACTCGTATTTGTCCTGCATTATTATTACTGTTTTTTTATGGTTGTAAAAAATTGGTAAATATAGTTGCTTTCTTCAGGCAGGTTGAAACTATCACGGTTATCAATACAAAAGCCCTAAATGCACGGACTATTTACCAAGATTGAGAGGAATAAGCATAATTTTGAGAAAACAGAAAATATTGATGGCGGGTAGACCCTTACATCCCTTACATCCTTCATTTTAATTTTCTTTGATTGTACATGAGAGTAATAACGTAATCATATAAAAGGAAAACCTCAAAATTCAATACATTCATTATGATAGCGGAAGAAAATTCCGATCGACTAGCTTTAACACTTCGATAGTTGTTAGCGAATAAGATAACGGCAACACAAAGTTGTAACAATGCTAAAAGAAATAATTACGACATACAGAGAAGCTCAAGTTTACCCCAAGTTCTGACAAAGTTGTTTCGGTAACAACCTTGTAACAACTCATAATGACTATCAAAAGATGTCAAATTCACGGAGACAAGAAGATCATGTTAAGCACTCTGATAGAGCTTGAAAAATGAGACACGTGAATAAACCCCCGTACGGTTTGGTAAATTTATCAATACAATAATCGCTGAACATGGTTAAAATTGGTTGAGTTCATAATGAAACATTAACAATGTTATGCAGTTTTTACACTTCTTCCACAAATTAACAAAATAATTTATTGAAGAGAAAATCAATAACAACTTATTTCTTTCTTTACAATAATTAACTGTATGAAATTTGACTTGTCTAAGTGCTTATTTTGTAAGCCTAAAGAAATAAAGTTATTGAAATTTGTAATGTGAGTTTTTTACAAACTGCCTAATGTCCCGAATCAGTACTTAGGACATTGAGCATTTGAGCATTTATCAGTAGGTACAGTATAAAGTTACACTTTTCACTGTACTGATAATAACTGATCATTGTCTAGTTTCTAACTACTGAGCTAATAGTTAGAAATTGTACTAAGAGTCACAAATTTTAACACACGGACAAATTATAATCACAATCACGATAGTTCACAAAACATCCTATCCCTCATTTAAAGCATTCTATTTACGACCAAAACAAAACATGATTATATCCATTTCTTCGGTAATCCCATGAATTTCATAAGTTCCACCTTTCGCCCCCATAAACTTGTCAGCCCTCGACACCCCATAAGAGTTGAAATTACTCACGTATGAGGGTAGGCGAACAATGCTTCCGAGTATTACCTATTCTGTGTTCTAAGCCATTGTCTGTCTGTGCGTTGTTTTGTAAATATCTCGCCCACGTTAAATGCTTCAGATGAACCTATGGTAATGATGTACCTTGCTCCTTACTTCGGGATTTACACTCATTGCCTCATTTCAACTTATGCTTGTGATGGGTTGAATAGTACTGGGTTTAAGCTAGTGGTTTTAAATGATTTTAACGTATTTTACTATAAAAAAAATCGTAGTTTGATGAATTCATTATGAATGTAAGCGGGTTAACTACGAACTCCCTCGTTAAGGGATGAAACGTTGGTGTTCTTACGCTTACATTCATAATGGATTTTAACGTATTTAAACGCTAAAGTTGATTTTTCAAATGCTTTTGTTTATGTTGCCTTAAAATTTTGATGGTTTCAGTTATTCATAGGTCTTTTTAAATCTGTAAACTTTGAGCTGGAAACAGTTTGTTCATTTCGGTTGAACATTTCGGGGGTTTCTTCAGTCACAACTCTATAATTTAAGGTCATTTTCCCAGCATGGCTGTCGTAGGAGTGTTACATACACTGGCATTTATAACATAAGATGCTTAAAAGCGAAGTACCACTACTGTTTGACGATACAATCAGATAGCCAATTGCTTAAATAGAAAAACATTATTAAACCAAATAACATACAATGATAAACAGATGACAATTAATTAACACAAATGACTGTAAACATTGTTAAAATATCTGTTAAATTTATTTTACAGTTGTATAAATTTATAAACAACATGTTGCTATAATTCTACTACATTCGTAAGGAAATACAAGCAGTAATAAGATCCGACTAATCGCGCCTCGTTTTACAATCCTCATCCGTTCCAATAATAAATTTCGATCGCATGCCGGTCAAGGCGACTCGGTTCTCAGGCCCTTATGGGCAGTGTAAGGCTTAGTTTATATTGATGTAATTTAAAAAGCAGAGTGGCCTATTTTTTTTATACAAAAGGGCGATTCCCATACGAGCGCAGAAATGAAAGACTGAAAGTACTAATCGTGGAATTTGGCAAAAATATGTTATCTATATAAAAATCACGTTTGACAAGTCACACAGCATTCACTAGCCCCAAAGTATGCAGACCTTAGGCCTTATGGTTATCCTAATTCATTTAAAACTAACAACCGTTTGTGTCTCAGCGGAATCTCCAACACCAAAAGCTAAAATATTAAATTTTCTAGGCGTTTAGTTCTCAAAACTGTCAATACGTTAGCTACGCCGCAGGTTTATAGTAGAAGCAAAGAACACATTTCGTAATATTTCATGTACTAACGTAAACCCAACGTGGGCTCACCTTAAGCGCCCTTTGCTGAATACTAATACAGTACCAGTATCAGAGCTGGATATATCATTACTCGCCATAACAGATCTGTGCGGACTGGTTTATTGCAGTTACAATTAGTGGGAATCGCAATATAAATGCTATTATACGTTCTATACTTTGAAGAAAGAGTTTTAAACAAGTAATGGAAAATTAGTAACGACCTAACAAGGTAAAGGTATCTTGTTCGTTTCTTTACTTCACCGTACAATATTGAAATGAACAAACAATCAAGTGATCACTTTATTTCCCAGTACTGTGTTATTATTTTTTTTTTTTTTGTGAATTGTATAGAGTACTGTGGTCTAAAAGAAATAAAACACTGAGTTAAATTCAAAACTGTAAAAAACGCAGTATGGGTCAGAAAAAACTTCAGTACCTCAATTGCATCCCCAGATACTACTTAATCTGTTAGTACTGTAGAACCACCAATAAAAAAATAGTATGCTTAGATTAAAGGTAGGTAGGTGAAGGGTTTGCTGTACCTGTCCTATACCTTGTGCTGTGTAACCTGTCGGGCAAAAAGTGTTATAGATAAGTACATGTTGATAATTCTTTCCTATACCTATATTAAACACGAGTGTGTTCGAAAACATAAACGGAAGCTTTTATTGAACAAACTTTGTTACGGATGTATGTTCTCAGTCTAAATACTTAGGTCTATTTTGATTTTATTTGATGCTCACAAAAACAAACACAGGTTCATAATCATAACCAGCTCAAGTTATTCCTGCTTAAATTTAGCATTACACCAGGGACTAACTCTATTTGTTGATTGAAAGTGTCAAACTTTTTTCAGCAGAGGTGCACCTAAAATAGCCCGCTATTTATGTCCAGAAACAAAAGGAAAGTCCTACCGTCCAGTTAATAATTAAGCAGGTCCGCTCCATGTCTGCGTGTGTCTGTTGCTACGGGGACTTTTCATTCGAAATTCTCACGACCCAGGAATCTGAATAAACCGCAGCTCTATACAATTTAAACTTGCAGCCAATTTTCACATAGTTTAGGTCTCACTCTTTCTCGTTTCCAACTAAACGATGCCCTCTACATCATATATAATATTCTGTTCTCTTTTACATTCCCCCGTAACATCCTTCCACCTACCTTCACAGCTCCATATGAAGTGCGAGTACCCAAGCTTAATAAACATAGCCCTAGACTGCCCTAGACCCTTCACCTGCGGTCCAACACAATCAATCTAAATCTTACCACCATAAGCAACATCCTTGCAGTGACACAGTAGGACTAGTACCCGGGATTAGGGTAGGCACGGACATGGGATTTTCGAGTGCCTTATACATATATTTCGTACCTTTATATATTAAGTACAACGGGAATCATTAATTTCCGCTTAAATACGCGGTGGTAGCAAACTTGAGAGTTTTAAATCGTGGACTGGCGAAATTGCACAAAATGGCGACTTTTCTACATCAAAATGGCGGCCATGACACAATTACGTGCTCTAAAGTTAGTAAAAGCATTAACCTCTCTGCAGTGACACAGTAGTTGACCCAACGAGGTTTACTTAGCAGGCCGGGCCGGCCCCGGATGAATATTCAATGCTTTCTCACGTGAATCAATCTTTGAGTGGCGCTGTGCCCTGTCATCCAGATATAGGAGGGCTATTCAAAGTAGCTGAGGTTGCTTTTCAATAGTGACTTCAGACTTCCTGGCTATTTTTAAGCCTGTCCACTTTAGTGATTAAGTATCTCGATCTGAATCACGTCTCATTCCTTAAGTATTTTGTTGTATTCAAGGTATTTGATTAGATTTTAGTCTTTGATTTATGTTGCAACAGAGGGAGTACGATACATTTCAAGGTGTGTTTTAACTATATTAATAATCTAACATTCACCTCCGATTGCGATGCGGAAAAATGCGTTGAAGTCATTGGGCCTTTGATTCATGATGCGCGAAGAACATTATGCGAGGATCACAGATGACGAAATTTAACCTAAATGCTAGAACCACCTCGATAACTACATAGTCTTATTTATTTCAAAACAAAACAACCTTTATACAAAATTTCAAATAGAAACAGACATGCCCGTCGAAGCATGAAAGCAAATTAGTAACCAACACATTTACGAATAACTTAGAATACATTTATTTCCGAGTCCGGAACTTGCCAGCCGCTGAACGGAATTTGATGCGGTTTCCGTAACTTCCAAGGTTTCTTAAGGAAGGCATCAATATGTGGATAAAGCCACAAGGGAAACCTCAAGTCCTTGGTACTTGCTGTTTATGAAACTAGCTTCTGCACCAGATTCCCCTCGCTTTATTCCAAGATACAATCTAGTATCAATATTTCCGTCGTGACAACGCTAAACAGATTGACAGAATTACTTTCTCAGAAATCATCATATACCTAGGTTTGTTCCTAGACTCTACACGAGTCATTAATCAGCTATATCAAATTTACCTGACTAAACATGACCCTAAGCACCGCGGGTTCGGCTCCCAGCTCGTAACTATCAGCACCACAACGAGCACGGCAGCCATTTAGTTATCAAATGTTTATTGCCAAGTTATTCTGACTCCTACACAATGCTCGCATTAAGCCCTTTTATGAAGAACGACACGATGCATAGTCGTCGACGACACAAATTAACAATATCGTTTTTTAGTGTTCATAATAAAATTGAGAAAGTCTATTTATTTTGCTTTGGAGGTATGATAATAATAATTTGTCTATCTGTAGGTACCGACGTAAATATTATAGAGAAGAGAAAAGATTCGATTGTTTGTTTGTTTGTGATGAATATACAACAACATCAGCCTATATAGTCCACTGCTGGACATAGGCCTCCCCTAATGAGCGCCATATGTGGCATAATTCATCATTTGGGGGTTATTGCCCATAATCCCCACGCTGGGCATGCGGGTTGGGGATCGATGAATATAGGCTAGATTATATTACAAAATATTTACAAAAATGTTAGAGACCCGTATAAAAACTTTAATAATGTAACCCAACGTATGTAAACTTTTATAATCTTTAAAATTCTTGTTAAAAACCAGCGCGAAACCTGGGCGAACGGCTTGTTTCATATAAATCCAGAAAGAATATAAAGATTAAGAATACACTAATATAGACTAAGAGTAAAATAAGAATACCTTCTGTTATTGGCGAAGGTACTATGGTATACCACACTGAACACTGAACTGTTGGACTGTTGCACGGTTGAGGTTGGAAAGACCTGTAAGATGTATTTTGTTAAGACATCCCACAGGGTAACGGTCATGTTAATAACCAAACAAATAAATTAAAGTCAGGTAAAATCAGATAATTCTTGGAACGGATAGTTAATCACAGAGATAATACGCCGCGTAACAAATAGCAGCATCGCATTCAAATTAGTCACATCGACAGAACCTCGATAACAAACGTTAGATCTATACTAATATTATAAAGAGGAAAGATTTGATTGTTTGTTTGTTTGTATGTTTGTTTGTTTGTTTGTTTGAATTGAATAGGCTCCGAAACTACTGGACCGAGTTAAAAAATTCTTTCACCATTAGAATCCTTAATTTTCCGTGATGAACATAGGCTATATAATATTTTCAAAAAAGTTAGGGATCCGCATGAAAAATTCAATAATTGAACCGTGGGCTGTATATTCAAACTCTTTTTCTATTATGGCGCGTCAGAATAGAAAAAGAGGTTGTATAGCGCACGGTGCTTGCTTTTTCTCTACGGCCAGTGTCAGTTTTGAAATGTCGAGTCAATGTCAAAAATCCCACTGCTGTTAGAAAAAGTAAGGGATCCGTATGAAAACTGTGAAGCCTATCGTGTTAGTGTGTATAATTTCTGATTTTTTTGTTTAATACCCGTGCGAAGCCGGGGCGGGCCGCTAGTATTAATTAATCCTATAGAGGTAAATTGGGCATTTATTTTTGTTAATAAAATTTCAATAATGAAGCAACCTCGCTAATTGGTCTGAAACTCTTTAACTAATCTTTTTAAGCTATCGCGATTTGTTGACATGTGAAAGAATATATTTTTTCGAGTATTTATCGCGTACCTATTTTATTTTCCCCTTCGTTTCCATCGCGTTGCAGCGATCGTAGTCACGTGGCTACGTGACGCGTAGGGGAAAATAAAACAAAAGGTACACGATAAATACCCGATAAAATAGTCTTTATAAATAATACTTAGATTTCGTATACCTATAAAACGTTACCTACAACCAGCCACATTATCTGGACTATAAATATTACTGATAGCGAAGGAGCCAGCCAAATTTATAGTCTCATTTCTGATTCTTTCGAGCGCTTTCAAATTATACCTGAGTTATGTATCAGTGGTACGATTTATGGGACGATGCGAAGTTCTGGCTAAGATCTATAGCAATTGTGGTTATGGCGTAGAAATTACATCTCACCATCATCACAACAATATCATAAGATTGGATATAAAAGTAAGTTTTTAGAATAGAGTAGAATATTACTTCATTGCACCATCAATATAGTTAAAAGGTTACAATTTTGCACGATCTTAATACTAACTATATGTAAAATGGCACAACCAGCGGCCTTATCGCTAAAAGCGATCTCTTCCAGGCAACCTTTGGATGGATAGGATAGTTTTTGTTACCTATTTTGTGTGATTATCGTATGATATATGTAAATATAATATTATAGTCTTTAGTTTTAACTGCATCTCTATATGCCATCAAATGATAATTCAGTCAGCTGTACCTACTTTCGTTTGGCTGAGTAATGTCCCTTTAAACTAATAAAGAAAAACGATAAGATTTATATAGAGATCATAAATAAACTGAAAAAAGCATTACTTGCGAGAAAATTTCAATATAATTCACGAAAAACCTCACCTGTCTAGCCCAATATAAGAATACATCATTGTAAGATAAATCCTTGTGATTCAGGTACCCTGTTTTGTACAGTATTATCATACAAAAATGTTTTCAGTATATTCAATTTTGTCCCCAACGTCTTAGCGTAAAGGTTCCAGTAACTGGAGAATGAGGGATAAATCCCTCTATCTCTAGAAAATAGAAATAACCTTCGAAGTCTAGCTGAAAACCTAACGTTACAATAGGTAGGTATAAGATGGGTAAGAACTAAGAGGTAAAGGCTTAAACAGGGAATTTCTTTTATGATGCAAAAATCGGAGCTTTTAAATGCAGATAGTTTAATAAACCTTAGGCTTGATATTGAAATAAATAAGGTATACAAAAAATTATGTGGTTGATAGGAAAGAGGAGTTTTAATTTTTCTTAATTATCCAAACCGCCGCACAAAAATAGATTTAATTATTATCTTATATATTTATAGGTTTTGTGTTAGCAAAATACCTATACAACAAAAAATAATTTACCGCTTTTGTCAAAATGTTACCTATTATTTTCCTGTTTTGGTATATTTATATTCTTTGGTGTATTGTACCTACCTACTTACATGTCAAGGTAACTAAAAATATTTATACATCTAATAACTGCCTAGCCTAAGACAAGGTTATTGATCATTCACAGATACGATATTATGGGTTGGTGAGTGAGTACCCAATAACAACACGCCTGTCTCTGTGTGCGTTTCTTTATCGGCGCTGGCGCCGCTAAAGTGCATGTTGATTCAGTCTCAAGTTTTTAAGTTCATCTATTTTTAAATAGCCGGATGATTTTAGGCTCACAAGATATTGTAAGAGGAAAGTTATTACTGGTAGCAACTAAATAGTGTAGTGGTACTTAATACTTCTGTTCTTTGTTTACTGCATCTATCATTTCCGTATAGGCACGAATAGGCATTACAAAAAGACATCTACGTAAATGCCTAAAAACTAACAATACCTACGTCAAGTATTGTTCGCGGTTCATTTTAATTTTTATTAATTATTCTTTTTTCAGTACTTACTTAGATGCCATGTAAAGCCATCTTTGTGTAAAGGTCATAGATGAATACGTATTTTTTTGCTTATTATACATATATTAAAAAAGCAGAAGATTTTCAGCCGCAATATCGCTAAAATGTAAGTTAAGTTTGATTTGAGCGTACGGATATGGTAGAGCTTTTTAGAGAGAGAGAGAAAAAAATGCTCCCAGCCAACATACTTATAGCTAATAAGTAAGTTGGCCCGCATAACTAACTACGTATAGGGAGACAAGATGATGATGATGACAATGTTGCTCAAATTCTGTTCTCATTCTGACTTAACGCTGGAACCCTACCTGCATTCTTCCACCGAGGTTTTGATATCGTTACAAAACCATTTGCCCCAACATTGTAACCTCTTGTTTCACGACACTGAGCCGAGCTCTGCCCTGTAATGACCAATCCCAGTCAAAATTGAACCACAAAGAAACCAAGACCCTTACAAACTCTAAAACTAGTTAAAGGAGATTGCTGGCTACTAGGGATCATACAAACATAGTTCAGCCTTTTTTGTAGCGTCATATACAATCTTGAACTTTCGATAGACGTTACGTTTAAGTGTTACCAAATGAAGCTCTGCAGTAAGATATATATTTTTTTTTATTTGTCCTGGGCAAACAACCAAACTATGTTCTTTGGGGTTTTTTGGGGAAATTAAGTCTTTTCACTTTATTAGAGGACTAGCAGCCCGCCCCGGCTTCGCACGGGTATTTTAAAGAATTTTAAGTTCTTACATACACACGTTAGATAAGGTAGTTTATTATTGAAGTTTTCATAGGGATCACTAACTTTAAAAATATTCTAAATGATTTTTTTTTTCAAAAAGATCTAGTAGTTTCGGAACCTATTCAATTCAGACCACAAACAAACAATAAAACCTTTTTTTAAAATTGTACCTTTACCTCCTTTACAGAAAAACAGGCTTTATTTTTTGGCATTGACTTTTCTCTCGCACCGCTATATTGCCTACATCGATCGTTTTTCTGAGCCTACATCGCATGGTTCCAATCTTGAAGATTTTATATTTTTTGACTTTGAGTTTCCTCTCGCACCCCAGTAACGAATTGTGATGTCTATGACAATCCATAACTGACACTGGCGGAGTCGTCGTAGCAAAAGCGGTGCCATAAAAAAAGAAGTTGAAGTTGAGTCATAGCAAAAGCGAGCAGCGCAAAAAAAGAAAAAAAAAGAAGTTGATGTATATCGCTATGGTTTTATTATTGAAGTTTTTATACGGATCTCTAACTTTTTTGAAAATATTTTATAGCCTATGTTCATCACGGAAATTTTAGGATTCTTATGGTGGAAGAATTTTTCAAATTGGTCCAGTAGTTTCGGAGCCTATTCAATTCAAACAAACAAACAAATAAGCAAACAAACAAACATACAAACAAACAAACAATCAAATCTTTCCTCTTTATAATATTAGTATAGTATAGATGATCGTCCACATACCTAAGATTCCACGTCAAGCAAGTCCATTGTGCCAAGACAAAGACCAAACTACATGTGTACGAAGCAAGCTGTCAACACCAAACCGCATCTTCAACGGTGACACAGAGGGTCGAATTACGGAACGAGTTATCTACGAAGACTCCAGAACCAGCTTTAGTGTTCAGCTCTATAGTGATAACATTAAGGTTGCAAGTCGTATGGTGGAGAGTAAAGGTTTAATTAATATGGGGACAATGGAACCCGCTGAGGATAAAGGGAGTATTACACCGGCCACAATAGCCTTGGACTGAGCAGCGAGGGTCTTCAGTAACTCGGAATTGATGATCAGGGGCTATGGTGCCTTGGCAGGTGATGACGGACGGTTTTTGTTGGGAATGGAATTTTTAGAAATTTATGGTTAAGGTAATGTTTGGTTCAAGTCAAGGGTTAGGTTAGGACCGGTCAGGCTAAAATTAGATACCGGGACCATTTCGAGCGAGTCAATAGAATTTTTTTCCGCGACTATACCGTCTCGCGGAGATGGGAAGGCATGATAAGGTACCAACCTACCCAGTTTATGTAACTAGAATAAAAAGTACAGCGCTTTTGTAAAACAGATGACGCCAAACGAAATGACGCTACACAACAAAATTAGACGATGATGCATTCTTAGAGAACAGTCGAATAATGACTAATCTTTAGGTGTTTATGAAGACTGGGCGACAGACGACAGACAGACGCTCACCATTAGACCGTGTCTACCATAACATTTTTCTAATCAATAGTTTGTCCGGTCGATTTTCTGATAGGTTTTGCTTTATTCTTGTTATACTTTTAATTGAACCTATGATATATAAAAAGATAAATGAGATAGTTTACCTGCAAACTCAAACTAACACCTACCTATTGATGTTTACCAGACTTATAATGTACTACCAACCTATATTTATAGTTAATTCTTTAAAGAAGTAAATATATGTTTATGTTTATTATTTTCCCATTGCTGGGCGAGAGCACAAGACCGATGTGGCACTCACACCGGTCTTGTGCTATTGAAACTAGCACCCGCCTTCGGCTTCTTAATTATTCCTACTATCTACTCATTTTGGCTGCGATACCCACTTCTCCAAGTCGACTTCTTTACTGATAATGGTTGTTTGGTAGTAAAACAGCACATGAACCTTTTATGAAATTGTTACATACCCAAAGAAGTTAAAAATAAACTGTTTCAATTAACAAAAACAAGAAAACGTATAAACTTTCGGAGAAAATAAAACTTGAATGATTTACGTCGTTATTTATTACCCGCATGCCCAGCGTGGGGATTATGGGCAAAAACCCCCAAATGATGAACAATGCCATCTATGGCGCTCATCAGGGGAGGCCTATGTCCAGCAGTGGACTATTATAGGCTGTTGTTGTTGTTGTTTGTTGTTGTTGATTTACGTCATCGACCACGTTGTGATTATGAGAAGAGAGGGTTACACATTTTTATGTAGGTTTACCAGCTGATATTTTTTAATTTTTAAATATATCTAAAAAGAGCGCAGCCTACCAAAAGTTCAACCACTGTTCTGAGACGTAGGAACAAACCGATACCTTTCATTTGATTACCGTTGTAGGTCTTTCTTAAAATTTCCTCATCAAAATTTGTGTAATCTTCATTATCATCTCATAATTTTTTCTTGAAATCTGTACAAGCGCACGAAATGTATTATTATTAAAAATTTTCTGTCAATAACTGCAGAAGTTGATGAGATATTAAAGATTATAAACAGGACAGAAAGAAGCTAGAGTATATGTTTTGAAACCGACCTCAAAACCCTTAAAAGAAACCTGAAACATATGTACGCGATAAAAGAAGGAAGAGCTTGGTTTCTACCTTTCCTTTTCATCGCATTCAAAACTCGCTCATCACATCACTATCAGACATGAATGGACCGCCCATTCTGACACATAACTCGTGACGTCATCTGACAGAAACAAGCATGCTTAATTCGGCCTTTCGAAGGTCAATATGTCATTGTTCAAACCGCCTCTTAAGATAATTGACGTGAAGTCAAAATTATGATGTTACTTTGACTTTTTTAATGTGGGTATATGTGTACTGCTTTATGATTCATGTTTGAAAAGTATTTGGTGGCGTGTAAATTGAGCTGTTAGGTTGATACCACGAATTTTCAGGTCAATGTACAAATAAATGTAAATACTAGTAAAGCGTAAGCTCCAAGAGATTGGAGGTGGTGATAACGATTATTATATTCGCGGTCTGGTACATGCTATAAAGAAAAAAAATTGCCAAGTTTTTTACTTTAATATTAATTCATTTCAATTTTTGGCTGTATAATTTTACGTTCCGCTCAGCTACCTACTACTGCTATATAACTAACACCATACTTCTTATTTAATAATTTATTGTATGAAATATAACTTGTATAAGTGCCTATTTTGTACATCTAAAGAAATAAAGTTAATGATATCTGAAATCCTGAACTCGGACGTAGAACCCATCCTGTAGTAAGAAATTAAATATCGTTACCCATCCTGTAGTGACGTCTGTTGCTTGAATAGGTATGAGTAGACGTTAAATACCAATATCAATAAACAAAGCACAAGTAGGTACCACAAAATATGACCATTCCGGAATAATTGGCACTCTTTATCGACACGAACTCTGACCGTCTGCGTTGTTCTGTGGAACTTGTATAAAAATAACTCGTAATTATCGCCCGAGGTACTCGAAAGCGCAATTATGCGTCAATATTTAATGAACCAAAGTATTTCAACGCGGGTAGTTTTGTAAAAGGCTGCGGTTTCACACAAGGAGTGGACATTAAGGTGGACATAAAACTTCCATTAATGGTAATGATAACCATATTGTATAAATAAATCAAGCATAGGTAAAAATAAGTTAGCTATAACATAGATACCCGGAAATGAAACGTATCCACCACGCCTACACTAAAGTAACAAATGTATGCAGTAATAATTTTCAATCGGACGTTTTTTCTACTAGTTTTAGTAACTTTAATTAAGTGTCTACTTTTATGACACCCCCCGCGACTTTGCACGCATTTTTTAAGTCAATGTCGCAGGGGCACCATTTACCTCCCTACCGAATTTCATTAACATCTGTAAATGGTAACAGACAGATTATCAAATTTATAATGATAAGTGGGTGTGGATTGGAAATGATATGTCACTAAAAACGAGCCTGCAAAGAACCTATATTGATATTTTTACGTCAATCTTAATATAAATGAAAAAAATAAGAATTTAAAACTTATTTTCTAACATAAAGCCATGAAAGTGAAAAACGAGCGCTTTTCCGTTACCAAATTATCAAATCACGTCGCACTCCGTAAAAGTGAAACAAATCGTATTGTTTACGAAAGTTCCAAGAAATTGTCCATTCACGACTCTCTCACAACGGAGATTCCATTATAATGTTTAATTAGAATTGATCACCAAACAGCCCGATTACCAGAACGTTTACGGCGAGCCAATTAGAAACTGTATTTATTGGACGCCATTTTGATGATTAGCCAATATGGCGGCTTATCATCAAGATGGCGTTAGGGACAAGGATGAGGTGTGAGTGTGACATAGTTGCTGACTCGAATAGGTAAGACATGATAATTACATACCCCAGGCTATGTGCGGTACATGGTCGTAACTTCGTAAAGTTATTAAATAGCAAGTAGAAAACATTACCCACATTTTCATCGATAAAGGATTTAAAGAGACGAAATGTCAAAGTTCTTTCACATACTTAACATCTCACGTGTCATTAATTTTGAAACATTTATTATTTTGATTGAATATTAAACTTCAAAGAAGTTATTTCATACACAAGCAAAAGGCACTTTAACCTGGACAAAAGGTAAAAGATCAAACGTTCGATAAAACCGCTCCAAAATCAGAGAGAACACGTTCACAAATTCCGAGAGAATTTGTGAACGCCGTTTTTAACGGTAACGTAGTAAACCTCGTCGTTAAAGCGTAATAATTTACGGCGTTTTTATTTGGAAATAATTTATAACGAAATAAACTGGACTGTATCGGATTATTGAATTCACTGTGATCAATTGTTGAGGAATTTGCAGTAAAATTGTTGAGTCATGAATGCGTGGTTTGGGCGTCAGTTTTGGTTGATAAGGGATACTGGATTTTGTAAAATTGGATACGGCTTTGAAAATTATTGGAACATGCAATTTTAGTCAAATGCGGCTGATCGATGTTTGCATTAAAGTAAATTAATAAATGTAGAAAATAATTTCTGTAGGTTTTTCATATCGTCACGTTTATACGATGACCTGTTGGGCAATTCAGACATATTCACTCATATTATTTTGCCACTCATTGGTTGCTGGAGGATAATTTTTTTGTATGACGATGAGGATGTCTCGTTTTCTAAAAGCATGTATACCTAGTAGGTATATCGAACGAGTCAACTCAAAAGCGACATGTTACTCGAAGGTTATTTATAACGAAGAAACACTCACTGGATAACTTGCAAACGTAGCAAGCCCCTAACAAGCGAAGACCGGCGCAACATTCAATACATGAAAGTAGGAGCAATTAGTACGATCGTTAGCGATGGTTAGGTTTAATGGGCGGTTTAATATAAACCGGGGACATTAGAGACGGTTCTACGATTTGAGAAGAATCTCAGGGTAATGACCCCGTTGGGTTTTTGATACACTTTTTAAGTGACTGCGATAAATTAAATGGAGTTAGATTAGAGGAGGTTTATTAAAATAAAATATGCTCTATAATAATAGTCTAGATAATAGTGCTTATAGCACAGGACATATTTTCATGTGTAGTTTCTAAGAGCTATTCTGATAAGTTAGTTTCGGTAAGAATATATTCTGATTCTAAATCTACCTATATGGCGCAGTGGACGAAAGTCCGCCTGCGACGCAGGAAGTTCCGGGTTTCGGTTCCCGCCTAAGGACAATTTAGAGATATATGTTTCAGGTGTTCTGGTTGTTTTTTATATGTATATAAAATATCTTTCTATTTAATATATTGTATTATGTATATTAGTCATCAAGTACTTCTCTGCTTAGCTTGGGGAAAGATGATGCTGTGTGGACTGTCCAGCATTATTTATTTATCTTCCTTACCAACCCCACAGGTCAGGTCACTAAGCGTTGCGTAAGGATTCGTTTCCGTTAAGAATGTTTATATTACCCATCAAAATACCTTACAAACAATAAAACCACAGCTTAGTTTGAGCCACAGTTAGATGTGTGTGTCACATTTTTAGGCAAATTTTTTAAGTCACCTGTTAGTATTTACCAATCTTTCAATCAACATTTCGGTTCGGACTTCAAGACCATGTATTTAATTATTGTAGAAACATTCCATGCATTTTTTCATTCGCGCCATGAATTATTTGTTTTACACCTACCTACCTACTGATAATTAATCTTTCATTCTTAGACATTCCATTGGTACTCTGTAACTCAAGTGTGAATTGAATTAATAGGTAATAATTCATCATCATGTTTTGCTTTTATGGTAGGTATTTTGATAGATTGATTGTGAAATTGGTTATTTACTAGTGTATTATATTAGGTATAAATAGTAGAATTTATTACACAACTTAAATTTTTGAACACCATTCAGGAAGAATCTCATGTTACAAGAAGACTGTTGATATATGTGTAGAGTTAGGCCGACGAAAACAGTGGAATGGAAGTGTGAAAGATCACATGGTACCTACTGGTATAATTACCGAGATACCTTTACAGCTGTTTATCTGCTCTCCTCTTTATTCTATAAAGAAGTTGGTGGGTTGATCTCGCTAATCTCCCATTATGTAGGTAGGTAAGTATAAATGTTTCGTTTTGGCAGGGACTATATCTAAGATGAACCATATAAGACTTAGATGTAGGCACTAGGAACTTACCGTTAGGTAGTTGGGGACATCAACTAAATTAATATTTTTAACTAACCTGCAGGCAAGATTGCTGTCATAAAGTCATAAGCTAGCAAATACAAACAAATGACTTCTTCTATTTACTATTAAAACAACGAACTAACTGCAGACTATAGGCTAACAATCCACTGGTAGGTTATCTGATTCATATCAATAACAGTAGGAAGCGTCTCAAAGACTGCTGGCTACAGGGCCTATGCCGTTTGGCAATGCTCATATTTAATTAAGTAATTCACAAATTTCAACATTTAAACCAAAATTATGTTTCTGTAAGCCACGTAAAGGTCGCGCCCAACGGACCGTGGACGAATTACACGAGCATACAAAGCATTGTACGGCACGCTTTCACGAATATGCCTCTAAATGCTTTAAATAATATGTTTGTTCTTTTTTTTAGGGAGTTTGATTTAGTGGACCCTGATGTCAGAGTTTATGAGGCAGAGAGAGGACTGCGACATGTCTAGCGACTGTTAAAACGGTCCAACGTAGTCTGTCGCGCGTGAAAAACCCTTTGATAAATAGCTAGCAAGATAGGTCCATCGCCCATGTGACTACAATATTACTAGCTTTACCTTTATCATTGTAACAATTTGTAATTCACACAGACTAGGTTGTAAAGCTATGTTTGATAACATAATTTTACAATGTATAATGATGTAGGGTTAAATGACATAAACCAACCTTTATAAATGACCTGAATGAAATACTAACGAAAAGGTCATAGAAGAATGCTTGAATTGTTTTTCTACAAACGAATAAACTCGCCTTTACCAACTTAACCGCTAACTAAAACAAATAGCTTAAAGCACAGGAATCCAGCATTATAAATTCCGAGCTCTTCCGATAAATCTATCGACTCGCACTGAACAACCTTGTCTAGACAAATAAAACATCTTTTACAACTCAGGATGAGGCCTATTAAAAAGCAAAAAGGCTTAGACCGAAGCCCTATTAGCTGGGACCGTTGCAGCCCTAAATAGATCGAGCAGGTGCCAGCCCTGTAGAGCAGCATTGCTGTTTGTTTTTAGTTGAGCAAGGAACTGTGGCTTGTAGTTTGTAGCGGATGAAGGCGAGAATTTATGCTTTATACTACTACTGTATGAAATATTGTAGGTAGTTTCCCTTTGAAATTTTTCGTAACTTGTACTTGTACACATTTTATAAAATTCTGGTTTGATTCTAGGCACGACAAAAACTGGGGTCGTAAGTTTTATATTTTTCCGAATAATGTAGAAAACATTATGACAAGATAAATTACCTTCTTTGAATGATATCGATAAAACTTGTTTAAATATGATCCTATGATAGTTTTCATAACATTAGGCTAGGCGAGGCCATTGCGTTATTTTTTACTTCCGTCCCTAAAGAGTATTTCCAAACAATAACTTTTCATAGGTCAAAGCTAGGTCAGGAGGCGGCCTTTCATATCTTTACCGTATCATGTACCACTAGATTATCAACGTACAATTGGTGACTGAGCAGCTTTTTTCACTGTCCAAGCAATTAAACTATGTGAATACAAAAACATTCATACAGGCCACTAAATTGGATGGACCTACAAAGCTATTATATTTCTGATATAACGATAAAGGATAGATACCTATCCGGCAATAAATTCCGATACTTTTATATAGATAACCGTCCGAATGACACCGTATTGGACTTTATCGGCGGTTTTCCCGACACACCTGTGTAATTTTCAACACGAAAATGGTATTAAGTGTCTGCGTAATAATAGACAGTTCACTGAACTCTATTTAACTCGGTTAGTTAGAGTCGTAGAGCGGAATAATATCAAATTTACAGACATCTACTAGTTGTTAATGCTTAATAATCACAGTCTATATTATTATTATATATATAGTCCACAGCTCGACATCTCCCCTAATGAGCGCCATAGCGCCCTGTCTTGAGCTTGCCGCATCCAAAAACTGCCTGCAGTCTTTCGCAGACCGTCATCCCACGTGGCCGAAGGGCGTCCTACACTGTGTTTGGCAAGGTGCGGTCTCCACTCAAGAATACGTTTACCCCAGCGGTTTTTATTTCTTCGCGAGATATGGTGGGTCTACTGCCACTTCAGCTATCTTATTCTTTGAGCTATGTCGATAACTTTCTTTCCCGTAGTCAAAAATACTTTATACTAAATAACACAACCTACAAGGTGAATTCTTAAATAAGAAGGTACGGAAAAATAAGAGAAACTACAGAGTGAGCGCAACGCAGTTATTCTTTTGAGCGAACATTATACATATTATGGGGATTAGATACCATCGCAAATTCACCAAACGGTAAAAAGATACTTTTTTCTAAGATAATCATCAAATTTTAGCTAGTATAAAGAAGCGGGTGCTTGTCTAGTATTCAAGATACACTGTTATATAAGACCATAAATGTTTGATATAGGTATTAATAGAAACACAAGACTCAAGCAAACCCCGTCGCCACTGTTATCGAAACAGCGACATTATCATAACAAACGCTGGATTCCAGTAAAAGCATTAACATAGCAAATGTACGGTCTGCAGATGTCTACGTACCCATAGCCCACTTCCCACGCCAATTTGTCATCCGACTACCATCCGACCTTCCATTCAGATAGTAGAATTATCACGTTGCTTATTGACTGACTGCTGAAAATAACTTAATTGGACATGCGGTTCTGTCGCTATTTTAGATGGACTTCAAAAAAGGGTGTATTTCCTGTAAGTATGTATTTCATTATTTGTTGGCGATTACTTCGTCATTGTGAGTCGATTTTGATGATTATTTTGCTTATTTATAGATGAAGGATAGAAAAAAACACATAAATTATTCCTGAAGGATTAGTAGGTACCTACTAGGTACCTTGTTCCGAGACCTACCTTGTTCCGAGAAACCTAAAACGCAGTTATTTATATAAATTGGAGTTTGGGCTGTTTCAACGTTTATCTTTAATTGTGTCTAGTCTACATATTTGTTTTATCTAGGTCATTATGTACCTATGTATATCTAACTACCTAGTAGCTACTGGTTAGGTACTGAATGAATAGTTAACTTCAGTAACAAGTGAAAATATAATTAAAGAATAGACATAGAGATCAGAAGTAATATTTACAATTGATTGAAACAACTAAGCAGACTGCAGACTCTTGAAAACAATCTGGTGGCAGCTCAAGTAATCCATATCAATGCCAGTCGAATAGTATTGGCATTGGTACTAAATTAATTGCATAGACTAAATCTAAACAGAAACACTAAAGGTCATTTATTACCTCACTGACTTCAATGGGTCAAAGGTAAACGTAACAGTTAATGTTGTTTACAGTTTTCACAATCAGTACTAACTAATAAATTAGTTTCTAATTAGCTAATTGATTATCAAATATTTGCCAATATTCCCACTAATTAGTGAACCTTCGATAGGAAAGTCATAAACATTAGCTAACGCATTAATTACGCTAATGTTTTAGTTATGTTAATGTTGTATTGTATACAGACAATATGTAAAATCTAGGTATATTTTTATACTGGAAGATAAATAATAATTTAATTTATAGCCTTATAAAAGAAAAAAACATTAATTACTTAACTTTCCAATAGAATTGGTGGCCTTATCGATTGCAGTGATTTTTTCCATGCGAACAATGTAATAGGAGATCATAAGATGGCGGTGTTACCTAATGCTTAAGTAGAAACTACAGATGACATCGCTTCTAAGCGATAAGGCCGCCCATTGTACTTTTCTTTTTTATTATTTTCTTTTCTGATGTATACAATAAATAATTTTTGTACTGTAAATTTATTTTTATAACACTTTTACGTACAAACTCGTAGATTTCAATCGAAAGATAAGTTTTTACTATTCAGGGAAGATTTCGTGTGGTCTATTGCAATTTTCAAAGAGAAGCAAAATAACTGAAACATGGCAAAGAGGGCTTATATTCCCGAAATGTATACAGGTCAAGATAGTGAATGCTTTTAAGATGGCTACGAAATAAATGTCACCAAAAATCTTTAACGAAAACCTTGTGTCTTCCAGGCGTCAACTATGTACCTACGGAATTGACTGTTTACCTAAGCTCAGAGTCTTTCTAAGTTTCTGCCCGAATTTTCGGCCTCGGCGTCAGTCTCAACAGAGAATAGTCATTGTGCACGATATTATGTGTGCACAAACACAAGCGGACCCTCTATCAAAATCTATATTTGTGTATTATCTACATGAGTCCATAACGCTGCTTATAGCATGGAGCTAGATGATGCTGTGTGGATTGTCCAGTATTATTAGAATTCAAACAAATTTATACACACTTATAAGTTGGGTTACATTAATGACGGTTTCATACGTATCCCTTACTTTAAAAAAGTATTTTATAGCTATTTATCATTCTAATGGTGAAAGAATTTTCCAAATCAGTTGAGCATCCTCCCGCACACCAGTAACGAATTGTGATGTTTATGGCACTCCATAACTGACACTGGCTGAGTCGTAGCGGAAACCAAGCGGCGCCATTCAAAAAGTTGAAATATCTAACTTTTTTGAAAATATTTTCTAGCAAAATGTTCATCAGGGACGATGGATTCCATCAGTGAAAGATTTTTTTCAAATAGGACCAATAGTTTTAAGGCCCATTCAAGTCCAACAAACAAACGATCAAATATTTCCTCTTTATAATATTAAAGTAAAGATTTACCGTTCCCTTGCTCAGTTTTTGATAATACCCAGTAGTCTTAGTTCCAGTAAAAAATTATATAAATATCCCAAAAATGTACTAGAGATTACCGCGAGAGCGAGGACTTAAGCACTATATTAACAAAAGTAAAATTAAAGTAAAAGTTAATTTTAAATGTAAGCACTTTTTAAAGTTAAGGGTTATAATTTATAGTTAATTTTATTAGTTTTATACATGTGTTATTACCCGTGGTCGAGTGACTGTCCTCCGTACCGTACTAAAGAAAAGAGAAAAATCTTGGTACAAGTACAGATAACTACTGTACTAGATAAGGTAGTGATATCACATCCAAGCTCTCGGTATATCCAGTGCGGAGTGTATCTAGGTCAATGAATGGAGTAATAATTTCCTCTCAACTGGAAGTGCCACAGCTACAATAGTTACTGCAGAAATAGATAGCAAGTAGCAACGGATGCAGTATTTTGCATTGCGCTTATAAATCATTCGGCGGGAATGGAGGGCGCCACTTGGTAATGTTTTATGGGTTGTGTGTGACATAATCACGGATATTTGGGTCTAAATAAAAAGCATTCAATATAAACAAAGAAAATTATGATAACAGAATAAAATGATTACAACTATGTACATAGTATTTAAACTTATACCTATTTCCTACTAGTATTCATATAGAACGTTAACTATGGGTAACATTATTGAATTCAACTAAATATTTCAATTCCTATTTTATTACGAGTATGTAAAATACTATCGCAAATTAGCCGTATAACAACTAGCCATCAGTAACACATATATTTTGTTATATAGGTACCTATTAGCCAAGCTGTAAGTTTTTCTAAAATTGTCACAATCCACATCATCGAAGTTCTTATGATGTCTCTTGATTCTGCACTACTTGTTTATTGTAATGATAAATTAACTTGATGGTTTCCAAGTGAATCTTAAATTAAGTAAATATATAAATTGGCGCCTGTCTGCAGTTTCACTTTCTCCATAACTCATTTCCTCTTAAACGTCGGTTATGCCAAATAAATATAAAAATAAAACGTAATAACTAAACCCGAAGCACATAAATTCATCGATAAGCAGTAGATATAACAATAAATCTAATTTCGCCAGAGACGTACCGCCAAGGAAATGTGAAAAGTATGCAAATCCAGTGAATGAGATACCTTATATCTACATAACGGTTTTATAGTACTTATAGCTATTGATTTATTTATAGGCAACAGAAGAGTTTTTTAGCGGTATTCATATCATATAACATAAATACAACAGTATTTCTTATATCAGTAATAAATATAACAGTATTTCATGGCCACACTATGTGTTAAGTCCATCCATCT